>JABAKD010000002.1:28486209-29174606 GCA_012845835.1 Undaria pinnatifida
TCCAGCCGCTGCTACGGAGAACAGGACTGCATGGCAGGTGACCAATACGCTAGCCAAGATCGAGAGAAAAAATACAACAAACGGAGAGAAGAAGGAAGGGTCGGCAAACAGAGAGCACAAAGGTGTTCAGATGGTATTGAAAAAGACGACGCTCGGTCTTCATAAATTGGTTGTGCCCTAAGATGGCGCAGGCTGCGATAGGGGTTAACGTTTAAAAACTTTGTTTCCAGGCACCTCGCTTCATGAGCTCTATACCTCACCCGAGCCTCACCCTCCGTAGAGACACTTTCCGAGATCTCACTAAATAATTCGTCTTGGGATCACTTGATTATATAGATCTGCTTCGCTCTCAGCGCTCCCAACCGGAAGACGCCTGCCTAAACCGTCCTTTCGGAGAACCTTCCTGGCGGCTTTATTCGCATTATTCCTTGATTTATTCGCGTTCTTCGTGTTCTTTGGGACCGGTCCAAGGCTATTTTACCGGCGGAATCACCGGCACTGCTTCAAAATAAATATGACCCCACACATTTCACAATATTTTTTCCACATGAAACTTTTTTTTCAAAAAGCCGACGAGAAAATAAAAAAGGATGACATATATATGTTCAAAACTCGAACCAGAATGAAGAAATAGTCCAAATGCGCAAGACAGCCGTTCCCACACTAAATTCAACATAAAAAGCGCCGATAAAAGTTCAAGTAAGTCCAAATACGTAATACGTGCACGTTTATTTTGGAGGTATCATGCCATATGGCACGTTGTTCATAGACGTTTATTGTACACCGATCACAAAAAAAAAAGCACACTCAGCCGCAGCTCTTAGAACTATCTCGTACAGAAGCAACAGTAGCATGCTACCGTCGGGCATGCACCATATAGATAAAATAGCACGGGATACAGCGCATTCGGCCCCCAAGGCCTCAGATTTACGTAGCCCTCTGGTATGTACGCGTGTACTGTTGTGTACTCGTCGTTTTGCTTTCTTCATTTATTGTCCTCTCTCGGTCCTCTCCAGTTTTTTTTTCCTCCGCAAATTACACCGGTCCGTACTGCCGATCAGAACTTGACGTCGCCAGCAAGCCCACAGCACAGGACAGAGCAATTAGCTCTAAGCGAGCAGCTTTTAGCTTATTCATGTAGCTACTTGCAACACGCCATGGGCCTCTTCTTTCTGCCCCCTTCATATTTTGTTGTATTATTTCTTGCGCGAGCAGCAACCGGCGTCGCGGAGTCCTTGTAATAAATACATGTGGAGGATTATCCGGCGGTTGCGCGAAAGCAGCCGAAAGGTCCGATTAAGACCAGGCATTGAGCCGTCTTCAAAATGTCTCGAGCGGAGGTCCACCTCTCGGCGTGCTGTTTCCTGGACGTGCCTCACCCTTCTCGCCCTTCCCGACTCTGCCGGGGGCGGTCTCGGCCATTCTCGCGTCGTGTCGTAACGAACCCTGCTAAATCATGTTTTTTGGCCATTTTTTTGTTTCGAAATGTCAAGTAAGTGCATATTCCCACGTTCGTATAAATACACAAAACATCAAGGTTGGGTCCTGTAGGGTACGCACAAACCATGCCCGGAGTATTTACCCCCGGTATTACCCTTCGAAGAAGTTATGTACGTTATGTAGGACATTCGTACCCGTGCCCGGAACTTCTGGAAGTTCTGTACGACATTCATACTATACCCGTAACCCGGGTGGAATTTCTGTGAGTTATGTACGCCCGTGGCTCCAATAACTGAGGCACGCGTACAGCATGTTTTGTACCCGCCCGGGACTCCTTTATGTTTTTGTACGCCCGTGTCACAATACCCGGAACTTGTGGAAGTTCTGCATGACTTCCGTACCCGCACCCGGAAATTCTGGAAGTTCTTTAGGAACCCCATACCCTTACCCGGAACTTCTAGCAGTGAGTGGTCGATAAAAATTAGAGTCGAGTGCATCCTGACTTCATGTCTCATGTTATGCATCTTGACGTCATGTCTCGTCCGTCACGCTGACGCCACACCCCGACACGAAATTACACAGAACCAAACGCCCTCACAAACTCGTACGGTGCATGCCCTTTCGAACTCTCTACGGTGATTTTGGAGCTAAATAAACCTGTGACCGCGGAGGAAGTCAATTTCAAGGAAGTTGGAAAGATTTTTACTGTGAAATTTGTGGAACCCATCACCGACAACACAAACTGGTTTGTGAACGGAAGCACGGACAACGAAAAAAATGGGCTATCATACAACAACGGTACGTACATATATATGTTGCAGTCTGTGTTATTTCCAATCAGTGCATCACCGTATGCAGTATGCCAATCGCAGTATTGGAAATACGTTGACAATTAATTGTGCCTTTTTTGCTAGCTTACTGGTAGCAGCGCTCAACTCCGTTAGTATGGCAACACTCCCATCTTCAAACGCATTCCTTTACCCTGATCCTTACCCTAATCCCCTAGCCTACCTCCTACTACCCTGATCCCTACCGTACCCGCTACCGTGAACGCTAAAACCTCCCCAGCCTCTACCCTGCCCGTACCCGACCCTTACCTCTGCCACAACGGTCGTCCCACCAGCGATAGCGCTCACAATACATCCCGACTCACTCGTCAACCGTAGCTTTAAACCTCCCACACCCCGACACTCATCGTCTCCTGTAAAAAAAGCAGCTGGTTCTCAAATTGTTCCCTTTCGAAATGCCTTTTTTGTTACATACTTGTACAAAGCGTTTATATATTTGCTCAGTACACGTCGAAGCAATCCCCAACCCGAATTCCCACCGAGAGACTGGTACTACGGTAGGCTGTTGTGCTGCCCGTCTTGAGGGTACTCGGGCGGGTGGCTCTGTACCTCACTCGGAAGTTGGTTGTGAATGTGCACCACCATATTGGAAGTTCTGTTGGACACAAGTTCCCCCGTACACTTCATCGCAACCTACAACCGCAGGTAGGAGTGCTAAAAAAATATAAGGGACACGGAAGAGAGGCTAAATGTTTGCTTTAAAGGTACATGGTGGGATGCAAACGCTACTTGCCGTCCACTGCCAGATTCATCCGCGTTTTGCTCAGAGCCCCTGCTCCTCCTGTTCTTTCCCTCTTCTTCAATGGCCACTTCTACGTTCATTGTCCCTTGATCAAGTTCGCTATTCTGCTCTTCTAACACCTGCACACTAAACGGTTTGCCTGTTTTCCTCTTCTGCAATCACAGCGATCATGAAATCAACCGGTGGAACCCGAACCAAGTCAAATCTTCATTCTTTCGCAAGAAACAACTGCCCCCCTGCCTTCCACGGGCTGCCCTCAGGTTCGTCCTTTCAAGTATACGCTGCAAAAGGTAACGTTTGCAACTTCCAATCGTCTTGTTCCAACGATGTGTATGAACTGTACTCTGACTGTCCGAATGCATGTCGTTACTATGATACTGCAATCGCCTTTGGCCGCACTGAGTAAGGCGGAAGAAAGTGCACCCCGGCAATACCAATTGTGCTCCCGATATTTTATTTCCGGGTTTGTTGCTGTAGGGGAGGTGTGTTATATAACGTATGTATCCCGGGTGATAACAAACATGCACAGGTGTCCCGCAACTAGGATGTGTGGTAACGAAGGGGTGTGGTAGCGACTTCAGGAATCTATCCCGGCCAGATGCTGCGTTGTCGATGCGTTTTAGGAGCGTGCAAGGACCCCGGCGATAATTCAGGGTGTCAATTTCAAAAATATAGTCTCCTGCCTCTAAACGTAGTGCCTTCTCCATTGTGCAGCTTCTCCCCTGTGTGTGTTCTTCTCTCTGTGGTCACTAACTACGAGACAGAGACACGCAATGCAAATACGGCAGGCAGGGTGATTCGGCCATGCAATGAACCACAACGAACACGCGGGCAAACAAACATGGAAACAGGTTGTTCGCAACGAAAAAGGGAATAAAAAAGGGAAAAAAAAGGAAAACGGTAATGAATGAATAAAAACAAAGAAAGGGGGAAAACAATTGGGAACAAAGAGGGAAACAAGACGGCACGAGAAAATCGGGAAAAGCACAACTGCCAGCCAGGAATTAGAGCAGCAACAAGCAAGACGAAACCACTCAACCAACCACGCACAACAGCCAGCCAGCAATGAACGAGGTATTTCATGTTAGATCGGAACATCTGCTGGTACTCCATGCTAGTACATACTACTACTGCAGTTTGTAGTAGTAGTAGGTTGCTGCTACTAATGCACATACATGATGATTAGCGCTTTTGATGCGCTTGTTGTGCCACCACTTTCGTGTTTCTTTTTATAACAATCACACGTCGGCTATGAGGTACACTTCACACATAGTAATAAATACAGGAAATATGTAGTAAGAGCGTTCGTGCCCAACAGCATCATCTGTCAGCACTGTGGACCTGCTCTTTCTTCCTTTTTTTGCGAAGCAAGGGCAGAACCTACAAACGGCAATCAATCAGCACAAGGGTCCACTACGTGGGTGTAGGATCGTCGGGCCTTGATAATGCCTTATTATTAACACCGCAAAAATAGCGATCCAATCGTTTTTCCCATCGGCAACGGAATCGGGGTTCGACTGACCTTTCCCTTACATTATAACTTGGGAATCAAGCTATGTTAAACGCGCTTGGCGCATTACATGCACATTATACAGGCTGCGAGCCCTCCTCATCTTGCTTACCCAACACGCGCATATGTTTTCTCCTCGGCAGAGTGATGCCCGTGTCTTTGCCTTACTTCTTCTTTGCACTCTCTTAGGTCGGTGATATTCTTGTTCCGTTCACAGTTGCTTATTAATCTTGTTTACCCGCCTGTGCCTTCCCTCTCCACTTTCCTGCTTCCTTTTTGTTTCCTGTAGGTTCTCCAGAGCGTATCACAACCTCCCCCTAGGTTCACATCCGAACGTGCAATCAATGGCTCTTGCACAAACCTCCTTCTTCTGAATCCCAATAAGATGGGGTCCTACGCATCCTCCTTTACGCTATCAGGACAGTTTTCCCTTACGTCACCCTTAATTTTTGTCTTCGTGCAACGACATGTGAGTGACTGATGTTCACGATATGGCACACGGCGTTGCTATCATTGTTGTGGTGATTCTGTTGTCCAGCGTTTCAATACAAAATGTTACACGATTTTATTTTCTCAAACCACACCTACGGTGGGGGGGGAAGCTCTTTGTTCAACGGCTAGGAGGAACTCGCGCGGGCGACAGCCCTGCTCCTTGGCAGTCGTACGATATTGTGCCGTTTTTTCAGCGAAACAAATCTGTGATGGAACACATGCTACGATATAGGCAGCAATTTTCGTCTGAAATGAATGTTTTCTGAATGACGGGGCTCCTTAACCCAAAATCGTCGCAAATACGACATTTTTTTTGCACGTGATTCTCGTTGTTTACCCATCATAGGACGTCGTGGGATTTTTCATCCGGTGTCGTAGCAGTTTTAGTGTTCTCCGAATCAGCTTTTTTTGAGAGAGGTCCTAAGCTCCCCAATTGAGGGGTAGTATTACGAAAAAAAACATGGGTGCACCTCTATCGTAGCACGCTTCATGGAATGGTAAGCTACGCTGCACAAAAATACATCACCGCAAGTATTGTGTGGGTGAGGTACCGAGTCACTCGTGCGAGTGGCTCAAACCCCCGGTATGTGGTGGAAATGGGGATACCCCCCGTGCCGTGGCCTTGGTTATGGATGCCTTTAGGAACCTATCCCGTTATCTTGTCATGTTGATTATCTCCTACGAGGGGGATATTTCCTCCGTCTTGCTCGTGTGCACACGTATGTTTTCTTCTTCCAAGTGTTATGCTCTTCCTCCTTCGTTTTACGTAAATATTTACGGCCATCATCATCTTGACCTCGCCATTGTGCCGCTTTGCATCGTTTTTCCTTCCCACATACTCCGCGATTTTTCCATCATTTCCAAGGAAGAGTATGGTGCTCGCGGGAGACGGGCGTCGAATCTCTCCCGTTGTTCCGGGTGGAGGTCAATCGGAGGCTTTGTGCCACCTCCATATTGCCCAGCTCCTATTACCGTGACAAGGTACAACTGCGCTATCTCACCCCGGGACAGTAAGAAACAAGAAAGATCCCTCTTTTTCTGCCACGGTTTTGGCGAAGGCGTTGCTTTCGCGGATTCCGACGGCCTCGTCGACATCCCTGGTGTCCGTGGGGAGATTTGCCTCCAGTCTTCTCTTGACTTCGCCTTCCCCCGAACTATTTTGGGCGGTCCCGTTTCTGGTTCTAGACATTGCGTCGTTACATATTGCTTAATGAAAACGCTGACATCATAAACCACCTCGTGCTCGATAGGGTATATGGGACGCTACGCACTCTAGAAGGCCGTACTATTCAAACCCGCGAACTTCTTGAGTGTGAGTTGAACGATGCTTTCGCTACGACCGACTACCTATGTATCTACTCTTGAACAAAGCGGCGCGCCCTCTCACATTATAACTTTGAAAACAGGAGTACGTCATGCTAACAAGAAAGTTGTACTTGTCGGCTGTGGTTAATCAGATGTGGCCAAAGTTGTGGTTGCAACCATCCTGCCTTACACATGCATTGCTGCTTTGGAGGATGGAACTGTTAATTGCATTCCCCGTATAGTTTGTGTGGACGTCAAGCGTGTACAGTTTCCCATTCGTCTGTGTTTCGCTGTTACTGTTCACCGTAGACAAGGCCAGACGTTGGACCGAGTCGTCTTTGATTTGCGCCGGGGTTCCTTCATGCTCGGCTGCCTCTTCGTCGGGTTATCTAGATTTCACAATCCGACGAACATTGTAGTCTTGACCAACGAGGATAGGATGTTCCCCTGCAAACTCCGTGCTACGGCCGTCAACGTCGTTTACTCTTCTTCAATTCCGTAGATGGTAGATTGACAACAACTCTTCCGCGACTTACCGCGTGCGTTTCATAAATAGAACATATACGGCGTGTCATGAAAAAAGGGGGAAAACAAAGGCAGAGAGAGTTTCTTACATTTTTGACACACGTTTGTGCCGTGTTGGGTGTTGAACAGTCTGCCACCCCCACTTAGGTTTCATTTTTACACGTGATTTCCTCATTCCTAGGTTACCATGCAAGTATGAGTTGTCGACGCATACGATGACCAGTGCCGTAGTGGGCGGGGTGACGACTAACATCTGGATGCCTCCGGTTCTCAGTTACGACTGCAACAACTGAGAGACGGATAAAGGGATACAATATTAAATGGGATGCAAGAGGACATACTTCGAAGTATTACTACATAAAATGGTCGCCGAATCTCGTTCTGGATATTGTCGGGTATTTTCGCTGTACAAAGTATGTCTGTGTACGTCTGTTTGTCTTCAAAATCAGTTGCATACGTTCGCCTAAACCGAACAGTGGCAATTTCGAAATTGCCGCTTATTTCGCTGAAAGTGCTGAGTCTAAGGCAAAATCCCGTCCTGCGACAATCACGACCCGTTAATGGTAGCTATGTAATGTGTGACCCATGCACAGCACCACCACATAAACGAAAAAATACGTGTACGGCAACCCGGTATCGTTATATGTATACGTTCGTTTACGGTTTCATCCCCATCTATGAACTGTACACGTTAACATATACTCCAAGGGCGCACAAAAAAAAAACCCGGACACCTCACGAACCCGGGTCCGACACCGAAAAAAATGTTTTTTTTCCCTGAGTTTCGTTGAATGTTGAGGCCGTTTAACGTCGTGTTGTGGCTTTTTGGTCAGCAAGAAAGCACCATGGAGCACGATCGACGGGGGCTCGGGCTTTTGCAAGGTTTTGTTGCCGTACACAAGCGTGTACTGCTGTGTCAAGTCCTGTTCTAATCTTGCTTTTGTCCAACTTGGTTTCTCGAAAAGGCCTCATGCATGTTGCATCAAACTTGGATTAAATCGACGCCGCTACAACTCTTACGCGTCAGTTCCCATCCGCTCCACTCAGACAACTTGACTCAGAGCTTGAACCGAGAGGTTTTGGGCGTTGACACCACCGAGTAGACACGAGCGTACACCCTTGTGCAACCTTGTGTACCCAGGACTTGGCAGAACTGGTCGGAACGAGGAAGCTCGTCGGTGAAATTATGAAATTATAATAGTCGATCTTGTCTCGCCGCGTTTTTGGCGTTTTCACAAGGACATCTCGCCGCATTTTCTTTTGAGCTTGTGTTGGCTTGTGCAAGCTTGTGTACTGGCCCGGTTCGATCTCGTGGTGTCGGCGGCGTCTCGAGGACGATGTGCTACGCCTGTACAGTAGTGTCACCAAGTGTCACTGACCTCACACCTACGTTGCCGAGCGTTCGCCTCTTGTTCGACTAAACCCATTATCCGCAGTGGCACCCAGTGCCTAGTCCATGGCCAAGTCACTTTGTTTTATATGAGAATTAGTTCTGCATGGTTCTTTATATATGAATTAGAGTTGCATAGTTCTTTATATAGGATTTAGTGTGCTGGGAGACCCCCCCCCTCCCCCCCCCCCCCTCCCCGCCGACCGAATGCAAAAACTGGAGTGAGGTGTCCGAGATTTTTTTTTTGTGCGCCCTTGTATACTCTGTTCATCATGCTTCGAAGTAGCTCTTCTTGTCAAAAATAAAAAAATGGCGTTTTACTACGATGTTTTGAAGGCTTGGAAAAGATGCACAGCCAGTAGTATAGGAACACAGTTTTGGTGCCGGTGATACACACACGTTGCTGCATCTGCCTCGACGAACTCTCAAAGACTTACAGCGCTGTAAGTCGAAACCAGCTCGAGAAGAGCTGGCTGTCATTTGTGCGTGCACAGGACCCGTCGGGACTGACTGGACTTGGTGCCGTGTACGTTGAGCGCGGTGGACAAACGTGGCCTATAAAAAGGTTGACTTACACAAACATAAACACACAGAGAAAGTAATTCGAGGCACCCTATCCTCGTAAGTATGCGATCCGATATTTGTACTTGCTCATGAAGAGGCTTTTTTCCTTGGGAACCCAGCAACACAAACTCAGCGATGCGCGCTTCGCGCGCCTCATTATGATACACCAGATATCAGATCGTAAGGATGATACTACGGAACATGTGTATCAACAGGGCGGTTCTTTGGCAGCAACTTTTCCTACGCGTATAGTCTAGTCTATGGTCTAGTCTATATAGTGGTAAACTACACAGCAGCAAACACACGCCGAATGCCGAAAGTAATAAATCGCGAGCTGTAAAAACAATTATGAAAATCGACGAACAGCGTTGGGAATGCTGAACCCTTTGCGCGACAGAAAGGAAGGCACAGGTGCCGGGGGGGGGGAAGGGACAACACCTGTGACTACGGCTTGTCCAGAAAGGGCAGTTGAGGTCAAACCCTAACCTTGCACGAGTCCAGCTGGAACGTGAAAGGGGATTATTACAAGCTGAAACACTGACAGTGACTAACAGACACTTTGGTGCCACCACATTACAATACAAACGAAAGTATCATACAGGATCATCAGAGTGAAATTGGACGCTCTCGCACCTTGCACACACGATATATCTTAGGCGTATCCCAGCCTTTCGGGTTGTCCGAGTCGCTTGCGAGAGACTCCGATGTTGGTTCAAGTGCCAGACAAGTAGCGCCAATGTCACTACCGCCGCCGCGGTGATGGTGACATAGTAGTACATGAGCGCCGTCGGCCGAACGCAACTTGGGTTGCCGAACGAATCTCGCGGGGCAAAGCCGTCGTCACAGGAACACGACTCAAAGGTAGCGCCAGCGGGATCAGCCTCGTCAACTACGCAGAAGCCGTTCCCACCCCATAGAGGGTGCCTGCAGGAGTAGGCACATTTAGGAGCCATGCACGCACGATGTTGCGTACGGTAGCTACAGTGTCTCTGTGTGTACAGCGTTCTGAGCACGATGGTGGCGACACGACAACCTGTGTTGCAGCACCCTTATCCTGCAGCTCGTTGGCCGTAGCTCGTGTCTGGGCTATGGAACATACGTTGTTCTACGAGTACTATTTTTGTTGGTACGGGGGTATCATGGTATTATGTTGCATCCTCGTACGAGTAGTATGCAGTATATCGAGTATCTGGTGGCTCCTAGCTCCTCGTAAAGCATCCATTTGTAGATTAGCCGTTTCATGATTTTTTATGAGGTATCTTATGTTGTGGATACCACTTGTTGTGTTGTCCCATGGTCGCGAAACGACGACCTAATTATTAATAGAATGCAACATCCTTATCTTACAGCTCGTTGCCGGTAGTTCTTGTCTGATACCACGGTGCGCAGCCACGAGTACTAGATCTATATTCATTGTTGGTACGGAGGAAACATGACATTATGCTCTATCATGCTATATGTAGTCTATACGAGTAGACTCTAGACTATAGTGTATAGTATCTCGAGTACCTGGTAGCCCCTAGGTTGTCGTAAAGTATCTAGTCTATGTGTAATTATTAGCCGGTTCATGGTTGTTTCATCAGATATATTGACACACAACCCGTAATACGCGCGATCGGAGTATCACACACAGCTTGCAAAGATGAGTTTCGACAAAATATTCGATCTCACAGCTAGCTGGAGTGTATTTTAATTTTACTAGTATTGTACAATAGATGTCACTTGTGTTGTCCCATGTCCACTGAATAATGGTATATCGCCTCTACTTGCCCTCATTTTACCCGCCGAACCCAATATACGATACCTCCTTGGAGTCCTAGAACATCCAGCTCTGCATTGCAGTTAGTTGGTTCCTTCGTCTCTTTCTTCGTCTAGAAACAGTGTCTAGCCTTTGGGCTCCGAAGACGTTGGCATGGAAATATTCCAGACTGACTGCTGTATGTAGCATGATCTCTGCCAGAAAGGAAATCCACACCACACTTACTGGTGTGCAGTGCGCAACGCTTTCAGCAATCACGTCAGGATCGACAACCCTCTCGTTGCCATGTGAGCAAACATGAAGAGCATTTATTTGAGATACTCTGTGTGCTTTCGTCTGCAGAAAGAATTTTGGAAGCTGCAGACTATGACGTAAGCGTGTCTAGCAAGTCCTAGCACACATCGCGTATCAGGTACAAATCGAATATCATACCAGGTATATGATTTTCGTCTTCCGATATCGGGTCATACTTCCTTTCTTTGTCTTTTCGTATATATCAATTATTTTCGTATATATCAATAATAATGTGGAATTTACAGAGTGCTGACAGACGGTTGATAATCGCTTGCGACGATGACTTTTCTTTGCGTTTTCGCGTTGAATTATCGCGGAGGGATCGGCAGATTGAACGCGTGTGCAACCCCGCCCACACCACGACACCACGTTCCCCTCTGTTGTTGTAGTTTACGGTATGATAGCTTACCGCTGTTCTAACCCGCTGCTACTAGCATTGAGAGTCGAAATACTTTTCCTGATGATACCTGGCATAATATTCCAACGTTGTGTTCTGTACGGTACGCACAAACCATACCCGGGGCCTATACCCCGGATATTACCCTACAAAGAACTTATTTTTTTTATTTATTTTTTTTTATATCCTCCGGCGGATGGGGAAAAATAAAGCTTTAGCTCACCACACTTCCGCGTATTTTCATACGCGTCGTGTGTCGATTTAACTCAGTTGCTTTCGCAGCCCAACGCTAGCTGGCGCACCCTTCGAGTCCCATTGTAGGTATAGCGTAAGCTGTCCCTATCATTGGTCCTCGTTACAACCCCGGCAGCGCAAGCTGCCGTTGTAAGTTCTGTAGGACATTCATACCCGTACCCGGAACTTCTGGCAGTTCTGTACGACTTTCTTCATACCCGTACCCGGAACCTCTGGAAGTTCTGTACGCCAGTGCCACAAATACCCGGGGTACGGGTATATCATTTTTATAAATTATGTGAGTTCTGTACTTCCGTGCCACAATACTCTGAGCTTCTTTTTGTGAGTTCTGTAACATTTCCGTACCGTACCCGGAATTTCTGCGGAACTTGTGTGACTTCTGTGAGACTGTGGCACAATACCCGGGTACGGGTAGTCTATTACAACAACACCCCGGGAGCCCACATCCATTATTACTTCAGATTTAATAACCCAAAGAGTGAAACATGCATTTACTTTATGATACCATATCTTGTCAGTGACACCAACCAAACACGTAAATAAAGTTCAACTGTATGTGGCAGTACGTATCGTACATGACAGTAGCACCTACTACTACTGCTGTAGGTCCTGTTTGTGTGTCTTTTGTTTCTAACCCGTGGGCATGTATGATATTAACGAAGGACACTTTTGAATCGAAAATATTCATTTTTAATGCATCGAGTTGAATTCGATTCGATTTGTTCAGGTAGGTGGAAACATACGAATTTGGCTTCAATCGGGAAGCCACGTGTTGCGTACTGTCAATGTTTTTTGCGGACCGAAACAAAAAATAGAAAGATCTGCCGTGATCGCGATGCAGCGACCATCGGCGTCTTGAACTATCCTCTATGCTTGTCGTGTTTTCGGTAGTTTTGCTTCTTTGTCGCGGCACTTGGCCTATCGAGCCGGTGGGAAAATGTGGGCTTGCGACCGCCATTGTTTATTTCGAAGCACCACAACCGGGGTACGCTACGGTATGATCTGTTACAGCGCAGTATAGCAGTGAGCGCGGCTATTGCCCCGGTCGCCACTCATTGGGCTTCACGATTTATCGCCTTTCTCGGTGATAGTTTGTCGATAATTCATCATTCCCTTAAAAGCTACGACAGATTGCCTCGGGGACATCGGCCCAGTGAGAACATGCCATGCAAAGTGGATTAAATCCTCCACTTCACATCGAACTCCCCCCAACCAAGGCGATGTGCTTTACCCGGGCATTACCCGTACCCGGACCTTCTGTAGTCCTGTAGGACATCCATACCCGTATCCGGAACTTCTGTAAGTTCTGTACGCCCGTGCCACAATACCCGAAACTTCTGGAAGTTCTGTAAGACTTTCATACCGTACCCGAACTACTGCTAATTCTGTAAGACATCCATACCCGTACCCGAAATTCCTTCTGTAATATATGTACACACCGCGCCACAATACCCGGGGTACGGGTACAGCACCTTTTGTACCCGCCCGGAACTTTTGTGAGTTCTGTACGCCCATGCCGCAACACCCTGAACTTCTGGAAGTTCTGTCACACTTTCATATCCGTACCCGAAACTTCTGGGAGTTCTGTGCAAGACTCCCATGCCCGTACCCGGAATCCACAAACCCTAAGCTTGCAATATCCTTCGAATGCTTTTCCAACAACCGTTTGCCCGCATGCCATGAAAAAAAAAATTGACAGAAAAAAGGACTGTCTGATGTAAGTGTAGTTGTATCGTGTGTAATGCCGAGCAAACGAAAATCTGGTTAGCGTTAGTGTCTACACTAGTGTTTTCGACCAGAAGCTACTACTGGTGAAGCACGGCACAACGCTGGTATTGTATGGTGTAATACTTCTGTTGGTGGTGGAGATGTACGTATGCGTTAGTGACATTAAACTGATAATTTTACCCAGATAGATGCTGTCCCTTCATGAATACGAGGTCAAAGATTAATGTGGGTGATGGTTCATGACTGTCGGGGTATGGTAAGTATAAGGATATTGGGTGGAGACACAGAGTGCCCCCTGCAGGTCTGCCAATTGAGCAGGTCCTCGGAAAGTACCCAATTTCTTAGCCTTCGTAGTCGTAGCTTTATTTGATTCCACCAGGGCCCCCGATGACTTCAGAGATCGGAAGCACGTGCCTCCGATCTATTTCCTAACTATACCGAATATGAAACGCCAACCTTTTCATACGAAACCCATCTAAATGATTTCAATTCTGATAATTACAGGCCTTCCGAGGGGCCGTATATTAACACTAGCCCACCCTGATGAGTCGCATATGCAGAAATATGGGAGATTCGGGGAAACTCCGGTTCTACGAACTAGACCATGAGTCGAAGATGCGGCGCCTTAAAACCCACTCCCACACCTTTAACGGTCTGGCTATGGAGCCAGGAACACGCGAAGAAAAGCAGTTGAAGGAAACGAAGACCCTACAACAAGGCAAACCACTCATCAAAAACCTGCCGCGTACCGCCGGTGTGGCGGGGGGAGGCAGAAAAGGCTCTAGAACCTGCCGCATACCGGCGGGGGGCAGGAAAGGCTATATGGCAAACCAACCACAAAAAAGCAGGAAAGGCTATATGGCGAACCAACCACAAAAGAGGTATAATGGCGAGGCGAGCCCTCGTCGATATGGAGGGGAACACAGGCCCTAACACAAGGGAGAAGTCGTGCGAAAAAACTCCCGCGGGCCATCGGCATGGCGGGGGGTAAGACGAGGAAACTAAAAAATCCCGGGATGGAAGGTGGCAACACCTATAGCCCCGCGAGGGGGGAGAGTGTTTAGCCGAAAAAACTATGTAGAACAAATACAACGCACACAAAGAAAAAGATGACACACAGGCCTGTACATAGCCCTGTACCACGTTACGCGCAAACAGGGTACCCAGGTCGCTCCCCGGCTCTGGGCTGAGTCCCGAAGCGCAAAACCAAAGTACAGGTCCACGGGCGATCTTGGGGCTTGTGCTGGCAGCTCGCGGTGATGTGCAGTGCAACATGCTGGCTCAGCACGGAGCGAACAAGCCTGATGGGTGGGGCTTGGGCAGTTCCGCTGCGGAGTGGTCTATGCGATCAGCTGGAGGGGAACTGATGCAACCCAAAGCCGAGACGAGAAGTGTGCTCCTGATGGATGGGGCTTGGGCAGTTCCGCTGCGGAGTGGTCCATGTGACAGAGCTGGCGGGGAACTGATGCGACCAAAATCCGAGACGAGGAGTGTGCTCCGAAGAGCAGTGTCGTCTGCACGTAGTTGGAAGGTGCCGTCCGTGTGGTACGTGCCCGGCGACCAACAGAAAGGGCCTCTGCCATCTCACAGCTGTTGCGGTCGCCGTTGGATGAGAAAGAGCGCTCGCTCCAATGAGAAGCCACCCGTGAACGAACAGGGGTTGTTTGCTCGATGGAAAGCAAAAGCAAAATCGCTACGAAAAACAGCTATCGGAGAGATTGGAGGAACGCACAATAGCAAGTCTAGCCTAAGACGACGTCATAGAGTAAGGATATTGGGTGGAGACACAAAGTGCCCCTGCAGGTCTGCCAATTGAGCAGGTCCTCGGAGAGTACCCACTTTCTTAGCCTTCGTCGTCGTAGTTTTATTCGATACCACCAGAGCCCCGGATGGCTTCAGAGATCGGAGGCACGTGCCTCCGATCTATTTCCTAACTATCCTAAATATGAAACGCTAACCTTTTCATACGAAACCCATCCAAAGGATCACAATTCGGATAATTACAGGCCTTTCGAGGCTGTATATTAACATAAGTAGGTGAATGTACGAATTTACGTACAAATACGCTCCAAAGCAATTACGCGTAACCAACATGGGCACCGCCGCAACTATTGTTTTGCATAGTAGTACCTGCAGCAGGGTGGGAAGGAGGAGCGTGACAGAAGCCACTGTATGTAGTAGTCATCAAGCTCTCAACTGCTTTCAGCTGGCGGTTGATGATATATGGCACTTGTTTTAATTCGTTCTGGTGTACCTGGTATTATTTACGACCGCCAAGCAAACATTTCGCACTGTGCATGAGATGGTACGACAGCTATGCTGTGCACAGGCAAACGTATTAAGTGTTACATAGCGTCATGGAATGGCTACCCCCCCCTCCCTCCCTTGTGTTTTCAGCGGTTAATGTGAGGTTTTAGTACGTACAAAATACACTGGGCGCGGGAGGAAGGGTGGATGTAAGCTTGATTTGTAATCCAGAGGTACTCAATCATATGCACGTATTACACGAGCAGTGGAGTGCAGACAGAAATGATCAATTCCTTCGCGTTCAATATAGTTGACCAGATATCTTATCATATAGTCCATACTTTTTTCCATCCAGTTTGTTCAACCGCCCCACTTACAATCGAAATCGGCCAGAGTAATAAACACCTCTACGCAGTTGATATCACGTCATTATCTTTCTAACCCTCCATGACGTTGTTTTCATTCTCCCCCCCCCCCCCCTTCCCCCCCCCCCCCCTTCAACGCCCCCTCCTTCCCCGCCACCCGCACGATCGCCTAGACCTAGCACCACGCGTATAACAAGCCCCTACATATATTATTAATACGCGCGATCGGAGTATCACACACAATCTTGCAAAGATGAGTTTCGACCAAATATTTCATCTCACAGCCAGAGTGTATTTTAATATTATATGAGACTTAAACCTCTTAAAAACCCTTCCCCCCCACCCCGCCCTTTTTTTTTCCTCGCTCTCTCTTGCTCAAACGACCCACCTAGTATCGAAATCCGCCAGAGTAATAATCACTTCCACGCACTGGATATCACCTCATTATATTTTTAGAGCCATCCATGCCGCTGCTTCCCCCCCCCCCCCCCCCCCCGCCCCCAACGCCCCCTCCTTCCCCACCACCCGCACCATCGCCTAGACCTAGCACCACAAGTATAGCAAACCCCTACATCTATGCGACCTAACGCCCTCCCCCCCCCCCCGCCCCCCCCCCCCCCCCCCCCCCCGCCCCCACCTTCCCCCCCCCCTCCCCCCACCTCTCCCCTCCCTCCCCCACCCCCCACCTCCCAACCCCCCCACCCCATCCCCACCCCCTCGAACACTCCGCCCTCTACTCACTGGTTGTACGACCTACAAGATAATATACATGATAAATTGGTGCATTCTTTCCAAAGCCGTCACATTTATCCCCTTGAAAAAATGTATAGTTTCCACGCACAGATTGAGCTGCCCCGCCCGCCTCGCCCCCCCCCCCCCGATGATAAACTGGTACATTATTTCCAAAACCGTCAGATTTATCCCCTTGAAGGATTTATAGTCTCCACGCACAAATTGAGCTGCCCCGCCCGCCCCCCCCCACCCCCTCTGCCTTTTAGTCAAAACCAGGCCCCCACGTCCTTCAAAACTCCGCCCTCCCCTCACCGGTTATTCGACTTACAGGATTCACTTGATAAACGAGTGCATTTCCTTCCACAGCTAGCTGCTGTCAGATTTTGTCCCCCTCAGAAACGGGTTTTATAGTTTCCGCGCACAGACTGACTAACATCACCCTGTTGACCCTGATAGCTACACTGTAGTTGCGAGGGGGGTCGCCGACCTATATCCTTAATGAGGACACACAACCCGTAATACGCGCGATCGGAGTATCACGCACAGCTTGCAAAGATGAGTGTTTCGACAAAATATTCCATCTCACAGCTGGAGTGTTTCATTTATTTATTTTTAATGTACGTCTAGTCAAGTTGCCAAACTATTCAGAAGGTAGTTACTTCTATAGACTAAATGGTACCTGGTAAATGTGATGACTTAGCGCGGAAAAATAGCTGTTTCTACATTCTGAAGTCATATTTCGGGTTACGCTCACCTCGAATCTGACTTGACGACTTGGCTTTGCATGATGTAAACAACTACTCTGCTGATGATGCGTTTACCTAGCGTCTAACCGAGCCGAGGCCGTTTTCCCTGCCATGCATAGTAGCAAACAGCAGTATTAATGGTAGGAATTGGAGATATGAATGATATGATGATGCGTTTGTTTGCGGTCAGTCGGAAAAAGAGTAGGTAGGTAGATGTGATGAATGATTGATCCTGCCGAAACTTGAACCGCCTTGTGGTGTGTACCCAGCCGGGAGGCCGTTGCCTGATAAAATAGTGAGTTGTGGGACTACTGTCGCCCTAGAACACGCGTTTCAACCCCATTTCACCTTATTATGTATTATGACGTCCGTTTGATTACTACTGTGGTCTAACACCACTATCTAGTCCATAGCTACTGCATGCAGCTGAGTGCTAGTTACCAGGCTGATGCTGGAGATTTATAGCTTTTGGACTGCCGTGCTAGTATACTAATTGCACGCCTATTTCACCAGCTGATCTTCGTTTGACTACTGTGGACTGACACCATTAGTTACGGCAGCTGGGTGCTGATTGCCGGGTTGATGTTGAATTTATGGACTTGTGGGCTTCAGATTTTGGATTTTTTATTTTTTTGATGATTCTGGATTCTGTCGCTGGATTATGATTCTTGGATTTCGGGCGGCTTTCAGGGACTATGTATGGTACCGTACTGCAATCTTTCTTTTGATCACAGTAGTGCAGGGAGGATATTGATCGAGTGCCTTTTACATTGACTCGTTTCACATTGAGGAAACGACAATACAATGTTATGCTGTTAATACCAGATAGATACAAAGCAAGGAGGCTGTTGTTGATTGTGCTTGAATGTAAAAGCAGCAATGATGGCGAGGGTTGATAGATAATAATAGGGAGAATTACTAGTAGATTGGTTATATTATAATGAAAAATTCATAGATAGCGGAATATTCCCGCCTTGGCAGCATTTCCCATGAAGATGAAACGTTCGAGCTCTCACTCAAGTACTCTACTGTCTTGACGGGGGGAGACTTATTATGACATATGTGACACCTTATAATATTATTATGTGAATACTTCGTTGCCCTCTTGGTTGTACTCGTAGGACCTTAACATAATCATTATTAATTTGACCATCGGCCAGCAACCCTGCCACCTCAACGCTGTCCGTGGAACGAGTAAGCCCGCTACGCTTCGAAGGTCAAGAAAAAAACTCATTTTGCGTTGTGATAGTTCTATCCTGAAAAGGAAGTACCTTGCGACAGGATCGGTGGATAGTGGTCTCTTCGAGATGAACAAATCGAACATAAAATGTGCCGTACGAAAGCTGGTCGTGAGCATGAACGAACGTGAACAATGATTTGTTTTGATATTTTGTGTTGAACCAGGGTTTGGCTTACATTATTTACGAGAGTGAATTTGGTAGGAGGTGCATTCATTATTCCATTCCAGCAGATATATCTCCACTGCTGCTATAAAACGGAGTATACCGCTAACGGTGGATACCGGGGCACAGACAGGCGCCCCTCACAGCGCGTCGGTCTGTGTTGCTACCAAGTAGCATTCTCAAGTGTAAGCGCGTACAATCATGTACCGGTGTAGAATATACGCACAACACTACGCACTGTTGGCTCTACGTGCATTCCCATACTTCCGTGGGGGTGTTTGTTTGCGTGAGGGAAACTGGGTTTGATTGGATTCTCTAGCTGTCGATATATCCGCCTCTTAGGGCGAATCACCGCCGCTTACTTCCCGAAATAAATCGTACGCCTCGCTTGTTGCATTTCACTCAAACTTCAGGCGAACCGGATTGGCTAGAAAACGTACATTCGTACAAGCACACAGGGCAAAGTTTTGTGCCAATGTTTCCTGTGGGATTGTTAATCTAAAACCCTTTTACTACAACTGCGAAATTTTCGCACACAAATCCCACGTATTGTGTCCTGAAAGAGCGATCGTGGGAAGTTTCAATCAATGAGGTTCCACGCATCGTATGGGCCGGGTTACGAGTTACCATCGCCAACATTCCAACACTTCGCAATATTTTCCTTAGCTCCATGACGTCATACCTGCAAAAAAAATCAGTGCCCCCCAAAGTACCCATCAACCCCTCCCTCCCTTCTTCTCGGAGCATGTGTGCCGAATGCCGGCGTATATGCGGAGCCTTGCTAGATTCCTCACAGACCGTGGGCACAGCTCGTATCAAACTATATTCCACGGACCGAGCTGGAATCGATGAAGGCAGACAGAGCACCAAACGCAAAGTCCTGTGAATCCTACCCTTGATCCCCGACGGTCAATTTGACGTGGCAGAGGCCCCCTGCGCTTTGTGCGTAGAGGTTGTGGGCGGAGTATTTTGAATAAACAAGCAGCAGCCCTGCCAAACAGCTGCCTCGTGTACATGGCTCACTCGTGTCATTTTGAAACCAAAGAGTCTTTACCACTGACTGTCTCAAAATAATATGTTTTACTCTACAGTCAAATACTCCGGGGTATGACATACTACTTCAATTGAAATAGATGCCTTAGCCTTTTGAAACATGATCAAAGTTCTCGTAGACGCGGACCGGGATCCCTCGCCGCACTTACCGAGCAGAACCTAGGCATAGTCAGGTGATATGTGTGAGGTCACCGCCGCGAGCGCGTTGATTGTGATTGTGGATTTACTGAGAGCTATGCTTTGGTTTGAAAAATCACGGAAAAACAAACCCAACCAAAAAAAACGCGGCCAGGGAAAGATAGCCGTCTGAGGAATGGCCGAAAGGAAAACTACAGTAGTAGACTAGACTAGTAGTACAAGTAATAAACCCCCCCAAAAAAAGGGGTTCAGAATATATACCTGGTACTTGCTAACAGTACAGGACAGCATCGCTGTATGTATGTGGTGCCAACTGCGTTCGACATTGGGCTCCTGACTGGCACTGCTACATCCCCTGAGCAACTCACATCGTTCGTGATGCCCCCTGACGGACCCACCACCACTGGCAAAACAAATCTACACTACCTCCAAGTACAGTATGTCCCCTACAAAGTTTCTGCACTTCTAAAAGGGGTGTTAATTTAGTTGCCGTTGCCGTCATCGGTAGGGACAATGGTGCTACCTGCAGGGGCTAGTTGCGACGAGCCATTCACACGTAGCTTGGGGTCAAGTGCTGTGGGTGTCGATGACCCTATCTCGGTTGCGCGGCTCCTTGTTTTCATCACGTTCATCTTCTTGTCGCTCCGTGGCAAATGGCTGCAAGTAGGGTTCGGGCTTCTGGTAGACCTTAATTCTGTCGGAGCCAAGAAATGCACCCCCATGATGCTACCACTAAATTGCGCGAAAACCTGGGGCAGAATCAGGGAGAGAAAAAGCGCGGGAGACGTCGATTGGGAATACTTCAACCCTTTGATGACCACAAAAAAACGTCCCTGCGAGTAGTGTATCCCGAAAAAAAGGAGGTTACAAGTCGTGTACCTATTTTCATCAGAATGCGTCCGGTTAGATCAGGGAGACGAAGTGCACCGTGGTGGAGTAAGAAAAGGATTTACACAGGAGGCCGAAAACCAAAACACAAAATACCAGATACCAGTATTGTTGTGTCGTTGCAGCTCATCAGACTGGGGTACTGAGATGATGTCGTCTTGATAGCTCGGTAATTTCCACAGAATAGGTGATTAATTGGAAAAAAAAGGTGTTCGTTTTACTTGGAAGGCGTATTTCAGATGGAAAATACAGGGAACAGGCTGGATTGCACTTCCCCCACGTCACTATGTGACATCGTAGACCTGTCTTAGCCACATGGATCTGCCCTTTTTCTGTCTCCAAGCAACAAACACGTGAGTAACAACGCGAGGACTACTCAATAAGCTAACCTGGAAGGGCATATATATCTCGTGTCCCCACCCTAGGCACCTTTCGCCTGGAAAGGAATAAGAAAATTGGAAAAACTGTGCGTAACTCCCGTCGAATTTGAAAAAACGCATTAATTCCTCCAATTCATCTCCGCAATCAACTACTGCTTGCTTCGACTAGTAGTAGTACTACTGTTGTTGCTGTTGTCTTTTCGGAGGTTATTTTTAGACCGCCGCTGCCTCAGTGACACTGGTTGCTCTCCGCGTAGGGACTGCAAATATATGTGCGGGGTCCAGTTCGGCAAATCCCACATTTATTTGTCAATTCGAACAATAGCACTCTTATCATGCCTGCCTGCAGAAACAGATGCAAATTAATACCTGGTACGGTATACCAGGGGGGCTTCGCCGCGGCGGGCTGCCCCCCGCATTGGCTCTGCGCATGCCCGTAATTTTAGATGATGCATGACCACGAATTAATTTTAGATGAGTTTCGACGAAATCTTCGATCTGACAGCTGGTCCACACTGGATTGTATTTTCATTTTTATCATATTTTATGAGTATAGGATCACAGGAAAAACCGAGGCTGCACATGCGTGAGCACTGCCAAGAGGTACGTTCACATGAATCGTAATTGAATAAAGAAAAAGAAACACTGGAATCAGGCGCAAAAAAAACGCAGCAACAAATTGCGTCATCCGGCACACGATGACGAACAACAACAACAGCAGCAGCCCTCGAACATCTTGTATGTACGTGTAATTTCAACAATAATAACAGCAGCAGGAGGAGCGGCAGCTGCTGCAGTTCGACAACAGCAAGCAAGCAGCATTTATTTCCAGTATTATTATCTTAAAAACATATATTTAAATGGTGTACATACCTCACGATCCTAAAACCTAGATTACTGATGATGAAATAATGTTTTTTTTATATGATATAATTGTGAGAAACACTATGTAATACATCAACACTAATTTCCGTGTCACCTAAGACGTTACTGTCATCATGGTTCATTGCAGGATTCACGTCCGTTACTGCTGCTACTGATTAGGTTTTGATTCATGGAAAAATTACTAAAAACGGGCGACCGGTGAAATACGCAGATTGCAAAAGAGTCACAAAGAATGTTACCAACCCCAAATTTGTCGAACTCACACCTGACGTTGTTACAATAACTTTATTATAAAAAATGAAAATACACTCCAGCTGTGAGATCGAAGATTTCGTCGAAACTCATCTTTGCAAGCTGTGTGTGATACTCCGATCGCGCGTATTACGAGTTGTGTGTCCTCATTAAGGATATAGGTCAGCGACTCCCCTTACAACTACGGTGTAGCTATCAGGGTCAACAGGGTGATGTTAGTTAGTCTGTGCGCGGAAACTATAAAACCCGTTTCTGAGGGGGACCAAATCTGACAGCTGTGTAGGGAAATGTATCCGTTTATCAAGTGAATCCTATAAGTCGAACAACCGGTGATGGGGGGGGCGGAGTTTTGAAGGACGTGGGGGCCTGGTTTTGATCAAAAGCGAGCGGGGTTGGAGGGGGGGGGGGCGGGCGGGCGGGCAATTTGTGCGTGGAAGCTATAAATCCTTGCAAGGGGATAAATCTGACTGTTTTGGGAAAGAAAAAAAAAAAAAAACTGCACCAGTTTATCATAGGGGGGGGGGGGGTTGGGGCGGGGGTGGGGCGTGTGGGGCAGCTCAATCTGTGCGTGGAAACTATACATTATTTTGAGGGGATAACTTTATATCATATTTATGCATAGGATAACACGTCCAATTCGCCAAGGTTGAGCCGGTACGTAAAGAACAAAAACATGAGGGAAAAACGAAATAAATGGTAAAAAAAGAGGGTCGGATAATGTACACACCGAAGCTCGAACCCAAAGGGAAGAAACAAAGAACTAACTTGAAAACAAAGTGGATTTACCGAGACTCGCGGCTAACGATTAAGAATTGTTCGGGGCTACTCTTCAAGCTACTGTTGTGCGATTACTACTGGGGCAACATTGTGTGTTCTTATACGTACGATAACGGACTTGGCATTATACGCAACAAAAAGTTGACAAAAAACACGATTTTGCGGGACCTGTACCGACACGAAGCGACAACGGCCGGGGACACACCCCTGGCAGAGTCGGGAGGGACGAGCAAGGCGGGGCACGAGCATGAAACAGCGTGCCGAGAAGTGGACCTCAGCTCGTGTAATCTCCAAGACGGCTCGAAACCTGGTCTAAATCGAACCTCTCGATCGATGCGACGGCAGAGTCTACATATATATTTATACATGTATTCGCTATACATGTATTAACGACAACAGCAAGTAGCAGCGGCAGTCCAACGACAAACGCGCAAGCCGTAGAAGTACAGTATGCACACATATACTAACAGCAGCAACGCCGTACAACTCTTATGTGCGTGTAAATTCAACCACAAAGAGCATGAAGCACCACCAGCAGCGCGACAAACAGAAAAAAAACAGTAATCAGTGTAACATGCCTAAATAACAATATGCTCTCATTTTGGGCCGGCACCAGGTACGTATCATACAGCATACACACAGTCAGTGTAACAAGAGCTGCTAGCAGCAGCAACGCCGCACAACGCACAACTGTTATGTGCGTTTAAATTCAACAACAGCATGCTGCAGCAGTGGCAGCACCAGCACAGTACGACAAACAGCAAGCAGTACCCAGTGTCAAACATATGCATACATAGTAATATGTCCACTTAAATATATATAGGCCGGCACCCGGTACATACAGAACAACAAAAAAGGAAGAAGCCACACAAACATACACAGAATAAGAGCAACATAAATTTGCAACGACGAAAAAAAACGTCGAAACTCTGGAACACAAACCGGAGAAAAGAAAACACTTGAAAAGCAAAAGAAGCGAAAAGCGATGAGAAGGCAAGGCTCGAACCCGCGACTAGTGAATACAAACAAGGAGGGTCTAACTGCCACGATACTACTGCTATAAAGGTCGTTTTATTCAAACGGGAATTTTAGCATTTTCACACGTACGGCTCCGCATGTTTAACATTTCGGAACGGAAAATATGCAAAGAGAAGTGGTACTTGCGTAGGCCACCACAACACGAAGCGAGCACGACCGACGCCGAACCCGGCAGGGTCATGAGAGTAGATCAAACTGAGGAACCTCCAGAAAACAGCACGCTGAGAGGTGGACCACAGCTCGAGTTATCGCGAACACAACACAAAACCTGGTCGAAATCGGAGCCTTCGGCCGCTCTCGTGCAAGTGCCACCATATTTACACATGTTTTTATACCGCGATCCGAACATTAATGCGCACCCACCTATCGGGCAGAAGAAGCGATGGAGAGATGGCACATGAATTCTAACCACGAAAACATGAGTCTTGCCGACGACGCCGTTTTGTGAAGGTAAAAGTAAAAGGTCTCTTTGACAGCTACTTGTAAAAAATTTACCACATACACACCCCAAATGAACCGACTACATACCAGGGCCTGGTATAGGGATATGGACTTGATATCCTTGAGTAACAATATTAATGATGTTGACCACGGATAATAAAGACAGGCTCGCAAAACTGACCGTGGTATACATTTTGGTGTAGCACTGGACATACTTGTACACGCCTACAATTTCTGATGGATTCTCTTCGAATGTCTCATTTGTTCTAGGATTCACTTGACGGGGCGCAGTAACCGAGCCGCTAATCATCTGTTGCACTTTATTTCTTAAGAAAATAGCTCGCTGATTAACGAAGCGGCACCACGAGTAGTTTTGGTAATATCAATTCACCCACTATTAGTATATTGCCCTACTGCCTGAAATCGTAGCCTTTTTTTGTATACGTTTGTACATATATTTCGCTGTGCTGGACAGCCGTCCACAGTTTTCGATTTTATTCGGTTTTGCACAGCTGTACCTGGTAGATATTAATTCAGGGGGCTTGTTAAACACACGGCACACGGACTCGCGCTTCTTAGAGTACTATTTTTTCGGTGGTGCGTACACCACGAGTGTTTCGCATAATGAATATATCCATAATGCCCCTGTGTTTCACAGGACTGACACTGTCGTTCCATCTGCATTTTGATTCTCTGTGTATTAAGTTTCTCTTGCTACTGACTTCTCATCAAGGGGGCGTATTGGGATATGGGCTTTGATATCTACACGTATAACGATGAGCAGCCACCTCGGACAAGCAAACAGGGTATATCATGTCTGTCTATATTTCGGAAAATACAAAATGCGAGATCCAGTGTGTGCCTTCCCGCCGATGTAGTGTATACTACCCTGGCCTCGGTCGGGAAGCTGGTCGTCTTGTAGGGTAACTAGGTTAGCACTATAAGTATCAGACACCTTGCTATTGGACAGAGTGCTGGCCAGTACAACTGCCCGTAGAGTACATCGATCCGTAACACGGGCGGTGTCCCGTGAGGATCAAATCAGATTAATAATGCCATGCCCACCTCGATCACTCCCTTCTCCCATTACAGTTCTCTTGTCTTCTTGGCTTTCACATTTGGCCATAAAACCTTTAAAAAAAAAACTATATTCTTCTTCACCGCAGTGTTATTTACAGTCCACTCGGTGCCACCTCTCCATATCTTATCGCAGGGACAGGCCCTCGACTCTGATCGTTATTTCACGTGGTCGAACAGAAACAACGAAAAAACGTGAACACATCGTTCGGGAGTTACGTCTCACCACGGCCGAAAAGGGGATGATGGGGGTTTGCAGTCCCACTTGGGTCAGCTCCAAACACGCGAATGAGCTTATTATCACGAAGCCAACGCCGCTCAGCGCCCACGTCTGTGCCCACACCGCTCTCCTTGCTTTCACGTACATCAACCGCAAATCTTGCCCTTGCTGTAAAGTCGGCATAGAGAAAATCTAGACAATATGAGACTGGGTTTGGTGCTGTGGTCGGGGGGGGTGTGCGAGTACAAGCTAGGTTTCGTAGCAAGCACGGGTTTTGGTGGTGTAATCGAGTGGTTTCCTAGTGTTGAGACGCGTGCTGCGATAGGGGTAACAGTTCTTGTCAAACAGATTTCTGACTGACGGGACTCCTCGCGCGAAGAACTATCCAATATCATTGGAAAGTCATTTGCATCAATCGATGTGTACCTAGGATATGGGGGCGTTTATCGCGTTGCGCTTGAAATGTTTCACAAAGACAGTTTTGGGGTGAGTCATAGAGCTCATCAAGTAATAAGCTTCAGAAACAGTATGTGCGTCCCTAGCATACTCATAGTAGCACGCGTTTACAATAGTGCAAGGTGGATGACACAGCAACTGTTTTCGATGAAGTAATTCTTGGGTTGGCCAGCACAAGCGGTTGCGATGCCGTTGCAATGCTACTGACCCTTAGTGGAGCTCCGGAGGGGAGAGATGTGAGCAGCAAATACATGACGATCGCAGCATCGACGGCAGGAAGCAGGTCGAGTTGCCGGGGTAGAGTGCGCGTCCAAACAGTAACGTAAGGAGCGGTAACACAAACGCGCAGCACGATGATGCTTGTACTGCTGCACGCTCTCCCCACTACAGCAGCCTCTTGGTAAGATCGCGCTTCGCTTTTGGGTCGCATTATACATGGTCCCAACAGGGCTAAAACATACACCCCTGGATTGTAGTGTATAGATCGGTAGGAATACAGCACGTTTGTTGGCATTGCGTTGGGCAAGAAAAGCGCTGTCTCATAGCTCGAGTACATGCCCCCCTTCCCCCCAACAAGAATGCTGCCAACAACAATGAATGTCGTTTTATACTCAACAATACCGACAACGAGAAGATCGTTTTGCAGTTTGTGAGGCCGGCCGCATTTTTCTCCGTCCTAGACGGTGATATAAAACTAAAAAATTGATTCTTGGTGTGTGCGCTGCGTTCGGGACCGCGCCGTGTGCACTTGATATTATGCGTGACCATGGGTGTCGCCCAACAATGCAATAGCTTAATGTTACCTGGGCCATGCCACGATTGATCATCAGCGTGAGGTGCACAGCAACGAACCACAAACCTGTGAACTGGGAAGGCATTGTACGCGTGCAGCAAACGGCGGGTGGGTGGGAAGGGAAGGGGTTTCGTGGAGGCGCTTGCAAACAAAGGGGGTTTTTTATACATTTTGGGGGACCCTCAAACTCAACGCGTGAGACCATGCGGTGTTTGAAGCGGCCCATCACTACTCTGGTAACAATATATAAAGGCCTTCCTTTCAGAACGTTTCATATTGTACAGGTTTACATATTCAACGCTGTACCAGGCATGTGTATCTGTTCGTTTGTGGCTGTTTTTTATTCCTTCTAATATATATTTGCACTTTTCTCCATGTGCATCCCTTTATGTGACTCAGACGCGGGTCACATAGCAGGCGGTCCCCATCCTCCGCTCCATTACGGCGCATGCCATCGTTTTTATCACGAAACTCCTTCGTCGACTCGTCGTGTCGAATATGTGGTGCAGCGTGGCAGCGCTAGGGGGCCAACACAACGCATCGCGATTGTGTAGACCAGTGCCTCGCGAAAAGTCTTAGGGAGTATGCTGTGGTTAGCTTTTTCGGTCGCAACACCTAGGGACAAGGAGGAGCACCCCCGGCCTGGAAGCACCGTCCGTTGTGCTTAGAACAGCAGCCACAATATATCGTGCGACGCCTGGTATCTCTAAGATGCAACCCAAAGATCAAAGATAACCAGAATCACTATCCATTTGTGTAAACGATATATTCTCCGATCGCATGTGTCCATCTGTTGTTGACCAAGGCGACGGAATAGGGAGGGTAAGCCTCACTTTCTCTCTCCCGAGTGTAGGACAATTGCGAAAGTGGCTCTGTACTCGATCCAAAAGAAACTAAAACTGTTTTTGTTGGCGGCGGTACCTATAGCGAAGAAGAAGCCGATAAAAGAAAGTGGCGTCAGATTGCAATTGCAAAGCTATAGCAGGGTAGCCACTTACGCCAGCCCTCCGAATGGATCCCCCCACCGCATTCTTGGTCCATGCATACATAACATATTTACGCTGTTGGTCCCTCGCTACCCAACCGGACTGCCTGTTTCATCACCTGGACTACTACTGGAGAGATATATCGGGGATTTGGTGGAGCTGATTTGACACGTGTTACGGCAGGGGTAGCACTTTTCTGGGCTGAACGTTTTCTGAATAATAACCGGCTCCACAACCGAGGAAGCTACAAGATACCTTTGTTTTTGGAAGCCCATGTGTGTTTCCTACGCCTAGCCCATCTGGTAATAACTCAGGTGTACACCTAGCCCACGGGGGTATTGATCGGCCAGAGACACTAATGTTTTCAAATTCGAGTTTTAGGTGAGGTTTGGGGCTCCTCGAGTGAGTAGCGTCATAATAAATCGAGGTGGGTCTCTTGACTACCACCGTATCCCTGGTCATCTGTGGAGCATCTCCCACGAACTCATCCAGCACGGTCTCGAGCGTATTAGACTTGGTCTACGTGATGACTTGGAGCTTCGCGTCGTTCTAACATGCCCTGGTACCTGGTACGTGAGACACAAATGCGTGAGTGAGCTGAATAAGCGCGTGTAGAAGCTATCGCTGGTGTTCGTCTGGGAGTAGTCCTCATCTGAACCTCTACCCCTAGAGTCATCCCCCTGCTTTCGCAAAAACACCGAGTTTCACCCTCGTGCTTGTGTCCTCCCTTTTCTCCTCACCATGGGCACGGATATTACCATAAACATCAGGTTTATGAGCTTAGCGACGGCCAGAGGGTCGAAGACGAACGTCATGGCACCGAACAAAGCCATGAACACGCACCCCACCGTGTTCATCTTGATGAAGAGGGCGTGCTCGCCAACGAACTCTTTGAACCTGATTGCAGAGCTTCCTGCTGGCAGCACCTGGGACGGTGGAGGAACAAGCACAGTCAGCCAAGACTGAAACGCTAAAGATGGTTCAAGATATTGTCTCGCTTGAATGTGCAAATCATGTCTTTGCAACAATATGCAATCAGTTAGAGGTATTGTTTTCACCTCAACGCGCAACCTGAGAACTCCTTGGGCGCATACTCTGTGTGGCGTACCGTCCTATTGGGGGAATTCAAGTACTGTAAATAAGTACATCTGTATGATGAGTGCCCCGAGGCTTAGCAGCAAGCACTGATAGCTCGTACTACACATAATAATAAAGTACAAGGGGGCCGCATGTCGCCGGCGCCCTTGCTTCGGGTAGGGCAGGGCATCACTTCGACGAAATAAGTTGTAGCTGTGTCCGATTTGACATTGGAGTTTGAAGTATTGCCAAGAGTTTAATTCGAACATGAGATTCTCAAGATCATAATTTGACAGAAGAAAAAAAAGAATTACGTCATATACAACAAAGGAGGACTGGTTCTACGATAGCCCTCCCCCCAAACCGGCGACTTTGTTTAACGAACGTTTTATGACGCTGCTAGACACGAGGAAGGATGCTATGAAAAGCATCCTCAAACATTTTCATGATTGCGAAGGTCTATCGAACGATGACGTCGGGGCGGCAAGGGCCACCGTATTTCAGGAGATACGGCCGGGAGCTGGTTTCAAAACCGGCGATTTCGTAAAAGGAAAATTGGGGGGGCTACGTAGAACAACTCGAAGACAAGGACAGGCGAAACACACTGTTGTTCAATGCGCCGCTAAGTAAAAGTTGGCGTATATCAAACAAAAGTACCCAAATGAGTATTGAGAACTTGTTTCGCCTCTAGGCGAAACGAAAGAGGCCTTGGCATCAATGAAGAAACTGCACTGTTGTCCCAGCAACAATGGAGGTTCGAAATCGACAGCGTGCGACGTCGGTTTGCATCAAGCGTCGACATGGGGCCATGTCAGCCGGCAAGGTTTTGGAAGAAGGGCTTTGGCTGAAGGCTGTCGTATTGCTCTGCGTGGTCACCGGCAAGGAGGAAAACGAAGCAAAGGAGTGCGATCTTCTCGTTGCGGTGGCGTTGGCTAAGATAGATCCGGGAGTGGCTTTGCTCGTGCGGGAGGTTGGCGTAGCCCTTCTTCTCTACTTCTACTCGGGAAGGCGAGATATGTGTATCTGCTGACTTTGCTTTGCACGTGCTTTCACGTTTTCGAAATTGGACGCGTCCCCCCAATAAATAATATCTGGAGTGTCTCTACCATGACAACTGCTGACAGTGTCGTGTGTATTTTCTACTTTAGATACTAACATTACTTGCTGGTAGAATTTTTTCATTTCGGACTATGCGCATAGCGGGTAGTCAATATTTAGTTATTTTTCATTTCGAACCGAAAATCCATCTTCAGAAAAAAATAGGCGCAGACACTCTGGTATCTTCTTTCAGGATGTACTACTGCACCAAAAAAAGGTAATAATAGTCTGAAAATATGTTTCGCCTAGAGAGAAGAATAAATGGGCATGTAAAAATTAAAAAATGCCGGAAAAGGGTAGGGATGCTGTGTGTGGTAGCCGTACACCTTTGCAGCATTTGTTTTTTTTTTCATCCCATGTATTATCCCCGCACTTCTTTCGCGCTCCCTCCCCGTAGTAACACAGATCTGGGGTCACATACCGGTTCCTCCCCCCTCCTCCCCACTTCGGCACGTGCCTTCATTTATATCGCGAGAAGAAGTCAATATTATCTTCCCTCGTCAACCCGCGTCGAATTGTATACCCACCTACGCTGCTAGGCGCTCTCAGCAGATCCCTTTGTAGTTTTGCATTTTTTTTTGCAAATAGAGTCAAATCTCATCACGATGGGAATCGAAGTCAAGGAATCCGCTAGTAATATTCGAGGGCCACTAGACCACCGGGGCGACCGGCTAACAATTGAAAAAAATAAAATGAGGTATTTGCATTCCCCCGAAATGGTATGATATCGCGATGGTTGACGCCACGTTACCCAGAGAGGTGTTGCCTGTGCAGTGGTGTCAGTCAACATCTTTTACTGCTGCTGCTCTTGAAGCTCGGAATTTGAAAACAGCGCACCAGGGATATTATAAAAATTAAAATACACTCCAGCTGTGAGATCGAAGATTTCGTCGAAACTCATATTTGCAAGCTGTGTGTGATACTCCGATCGCGCGCATTACGAGTTGTGTGTCCTCATTAAGGATATAGGTCGACGACTCCCCTTACAACTACAGTGTAGCTATCAGGGTCAACAGGATGATATATATATCGACCATTAGTATTACAGATTATTTCCTGCTGTATCATCGATTGCTCGCGCACACGACATGTTGTCAATCAAGAAGATACCTATTTTCATCGGTTGATGCTGTGTCATCGATTAGTACGCCACGCGTTGACCCGGCCTCGGTAAAACATCTGTCCAGGAATCCAAATTCCAAAATCGTCGCCGATTCTCGGATGTGTCTCTTACCCCGTTCACGACCAGGTAAGGGACGGATAAGGAAGGGCGAGGGGTGTTGGACGGCGCCCCCCGAGCAAAATGCTTTTGCCGAGAGATCCTATAGCACCACCCACGGAGCTACTTAATCACTTGACTCGGTAGCTCAGTTGGTAGTGCTACATGTGTTGTCGAGTTCGTAAATTGTTTGTCACCGACTTTTTAACAGGGATCTCCGGGGATCTCTCCCCGCCACCGACTACAGTAGTAGTAGCAGTACTGAGGAGCAAACTACCAAAATAACCATTCATAATTTCTTCAGCGCGCACGCTTGAAAAAGACAAATATGAAGTGGGTGAGAATCGAAATCACGACACCTAGCACTACCCAATGTCAAACCATTCAGTAACTCATTGGGTTATGCTAAAACGCGCAACAAAATATGTTTTCGAGTTCGTTAATTAATTCTCGCCGACTTCGTAACAGAATCTCCGGGGCTATCCACTCTCCACATACTACAGTAGTACTCAGAACAACAATAATACCATAAACTTAATTACTTAGACCTCGACCCCCTCGGAGGTCTCGCTCGGCATATATATCCTCCCCCCTCTCAGCCCTTGTCAGCCCGTAATTGCCGAAAAGAAAATTAATTGCTGGGGAAAAGGACCGTCCCGAAGCTCCTTAAGAAAATTAGTTGCTGGGGAAATTACAGATATCTTCGTGCCGAAAGCGCTCGGTTGGTGCTTCCCTGGCATCTCCGAGTTTCGTCAGCTGAGATCTGGGCTTGGCTCATCAGCTTCGCACCGCCCAGCACCCCACCGCAGCGCTATAGCTCGCAGCAACGCAGCGCCGTGCAGTGCACTGCGATGCCCTGCAGCTCTAGCTTAGCAGAGCGCAGCGCTGTGCTTTGACGTGCTTTGCTGCTTTGCCATGCTGCGTGCTTTGCGGTACTTTATTAGTTCGTACCTGCCAGTAACATTCATTCGCAGTACACACGTACCGGTACTTTGTACATACTACGTTGTTGGATCACAACGCACCCCCAGCTCAGGTCAGCCCATGTTCTGAACGTTTTTTTAACTTTTTTTCTTTCAACTCTTTTTTTCCAAGTAACTTTTGTTTTTGGGAGTTGAACTTGCAACTTTTTTCTTCGGGAGCTGAATATGCGTTTTAAAGGACGTCCATGCGAGGGAGTTGAACTTGCATTTCAATAGACGTCCATGCGACCTTTTTCGTAATGCGGCCAAGGGCACACAGCACAAGGCAACTGTTAACAACAACAGGAGCAAGCTTAAGCTGTGGACCAGTTATGACAATTATTGTATTTTTTTCGTTTTTCAGTTGTTTCCTCGTTCATTTTCTACTATCTCCTTTAAATTTGATTCGTTCGAACCCGTTTTTCATCTTCTTCTGGACATTTACAATTGGTCCAGCTTTTCTTTGATATTTTGCTTTGAGTTTCAACCATTCAACCGGTCGTACTCACAGCTGACGTTTTTCAATTTTTATATAAAATATATCGATTATTTTAAGAAGATATTTTTTTTCCCCGATGACGCCTGGATTCAACTAACAACGAAAACCAGGCTTATAAGCGGACAGTCTATCTACTAGACCACAAAATCACATTGCTATCTAATTTTTTTCTTGACAAAATAAATATCGATTTTTCATGATGAGGATCATTTTTTTCTTCGATGACACCCGGATTCGAACCAGCGAAGGCCACCAGGATTATACGCGGACAGTCTATCTACTAGACCACAATATGTCACAGCAGCAATGCAGCAGTGGTGTATCTACCAGTACTACCATTTTTTACCAAAAAATAAATATCATTTCTTTCATGAGGATCATTTTTTTTTCTCATATATATGACCCCTGGATTCAACCAAGGAACACCAGGCTTATAAGTGGACAGTCTATCTACTAGAAGGCCACAAAGTCACGTTGATATCTATTTATTTTTTCATGAGGATCATTTTCTTTCCCCGATGACACCGGGATTCGAACCTACGAGAAGACCTTGAGGCTTATAGTAGTACATACCGGTACTACTACACCAGGTTTGTACATACTATCAGGTACTACGCTGTTGGATCACAATACACGCCCAGCTCAGATCAGTCCGGCTTTATACAGCCCAGCAGCGCAGCGTAGCGCCGTGCGGAGCCGTGCGGTGCGGTGCCGTGTGCCCTTCGCTGCGGTGCTGTGTCGTGCTGCGCTGTGTCCTTTCTTTCGGACATAGACTAGGGTATAACACGTGTTGTTGTTGTTGTGTACTAAAGTCTATACTTTTTTTTAATATTTTTCTACATGTATTCGATCTGGCCCCCTGTTTTTTCCCCCACGCAAAGTACCCCCGTACCGCCGATCAGAACGTAACACCGGTACCAAAAGCACACAACACAGCTGAGCACAACAGCAAGGCAATTTTCTTTGCACAAGCAGCTCTTGGCATTATCAAATCGCTGTTCGCACCAAATCGTGGGCCCCTTCTTTCTGCCCCCTTCACGTGTTTTTAGTTGCATTCTTCCTTGCCTTGCGCGAGCGTAGCGGGCGGCGTCCAGCCGCCCGCGAGCGAAGCCCTTGTAACCATTAAAAACGTCTCCAGCCCGCACGCTCCTGAATACCAAATGTGATCTCGGTGAGAATCGAACTCACTATACATCATTCGTTGGTTATATATACCAACTGAGCCAAAAGGAAACGACACACAGCAGTAGTAGTAGTAGCTACGATAGGGCAAGCGCTTCGAGGCAACCATGAAAAAAGCGTCGTCGGGAAGAAATTTGCTGTGGGAGAAATCAGAGGGGGGTCGAGCGTGTGCATCCCGAGTTGTTTCCCGGAAGACATAGAACCGCCCCCGCAGTTCGTACCAGGTGTAAAGCGTTCTCGGTATAAAGCGGCGTGGCACGAGGCTATGAAGAGTGATTTGGACGGTCACTAAACGACCGATACGTACGAATCCGCGGCACCACGGCGAGGGCGGAAACCTGTAGGAGGTGCAAAGTGGGTGTTTTCCTACAAGAATGACAACAATGGCGTGATATTGACGAAAAAAGCTAATTTGTGGCTCAGGATTTTTGCCAGGGGCAACTGTAGATTGCTTCCAAACGTTTGCACTAACTCCATCGTCAGCGTCAGTTAAAATTCTGGCGGCTGTTTCAAATGAACACTGTTTTAATATTTTCATTTAAACGTCGCACAAGCTTTTATTCGCCCGAAATTCGACGCCGAGATATGGATAACACTACCCGATGAGTGTGGTGACATGTCCGGAACGATTGTTTGCCTCAACTGATCACTATATATTGTAAGGCAGAGCGGGCGGTAGTGTAGCGGAATGTTTGTAGAGACCGTGGTAGAGTATGATATGGAGCAGTGTAGGACTGATCTTGCTGTTTTTCGCATGGTTGTCGACGGCAAGGAAGAACAGATTGTGACCCTTCATGTAGATGACATAGTGATGGCAAGATCGGACGAGACATGCATGCATGGACTTCCATACCGCGTTAACTGCGAAATTCACCACGAATCGCCTCGGCGAACTGGCTTGGTACACTGGTTGTGCTTTCAAGCGCAATTGGGAATTGGGCACGTTAGGTATTACGCTGAAGGCTTTCGTGGAAAGCATGCTGAATCGTTTGGGTGTGAACTCGTCTTCTGACATCCCCGCGACCCCTGGCGTTGAACTACGTCGAAGAGAGGAAGGCGATCCTAAAGGAGACTGGTCGTACAGGGAGGGTGTGGGCCGTCTGATGTGGCTGTCGACCACGACACGGCCAGGCATCTCTAACGCGGTGCGTGTTGTGGCGTGCCATTCTTAAACCCACCGACAGGCACTGGGAAGAAATTCTGAAGATCATCGCATCCCTCCACGGGACGAGGGGTATAGAATTAACTTTTGTGAAGGGTTCGGGACAGCATTTGACTGAGTATAGTGATGCCGACTACGCCGACAAATCTAACGACAGGCGCTCGGTGTCGGGAACGGTAATTACCTCGGGTGGTGATGCCGCCAGTTGGACAAGTAGCACGCATCTAGGTGCGTTACGTTGTCTACAGAGAAGAAAGTGTGTAGCCCCTAGGTGAAGCGGTGACGGGGGCTTTGTTTACGGACGCAACGTTATCGTTTTTTTGTCCAGCGTCAAGCGGATCGTGTTTCCGGGGTTTTGCGGATAATCAGGAGGCCATAGCGTTGGCTGAGAGTCCTCTTAGTTCTGCTCGGAGCAAACACATAGACGTGCGTTTCCTTTTCGTTAGATAGCTACTTCGTGCGAAGAAGAATGACATTCGGCTTGTAGCTTCGGAAAAGCCGCACGCGGATATTTTTGAAGAAAGCCCTTGCTGCGATCTCTTTCAAATATCACCGTACTGTAAGGTTTTGTTGAACCTTAAGTTGGAGGATGAGTAAGGGGTTATGAGTACCGTGTTTTGAGTCATGTGAGGAATAATTTGTCCGACTGCCACCCCACGCTACTTTGAGGGACGTGGTTGAGCAGGACGCTACTTGGCATTTTAGTTTCTGGTCATGGTCATCGATTTTGAATGAGGTCATTGTTACAATTGCAATGTTTTGGAATATATGAGTTATACATGGGGTTTTGACCCGGTGGCCGGGTTTCCTCCGGCGGGGCTGTCACTGAATGTTCTCAGGTCCTAGCTTGTTGTCTTGGATGCCCATTCAGTCTCGTCACGCTGTGAAGAGCCAGGGAGGGTGTTAGTTGAGATCGTCATAGCAGCGACGGTTCCATAGTTATAGAGGGTTGCGTATATCTCCGAAGGCATTTTCATGGAATTTTGGGCATGCGGTCGGGCAGAGAGTTCGAGCACTCCGCTCTCTGCTCCGCCTCTCCTCTCTGTCTTCTTATACAACGACAATAAATTAACTCATCAGACCGCGTGGCGGTCAGGGCATCCGGGCTTGGACTCTACGGACATACCCCAACTATTCATAAGCCATACACCTGGTAAGAATATGAATCCATTGGATTACAAATATATCATTAACCTATTACCTCCGGAAGTGAGCAAGCCTTATGCCTGGTAGCGAACAAATCCATTGGATTACAGATACTATTAACCAATTACCTATCCGAACTAAGCCCCATAACATGTTATGGTATATGATATCCAACGAACACTCACCCTAGACGGGAGACACTCCACCCAAAGCTCCACGCATGTCCCGGCCACGAGGTGTCCTAGCGGCATGCACACTGTGTAGAACGCCTGGTGAACTCCGCTACTGGTGAGAGGCACAGTCCCTTTTCCGGCCGCTGCTACAGAGAACAAGACTGCATGACAGATGCCCAATACACTAGCCGAGATCGACACGAAACCGCGGACAAACGTAAAAGAAGAAGGAAGGGTCGGCAAACGGAGAGACGAAAGGTAATCGGATAGTATTGAGAAATAGGACGCTCGGTCTTAATAAATTGGGTCGTAAGAAGACGCACGCTGCGATAGGGGTTAGCTTTAACTCCTTAAAACTTTGTTTCCAGGCGCCTCACTTTATGATGAGCTCTATACCTTACCCGAGCCTCGGCCAGCGTAGACACACTGTCAAGGATCTCGGCAGGTGATTCGCCTTGGAATCACTTGATTATAAGCCCTTCTTCGCTCTCGGCGCTCCGAACCGGAACACGCCTGCCTAAACCCTCCTCTCGGATAATCATCCCGGCGTCTTTCTTGCGTTCCTTGGTTTCTTTGCCATCAATCTTCGGGTTGTTCGAGACCGCCCCAGCACTAACTTGAAGACAAAGTCTTAGGGCTGGGCCGTATGTCCTACAATAACGCCTCATTAAACAGCGAAAACTCATCAATATTCACGGCGTAACAGCAGAGAGGGCACGCAGAACAGCTAGAGAGGGGAGAGCTCAAGAAACCTATAACAATAACTCGATAACGCGGGATCTTTGTCCTTTTTGGCTGTCAGCTGAAAAAGTGAGTAAACATCATGTTTGGAACGAGATTGAATATAAATTGGTGTGTACATGAATATTTACGTCTCTGAGGCCGCGATTTCATAAATTGTACGAGAAATTCCGTTTGGCACACGTCATTCATGTTTTTGAACCCATGTCCCACCTTTTCGGTATCTAGGTTGCGTGCTGTAATGTGCCGTATTCCCGCACACTCCTGTCCATCATACGTTTTTCTCGCTTTTTCTCTCCTTACATTTTTTCCTTTGTCAACCTACCACTAATTTGCATTTGAAAAATGGTCCGAAAACGACGTGTTATTTAGCTCTAGTGAAGCCGAACCGCGTAAAAAAGATGCCTCCGGCAGGGCACCTCCAGCGGGGTCCTGCGAGGGCGCCTCCGGCGGGGCCCCCTCACCAACCGGGGGGTCGCGGCTTTGCCGCGACCACCAGTGCACTGGTCGGGTCCAGTGTACTGGCATATGACGCAGCCAGTACATACTGTACTGGCTAGAGCTACCAGGACCCAGCCCTACAAAATCTCCAACACTGTTTCGAGATAAATATACCCACAGTAATTTCAAGATTTTTTTCCACACTATAATCCAGGTATTTGTTTTTTAAAAAAATCGGAAAAAAGCATAAGGGCAGACGACAGAAAGCGGTATACCGCCACCATTGCACCGTGCGGTACAGCATAATACATCAAGGTTTTTGACCCCCATCCTCGACGCTGATTGATCAACTCAGCCTCGTACCGGTTTTTGACTCCAACTCCTTGCGGTATATCGTACCGCGGCTTCTCAGCTCGGCCGTCACTTCTCAGCTCGGCCGTCACCGTTTCCTGACGCGACCCATAACGCTTTACGTCGCAAAATTCACCATGCGGACCAATGTTGCCCCAGGCTCTTCACGGCCCATAGCCGTTCAATTTCCAACCGAATCTCAACCATGGGCACAACGTCATGTAGCATCCATAGAACGACGCGCTTTCATACTCCTTCACATTTCGGATTCCTTCAAAGCTATGCGTTTACCTACCCCAAACGAATCTCACTCTGTTGACACTCAACAATTCTAATCCGGAGCATGCATCCGAGCCCATGCATCCGAGCCCATGCATCCATACCTCTTGTGCCTTCGGCTAAAACAAATCTTCCGAGTCGTTCTACGGTAGCCCCCCCAACTTTTCTTTCACGAAATCGCCGGTTTCAAAACCAGCTCCCGGTCGTATCTCCTGAAATACGATGACCCTCGACACCCCGACGTCATCGATCGATAGGCCTTTGCGCACAAGAAAATATATGGATACTTTGTTTTCAATTGCATCCTTCCTCTTGTCGAGCAGCCACGAAACGTTCGTTAAAGAAAATCGCTGGTTTTGAGGGGAGCTATCGTAGAATAAGTCTTCCCGACCATGTATGTCTGTGTCGGTAGACTGACTGCATGGCTACGAAACTACATGTAGAAGGCCATGTACAACAATACATGTTATATACTCCGGAAATTTTCAAGGTCCACATTTCAATAGTCGAAAGCCGTTGCTTCGTACACAACCACCACACAGATGGCGCAACCACTCAAGAACCTCTTTTTTGTTTCATAGGTGCTAAGGTATGATAGTGTATCCTAGGTTATTTTCCGGGCAACTCAAGTGTGCCCAAGTTCTTGACTACCGAGTTTGTGGTGGCGTCTTCTCCTTGCGTGGATTCCAACATAATGCGGTGTACGAACTCGCAAGGCGGACGGCGTACGTCAACGGGTGTATGTGTGGGCCAACAGGGTTGTTCGCGTGTAGCGGGACCGTCAATCCCTCTTTGTCCCTTTGCCCCAGCCTTTTCCCCAGCCTTTTCCCCGTCATCCATACACACCTAACCCTATGATGGAGCCTATCCTGTGACCACGGACTTGATTATGCGAGTTAATGTGAGAACAATAACAACAACAACTCGTCCCATATGCACCCATACCCTCGTGGGCCTCAAGCCTATGAAGAACCACTTCCAGCAGCAGTCAGTTGTCCCATAAATCTCATTCCAAGTGGGCCGTTCGGTTTTGCTTCAAAATATTAACTACATTCTTCCTCTTCCAAAATGTACGGTCGGGGTGGGAACGCTAGGGATCTATTCGATTTAATAACCAATCAGCAGCAAGCAAAATTTCTTGTCGATTCAGCTTCCAAGCGTTCCAATGCCTCTTGAGGGAGATAAAACACCCCATGATATCGTGGGACCGGGGTACCCACTGTTATATATAGTATACCCTTCCCCCTCGGCTGCTCCCCGGCCGGGATGGTGCTCGGGCCTGAGGCTTCCCCAAAACGTGCCAGAGCCCCTGAGGGGATGTGTGGCGTCGACCTTACTCGTGCGCTGAACTAGCGCTTGGGTATGGCCGGGCCGGCGGTGACAGCCAGCGACAAGGCGAAAAGGTTCCTCGCGAAAATTTTTAACGCAGTAGCCTTGCCTGCGGACACAGTGTCGCATCACCGCCGCGGAAAGCGTGGGGTGCGTATCGAACAGAGAAGAGAGGATCGAACCAACGTGAGTAATCACCAAAGTCGGGAAGGAGATGGACGTGGCGTGTCGGGACTGCTGCCCACTTGACGTTGGTACTTAGGCAAGAACCGGGATGGGCGAAGGGAGACGGACAGAGGGAAATACTCTGTCTGGGAAAAACGGAGGGTAGAATGGAGGAAATCGGATGCTCGGAAGAAGAGGAGGAGACGCAGGAGGATTCGAAGGGCTGTTCACAAAATTCGCACAAATGCAAGAGCTAGGTCGAGAGCAGGGGAACTCATCGTGGGTACGTACAACGTTCGCACACATGTTTTCAAGGGCACAAACGGCATTGGCCACGCCGAGGTGATACTGAAGACATACAAGGACGCAGGTTGTGATATCATAGGATTGCAGGAGGTGAGGCGCAATGGACAAATTTCTTTTACGGCGGCGAAGTATGTTGTGTTTTGCTCAGGAGCAGACGGAGGAAAGTACGAAAAGAAGGGGAACCACGGGGTAGGCTTAGCTGTTAGGGAGTCTATCGTGGCAGGGATAGATAAGGGCAACGTCGCGATTGAGTGCATCAGTGCTAGATTGATGAAGGTTCGCATCCTACTCAAAGGGAAATCTAACGGTGTCTTTCATTGTAGGCTATGCTCCCACTCTCGACAAGAGCAGCAGCGAAAATGATTACTTTTGGACTTCACTTTACGAGGTGGTCTAGGGGGTACCCAGTAGGGACCACCTCTTTGTCCTGATGGACGAAAATGCTCGTACAGGCATGAGAAGGATCGGGTGGACCGACAGCAAGGTATTGGGTGCATAGGGACGTGACGACCTGAACGGCAACGGAGAGCGACTATTGACTCACGCAACTGATAACAAACTCGCCCTCCTCAACACGTACTATGCTACACCTGCTCGTGGTATATCGTACCCGTTTCAGAGTCCTAACCGAGGAAAGGCCAAGAACAGGCTTGACTACACACTGACACGGCAAGTGGATAGGCGATTGGTACGTAATGCCACTGTGCGGACCCCACCCAGGGAGAATGCTGAGGCGGACCATAACATCGTATTCGCAAATATTCGCCTTTTCGGCCGTATCGCACCAAATCGTCCGAAGAGAGTCATCAAGAACGGGCGAGCTATTGACCTACCAAGATGGCGGACCCGCATCTCCGGATGAATTTGCGAAACGCGATAGCAGCCAAGCTTGCGTCCCCGATACCCGGTAATAATGCCGGAGGCGTTGATGACATGGCCTCACTACTGACCCAGACGCTGCTGTCAAATGCGGCCGACATAGCGCCCCCTATTCGGCGCAAACAAGTACCGAGGGGCTGGTGTGCGACCGAGGCGACGAAAGCGGAGTTGAACGCACGATAGCAGGATAGGGAGACGCGAGGAAACGGGTCCGTTCTGCTCCAAACGAGCGTGGTCTACGGCAAGCCTTGAAAGCGGTCACCAAACAGCTGAAACGCACGCGGGCGGAAGCTGTGCAGAGGTTCTTTGAATATTACGTTAGCCAACTCGAAGGGCGTATCCGAGAAGCTGATCAATTTGGCTTCTACAAACACCTCAAGGGGATGGATGTGGAAGGGAAGAGGACGTTTAACTCGCAGTACATCAAAGACGAGGAAGGCCGATTGCTGCGGGATAATGCCCTCATCCGCGAGAAGTGGGTGAGATGGTTTCACAACCTGCTTAACACCAAGTCGTCGACCCTTGATCCGAGCATTGTGGACGAGCTTACGCAGTGCCCCCCGTGCCTGCCACTGGACGATGTCCCGTCTAGGTACGAAGTAGTGGAGGCGATCCGTGCGTTTGGCGAACCGAAAGGCGGTAGGGCCCGATGGTCTCCCGGCCGAGCTATTGGAGGGTTTGGCCGACGAAGAAGAATTAAACACCCTCGGAAAGTTCCACGATATCATCGTCGCTGTGTGGAGGGGAGGTGGCGTACCGCGACAATGGAAAGGTTCAACGATTAAGGTGCTTCACAAGAAGAAAGATCGGACGGAGTGTGGCAATTATCGTGGCATCTCCCTCGTGGCTCACGCCGGCAAAGTACTCCTCGAAGTCATCGCGGTTCGCCTGAGTGACTATTGCGAACGCGAGAACATTCTGCCGGAGGAACAGTGTTGGTTCAGACCCCAACGCTCGACGATTGACATGATGATCGTAGTACGACGACTGCAGGAACTGGCGCGGAAGAAGGACACCCCCTTGTACTTGTGCTTCATCGACCTTATCAAGGCATATGACTCCGTCGACCGAACCCTTCTGTGGGATGTCCTTGCTCGTTTCGGCGTGCCACCGAGAATGCTCGCCGTCATCCGCCAATTGCACGACGGTATGCATTCATGCATGCGGCTGGATAATGGAGAGTGCTCGGATAAGTTCGACGTGGGGCAAGGTCTCAGGCAAGGATGCGCGCTCGCGCCACTGCTGCTCAACATGGTTTTCACGGTGGTACTGCGTGTGGCCGAGAAAAGCTTACTCGCTGATGCAGCCATCACGAACAACATGGTGCGGCTCCAACAACAGGAGGAGAAAGGGGAGAAGAAGAGCACTTCACGCACAGGCAAAGTCGACGGGCGGAGGGGGAAGGAGGGGGATGAGGTGCAGAGATTGTGGGGTATGCTGTACGCGGACGATGCGGGCATCGTATCGCGATCATCAGAAGGGCTGGAGAGGATGATGACGGTGATCGTGCCTGCGTGCTCGTCGTTCGGGCTTACGGTATTCGAGGCAAAAACAGATATAACGTGCCTGGAAACGAAAAGCCGGGGGAATGGTGTCCTTCACAATCAATGCAGCCGGCCAGGTATACAAACAAACAATGGAGTTTGTGTACTTGGGCGGGGCTATCATCGCAGACAGAGACCTTAGCATTGAAATAACGCGGCGTCTTCAGAGGGCTTGGGCGTGCTTCCAGTGGTACAAGATGGAAATCTATGATCGCCTGGGTGTGCGCTTACCGTTGAAGGTGCGGTTGCTGAAAGCTGAGGTGATCGAGACACTACTTTACGGTTGCATGACGTGGAGTCCGAACAAGCCTGACTATGGCAGGCTACGACGGGTTCACCACTCCATGCTCCTCCGATGCCTGGGATGGCGGAGACGGAAGCGCGACGACTACACGCTATCGTACGCCGACGCGCTTGTCAAGACAGCTTCCGAGGGCATAGAGGCGATAGTGCGCAAACGGAAGATATTATTTGCGGGATTCGTAGCACGTATGGGGGAGGAGCGTGTGCCACAGAGGGTGATGTTTGGGGAGCTTGTTGGGGTAAGGGCTACTCAGGGGGGCAATAGAAAGACTGGAAGGCTCATCTGAAGGAGGGTATGTCGGTCTCTGGAATGAAATTCGAAGGGTGGCGAAAGGCTGCTCAGAAGGCCGGCAGATGGTTTCGACGAGTACAGGAGGGAGCCGAGTTTTTCATGCGGAATTGGCATGAAACGGAGAGACGCAAAGCTGCAGAGCGACGCGCAAAGGCTGCGGCAGCGCCATCCACCGTCGGCATCTCTAAGCAGCCGGGGGGAGGGGGCAGGGGGGGCGAGGGGGGGAGGGAGAGGGGGGGTGGAGGGGGGAAGGGAGGAGGGGGGGGGGGGGGGGGGGGGAAGGGGGGGCGTCATGCCCAAGAGACTGAAGACTGGGTTTGGTCATTATCGTCTTGGAAGTTGTGGGCATTCCAATGGCCGTCACAAGATAGCGTAAGACCGCCCTGACTTCTTCGCCATGATGCGTTCTCTCCCCAGTGCCATTGATGATGCACTTGATACCGTCTATGAGCCCAATGCCGTCTTTAGTCAGTTCCTAGGATCTGCTAGTATGACATTTTTCTTCTCTTTTCCTGTCCTTGCTTCCTCTTCTTGTTTTGTCCTTTCATGCTTTTCTTGTCTTTTCTTTTCATTCCTTTCCTTTTTCGTTTTCTTTTTTTCGCTTTCTTCTCTCTTGTTTCCTTTCCTTTATATTCTTTTATTTTATTTGTTTATTTTTTCCAATTGACTTGCGTCTGTCGTGCGTATGCGTAGTGATAGATACTACGTGTAATATTTACGTGGTAGCCTTTCTTGGGTGGCAAGCGGTATAGTCGGTTTTTCCAGGCGCGAGTAATGAGACGTATGCACCGGTATGGACCTGGCACATCGTAGACTGACTCCCGATTTCACTTTGATATGTTTTTGGTGGAGGCATGAATTGCGTCAGCTGTGACATGCGTGTACCACCTTGGGTTGTTTGTGTTTTTCCCTGGGGTATTCCTCAGCTCCATAGTGACTGGAGCCTGTCCTGTGACCCCGGACTTGATTATGCGAGTTAATGAGAGAACAACAACAACGACAACAACAACGACAACAACAACAACAACAACAACAACAACAACGTCTTGTGTCAGTAGTTACGGTATATAGGTGGCCTGTTTGGTACAGCACTATTTTATAACTAATTTTCAAGGACGTCAGCCGTGAGTTTGACGAATTTCAGGTCAATACTCATTTTTGCAAGCTGCGTTGTTGGTACTCGTAATATACTATATGAGTGAGTTTTGATTGGGAGGTGTCTTATTTTTTGTCCACTATAATGAATGGTAAGTATTGGCATTTATACTTTAGGTGGGGAATTTTGAGCTAGGTAAAACATCACATCTATTTTATAAATGTATTACTGTAGTTTCCACTACACTGCTTTCTCATACGTATGTATGGTAGGCGGTTTATTTATTTTTTCTCCCCCCGGGGCTTTAAGATCGGGAAGAGTACAAGTAAGTACAGAATATTATAAGTTATCTATATGTTGCTCTTAATGCAGCATTCAAGAATTAAAGTAATCTACTCCCACCCCCCCCAAAAAAAAAAAAAACTCTGTGGGACACGAACCCACGGTTCCAAATTGATACGCTGTCACTCTAATATTTAAATACATGTATATATTTACAGGGCATCAGGTAGGTGTGAGTTCGACGAATTTTGAATCTGCTTGCTGATACTTACTTGTACTATGCTATGTGGGTGAAATGTTTTTGGGGAGGGGTTATTTTCTTTTATAAATAAATGTTTTTCCCCACTACATTGATTGGTGTTATTAATAGTATTTTTACTTTAGGTGGGGAATTTTGAAGTAATCTATCATGTATGTCTATTTTATAAAATTATTTCTGTAATTTCCACTATATTGCTATTCATATGCGGCAGCTATCATTAGTATTAAAAACGGAAAAAATACACTTCATTTCAGCTGTGAGATGGACCAAAAAGGTTTTATGATCGAAATATTATGGACGCTATACTAGGTACCACAAGGTACCAGATCGTACAGTATGATACTACGGAAGACGTATATCGACAGGGCGGTTCTGTGGCTGGGCAGTAATTTTCCTACGCGTATATCATGGCAAACTACTATATATTATAAAAATACACTATATATATTATAGTTTCCGCGCACATATTGAAATGCTCGCCCCCCCGCCCCCGCCCCCGATCCCTCTTGTTCAAACGCCCCACCTGAAATCAAAATCTTCTAGAGTAGTAAACACTACCAGCCAACTGATATCATCTCATTATCCATCTAGCCATCCATGCCGTAGCTTTCATTCATCTCCGCCTCCCCCCCCCCCCCCCCCCTTTTGTTCCCCGCCCAGTTCGTTCAAACGCCCCACTTACAATCGAAATCGGCCAGAGTAATAAACACTTCTAAGAAATTGATATCACGTCATTATGTTTCTAGCCATCCATGACGTAGCTATCATTCATCCCCCCTCCCCCCCTCCAACGCCCCCTCCTTCCCCACACCCCGCACGATCGCCTAGACCCAGCACCGCGCGTATAGCAAGCCCCTACATATACAATTAATACGCGCGATCGGAGGATCACACACAATGTTGCGAACATCAGTGTCGACCAAATCCTTGATCTCATAGCTGGAGTGTATTTTAATATTATATGTGGTCTAAACCTCTTGAACCCCCCCCCCCCCCCCGCCCCCTTTCTTTTTTTTTTCTCCTCGCTTCCTCTTGCTTAAACGCCCCACCTAATATCGAATTCCGCCAGAGAAATAAACATTCCCACGCCCTGGATATCGCCTCGTTATCTTTTTGGAGCCGGCCATGCCGCTGCTGCAATTCCCACCCACCCCCGCCCCCAACGCCCCCTCCTTCCCCACCACCCGCACCATCGCGTGGACCTAGCACCATGCGTATAGCAAACCCCTACATCCATGCGACCTAAAGCCCTCCCCCCCCCGCTTCTCGCCTCCCCCGCCACATTCCTCCCCCCTCCCCCACAAAAAGGATTTATAGTTTCCACGCACAAATTGACCTGCCCCACCCGTCCGCTCCCCCCCCTCCCCCGCTCTCGCCCCCCTTTTGATCAAAATCAGGCCCCGACGTCCTTCAAAACTCCGCCCTCCCCTCACCGGATATTCGACTTACAGGATTCACTCGATAAACTGATGCATTTCCTTCCACAGCTGTCAGATGATGTCCCCCTTAGAAACGGGTTTTATAGTTTCCGCGCACAGACTGCCTAACAACATCACCCTGTTGACCCTGATAGCTACACTGTAGTTGCAAGGGGAGTCGCCGACCCATATCCTTAATGAGGACATACAACCCGTAATACGCGCGATCGAAGTGTCACACACAGCTTGCAAAGATGAGTTTCGACAAAATATTCGATCTCACAGCTGGAGTGTATTCTTTATTTTTATAATATACAGCACTAAAGACACGCCGAGCGCCGAAAGTAAGAGAGCGCGAGCTGCCAAAAAAAAAGATGAAAATCGAAGAACAACGGGAATGCTGAACCCTCTGCGCGAAAAAAATGAAGGCACAGGTACCGGGAGGGGGAAGGGGTAACACCCGGGACTACGGCTTGTCCAGAAAGGGTCGTTGAGATCAAAACCTAACCACCCACGAGGTAAGCTGGAACGCAAAAGGAGATGATACGAATCGAAGGTATCATAGACGTAGATGATCAGAGTGAAACTGGACGCTATCGCACCTTGCACACACGATAAATTGTAGGCGTATCCCAGCCTTCCGGGTTGCCCGAGTCGCTCGCGGAAGATTCCGATGTTGCTTCAAGTGCCAGACAAGCAGCGCCAATGTCACTACCGCCGCCGCGGTGATGATGACATAGTAGTACATGAGCGCCATCGGCCGAACGCAGCTTGGATTGCCCAACGAATCTCGCGGGGCAAAGCCGTCGTCACAAGAACACGACTCAAGGGTAGCGCCAGTGGGATCAGCCTCATCAACTGCGCAGAAGCCGTTCCCACCCCATAGAGGGTGCCTGCAGGAGTAGGCACATTTAGGAGACATGCATGCACGGTGTTGCGTACAGTACCTATCTCTGTGTGGTTACAGGACAGCCTGTAATGCAGCACCTTGTTGTGCTGCCGTTCGTTGCCCGTAGCTCTTGCCTGAAGTTACTTACGCAGCTACGAGTACCATTATTATTGTTGGTACGGAGGTATCATGGTATTGGGTTGGATCCTGGTACGGGTAGTAGTGTGTAATATCTCGAGCACCTACCTGGTACCTCCTAGCTCCGCGTAAAGTGTCGATGTGTATTTTAGCCGTTTCATGATTGTTTCATCAGATAGATATCTTGTATTGTGGATACCACGCATTCTGTGGTCCCATCGACGCGAAACGGCAACCCTTATCGTCCAGCTCGTTGTCCGTAGCTCTTGTCTGAGCTACAAGTACCATACATGCGCAGCCACGAACACAAGTATTGTTCGTACGGAGGTATCACAATGTTACGTTGCATCCTGCTACGAGTAGTGTGTAGTACCTCGAGCAGCGGTAGCTCCTATCAATAGCTCCTCGTAAAGTATCCATGTGCGTGTTTTGGCCGTTTGATGATTAGACTAGACTAGACTATTTCATCAGATACAAGAAGATATATTTTCTTGTATATTGTGGATACTCACTTTCTTGTTGTGTTGTCCCATGGTCGTGAAACGACAACCTATTTTATAAAATTATTCTAAGGACATCATCAGCTGTGAGTTCGACGAATTTTCGGTCGATAATCATCTTTGCAAGCTACGTTGTCGGTACTTGTAGGAGATACTGCTGTGTGGGCGAGTTTTTTCACTCAATCAATGGGAGGGGTCCTGGTATTTTGTTTTTTTTAATGTTTTGTACATGCAGTAGTTACGATGGAACGCAAAGATAAGGTCGTGGTTGCCTTGTACCACCGTAGGAGCCAGGGAGGGGGGACGATCCCCCTGCTTCGATACTGTCACGGGTGAGTGTGCTCCATACCCAGGAACCACAGCAGTTGTTGTCGTTATGGTGCACATACCAAAATATAACAGGAATGCCAGGCGTTGTTTGTTTTGTTTTTTTACTTTCAGAATCTGCCATCTCCATATTATATATATGAGATATTAATATGAAAATAGCGGCGAGAAAGAGAAAGCCAAGGGGTTAACATACACATACATGTACGATAGTATATACTAAGTAGTAGTTTGGAATTCAGGGAGATGAGCTACTAGTATAATTAAGTGTGTTGTGTACCGCTGTGGTCGTATCATTGGGAATTTTACCTTACTTACAGAGAATGGTTGGATAAATTTTGTCAGGGACGACTTCAATTAATTGTAATTATTGGCGTTTCTTGTGAGCTCTTGAGATCTTGAGATACGAACGGGAAGGTCCATGGCCGATGGCATGGGACTTCCCCGTGTGATAACGAACGAACTATTGCACTCCGAGCCTGCGAGGGGAAGTTCTCGGAGCTGGAATCACCGGGCCCGCGGTCGCGCGAGTCGGTACAATTCAATTCAATTGGGTAAGTAAGTGCTGCTTACTGCCCAAAACGTGACACCAATTTGCTTTTCGGAGGCCGGAAAGCACTGTTTTGCGTGCTGGTGTGGACACCAGCCGAGAGCAATGGAAGACCCTACAGCAGCAAGCGGAGCACGAGCGCAGGGCGCTGACGGAGTCCATTCTGCAAGCTGGGGCAACCCGAGAGGTGGAGGCCGAGCCGGCGGCCGGCTGAAGCCGGAAATCAAGGTGACGATCGGGGGAGATGGACAGCCTAGGTTGGGTGGTGATGCTGTTACCTTCAAAGATATGCGTGAATTTCTTGTTGCCTACTCGGAGTACGAGCAACAGATGCATATCACAAACCAAGATGGAGGAGACTGGGTACTCGCGAGGAGACGAGAGCTGGTAGATTCGACGACCCGAATGATGGTGGCTGATAAGTTCTACGATGGCAAGCCTTGGGTTGACATCTCCGAGGAGGAGCTATTGCGAGGGCTCAAAAGGTTTGCTGGCGTTGATATGCAGCAGACGAGCTCTCCCGCAACAACGGAGAACGTTTCCTAGCGCCGGGCTACGCCTGTGTTCCCCGCGCCGATTGGCTCCGTCGCTACCACGACACAGTACTTCGTAAGGGAGCCCACTTTTGGTACAAGGGAGACGATGGGTTATGGCGGCTTGGGAAAATCAGCGCGAGCACTACCGAGGACAAGTTATACCTGATCCGCTTTCTGGACGACCCGGGACCGATTAAACTTCATTTTCCCCCGGCGCGCTACACGACTTCGACGGGAGCCGTACGAGGCTCCTGGTGCCTGCAAATTCACACCGCCAGTGCGATTCCTCGGGAGATTCAACGTAACGTAGACGAATCTCGAGGCACGACCGTGGCCAGTTGACTTCCAAGCCGCCACCGCTCCTCGATAGTTCTTCAATTTTTGGGGTTATGAGGTTTGAGTCTTTGTCTTTGGGTTGTTCGTAGTGTCCTGAGGGTCTTCGTCGGGGTTTGGGGCGGTTCTCCCATTAAATTTATTTCTGTCCTGCCGAAGCCCCTGCTCAGTGCCGGGTCAGGGTTCGGGTAAAACGCCGCTATCTGAGGCGCAACGCTGTCGCCTTTTCGTCATTGTTCAATTTCGCCTGCCGACTCCCTCCTCAGCCCAGAGCCGGAGGGCGACCAAGGTACTCTGTTCGTGCGTCACATGGTACAGGGCTATGTACGGGTCTGTGTGTCATTTTTTATCTTTGTGTGTGTTGTATTTGTTCTACTTTGTTTTTTTAGACTAAACACTTCCCCTCTTAGCGGGGCTGTAGGTGTTGCCACCTTCCATCCCGGGTATTTGTCGTTTCCTCATCTAACCCCCCGCCATGCCGATGGCCCGCGGGAGGTTTTTCGCATGACTTCTCCCTTGTTGTGTTAGCGCCTGTGTTCCTCTCCATATCGACGAGGGCTCGCCTCGTCATAGTACCTTTTCTGCGATTGGTTTGCCGCAGAGCCTCTTCTGCCCCCCCCACCACACCGGCGGTATGCGGCAGGTTGTTGATGGGTGACTTTTGCCTTGTTGTAGGGTCTGCGTTTCCTTCAACTGCTTTTCTTCGCGTGTTCCTGGCTCCATAGCCAGACCGTTAGAGATGTGGGAGTGGGTTTTGAGGAGCCGCATCTTCGACTCATGGTCTAGTTCGTTGAACCGGAGTTTTCCTGAATCTTCCCTATGTCTGCTAGTGTTAATATAAGGCCTCGAAAGGCCTGTAATTATCCGAATTTGATATCATTTGGATGGGTTTCGTATGATAAGGTGGCGTTTTATATTCGGGAAAGTTAGGAAATAGACCGGAGGCACGTGGCTCCGATCTCAGAAGCTATCCGGGGCTCTGGTGGAATCAAATAAAGCTACGTCTCTACGAAGGCAAAGAAAGTGAGTACTCTCCGAGGACCTGCTTAACTGGCAAACCTGCAGGGGGCACTCTGTATCCCCACCTATAACCTTACAGCAGAGAGACGCAGAGCTGCATCTGGAGCGACACGCAAAGACCGCCGCAGCGTCATCCACCGTCGGCATCCCTAAACGCCCGGGGGGAGGGGGGAAGGGGGAAGGACGGGAGCGGGGGGGGGAGCAGGGGGGAGGGGGGAAGGGGGGGGAGGGGGGGGGGGGGGGGGGGGGGGAGGAGGGGCGCCCTGCCCAAGAGACTGAAGTCTGGGTCTGGCCATCATCGTTTCGAAGTTTTTGGGCCTTCCAATGGCCGTTACAAGCTAGCATATGACCGCCCTGACTTCTTCGTCTTGTTGCATTCTCTCCTCGGTGCTATTGATGCACTTACTTGATACCCTCTATGAAACCAATCAATGCCGTCTTTCGTCAGTTCCTAGGGTCTGCTAGTATGACGTTTTCGCCCTTTTCCTTTTCTCGCCTCCTCTTGTCTTGTCTTTTTTTGTATTTTCTTTACTTTCGTTTTATTTTTCGCTCGATCTATTTCCTTTCCTTTCCTTTCCTTCCGTTTCTCTTATTTTCTTACATTTTCTTTGTTTTTTTTTCCTTGATTGACTTGATTGAGTCTGACGTGCGTATGCGTAGTGATAGGTACTACGTGTAATATAATATACGTGGTAGTCTCCCCTGGGTAGCAAGCGGTATAGTCGGTTTTTCAGGCGCGAGTAGTGAGATGTATGCACCAGTATGGACCTGGCACATCGTAGGCTGACTCCGATTTCACTTTTTATATGTTTCTGTTGGAGGCATAAATTGCGTCAGCTGCGATACCACTTACTTTTGGTTTGTGTTTTTTCTCTGAGGTATTCCTCAGCTCCAGAGTGACTGGAGCCTATCCTGTGACCACGGACTTGATTATGCGAGTTAATGTGAGAACTACAACAACAACAGCAACAACAACTTTGAGTAGGAGCTCGTATGGAGGCATTTCGCGTACATATAAAACCACTGGAAAATAAATAGAGTACGAATGGCATCTATCTGCAAACAATATCCTTATTGAATTTTTTTTATGCATCAAAGATCCATTAGTACAGAGCTTTTCGGGTGCTTTAAGTCCTGTTTTTGACTCCATAACAAACCATCCCTATATTAGTGTCCCTCTATCTTTTCTCCTAAGTTAAGTCCTCCAACTCGACATTTTACAGAGTTATATCATCCGCCTGGTGAGCAGCAAACTTTGGTGAAAACCTTTTTTTCATCGGTGATGTACCCATTATTCATTGTATTAGGCTCCCGCGCGTGAGTTGAAATGTATCAGCGACTTCGGTAGCTTTTTTTGGTATTATTATTGCTGCTCGCAAGTTAGAACTCACGGAAACCTCTCGTGAGTCGCTTCTGGCTGCCTACGACCGCTGGCTGGAGCACCCGACGTCGTCATACACCCCACCAGGAGCGTCCCTCAATTTCGCGGGCCGTGGTTGCTTGTGGGGAGCTGTAGCTGCCCGCCAGCGAAGTGCATACGTTCTGTTGGGGGTCGTTTCTTATCTCGTTTTGTGTACCTCAATTTTTGACGACAGTGGCTGCATGCAGTGCCTCAAAGTCGAGGTGTGGACCTCTGCTGAGAACCAGAGGGACACCGATCTGAAGAGACTCACAGCATTCGTGGATGAAGCCCTTTTTTTCATGGGTTTCCGGGTCTGCGTTCCACGAACCAGCCGAAGCTCTAAACGCAGCGTGTTAACCTAGTCATGTGTTTACTGTTAGTTCCGATAAAACATCTAGGTATTAGAGTTACCGGAAAACCGGGGACCAGGAGACACCTGGGTCCCCCCGTGGCCTTAAAGTTGACTAACCACCCTCCTACAAGAAAAAAAGAAAAAGAAACTAGTCTGTATGACTCGAACCCGCGTTTTTACGTCTAAAAAATGTATCGTAGAATAATGGTGGATGATCTGTGGGTGGGTGACTTTGTCAGGGTCGATGGTACTTACTTGTGGCTCAATATGTAGGTAAGTTTTCTCTACCCGAGTGTGGTTCTATTACGACGTTTTTTGTTTTTTGTTTTTCTTCGCTATAATGGCCGGTTTTGGCACATGTCAGGAGGAGTACGAAGAATAAAATAATACTTCGTAGTAGTTAATTATCTAATATTGGTAACATTAATATTACAGCATTGGAGAATAAAAGTTGGCTACTCTTACCCGAAAAAAAAATAAAGGGCAGACGACAGAAAGCGGTATACGGCAACCATATACCGCCACCGTGCGGTACAGCAGAATACACCTAGAGTTTTGACCCCGACCGGCGACACTGATTGGTCAACTCAGCCTCGTATCGGTTTTCGACACCAACCCCTTGCGGTACATCGTACCGCGGCTTTTCAGCTCGGCCGTCACCGATTTCTGACGTGACCCATACCGCTTTCTGCCGGAGAATTTGCCATGCATATACACACATTCGGACCGACTTTGCCCGTGGCTCTTCACGCCCCCGCACCCTTTCAAATCCAGACAGAATGTCAACCATGGGCGCCGCGTCATCATGTAGACTGCATGGCTACAAGACTATGTGTAGAAGGCCATGTCGAAGACTACATGTGTAATATGCTCCTGATCAGTTCAAGGTCCACATTTCAACGCTCCAAAAAGCGGTTGTTTCGTACATAACCAGTAGTAGTGTACGACTACAGATGATAGCGCCATCACTCAAGGAGAGACGTAGCTTTATTCAATTCCACCAGAGCCCCGGATGACGTCAGAGAACGGAGGCACGCGCCTCCGTTCTATTTCCTGACTACAGTATCCCGAATAGAGAACGCCAACCTTATCATACGAAACCCATCCAAAGTATCTCAATTCTGATAACTACAGGCCTTTCGAGACCGTATATTAACACTAGCCCACCCTGATGAGCCGCATATATATGTAGAAATATGGAGGATTCGGGGAAACTCCGGTTTTACGAACTAGACCATGAGTCGAAGATGCGGCTCCTCAAAACCCACTCCCACACCTCTAACGGCCTGGCTATGGAGCCAGGAACACGCGAAGAAAAGCAGTTGAAGGAATCGCAGACCCTACAACAAGGCAAAAGCCACCCATCAAAAACCTGCCGCGTACCGGAGGTGTGGCGAGGGGGGGGGGCAGAAAAGGCTCTGGAACCTGTCGCATACCGCCGCTGTGGCGGGGGGGGGCAGAAAAGGCTCTACGGCAAACCAACCACAGGAAGGGCACCACGGCGAGGCGAGCCCTCGTCAATATGGAGGGGAACACAGGCGCTAGTACAAGGGAGAAGAAATACCAAAACCTCCCGCGGGCCATCGGCATGGCGAGGTAGGACCCGAGGCGAGAACCGCGGGTTAGGACTCGCATCATGCTCCCGAGGCCTGGTGTTCCCGCAAGGGGACACTACAGGCCCAAAGAGCCGAGAACTGGTGTTCCCAGACGGGACCATTGCAGACCCAAATATCCAACAACTGGCTACTGACGGGTTGGCACCGTCGGTTTTTGCCATTTTTCGGGCGCAGCTAGAGCGGACTCTCGCGTTTTTCCGCCAACGAGCGAAGAAGACCCAAGGCGAGAAACCGCGGGTTCGGATTTGCGTCGTGCGCTCCCGAAGCCTGGTGTCCCCGGACGGGGACATTGCAGGTCCAGATTCCAACACGGCCTTTGACCCTTCTCTCGAATACTCCACAGACAAGGTGGTGTTGTTCCAGCAGCCCCCATTCCATTTTTCACCGTGATCCCCTAGTCCTGCCGACGACGCTATATTGTAAGGGTATTGGGCGGGGACACAGAATGTCCCCTGCAGGTCTGGGAATTGAACAGGTCCTCGGAGAATACTCACTTCCTTAGCCTTTAAGAGAGACGTAGCTTTATTAGCTTCCATCAGAGCCCCGGATGACCTCTGAGAACGGAGGCACGCGCCTCCATTCTATTTCCTGACTATCCCGAATAGAAAACGCCAACCTTATCATATGAAAACTGGCCAAATTATCTCAATTTAAATAATTACAAGCCTTTCGAGGCCGTATCTTGACAACTATTTATAATGCAGCGCCCTAATCCTACATCTTGTTGCCCGTAGCTACGGAAATGCGGTGCGGTGCCATGAGGTTCCATGAGATTACAAGCTGTAATGAGCGCCGTTAAAGCGCAATGAAAATACCAAGAAGCACCATGCGATGGCAGTCTCATGACAGCCCCATGGCATGCTCATGGCCGTTCCATGGAGGCCCCAAGGCATTCCCATGTCAATTCCATGCACTGCCTTGGCACTGCCATGGCAATTCATAGTCTCGTGGCCGTGCCATGAACGTTCATCGCACGGCCATGGGACTTACCGTGGACAACCCAACAAAAATGCATCCATGCTCCCATGGACCCTACTTGTGCGTCGGGCACACCATGGTCTGGCATATGAGCATTGCCGACCGCCAACGCCTATTTGGGGTTACGCCTCACATGATGTCACCCGTGGGGGGCGAAAGCGAACGCATTGGACATACAGGGATGCTAGACCGATAGCAGCGACGGTGCCGGTCACAGGGCTGCTCGGTCAGCGCAGTCGTCGGCAAGGGCGTGTATTCGACGATCGCGGGAGAAAACGGGAGCTCATCCGAGTGGCGGCTGAAGGCTGCAGAGTGTAGAAATTGTGCTGGTTCCGCTCCAAACGCGTCCGATTTTGTGTTACAGCGCTCAGTGCCAGGAACAGGGGTGAAGACAGTGTTTTGGCTCGATCCGTTGCCTCCTGTTCAGAAATAAATGCACTCGAGGAGAAAGAAATGGCCCTCCTACAAGCTGAACTAAATGCGCTACAGTTGGCTAAGTTGGTTAAACCGTAGGCTTGGGGACGTTCGCGGTTCCGAGACGAACCGCGGCCGGTTCTTCGTCTTCGTTAACCACTTGCCGATCGCGTTGGCTCGTTTATGTTTTGTTTGTGAACTGCGTTTGTGTGAGGATCGGTCTGGTTCCGATCCCTGCACACACGCCAGCTATCCACGAATCGGTCCGGTGCGGCTCCGTAAAGTACATTACACGGGTGGACGGGAACCCCTCGTTTCGTCGACATTATACCTGGTAGACTATATTAATAGTAGTAGTAGAAGGCGGGGACGCTGACCTTCGTGGCGCCAACTATTTTTCAAACATTCTTCTAAACAAGTCAGCTGCGAGGTCGGCAAATAAGGGTTTGATATTCATCTTTGCAAGCTGCCTGATACACCGACCGCTCGTTTGCTCTACGAATGTCGTGAGGGTGAATATCAGCATCAAATATAGTGCAATAATACTAGCTGCTACACGTACTTAATCCCATTTAGAGCGTGTCGCAACGTGCGGAATTTTTCCCACGTTCTGCGAGCTTGGCGTCGTTTTTGGTGTTCGAAAACGTGATTTCAATGAAATGCTACCGTTCGGTGTTTAGCGACGTTCTGTGGATTTTGCGTCATACATAGCTGACTTTCCAAATGGTGCTCAGAAGGTCTGCCTTTTGCCCACGTTCTACTACGTCGACGAAGCGGGGGGGTCCCGTCCACCAGTGAATTAGTGACAATCCGTTCGGTTCGGAATTGACACACCGCGATATTCGTACGGATCAACTGTACATATGGACCGAATCGGCTCGTTTCCATCTCCGCGGGGTGCGGTTTCCTCGCGGTTCGGTTCGCGGTTCGGTTCTGGCTAAAACCTTACCATAGGACAAGAACGAAAAAAATCGGAATACCTCCGCTGACTGCGAATGCATGTGGACCGCATAAAAACGAAGAGAAGCGGACGAACGTCTCGACGCTGACTTATATATATCGCTGCTGCTTATACAAAAAGTCGGGTTGGTGCTTCAAACCGACCTTCTGCGCGAGAGGTCATAATCAGTTCAACAAAGAACACCGGATATTTGACACACGATCCGACAAGAAGAAGAAAAAACGGAAAGATGAAAGTGAGAAACACAAAAAAAAGGGTACTTGGTATCCTCCAGCGTCTCTTCCAGAACGAGCAAGCCTGCGTTGAGACCACGGACTCGATTTGACGATGACTTCGTGTGAGAAAGCATCAACACCCGCAACAGCAACAACAACAACGTCTGCCGGTGTCATCGAATTCGAGACAATAAGCATGCATGCGGCACATGCTGCTGTAGTATCGACCGCATGTATTCGCCAGCATCACGTTTTCCATTAGTATCCTATCGCAGAGCTTCCAATAGACTCGTTCTTCCCGTTATCCCATGCCCTTGGTTATTCGCGTATCGGCGCGTGTGGGGCCCGTCGAAAAGCTGAAGACAAAAAATTGCACGCCTGTACCGGTGTACACATTTGGATTCATCGTTTTAATACTGAACTACCATTCGAGTTGTCGATCCTGCCGCCGGGAGCAATGGCTGCGCAGATAAAACGAGGCACCGACGTAAACAGAAAACCGCGACAACCCCCTGGCAGCTGTTACGCCAAACAAACTAGCAAAAGCTAGTAGCTCCAACCAAGAGAGTACCAAATGCCACCAGAAAGCCATCCGTCTTCATCACGGCCAGGAACGGGAAAAACCATCCTACAGCAGCAGCAGTAGACGCGCATCCGATCGGAACAAACACGCGGCTACACTCACCGCCCCCCACCCCTCCCACACACCCCAACCCCACCCACACACACACCCACCCCCATCCCCGACACTTGGATCGTTGCCATCATGCCGGCGAGGCTTGTGGCGCCCCCAACTGTGGCTGCCTCCCCTGAGCCTGCGACATCGCCTGGGCTTCTTGTTGAGAGCGGATCTTGTACTTTATCTGAAAGGCGGCGACGGGAAAAAACGATCGCATCGATACTCTCGCCAAACACGATTTCAAATGTTTGGCAAATAGTGCCAGCCAGGGTGGGCACTGGAACGAGGACCGCGCGTTTTTTTTTTTTTTCCTACCCCATTTCGTGGTCACGCGTGCCTATACTGCTAGACGGTGAAGGAGAAACCGTTTTCCTCCAAAGATCTGATACCGATACCGAATGCCCCATCACAGTTGGAGATGGCTCGTCCGCATACGGTGTACCCTGCAAACTATACCGGTACAGCAGGTGTGGTTGGGGAAGGGGGCCATTGTCTTGTGCACAAGAGGGGGGGGGGGGGGGGGGGTGAAGAAAGACGGCTGTCAAAAACACGCTTGTTTCTCGATTGGTCAAACGCGCAGCCATGTCGTGGGCACATCGAAACAAACCACGCCAAGAAATGACGCGCTTGTTCCGCGATTGCCGCACGCCCAGACATAGCAAACGTAAACGCTTCCTTATACGTACAGAAGTTGTTTTCACAGGGCACTGTTTATGGAGGAGGCCGTCAATAGCGAGACCTTCCCGCTTAATCACGACGTTCTCGTGTTATCATAGCCTACACTCTATATACGCCCTGACAAAGAGTAGTGCGCACCAGACACCACACCTCGGACACCACAAAGTCCTATCATGCACGGAGAACGCTTTAAAATATACTGCTGAGTGTGTACTCCGCGTACGAGATATTTGCGAATCGGCGCGGCCCATCACGAAAAGACAACAGGCATGTTTCTCCCAGCGGCATTTTCACACCTAGGCTTGCAAATAGCAGCAGCAGCTGTGCAATGGAATCGGAACATCGCCGAAACTCAAAAATTACCTTCCATTCCGCTGCCGCCTTCTCCTTGTCCGTTTTCGACGCGGCTAGCTGCGATAGGAGCTGCTTAATGCCCTCCTGATTTGCCTTCACCGTCGGAAGCACCTCCCCAACAGTGCGTTCCACCAATACTCCCCCTACAAGGCGATACGCTCGCCGTGTGACTTCCAGAGGAGTCAGGGTGTCAACCACCATTCTTCAGGAGGCGGGGAGGCAGGGGCAGATTGGTTGGGGGGGGGGGGGGGGGGGGGGGGGAGGCGGTCGAGGTGGGGAGCCGTTCGGCGATTGTGAGTACGCGTGACGTTGTTCTGTCGATTTTTGTCCTGGGCACAAGATGCATTGGAAACCACTGAAATCAAGGGCTGCACACCTGCCCTCTTTTCGTCACGAATACGAGCACATATCACAACGAAACTGAGCAGGAAAGATCGAATCGTCACCGCTACAGACGTTCCTTCGTCCGCAAAAGCTCCGTGGCATACGACCACGATCAAGCTGGGCGCATGCCATTGATCCTGATTCTAGCGATTCCCCCAGATCGGCGTGAAGCCAGGCGCGCCGTACCATACTGAATCTGAGGTAAACCCCTCCAAAAATATGCCTCGGGTTTCCGCAAGTCTATCTCTTGTCGGATTAGAATGATCACAACGAATTGCTACGAATGCTGTACTTCGAATATGTTGATACATACTACCGCCCGACACATTTGTCTTCAGGTCTTAACTACCCGCGTGGTAGTGTAGTACACTGGTAACTCTTTGGGGACCCAGAGAGACACCAGGCGGTTAAAAGACAGTCACCACAAAAAACGAAAACGCAGGTCTCGCGAACCGTCCATAACATAATGTTGCAAGCGCGCCGCAAGCCGAGGTCGTACTGGTCTGTACTGGTCAGCACAAAAGTTTGAAGCATGCTTGCCAGCGTGTCGTAGGGCTCCTTGCGTTGTGCTTCGGGTGCTAAGCAAAAAGCAGTTCACCCTACACACAACCCGCAGCAGGAGGCCGGCCTTGCATTCGATGTTTCTCCTTTCCACCCTGTCCCTCTCGGGTACGTGTTTTTTGCGCATGGTCCGCCGACGGCGGGAGAACCCTGCGGGTTTCTGTTGCTGAAAATAGTCGTATGTAAAACTGTGTGTAATCAGCCAATACATCCCTCCCTGTCTTCTCCCTTCTCTCAGTTTCTATCTGTCGCGAGTTCTGATGTACCAGGTACGCAACACTTTCGCAGCTTTACGTAATGATGTGCTTTAAATAAGCACTAGCGGTACGGCCACAGCTCCGTCCGTGGGAATAGATCCACATTGCCCACAGTGGTATTATAGGGTAGGGTACAGTGGTAGTATCCGGGGTATCAACAGTGTGCTGCGATGTATGTCCCACTCCGGACGAAAATGTACGGGCCATTTAGGTACAAAGGTGAAGTCAAAGCAGTCCTTACACTTCCGTCCGCAGTCACTGAGAGGTAGTGTTCATGCACATGGCATAAAATTTATAGCAGAAAAAATCGTGCGTAATCTCCATACGGGTTATATTGTATCAGTGCGCAGAACAATTGTGGACCAAAATCGCCCTTGGAAATAGCGTCCTGTTTACCCTGGCAACATCCACGAGAGTCATTGGCCTACTGTATATGTTCAAAGAGTAACACATCTGCAAAAAGGCACGGCCGGGGTATCACGCAGCTTGCGAACATGAGTATCGATCCTCAAATTGACCTAACTCACAGCTGACGTATTAGAAACAGTTTCATAAAATATAGTACTCCGCCATGGGGAAACATTGGTACTGCTACTACAACAACTACCACTGTGCAGCAGAATAAACTACATGTGCTATTGATTACAGACGTATTACTCCACAATCCCCAGTGCGCAGGTCTGACACGCAGGCCAATCAGCAATCCGAGGATGGGGGCCAAGTTCCACACCGTGCGGGGCGATATCGACCCGGGGGCTCATCGCTTTCGCCCCCGGGTTGCTGGAGTTGTACATGTGTGCAAGGTTTTATGAACCGGGGGTGGGACCTTATCCTCGTCGGATGCGGCGAGACCTCGATGTCGGCCCGAGGGGCAACTCTTGCAGCGCGCTGGCCCCATGAGCCCCAGCCAATCAGCACTCTGTGAATGGGGGTGGGTTTCCACACCGTGCGGGGCGGCCTCGGTATGTATTGAAGGTTTGTTGATGCTGGGATAGGACATTATCCCCCCCGAGTGCTGCGGGACCTCGACGTTGGCTCCAGGGGTAACTCTCGCAGTTTGCTGGCTTTATCCCCAGCCAATCAGCGATCAATCGATGGGGCTGTGGTTTCCGCACGGTGCGAGGTGGTATCCACCAGGGGGGTCAATGCTTTCGTCCCCGGGTTGTTGGAGTTGTATACGTATGGAAGGATTCATGATCCGGGGATGGGACCTTATACTCCTCAGATGAGGCGGAAGCTTGACGGGGCTAAACGGTCTCAGTGCCGAGACCGTGATGACCGTGATGACAGACAGACAGACAGACAGACATATTTTCTCTGGAATATAATAGGGATACGTATGATATCCACCTGGCTTGAGAATCGCTGAACTCTCAAGTGAGCTCTTCAGACTTTTTCTCGAGTATGAGGTTTAACCTTTTGGTTCGTTTTTCGTGTTTTCCGCCATGGTGCCCGCTGACCCACACTGCACCGCCGAGAGACACTGCGCGAGGGGATGCCAAGACTGTCGGTCTTTGGCAGGGTAGATCTAAAACTGTTTGGGACTCGATATACACAGTTCGCTTGTCATTAGAATGTACCGTTCACCGTCGCTGCAGCCGGCCAGGTGTACAAGCAAACGATCGAATGTGTGTACTTGGGCGGGGCTATCAACGCAAACAGAGAGCTCAACGTCGAGATAACCCGCTGTCTTCAGAGGGCCTGGCCGTGCTTCCAGCGGTGCGAGATTGAAATATATGGCCGTCCGAGTGTGCGCCTGCGGCTGAAGATGCGGGTACTGCAAGTCGAGGTGCTACAGACGCTATTCTACGGGTGCACGACGTTGACCACGAACAATCCTGGCTTCGACAGGCTACGGCGGGGCTCACCACTCCATGCTCCTCCTGTGTCTCGGCTGGCGGAAACGGAAGCATGACGACCACATCGTCTAGTACGCCGATGCGAATGCTAAGACATACCCGAGAGCATTGAGGCGACGGTGCGCAGACGGGAGATATTGTTCCCGGGATTCGTGGCACGTATGGGAGGGGGGCGTCTGCCGCGGAGGATGACGTTTGGGGAACTGGTCGGTAGCAACGGCTGTTCCGGGGGGCAGGAGAAGGATTGGATGGTACGACTCGAGGAAGATGTAACGGGGTTTTACACGAAGTTCAAACGGTAGTGAAAGGCTGTACAGAAGGCCGGCAGATAGGTTCGACTGGTCGAGGAGGGGGCGGAGGCATTCATGCGAAAAGGCGTGATGCGGAGAGCTGTAGAGCCGCTGAGCGACACCTCAAGGTCGCGACGCTCTACCTACCGTTGACAACAATACGCGGCGGGCGGGGCAGGGGGGGGGGGGGGGGTCTGCCCAGGAGACTGAAGTCTGGGTCTGGCCACCATCGTCCTGAAGTATGTGTGCCTTTCCATGGCCTAAAGTAGCTAACGTAAAGCCGCCCGGACTTCCTGGCATTGCTGTGCTCTTCCCTAAATGCCCTTTAAGCCTTCTATGCCCAGCGCCCTTTTCCGACCGTGTGTAGGACCTGCTATAATAGTGTCTTCCTTTCCTTTCCTTGCTTTCTTGCCTTACCTGTCTTTTTCGATTCGCCTTGGTGCTTTCGTACGCATGCGTGTCTATTACGTTGGTTGGTTGGCTGCTTGATGAATATTTGTCGTCACCCCTCCCTGCTAGCGAGTTTACGTAACGTTTTACGTACGTATTATCCTCCTTTCATGTTTATTTATCTCGTATTTCTTTCGTTCTTTCTCCTCGGATTCGTGCATTACTTGGTTAGTGCTGGTATACGGTGAAGTCGGTTGCAGTTGCGAGTCTTGAAACGTATGTATCAGTATGGGCCTCATACTTACGTGCGCTGACTTCAGATTTCACTATTATTTTTAGGCTGATGTGCGACTTGTTTCAGCGTTGATACATGCCTGTATGCACCACTTTTGGTAGGTTTATTATTTCCTGGGGGATTCTTCTTCAGACCGACTGGAGCCTGTCCAACGACCACGGGCTTGATTAGTACGAAGATTAGTTAATGTGAGAGCAACAACAACGGATGCCTTCTGCTACTGAAGAAGCACAGCCTTGCCATTCAGAGGGCTTGCTCTGCACGCCCTTCCCCGTGACATTTTCTTCGAGGTAGCATGGATTGTTGGGGAATAGGGCGTATAGAAAACGATGAGCATACCTGATATGACGTAGCGATTTCGCAGTCGTATAGCTATACACCGCTGTGTATAGATTTACGTCGTCCTGCTGCGATTGACACTGATGTGCACTCGCACCGCATCATCAGAAAACTAAATAGGCGCATGAATGACAGACGAACTGCGCTTTCTGCTGGCTTCGTGCGAATCTTCAGTAACCCACGGAGTCGGAGAGGTCGTCCTTGCGACGAATATTATCAGCGGAGCGCAGACGGGCGCGATGCGGGCCGGAGCCCCGCCCCGCCCCGCTCCCCGCCGCCCCGCCCTCTTATATTGCAATCCTGACGCATAATCGTATCGCAACTGTAGCGGCACGGATGACAGGCGGATCTACTCTGCTTCCTGTTAGCGACGTGTGCATCTATCCAAAATCCACGGGGTCGGAGAGACCATCCTTGGCACGAACACGAGGGGTTTTCAACGGGCCGCAGTTCCGCCCCGCTCTCCGCCGCCCCGCTCCGAGACGCCTAAAATTATGACGTACCAGGTATGCTAGTATCAAATACTAGCGGTACGAATGACAGGGGCAGCTACTGCGCTTCATGTTGGCTTCGAGTGGATATATTCCATAAAAAATGCACGGCGTCGGCGAGGCCATCCTTGCCAGGCACCTTCGAGGTTGTAAGCTGGGTGGGGCGCGGGGCGAGGCGCGATTTTGACATTTTTTCTCCTGTCATGGCAGCCAAGAAGTCAACCTCCGCCATGCGATCCATCCTGCTGAGTACTCGTCACAAGCAAGTGCTCCACCCAGACTTGGTCGTTTCGTGCGACAAGTTCGACGCCTAGCAAACTTCCCCCGGTTCATACCCCGTTCTGGTACAGCAAAAAGACGCGCCTGGCATAATCCGCATGAGGTGTGGACGTGGGCAAAATCCTATTAATAGATCCAACTCCGCGCGCGACTGCTGTCTCTGAGCAATTGTACGTGGAGCTGGATCCAGGAACCCCTTCACGCCCATACCTCATACGAATTATGTCAGGCACGGTGTTTAACTGTACAAGAACGGAACACAAACCCTGGGGAAAACGCACCGGCGACGAGCTTATTGAACGTAACGCTGAGTTTGGGTAGAGCATTTCTTGGTACCGTATACTCGGCAGGATGGATCGCACGGTGGATGTTGTCTTCTTGGCCACCGTAACAAGAGCGACTTTGTCGAGATCGTCCTGCAACTCGTGAGGACAAGAATGTTGGTGTAAGGGCGGAGCAACAAGAAGGGGAATAAAAACCCGCCTGACATTCAGAAACGCTAGTCTTTTTATGATACGAGTAAATGTAGGCTTTGCAAACACACAGGGCGGGCAGGGCGGCGGGGAGCTGGGAGCGGAACGGGGCGCAGCCCCACCCTCCTGACAACAAGGATGGCCTCTCCGATTCCGTGGATTGTTGATGGGGTGTGTATCGTGCTGTTGACTCAGGCCCACACTCGGTAGCATTTAGGGAGGAAGTGAGTTGCCACGTCTGTATTCTTCACGAGAAGTACTCGTGCGTGCCTCGTAAAATATGTTGCGACTTCCGCTGTACCTCTATACGACGGGCGCTGCTTGCTGCTGCTGTAGCTGCTGCTCTATATGTTGCTGTTGCTTGCTGCTGCACATACGTTGTAATAACCGGGTGTGACCGACAGTCGGTCGAGCGTACTGACTGCTTTTTGTTGCACACAGAGTGCTCCTACAGTCTACCGCTGCAGCCCCTGCTGCACGACGTGCAATCAGGGCGACGAGCGAGCGTGCACCCACCTGGCAGAATGTTGTCGCTTGTAAATGACTACATACTATACGATCGTACAGCAGTGTCGGTTTCTTGCATCGCACCTACGATACGTCCCTCGACCGTTACGGGAATATCATACACGAAGGCGGTGGCGGGCGTCCGCAAGCGCACCGCGCGGCGAATCCCCGCATGTATACACGAGAGGCCAGAGCGGTAAAAAAGGTCGCGTACGAGTCAAACGGATTTTGTATATTTCGTCTGTGCTGTTTGGGTAGAGAGTAGCAGTATGAAACGAAGACGCTGCAATCTAAGACAGATCTCGAGATGCTATAGGGAAGCAGACAGCCTCGAGGGAGGGACTATTGCACCGAACCCAGCGTTGTATCAGGTACATAGCGAAGCGCGTAATCTCCGTGATGCATCACATCGGACTGCAGCCGTGGTTGGTCACGTGTAAGTACACCACTTTCGAATTGAAGACAATTGAGCGTACGACTATATGACCCCCTTCATTGTGAGCGAACAGCAGAGCCATCTTTCATTTAGAGTGTAGTGCGTTGTGCACCGGGGTTGCACGGCAGACTACCAACAATGGCTACGTAGCATATACGACGGTATACCCGGGCAAGCAAGCAGTGTACTCACTGGTGCTCCGATACCTCCTGTTCCAGCTCGGAGATCTTACGCCGCATCTGATTTACGTCCCCGAGCATCCCGCGGTATGTCTCAATAACCTGCTGCTCCGTGATTGTGTCTGATCCACCTCCCGCTGGCACCACCTGCCCTGCTTTGCTTTCTTCCATAGTATATTCCTTCTCCTCGCACTCGCAGCCGTGGTGTGCTCGCGTGCTGGGCCTCAGGCTGGCTTTCTGCGCACCTTACGGTGTCAATGACCCCGGATTCAAAACGCAGTGAATATTGTATGGAAACCCATCTAAATCAAAATCCACGAAATCGCACCGCGCACCTCCCGCAGCGGGCATACACGTACACGAGAGCGTGTATTTCCGCGCACACAGGCTCTCGAAGTGTGATCCCCACACGTTACTTTACCAGTAAAGCTTGCTTGACTTGAATCAGGCGTTAGCATTAACAATATATCCCGGGATGGGCTGCTTCCTCTGGAGTCATCGCCATTCCTCCGCTGCCAGGACCGCTTTGATCCTGCTTTGGAATGCCCGGTGGAGCGACACAGCAGCAGCACGCTCTAGTCCTATTGCTATAGAGCTTAGGAGAAGGCCGCCAGCGGTGACCCTCACCGTGGAAGAACTAAGCAGTCGTCGACAACGGAGGACGCTAGGTGATGGCGGGGCTAGGGTTGGGGTCATGGAGGTTGTGGACTGTGAAAATGCTGAATACTCGGGCCTGATCAGTCTGGGCACCCCGCCGCAGGACTTCGAGGTGGTGCTTGACACCGGGAGCTACAATCTGTGGGTGAGTGCCCAGTGCCTAGAGGGTCCAGTGCCCGGCTCACGAACAATCCATGTTTTCCTCGTGCATAAGCTGGTTGCGGTTGTGGTAGTGGTGGTGATGGTGCTGGTGCTGGTAGCGTGAAAAGGCTCTACGAGTGCGGCACTAGTGTGCGTCGTCCTATTTTGGTACTGTTTGAATACTGGAGTTGATAATATCACCCTATTAGAGTTATCTAAAACTCGGAAATATCGCGATATTGGTCGTTTAGAGCCGAATTATATGATTAATAGCTGCTTAGACTCTACCTGGTACCATTTAACAGACTCAATGTGCACGCACGAGTACATCTGTGCATCATTGAATGTACCTGGCGCAAGCAAGTGCCGCTGAATTCTTCACACTGGTAGTAGTACCCAGGGGTATCCATCCGTGCTCTTGGCACCAGGCAAGCCGCACGCTGTAACTCGCCAAACCGAGGTCGTACACAGCAGTACCGACATCACGCAGCAGACACAGCAGCAGGAAGACTTGTGATACGCGATCATGCTTCACTCTTCGGAGCAGAGCCTTCTGCTCGGGCATATACCTTGGTACCTGGTACCTGGTAGCTGGTAGCTGGTAGCCGGCGCGTGTTCATCACGATAAAAGTGATGTTCGCACCCGTCTGCATCCAGTCCGACCAGTGTCCGTGCCGATCGGTGTCTTACATTATTGTGTTTTTTCAACCATGCTAACTAACCCTAAGCTTAACTCTAACCCTAACCTAAAATACCAGCCAAAGTGCTCCCTATGACATCACTGGGGTAAAAAGGTTAGAAATATCAAACAAGGACCTATGATGTGTATCACTACTGCTGTTGTCGTGATGCTGGTGCGGCCCCCGGCAGGGACCCCCGGAGGCCCCGGAGGGCCCCCGGGTCGCCGGAAGCCGTTTTTTTTTAGACATACGTACACGCGTCAAATATATAATACTCAAAATGTGCGTCTAACCCGCTGGTCTAATCTTCTTGTAGACGTGGTGCCGGCTGCCTCAGAATGTTATGCGTGTTGCGAAGAAACAAGGACGAAATGACGACCAGTAAGCATCAGGCATATTGTGAGGTACTGTACTTACATATCAGGGGTTCCACCAGTTCCTAAAGTCACCGGGGATTTCCTCTCCCTTTTCGAGCTGTTCGGGGCCTGCTTCGTCCCCAGGCAGACGAAAACGCCAACATTTTCAGTCGAATACAGCCAGGGTGCGCACGTTGTAGGTAGCTGTACCTGGTGCTTGGAAAAGTGCCAGAAACCTGGTACCAGGTACCAGGTACCAGGCATTGTTCAAGAACGGCACACGAGTAGGAACCTGCGCGCCGGTTTGTAGGTGGATGTCCAAAGGTCGGCAGAGTATACACCAGCGAGTATAATACCGATATTTTACATCTTCAATCCCTGGTACCCTTGGGACTCGAAAGTACTCAGCCATCTCAGCTCCTCGTACCCTTGGGACTCACGAGCTCTCGGTCATTTCGCCCTTGGTACCCTTGGTACTCGCCAATGCTCAGTCGTGTCTTCTCCTCGCACCTTTGTGATTGACAAGTGCTTGGCCATTTTGGGTGTCTGACGTTATTGTCCTTTTTCAACCATGCTAGCTAACCCTAAGGGCCCGAATTAACGAGGAACTTGCCAAATCGAATTTCGATTTTTTTTCTTTAGTTTCATGAAAAATTCACGAAAAATTGAACTTTGGTTCTTATCAAGGAACGGCGCAGTGCGTTCTAGGAAATAAAAAATTCAAAAAACGCAAAAGGGTCAACGAACACCCGTGGGCAACGACCGAGGCGAGCGATGGCTCGCGTCCTCCCCGGAGCGCCGCGGCTAGCCGCAAATTCTTTTGGCCAGCAGCGGCTTGGAGGCTATGGCTCTAGGTGTCTCTTGGCTGGGCTGGCGCCACCCCGCCGCCCAACACGGGCAGCAGCGACGGGGATATAGCGGTCGAACTTCTGAGCGAAGTCATCATGTGGTAGTTGGTCGTGTAACTTTCGAGGTGCAGGGCGACGAAAAACTGGGTTTGCGGCGGTCTCGGTTGTTTTCGAAGCGTCGCAGGCGGTCTAGGCTGTGCTAAGGACCTTCGGAGGCCGCGCTGCGGCTGCTCCGGTGGTCCTACCTCTCGCAATGTTGGCTTCTCGCCTCTCAATCAGCCGACGACATGGCACCAATTCGCGTGGCCGGCTTCGGTTACACAGAACAAGCCATGTCTAGGTAGACAAACTCCCTAAATTCAATTTCGATTTTCGACAAAATTCGACCGAGAAAGTCTTTTTTTACTTCTTTGTTGAATTTGATTTTTCGTAATAATTCTGAGAACGCCTGCTTGGTGATTCATTTCTTGACCAATCAGATGCAAATTAAATTCAATTCTATAAAAAAAATCGAAATTCGATTTTGCAAGTTCCTCGTTAATACGGGCCCTAACCCTAACCAATAGGAAATATTACACCGGTCGAAGTGCCTCCTGATGACACCACTGGGGTAAAATGGTTGGAAATGTCAAATAATTGTGTATCACTAGTTCCAATAAATGGTAACCATGGTCGGTAAGCTGTTTCACCAAGTTGATTTTGAGCAATATCTTCTATAAACTCAACAACGGACTCCACAAAATTTCGCCAACCATTCGGAACTATATTCTTGTTTGACGTACCTAAAAATGAAAATAAAAGTGTTGATAATAGTCGTGTTACAAAAGAACTAACGATTAATACTCGATTCTTACGTTTGCTGTTGAATATTAACAGGAGAAGAAAGTGGAGATGAGATAACATTAACTTTGAAATTGAAAGAAGCAACTAATACAAATAATTATGTTATTCAACGTGCTTATTTAGCACAAAAGTCTAATGAAAGACAAGGTACTGCTAATACCTTAACTAGAGCAGAGGTCATTTTTGCGTTTCGTACTCTGAGGCCATTTCTTGTACAGTCGGATTTGTCAGTCCAAAACGGCCTTTTCGACTGAAGCCCAAATCGAGCTTTCTTGCACAGTCGAAAAAGGGCTTTTTCGACTCAACTTTTTTCGACTGAGAATTCCGACTGGCGGATCCAGTCGAGAAACTCGGTCGAAAAAGTTTTACACGTGTTTTTTGAACCGATCGCATCGTTCATGCCACCACCATACACACACCCACATGGCCACACGGCCACACACCCATACCAGGTACCACACTGCAGTATCATAGAAAGCGCTGACGCTGGCGTGGCTATCACTGCTGTTGCTTCTCGCAGCAAGTCAGCGTGGCGCATTCCTAGTTCCGCTCGCCAGCAGCATCGTGTATCACACGACGGCAGCAGCGCGCGGTATCGATCCCATGCTGCCAACAACGGCTGCGCCTGCTGTAACTTTTGGCGGCTCTCGGCTGAGTGCAACTCCACGAACGTAGCTTTGGCGGCTTTCGGCCAAGCCCAAAGCCACCAACTCGCTGGGACGAGGGTTCGTCGAGCCGTTGCTCGCGGAGAAAGCGCGAAGCACAGAGCTGCCAACCAATTTCGACTGCTGTACAGCAGTACTCCCTAACACCAACCGCCTCTAAGAAGAGCACAAAAACTATAAAATCGACTCGACTGACGATAAGAAAAAGGACCAGAAGATTCCAGTGGAAAAAAAGTCCAGTCGAAAAAGGCCGTTTTCGACTGGCGGAATCCGACTGTATAAGAAATGGCCTGAGGACCCGCGAGCACTCAGTCTTTTTTTGCGTTTCGTACCCTGAGGACCCTGAAGACCCGCGAGTACTTTGGTCATCTCAGCCCGTGGTACCCATGCGGCTAGCGAGGACTCAGTCGTTTCAGTCCTTTGTACCCGTGGGACCAGGGCGTAAAATAGGTGCCGAAATGTTGCGCTGGCGCACCTTTTTGTCGTAAATCCCGTTTTTCTGCTACGTACCGAAGGGGCTTGCGGCACCACGCTTTTCCAGTGCCGCACCTCAAAAAAAAAGTGTGCAGGTCCTTTCACGCCGCAGGCAAAAAGAAATGAGTCTGTTTCGCTGCAAGCGAAAACGCTGCAAGCGAAAAAAAAAATGGGCTATCTCGCCGCAGGCGAAAAAAATTGTCCAATTGCGCCGCAGGCGAAGAAAAAATTGACGTGCTTTTCTGCGCAGGCGAAAAAAAAATTGAGGCTTTTTTTGTGTTAATTTCGGCTTAGATGCCATGTTCGGTGTCTGGTTTCCTCTTTGACGTAGCGTATTTTACTTCCTTTGGTAATTTGATTGAAAATGTTGCGTTAGGACGAAGTAGGCCTCAAACAGCTCGAAAAGGGAGAGGAAATTCCCAGCTGGCGCAAAATATAAATAATCGCTGGCAACCCCGGGACCATAACGCACCGCGAATAGTGGAAACCCTGTGCCCCCAAGAAGTGTCGGTGATAGCGTGGTAGGCTACAGGTTTAGGGCATTGTTTAGGGTTCAGGGCGAGGCCTGGCCCGAGTCATCAGTTTTGAATCCAAAGGTGAGGCTTCCGAGTTCTTGAACTAAGTTCATCCGCGAACTGAAATTGAACAATTAATGACGATGCTGTCCTATTAACCCCTTTAGAGCCCCCGAACCCCTCTCTATACTAAATCCATGTAATTTTGTCCCCAAAAACGGGTTTCCAGTTGTAAAGGGGTTAACAATGATTCCCGCAAGTTAGTGGCAACAAGGACCTGTGAAATAGGAAAATAAGGCCGGCCTGTGGCGCCTATGCAAGCACCTCACATTTGCTCACAATATGTCTGATGTTTATTGACCGTCATTTTGTCCGTGTTTTCTTAGAAAAATGCATAACCTTCCAAGGCAGCAGGCACCACGTATACAAGCGTATAAAACGACCGGGTTAGACGCACATTTTGAGTGAATTGACGCGTATATGGTAAAAAAAAGAACGCTCCGGGGGGGCTCCGGCGGGGCCTCCGGGGACAGGGGGCGCACCACGAGCCGGTCTCCCATTTTACGACCTGCTTGGGACTGAATACCCGAAACGACCCGTGCTCGAATGTCAATGACTGAGTACCAATGGTGCACCCCAAAACGAGTCTTACTCGTATGTCAATGACTCAAGTGCCTTTCAAGCAGGCGTGCCCCTGTGGAACAGCAGGTGAATATCGTCCCTACACCAGCAAAGTCAGTGATTCTCGTTCGAATCCTCCCGAGTGAATAGTCGTGCTCGTAGGGATTTTTTTCTCGCATAAACACTTACTAGCGGAAAGCGCGGGAGCGCGAGTTAGCAACGTTCGATGATTGTAAACGAAGCGTAAAAAGCTGAAAAGTGGGAATGCTGATACCTATCGCATGGTATGCGCAATAGCATTGAACGCACGTAACGGGTGGGAAAAGGGGAGGCTCCTGTGACCACGGTTTCTCCATAGAGTCGCTGAGCTGGAGAAAGTAAAAAGTGAGGATTAAAAAATAAAGCAAAACGATGTCTGACACTATTTTGACGACCTTCGGTTCACGATTTCTGGACGTCGCGAAGCCTGAAGCGGTTAGTTGGTGTGAGTCTGAAGGGTCCCCGAGCGGCCTGAAATCGAGGTTATCTACGATTTGTTGTTGAGACAACACAGACGAGTACCACATCATACGATGTGAATTACAAGCTACTGCTGTGGATGTAGATGGGCGGAAAGAAGAAAGATGTGTGTAATGTGAAGAACGCGCACACTGCAGTCTTTACATATGAATAGAAGGGAAAGTAGAAAACTGTTGGCCTTTTTGAGCGCATTGATCGGGATTAGCTCTTGGCTCACGTTGAATCGCGAAATGGCGGCAAAAAAAATAGCGAGTACCTGGTTGATGAATGGTTTACCGTAAGAAAATCGTTATCGTTATCGTTGTCGTGAAATGAAGTATTGAAGGAAGTACAATATGAGACGCGACGATGTGTGTTTTGTTTTGGCGTTGAACATAAAAGTGTGACGATGATTGAACCTCCTCCTGAGCACCGCACACGCACACAAAACACCGCCGTCGCTATTCCCAATACAAGAGCTTGAAACGCGGCCTGCTGTTATACCGCTGCCGTCACAATGTGCAATGCCCTGACTAGCTGCGCAGCTGCTTGTGAAGATCGGAGGAAGTGTGGGTTTTCGTCGTCCTGCGCGGATTCCAGATGTAATCTGCGCCGCATACCCGGAGCGATATCGATTGCACGTCGTCCCCAAAGCGATAGCACTTGAAGTGGGGTTGAGATCGTGCTCCTAGGATGCCACACACGCACACGCATCCTACCGCACAGAGAGAGATGTAGACGCTCCGTTTTGTGGCTGTCACAAAGGGAAGAGCTTGAAGCCCTGCTGCGGTTGTGTCGTGGTTGCCTCAGAGTGTAGAGCTCGAAGGGCGGTGTAGAAACAGATAAAGCATGCAGCAGCAGGGCCAAAAAGTCGTTAAGAAAACAATTGTGGGATTTCCGCGGTATTGAACGGCTCAGTGGGGTGAAATGCAATCCCTTGAAAAAGAAGCAACTTGCTCGATATTGGACGCCCAGAGCACTCGCCGCGGAGCTCGGCCGGGACCTAGACGTGGCGTCGTATTGCACCGGCAGGCCCCCTGCGTGCCCCGCAGCCGAAAGCGCGGGAATAGGTGGGCAGCCGCCGGAGAAGAGCTTGTGAATGTGAAGAAAAATAGGCATGCCAGGCACTTATTCGGCATGTGTACAAGGTTTTCTCTTCGGGATGTGGTTGAGTTGGAACTCCCGGAGGCGTTGAAGGTTAAACAGGGGTAACAGGCGTTCCTGTATACCAAGTATGAGTTATGCGGTTTGACGACGTTTGTTCGATGTTTACGTTGGACGTGAAACTGTGGCCGGGATTTGGATCTCCTGCTGCGTACCGCACGCACGCACACGCTAAAGCACCGCGCCTGGCGCAAAGGAAAGAGCTTGAAGCGCGGCAGCGGGTTTGTTTCAATTGCGTCACGACATCGCCAAACGTTAACGTTTCACTGATCAACGAACCATTTTTTTTTTTTTCGTGCGTCTTTCTACAACCCCCCCCCCCCCCCCCTGGTCGGTGACAAGTCGACATGCTCAGTCCCGGAAGTTTAGGGATGCGATGATCTGTGGTCTTCAAACTGCGGCCATGCGTGATAATGCCCCCCCCCCCGTGCACAGGGCATTGTCCCCCTTCCTCAACTGCTGTACCGGCATGCCTGGTAGTCTACTAGTAGCAGTTATCACGTCTGCTCTTGCTGCTGCTGCTACTGCTGCTGCGCGGCATGCGCATGTGTAAAAAGTCGGCGCGCAATCTGATTGAATGCCTTGACTAATCCCCCTGTGTACTCGTGCCCGTCCTCTCGAAATGATGCGTGCGGTGTGTTGCTCTGCGTGTATTTATTGTTGCTATAGGTGACGGGGACCTCCTGCACCAAGGACTGCGAAACTATTGGCAAGTATGACTCTAGTTTATCCAGCACGTACACGAAGGACGGCACGCCCTTCACGCAGTCTTACGAAGATGGGACGGAGGCAAGAGGTACGTTACACCAGGCATTACGTTTTTCGTTTTCTGATGGAATGTTGAAGTCGAATTTTACCAGAGCACACAATTCGATGCGAGTGAGTCGACGAGGGAAGAAACAGCTGGGACCTTCTCGCCATGAAAAAAATGAAGGCACGCACACTTAGTGGGGAGGGGGGAGAAGAACCGGCTTTGTGACCGCCGATCTGGGTTACCCCTGGGGTGGGAGAAGGAGAAGGGAGGAGTGCGAAGATAATGGAAGGGATGAGCAAAAAGTACAAAAAGCGAACAGGTGCACCTCTACCGTGTACCACGGAGCCGTGCTACGGTAAAGGTGCACCACTTTTTTTCTGCGGGTTCCTCGGTTTGGGAGCTTTAGACCTCTCACGAAAACATAATTTTGGTGGAGAAAAATCAAAACTGCTGACCAGATGAAAAAAAAATGGCATGGCCTGGGTGCACAAAAGCGAGAACCGTGCAAAAAAAATGGCGTACTTTTTCCGACGATAGTATTTTTGTGTTAAGGAGTCCCGTCAATCAGAAAACATTTTCGCCAAAAAAAGGTATACCTCTATCGTAGCATGCGCCCATGCCACCGTAAAGTTGTACCTTTTTTCGTCTGACGCGCCTCACTTGAAGCGAGCTCTGTACCTTTTTTTTTTGCCCGAACACAGAAGTTGAGAAAACATGAAAAGGCAACCCCGATGAACGAGTAAGTACCGCCGTGGTATCCAGGTATACAACGATTAATTTTGTCAACAATAACGCCTTTTCGACGATATTGGGCTACATACATACCCCCGTTGGGATTTCAGCCGTTGGGGGTTCAGAAGGATAAAGTTGACGGCATGAATTGGCGATTCCAGAATCCGTCACACGAAGCAGCCGGAGACGCCGGGTATAGAGGAGGGGGGGTGTTCGCTATCAACAGTGGTGTTCGCTGCGGGTAGTGTGTTCAAAGCGCAACGGTAGGAGCTATACGACATTTTGTACGCCGCTCCGCATTGGCATACTATCAATTGTGCTGCTGCTGGCTCTTCTTACTACCTGGTCTGATACTGGTATGCGGTTGATAATGCAGCAAATGTTTTGTTTCTGGTCGGTATGAACGGGCCTCAACAGGGTTAAGGAGCGCATGTCGAGCAGAGATATGTTAGCCGGATAGTACAATTAGTACCCCTAGACGCATGCTACGGCGGTGGGGAAGTCTTTTTTGTTTGTTTTGTTTCCTCGTTGAGAGAGATTGTGGGTTGTGGGAAAATGAAATACATTGCCACAGATAGCCTCTATCCAGGCCCAGAGTGATCAATAATACCAATTGAAAAGTACCTCGTATGTATTTTCTAAAAAAACAAAATCACAGGACCACCTCCCACAGGTTGTTAGGTTTGGCGCCATGAAAACTTGCTAAAAAACCGGACGACCGGTGTATTACGTACCAGGTAGCTTGCAAAGATGAGTATCGAACCTTAATTTTTTTATGGAAATCGCAGCTGGCATATTTTGAAATGGTTTTTTATGAAGTATCGCACGTTGTTTTCTGTGTTCCGTTGATATTTGGTCATTTCTTCCGGTAGAGGACCCCCCTCTGTCTATCGTAAATGTTTTTGACCTAAAAGTGCTGCAGCAGTTAATAAAATAACCGCTATTGTACATCGGCATGCGTCTACCTATCCGCTACCGTATACAATATATTATAAAAATAAAAATACACTTCAGCTGTGAGATTGAAGATTTTGTCGAAACTCATATTTGCAAGCTGTGTGTGATACTCCGATCGCGCGCGTATTACGGGTTGTGTGTACTCATTCAGGACATAGGTCGGCGACTCCCCTTGCAACTACAGTGTAGCTTGTACCAGGGTCAACAGGGTGATGTTAGTCAGTCTGTGTGCGGAAACTATAAAACCCGTTTTTGAGGGGGACAAAATCTGACAGCTGTGGAAGGAAATGCATCAGTTTATCAAGTGAATCCTGTAAGTCGAATAACTGGTGAGGGGAAGGCGGAGTTTTTAACGGCGTCGGGGGGGGGGGGAGGGGGCGAAAAAATCATGTCGCATAGATGTAGGGGTTTGCTATACGCGTGGTGCTAGGTCTAGGCGATGGTGCGGGTGGTATATATTATATAAAGTAAAATACACTCCAGCTGTGAGATCGAATATTTTGTCGAAACTCATCTTTGCAAGCTGTGTGTGATACTCCGATCGCGCGTATATATAAAGGGGTGCACATAAGCCGTAAGCCATGCACCCCTATCCAAAACATTGTATTCTGTGTATGTACACCCCCCCGATATATCACACGCATGGTGTATCATACGTAGAGGTGAACAGCTTTGTGTTATGAAGCTGCTCACTTGAGGACCTCCGCCTACCTCACACCAAAAATGGTAGTGAGAGAAATGGACGTGAGAACCGATCAGCGAATTCCATGGCTCCTTGGTATTAAAAAAACTCGGTATCACAAAACAAGTCTGATGTTAGTGTTGTGGTATCATTCCCCTGGGAGCCTAACGAGGTGTAAGATGTGGGATACGGCAGGATATAAAAGGGTTTCACGTGCCTTTGAAGGCATGTGCGTATAGGAAAAAGGGGGATATGATGCTTTTGCCTCGCGAAATCGAACGCTATACAGTTCGTCCGTGGCGTGTGTGGAACTAATACAAGAAGAGCTTATCTAGTACAAGTGAGAGCCCATCGTGGAACCTGCCTACTAGAGAGACCTGCAAAGGGTGGCCTGTGTCTGTAACAGCCCCCTAGTCTTATTGTATTCGGGTGATATTGGGTTATATTCCCTTTTCGGGGCCCATGCACAACTTTGAAAAACAAAGTATAAAGGCGTTCTTATGATGGTGCGAGCATGCAGCAAGCAACACGGCAGCAGCAGCAGTGCAAGCTGTGCGCACGTCTCACGGGCAGCTTGCATGGGAGTTCGATTGGAAAAGCATCGTCACGCAATCTACATAGCAACCCGGGTTGGTTGTTTTGTTCGTGTGAAGTGTGAAGGATGCTGCAATTGCCAGTTGTACCACATTCGTCGATATTTTTGTCCCCTCTGAAGCCCCGAAAGTTTTTGTTTAGCACCGCAGTCCCGACATGGAGACGAAACACTTGGAGTTAGACTAGGAAACAATTAGGAGTTGAACAGGGTTAACGCCTTCACTACTGGAAAACCCTTTTTTACTTGAAGTTAGTATAGGGGGGGATTTTGAGGTTCTTAAGGGGTTTAAGAAGCTCCGTCGTTCGGAACATGAGTTTTGCCAAGAACCGCTTCCTCTATCCTACCACGCGTTCGGTGTATGGAGGCGTTATCTCTACCGCAGACCATGCCTCCAGAACCTATCGATCAGTGAGGACTGAACTCTAAAACTATAGATGTGTTTATACTGCCTGTGCTTATAACGCCTGCCCGTTCTTTGTCCCGACCTGCTGCTGCCCCCGTTTTTTTTTTTTTTCAGGGTTTCTCTCTGTGGACGTGCTGAATGCGGGGGGGCTCGAGGCAGAGGTGACGTTCGGGGAGATGACGACGCGATCGCTAACAGGTTGCAACACCGTGGATGGCATTATGGGGATGGGGCCGTCCAACTCCGGAGATGACCAGAGTATTTTCGAAGATCTCGTAGATGTGAGTGAGCCAGCCGGCAAACGTCGGTTACATGCAGCGAGCGCAAGCGAGCAACGCGTGCGTGCAGTAGTAGTTTAGTTTTTTGTTGATTTTTAAGCGAGGGTTTTCAAGGCTCTGGGGAGGTTGGGTGCGGGAGGGGAGATGTAGGGGAGAGGTAAGGGGGTACGAGCCTTGTTGGAGAGGTAGGGGGGTACGAGCCGTGTTGTTGTTATGAAGAGTGGGAGTTGTCAACGCTCCGTGAGGTGGGGGGGGGGGGGGGGGAGGGGGGCGGGACGATGGCTGGGAGGGCGGAGGCTGGGTGGCTGGGGAGGGGGGACTCGGCCAACGTCGACTGTGGCTAATTTTTGCTAGCAAGGAAGGGGCCTCCTTGCCATTGTTTGGTTTGGAACAGGATCGGACAAAACGCTGCTGTGCCACAGCTTCTGCTGCTGCTGCTGCTGCTGCTGCTACCGCTGTTTGTGTTGTTGTGTTTCCTCGCGTTGTGTGCTGTCATGTGCAACGGGCTGCAAGCAGCATGCCGAGGAGGGGATGGTCGGCGTCTTCCACAAGCGTTGCTCACTTGCCACCTGCAAGAGGACCTGTTCAACGTGTATTTTTTCTCTCATGTATATATATATCTTGCTCTTTTTTTTACTTGCTCAGAACGGCAAGTGTGGCATGTTTCTCTCTTACTCCTCTTTTGTGTTTGCTCTTTTTGGTCGCAGGCGGGTGTCGTGGATGTCCCTGTCTTCTCGTTTTTCATTGGCAACATTGACACGGATTCGCCCACCGGGGTGCTCACTTTCGGCGGCGTCAACCAAACTCACTACGAAGGTTAGCGCTTTTTGTCTGTTCGATTGATCGATCGATCGATCTGCGCGCGTTGTCGTGCCGAAGTGTTTCACGTTTTGCCATTCGGCCGCGGCCGGGTCTAGCTGAAGCGTGGATTCGCCGTGAATGCTTTTTCCGACCGGTCGTCCGGCGGTGGTGGTGGTGGTGGTGGTGGTGGTGGTGGTGGCTGAGGGGGCTGGGGAGAGTTTGGGGGGGGGGGGGGTCGGGGGGTAGTGGTAGCGTTGGTATTGACCGTATATATCGCTCCAAGCCTCCCGACAGGACCGACGGCTGCGGTGGCGAAGAATAAGCACCAGAGTAATGTAATAACCACAATAAGAATATACCTGGTGTTACCCATAACAAGTGGTATCGTTTAATGATAACAGATAATATACCAGGTGCATGACAGGTGCAGGGGAGCGCTAGTAAAAAAAATCGTTGTACATGAACCAAGGACGGGCACTCTACGCCGTACACCTAGATCTAACTCGAACTCTCGCCAACGCTGACTCAAACCGCCTGCCTCGCCTCGCCTCGCCATGCGCTGCTCACGCACGCGTCCGCGATTGAGTCAGGTTGTCTGGAGTGGGTGGACGTTGCGGAAATCGGTGTGCCTGCAGGTTACTGGTCGGTCGTTCTTCAAAACGTCAAGGTCGGCACGGAGAGCGTACTAAGGTCCTCGGCGTCCGCTATTCTGGATACAGGAACGTCGATGGTCGTTGGACCTTTCGACGACGTGGGGTTTATCGCGGACGCGATCGGTGCATACTGCATAGCTTTCACGGGCGCTTCCTCCTCGAGCAGCGTCACGGAGGTAATAATCCTTGCTGAGCCTTGCCCCCCCCCCCCCCTCCCCTTGTGAGAAAAAATAATAATAAGCTTCGCCTCGCTTCTCGCTTCCCCCCCCTCCTTGGTCGTGTAGCCTGATGAAGCTGTGCCTCTCCCCCCCGTCCCCCAGTTGTTTGTGTGATTTGGGCCCAATGCGTGATGAGAGAACGCCGCCGCCGCCGCCGCCTCTGCGCTACCTTGTACCTGGTATGCGTTACCAGTACGCTTGAGCCCACGTACTGCGGGGTTTGCATGTTTTCGCCCAAACTTTCCGCACAGGCGGAGCACCTCGAATATAGCCCAAACCAGGAGCTACGTAAGATCTGTGCATCTGATGTGTGTTTCACCATAGGTTTGGAGGCATGCTCATCCCACGGCGATGGGTAGGGGTTGCGCTTTGTGGACCAAACGTTTCAGACCGATCTGACTGGCTGATTGGTTGAGCTCCTCCAGTGTGGAACTAAGGGTTGGTATGAGAAATTTAGGAGTTTACGAGGTTCTCCTTTGGAGGCGGGGTGACGCAAGGCTGACGATTTTTCATCTACTGGTGTGAATATGATTCAGTGCCAAAAGCGTAGAACCAAAAGCGCATGATGGAGTGCTCATCGGCCTGGGAGGTGGTTTCGCTTTTATCGGTGATGATGAATTGCGGTATAGACGAAGGAGGCAGCGGCATCGCGTGTGCGTGCGAAAACACGGACAGCCAAAACTCTCGAAATGTACATACGAAGAACGCCGCTCTCGACAACAGCAGTACAACAATGGGAGTAGCAGCAGCACAGCAGCCACATGCACTACGAAAAAAAAACATGGGAAAAAAATACTAACAACTGCATAGATCCACGGATATCTTGGCTACCTACGCAGCCATGGCATGTAAAGAAATCTATATAGGGCTCAGTATGGGAAACATGAGATTTTATGAAAAACCCACGCACGGCATAGACCAGCACAACAAACATAGCACACTTAAGGAACATGGGCAGAAGAGAGCAGCCATGGCATGTAAAGAAACCTACTTCCAAGCATGTAGGGCTCGGTATGGGAAACATGATATATTTTTGTGAAGTATCCACGCACGGCATAGATCAGCACAGCAAACGCAGCACACTTTAGAAACATTCGCAGATGAGAGTTAGAGCAGCACCAGCAACACACAGCAGCAGCAGCGGCGGCGACGGGGGCAGAGACGGGCGATAGCCCAGCAAGGAACCGCGACACAGCAGCAGTAGTAGTAGTGTCTACAGCAGCGGCCATCGGGCAGGAGGAGCAGAGCACTGGCTGTAGTCGAGGTCATGACCACAGGCAGGCAATCGATGTTTGATTTTACGCAGTAGACACCAACAGCAGCAGCAGCGGCGGCGTAGGAGCTTCGGCGACGCCGCTGTGGTATTGCGGTGACAACTCAGCACCAAGAAAGACACGAAATAATCTTGATTAACATCCGCTGACGTTGTGAGAAGCAGCGGTTGCTGGGGAAAAAACGAACGACAACAGCGGCTGATGAAACATTTGCAGACTATAGCCCAATAAAAAGAAACCAAAGGGCCCATCAGCAGGCCCGCCAGCAGGCAACAAAACCATGAAATGCCCGCCAGCAGGCACGGAAGCCTTACCGGCCAGCCGCATCGAATGGGTACTTGGTTGTATTCATTTTAGGGGTAGCGCGTAGAGATGTTGGTCGGGTTCCACGAACGAAGGCCTTCAAAGTCATGTAGTATCGGGTGAGATACTCAGCTCATCCTGTCAGGAGCTCAGAAAATTCTTGGAATCTGCTGCACTCCCAGCGTGGAATGATTATTTCGTTAGCTGCTTAGCCCATGGGATAGTGCATCGAGCTTGGCTTACTTTTGTTTTTGTGGAAGTTGGTTGATTGGGTGAGGCATAGCCCTCCACAAGTGATCAAGTCAGATGAAGTAATAGGCCTCGGAAAATGCAGTTGCCCGCCGCTACCGTTATACACGTCCCCTTATCGTTTTCGTCGCCCTGTCCTACGAATCCGCCAACCGCCAATAACACCACCACTTACACCAACAGCATCACCACCACTAACACCACCAACCTCACACCCACTAACACCAACAACGCCACCGATTACACCAACACCATCACCACCGCTAACACCAACACCACCACCAGCACCAATAACGCCGCCACTAAACACACCGCCACTAACACACCACCACTAACACACCACCACTTACACACCCCCACTAACACACCACCACTAACACACCACCACTAACACACCACCACTAACACACCACCACTAACACACCACCACTAACACACCACCACTAACACACCACCACTAACGCACCACCACTAACACACCACCACTAACACACCACCACTGCCAACAACAACACCACCATTAACACCAACCACACCAACTAACAGCATCAATACCACCACCACTTACACCAACGACACCAGCACCCCTCCTAAATGGGTGCCTGTTGCAGCTATGTATATGTATATATATATATTTCGATTTCACAGCTGGAGTGTGATGCTCCTTTTTTCTTGATATATGTCATACCATACTATAGGTGAACTGCCTAACCGAAGCGGAGATGGTGGAGCTCATCCTGATGCCGTGCGATTCCCAGTTCGACAACGTCAACTTCTACTTCGGCGGAGACGACTTCTCGCTCACGGTGAGCCTACCCCCCCCCCCCCCCCCCCCCCTTTAGTAAACATGTCAGGAAACGGCCGGCACTTTGACCCCTTCACTGACGGTAATTTTCCAATCATTTGCCTTGATTGACGGCAAACTACTAGGTTTTAGTGTGGAAGGATCGGTTGGACACCTTTGACTGACCGCTGGACGTTTTCCCTTGACTGACGTGACCGTCTTCTGGCATCTTTGCCCTGTCGTGTGCAAGGGATTTTGTTTTTTTTCCTTGTTATCCTCCCGTGAATGGGTCAAAATGACGATCATTGACCCCGTCAGAGGCTGCACCCTGTAGTTTTTTGGGAACAAACTACTTGGATTTAGACTAGGATCGTTGCTGCAGTAATGAAAGAAATACGCCGTCGTTTTCGGGCAAAACTGCTTGTGACTACTGTAGTTTGCATTTCGAGTGGGATCGTTGTTTGCTGTAGTAGACCAACTGCACCCATCGTTTTGGGGGCAACACTGCTTGTAACTATTAATAATGTACATTTAGAGTGGCATCGTTTCTGCAGTATATAGTAGAATAACTGCACACCTAGTTTTGGGGGCAAAGCTAGTTGGAAATAGTTTGTTGGATTTTTGTTTTTGGAGGCGGTGAAAAAGGTAATCACACCGCACTTCCACGTGCACTATACAGGGGTGTCCCGGTAAGGCGGTGGTGTGCGAGAGCAATCCAACCGCCTTATTGGGGGAAGCCACCTTACTCATTCCGGGTTATGAGTGCTTTTCCCTAGCAGCGCCGAGCGAATTTGACCGCCTTGTAACGGGATACCGCCTTATATAGGGATACCGCCTTATTGAGGTGGCCCTACTGCTGTACCAGTCTGGGTATTAATATAAGACACTTTTACTAACTAAAAGCAAATGTAAACGTGGCTTATATGTGGGCCCAGACTGGTATGCTCGGCTGCCGAAACAACGGTCGGTGCTCCTGTGCCGCCCGAGGTATATGCAGGTATGACATGGTGGAAAACCTCTACACGCATTTGTATTCGTATATCGTTTTTTATCCCCGCGGTCCGTAGGCGTGGGGGGTTTTGCTACTACGCCCTGCTATCTGTTTTTTTGTTTTTCTGTTGCGCCTTCTGTGTTTCTAGCGCGGGCTCGCGGCTGCTGAAAAAGCACACACACGTCGGATAGATGGGATTCCCACAGATGAACTATAGATGATGTGTGCCTGTCAGGGAAGACAGATCCCTGATCTACATGATCTGCATGGGCTATAGATCATGTTGGATATTCTGATTGATCTGTATGATGTGAATGGTATATTACGTGTTTTCCTGGGTTGATCTGAATGATCTAGCGCCACGTTTAGCTGGATTGGATCTGTACTGCACAGCTCCTGCAGATCACATGCTTTCGTCAGATATAGCACCTGTTAACATATTATCTACTGTAAATCGTGAGCTGCCAGATGTGTGAAAAAAGTATCCCTCTTGGCTTGAAGTCCCCAAAGAAGGAGTGTACGATGGCCATGAGGAAGGGGCGAAGCAGCTTTTTAACTTTGGAGCAACACTCAAGACTCCCGAATTTTGGTCAATGAAATGGAGCATGAGATGAGATTTGTCCCCGCCGAGAAAAATGCAGTAAACGCTTACTTGTGATTATGAATCCTCTCACCGCGGTTAACCTATCTATGCCCCACCGCCGTTTTGTCCGCTTCGCTTGCGTCTTTTTGTTCCCCCCCCGCTTTGATGGTGCGTGTTACCATCTCGCGTTTTTTTTTCCTGGTGCGCTGTGGGAACGGAATAATAACGCGTGCCGTGTCCAGCCCAACGAGTTGCTTCTGCCCCTGACCGACTTTGGGCCTGGGAACCCGTCGACGGCGTCGGAGCCGTGGTGCCTGTTTGGGATGATGGGCCACACGGACAGGATGTGGTGAGAAAAAGCCGCCCGACCAAAAAGAAAGTATTTGGTAGCATCCTTGGGACTCGTGCTTCTGCGATAGGGGTGTGGACTTTTTTTTTTTTGGTGAGAGAAATCAATTCCTCGCTTGAGGAGCTCATGTAGCTCTATACTCGTATCTAATGACAACAACAAAAATGGAGGACTTTTGTGAAACTGTCAAGTTCAACCCCGAAAAGAAATGAAACCCATAGCCTAGTATTAAGTACCCACTGAATCGTTTGTTTTTTTTTGCGTACTTTTTTATTTTATTTTATTATTGTCATTATTTATTATTATTATTATTATCATTATTATTATTATTATTATTATTATTATTATTATTATTATTATTATTATTATTATTATTATTATTATTAATAATATTGTTTTGTTTGTTTGTTTATTTTTATTTCTTTATTATTTTTATCATTCCTTTTATTATTATTATTATTATTATTATTATTATTATTATTATTATTATTATTATTATTATTATTATATTTGTTTGTATATATATATTTTTTTTTCTGTCTTTATTTTTCTATTATTTTTTTCATTTTTTCTATTTATATCGTAGGGCACAATAGGAATGACCTTCCGACGAATTGGCGTCGATACTCAGTTACGGGTCCCTTAAAAATACTAAAAAAAACGTTTGGGGCATAAAATGCTGCCTTGCCATCGTAGCGCACGTTGGCCCGCCAAAATAACTCGGCTTTTCATGGGCCATGATCCGACCGCGGGTCGGCTCAGGAAGGTTTCAAAAACTCGCGGGTCGGGTCGGGTCGGATCTGGTTGGATCGGGTCGGGTCGGGTCAGGTCGGGTCAGGACGTTTTCAAATCTCATGGTCGCGTCAGGAGGTTTTCAGTAGAACAAGTGGTCAATAAAAGATATGATTCGTAGATGTACCTGGTCAGGGCGCTCTTAGATGGTTGAATCGTCAGGTCAAAACGTCAACGAGCGTAGTTTTGGGTATTTTTTTCGTAGTGTTTTTGGTCTTCTTCAAACAAACGTTGCGTCGCGGTAGCCTTCCGGCCCAAACGGCTCAACCACCCCTAGCCGGCCCCTCCCGTCTCGTGTGTCGCGACCCCGGTTGCACTTTTTTCCCCCGTCTGTTGTGGGGTGTTGTCTTTGTTTTTTTTGTTTTTTTGCGGGGGGGGGCGGGGGGGGGCGGGGGGTCGTTTAGTTTGGTGGTTTGTGCGGTCGTTCCTTCGTTTCTTCTTTCGGTCGTTTGTTCGTTTTTTTGTTTATATATATATATATATTTATGCTTGGCCGCGTTTTTCGTTTGTCGATCCACAGGATTCTGGGCGATTCCTTCCTCCGCACGTTCTACACAGCCTACAACGTCCAGGAAAAGAAGGTCGGGCTTGCTCTGGCCACGGGCAGGCGAACCGACGACGAGTGCGAAGCCGACGCCTCCATCTCCGCAACAAACCCGACCGATGCGTCTGACCCGAGCTCGACGGATTCCCAACCTACCCAACATCCGCGTGCTGCCGAGGATAACTCGCCCCCCACCCCAGCCCCGCAAGCTGAAGGAGGCGATGATGACCACGGGGAGACCGGGGATGCCGCGGTCGAAGAAGGGGATGACGCGCAGTCTGAACCAGACGACGACGCCCTTGCGCAGAACGGCGGTGGTGTCGTCCATGAATCGGAATCAAGCGACGAGGGCGGGGAGGAGGGCGAGCCGAGCTTGGTAGCGGTAGCGGCGGCAGCATCCCTGGGAACGCTGCTGGCGCTGGGGCTGTGCGGTTTCGGGGGGGTGCTCGTGGTCCGGCGCATTCGGAGGGGGGAGCACCGCCACTCCAAGCTGGGGTCCCTTGAGGGTGGGGATGGCGGGGTCGGGGTCGAGATGTCGGGCAATGGGAGACGAGCTGGAAATGGGGTAATAATTGGAGCCGAGGACGATTTCCTGCAGGCCGGGCCGGGGGGGTACCGCGGGAACGGGTCCGGATCCCACCGGTACCGTGTCGCCGCCGACGACATGCATAATGCCTCCTTCGGTGGCGGCGGGGGGGGGGGGCGAGTGGTCGTCGCAGGATCCGGCGGGTACCGGGATGACGAGGGGGATAACGAGGATGAGGACGAGGTAGAGGTCGATTTTGGCGTTTCGCAGGTGGCGGGCGGGGCGACGCCGATGGGGCGATTAGGGAGGATGTTTGGCCGTGGGCACCAGGAGGTGCCTACCGCCGGCGACGAGCAGGAGTTGGTAGGCGCTTGAGCGGGGTGCAGAGGACGCGAAGAAGAATCGATGGGATCGGTTTGGGGTCGGTTTTTGGTGGGCGGGGGGGGCGCTGCCGGTTGGACCTTACAGTGTTGTCTTGCGGTTTGGTAGTGAGAACCGGTGGGGGCACGTTGTGAAGATTTAGCTAGCAATGTGCCCTTATGATATCGCCAGGAAAACAGGTACGGTGCGTTTTTGGAGACTGGGCTGCTGGTGTGGCCTTGGGTGCGGACTTACGGTGTCGCCGGGAAGGACTTACGGTGTCGCCGGGAAGGTCTTGCGGTGTCGCCGGGAAGGTCTTGCGGTGTCGCCGGGAAGGCTGGTGTAGCCGTGCGGTCCGACCTCGTGATGTGGCCATACTGTATGAGCAGGTGGGTCGGTGGGGTCCGTTGCGGGTGGCTGAGCCGCTACTGTGGTATACTGTGCGATCTCACGGTGTGACCAGACGGTGCGACCTTTAATCAAGAGTATTTGCGGGAACGCTGATGATCAGCGAATTACGGGTTGTCGCCTTCTTTTTCGCGAGGAGGCCACGGATGCCTCCATGCACTGCCAGAAAAATGGGATTTGTGAAAACCGCGGGAGTCGTAAGCTCTGCGTGTGTTTTCTCTTTCCAAGTGTTAGACCTGTACGAGGCCATGTTCATTGCCGGTTTTTGTGAAAAACAAATCGGCCGTGATGTAAGGGGTGGGCGAGATGTATGTCCAGGACTTCGTGAACCCGCTCCCTCCGATTCGCGGTGAACAGGCGGTGAAACGCCTGATGCTTTCCGGTAGGAGGCAGGTGGGGTTTATACGGTTGTTGGTAGCGTTTCGAATAGTGGCAGAGCAGTATGCTGTCCCGTATTAGACAGGTAGGCAGGTGGGTTTTGTACGGTTATTGGTGGCTTTTCGATTATTATTAGCAGGGCGGTATGCTGTTCCGTCCGAGGCAGGTGAGGTTTGTACGGCTATCGGCTTTTTTTCGATTATTGGCAAAGTGAAATGCTGTCGCGTAGGGGGCGTGTGGTGGGTTTCGTACGGTTATCGGTGGCGTTTCCGCAATAGCAAGAGCGGGATGCTGTCCCGTGCGAATCGGATGGTTTTGCACGGTATCGGTGGCTTGTCGGACGGTTTTTTTCTATGGTTGTCGGGGTAGCGAATCGAGTAGCAGACAGAGTGATCTGAGCGTGCGTGCTTGCGTACCGCATCCACCCGTGGCGCTCCATGTACTTATACATCGCTTGCCGCTCACTACGCATAATTTTGACGATATGATATGCTTGCTGTGCTCATGTACTGATGCATCGCTTGCCACTCAGTAAGTATCGTTTCGGCGTTATAATATGCTTTGTGCGTGTTGTCCGCTGGCCGCGCTTTTTCTTTGGAGCGCACTGGTACATAAGTTTTGTCCTTATTTCCGCGTGTTGCGTCGCAAGATCGGTCAAGTCATCAACAAAGAGCGCCCGGTCTGCTTGAGTCTGGCCCACGCGGCGGTTCGATTGCATATACATATTTTTTTGTAGTTTGGTCTTTATTTATCATGACGAGATGCCTCTCCCCCGGCTAGAAGCTTGAGCGAGAGCACGACCTTGGCGGTTTCTATTATTTCTCTCGCTCGAGGCGCACAGCAATTTTAGGGTTTTGCTTTGTGCTTCAGGGGGATAAGACTCGCGAGATATGTAACTCCGGCAGTAGCATTTTTGTGGGTTTTGGTGGTCAAGTCTTAGTTCGTAGCACTCTTTATAGGCTTGGTAGGTTTTTTCCGACCATAAAGAACAGCACACAGGAGGTGTGATCGGAGCCCGTAGAGCCCCCCCCCCCCCCCCCCCCCCCCCCTGCCTGCCCGGTTAGTGAAAACCCGACGTTCTCCGTCCCGGCATAGTAGGGATGCGAGGGTCTATGGTCATACGACCACAGCCATGCACAAACTGAGTGCCCCCCCCGCGCGCCCGCGCCGGCCGTGGATTAGTTGAGGTCGCTCGACCATCGTAGCCTTGGGAGCACCGCAGTATTTATAAGGCGTCCAAAGATGAGTTTCCAGGATACTGTAGGCGCGGCATGTTGTTTGACCGATCGGGTCGAGCAGCAGTACCGTTTGATACGCAAAGATGGCACACCCCCCTGGAATGAATTTCCGAGCCAACTTTGTCGAAAACCGGGGGGGGGGGGGGGCGCGAGGGGGGGGGGGGGGGGGGGGGGTACTCAATGTGTCGTAGTCGTATGACCGTAGACCCTAGCATCCCTACTATGCAGGGACGAAGCACGTCGGGTTTTCACCAGCCAAGGCAAAAAATTGCTTGCACCAAGCGCGAAGAACCGTGCCAAGTGTTCAGCGAGTCGCATGAAGGGTGTGAAGTACATCCTTCCAAGAACAGGTCGTACGACGGACTTCGGCACCGTGTGCCTACTTTCTTGCGTATGGATGGCAGTGCCATATGAGTTCCTCTGTTGGGGGGAGGGGGGGGGGACACGCCGTAAATGGTGACTTTGGGAGGATCTCGTCGAGAGATCCTTCCATTAACGCGTCGCTCGGCGTGTCCCCTGTCCTCTGTCCCCTTTGCAGCGTCGAAAAAAATGCTATGTGAAAACGGTTGGACGGGGTGTGTTGGCTTGCGTGCCATACGGTACCAGCATCCAAAGCGACCCGTCACAGCAGCGGCCGTTTTTATACTACAGTAGCTGAGGTTCTCAAACTTTGCCTCACGTGGCGGACTGTGGCACCGCACTATTTTTCCAGTACTTTTCATGTCATTTATGATATTTATGAAAACATGAACAACCTAGAGAAAAATAAGCAAACGCCATTTATTGGCGCTGCTCTTTAGCCTACGAGGTGTTGTTTTATGCATTGTATGATGCCATAGGGAAAGGGGTTTGTGTCAAGATAGCATAAACGGACGGGTATGGTCTGCGCGCGGAACCTGGGTTTGTCTCGACCCCCCCTTTCGGCGTAACGTAGCCGCTAGCCAGAGATTCTAGAAGGGGTTATAAGCTGAACAGGCGAGTAGCGCCTGTCTGTGCTGCTTGCTGACACGTGCTGCGATAGGCAATGGGGGTACAGTACCTCTGTTTGGCGAAAAGTATGTGCTGCTTGCTGACACGTGCTGTGATATTAGGGGTACAGTACCTCTTTTTGGCGAAAGTATGTGCTGCTTCCTGACACGTGCTGTGATATTAGGGGTACAGTACCTCTTTTTGGCGAAAAGTATGTGCTGCTTGCTGACACATGCTACGATAATTGGGGTACAGTACCTCTTTTTTGGCGAAATGTACGTGTTGCTTCCTGACACATGCTGCGATAATTGGGGTACAGTACCTCTTTTTGGCAAAACAAAACTGCCCGAAGGGGCTATGATACTCAACGATTAAGTTAACCCCTTTTGGGACTTGAGACGTAAAAACTGACCAAAAAAAACTGACGATTACAGCATCAGCCTCGTGAAAGAATCCATTTTGAATGTACTGATAGCTTGTGGTTGGTGTGGCATGGCGACATGTGCTCGAATTGCAACGCAGGAGGCTATTAATAGGTGTTGGGCAAGCGTGAGGCACGACGAATAGTCGGATTGATTTGCGCCAAGCTCTTCCTAGACTCGAGCTTGGTTGATTGATTTTGGATCGCGCTCGGGTCGGGGTTTTTTTTCGTTCTGTGTGAAAGGGTCACAAAAGGGCTGAATAGCACATTGTACCCAATATTGTACCCGATATGGTACCCAGTATCTTCGGAATACCGTTGATGGCCAGACCGTGTGCTGCTTGCTGACGCTACGCGACAATAGGTACCTCTTTTTGACAAATAAATGACTTCTGAAGGGTCTCCCCAAGTAGGCTAACATACTGGACCCAGTATACTTGGGTGAGGGATGGAGCTCCTCAAGTGAGGAGCCTAAGAAAAAAAGGTACCCCTTTTTAGCGCCGTAGCATGTGCCAGGGTACCTCCTTTTGGCCAAGACCTATCAAATGTGGCTGAAGGGGCTCATCAATTAGACTATTACGGAGATCCACTGTTGTTAGCAGGATGAATATTTATAAACAAAGAGAGGGCCAAAAAGACCTCCTTTGCTCACCGGCGTGTGGCCCAAGTTAATTTTGTTGGCGCTGGGTTCCTACCCACCAGGTATACGGGGCCTCAATCGAGCACAGCAGTCGTAGCGTAGGAGCAGAGCTCGCCTGAAAGGTGGCGATGCTTTCCTTTTTTGGTCGTGTAATTTCATCCTTCTTACAGCAGCGAGTGGGTCTCCGTCAAAACATGCCACCCAGTATTATTGCATGACCTGTGTGCTGCTTGCTAACAGGTCCTACAATACCCACGTGCGGCATATGATGGGGGCAGTACCTCTTTTAAGTCAACACGTTTTATGACTGCAGGGGCTCCTCCGTTAGACTTACTGCTGTAGCATGATACACCCAATGGCTGATTCTACGATAGCCCCCCCAAAAAACCAGCGATATTCTTTAACGAACGTTTCATGGCTGCTCGACACGAGGAAGAATGCTATGAAAATACAATCATAACCTATTTTCTCGTTTGCTAAGGAAGGTCGAACGATGACGTCGGGGTGGGGCGAGAGGAGCACCGTTACTTCAGGAGCTACGGCCGGGAGAGCTGGTTTCAAAACCGGCGATTTCGTCAAAGAAAAATTGGAGGGGCTACCGTAGAACGAGTCCTCTACTCTAAACTAAGTAATTGTGTTGTACGTAGGTATGTTATCATGCGTGGTACGGTAGAGGTAGCAAGCAGATTTCGTGTGAAATGTTTTCTGAATGAATGACGGGGCTCCTTAACCCAAAAATCGCCGGAAAAAAAAAAAAAAAATAGCCCATTTTTTTTTTTTTGCAATGATTCCCTCGTTGTGTGCCCCCTAGGCCCGTGGGATTTTTTTCGTCCGGGGGGTGGGAGTTTTATTTTTCTCCGTATAATCAGGTTTTGGGGAGGTCTTAAGTTGAGTAATCTCATAAAAAAAAAGGTGCGCGCCTCTATCGCGGCGCGTATGATACCTGGTATGTAATACCGAGTATACCTGCGTTGGCCACGGGAGGATTGTTCGTTGTTGTCGGGCTACGCTTCCATTTTTCTCGGGGTGAGTTCTTTGGGGGGGAGGGGGGGGGAGGTTGGTTGGTGTGATGACGTGTAAAAGTGATCCAAGTGACAACACACTCGGGAAAGTTACGGACACGCACCCCTCTGCTAGCACCACACCGTAGCTTGCGCTTGGCTGCCAATGCCTCGGCGTCGCAGTAAGCGGAGAGCTGAGAACAGTAGCGGTCCCTCTGTAGTGTTGGTTGTCCGCTATAGTGCCTGTGAAATTGCTTGGCGCAGATGGGAACAACCGGTCGTGGCGGTATGCGCGGCGTAGCGCCGGATGCAGCTATTATTCTCTCAGAGGAACCTTACTTCTTAGGTTCCGTGAGAGCTTTCGGGCTCAATATTCAGACCGTGAGAGTGAGTGTCGCCTCTCACGCGGAAATTACTTAAATATTTTTTGTGCGATTCGAATCTGGAATGGAAAGATCAGCCACGCTGCGCCACAAAAGACCGCCTGAAGTATTTGTTCTTGGTGCGCGTGGTGAAAACCCGGTAGAGTGAGAGAAAAAAGGTAAAAAGGGGGTGCCCCCCCCCGTACCGTCGGCTTGGTCGACAAGCGATTTCCGACGCGTGCTACGACGATAGACGTTCACCACTTTTTTTTCTAATACTACCCCTCAATTTGGTAGCAAATAAGACCTCTCCACAAAAAACCGATTTGGAGAAGAGTACAACTGCTACATATGATACCGGATGAAAAATCCCACATGGACTAGGTACACAACGAGAATCAGGCAAAAAAAATGGCCTATTATTTATTATTTTTCCAACGTTAGTATAAGTAGGTTAAGGAGCCCCGTCATTCAGATAACATTTTCGCCAAAAAAAGGTATACCTCTATCGTAGGACGCGTCTTCCAGCGCATTAAACTGGGGCTCCGCACGCAAGGGTGACGCACTATACAAGCGGCTACATTCCGGCCTGTTCTGGAATGTTTCTGTCTTTAGCTGGCTTGTGAATTGTTCGGCTTTTTTAGATTCAGTACGTTGGGCTTTGCATGGTCGTCACAACAACTCCTCACTATGCTTGCGATGGTTCCTGGTACATCTCTGCCTCGCAGTTTTCTGGCCGGCCACAGAGCTTGTATCTCTCCACTGGGATGCATGAGACTCCGTACGGACACTGGGGGCGGTGTATGTCGACGGGCAGAAACAATGGTTTACTGTGAAGAACACAAGCACACACAGTACAGCAGCCGTAGTCCTAGTCCCTCTGCAGTGCCGGTATGTGTCCTCTACAGTGCCGGTATGTGCTCTCGACAGTGCCGGTATGTGCCCTCTACAGCGCCGGTATGTATCCTCCACAGTGCCGGTATGTGTCCTCCACAGTGCCGGTATGTGCTAGCCGGAAACACCGGCACTACAGCGGCAAAACCGGCATTCCGTGTAGTTTGTGCCCAAAAAAGTGGCTGTACGTCTCTTAAGGGACATAATAAGTATTGGTAAACAAAATGCGTTTTTGACCCCTCCGAAGTGTCTCAATTAACCCTCCGAAGGCAAACGGTTGAATAGACGCGTGCTACGAAAGGGGCACGTAGCACTTTTCGACCCAAACTGTTTCTGATCGACGGGGCTCCCTCCTTCACCGACGAATTACTCAACAATCCTCAATGGAGTACCGTAATACAATGCTAATATAGTTCCGTGTCTGCTTAGATCATGGGGATCATTCATCGGGTGTTGTACCATTATTTTTTTATTCTCAAAAATAAGACAAGATTAGTTTTAGTTCGGGGGGGGGGGGGGGGTATAATATAGATCCTCAAAAGTGAGCAAAGAGCCCCAGAAAACAAAAAATTGCACCCACTCCCGCCGCATATAGCATGCGTCGTAATAACCCCTCGAAACGTTTTGTTTCCCACCTTTTTTGGTGTTGAAACCCGCGTACTCGCCAACTAAGTACCGGTATCAAGTGGAAAACATTTTTGCGGCAATGAACAATTTCCCCGTATGCTGCTAACGTATACAACTCTACGTAGTACCGAAAGTGCCTTTCGCCCCCAAAACAGGGACGCAGTTCTACAGGGGTCGGTAATACGGTATAACTCAATTACAACCCCTCCTCCCAGCCCTGCAAAAGGTTTTCCCCTCCTAAGGGGCTATATATAACCCCTTCATCTTAACCCCTTCGAGAATTCCGACGAAAAAAATGACGAAAAAAAAAAAACAGGGATTTTTCACCGGTCATGACCCGACCCGCCCGCGGGTCGGGTCAGGAAGATTTCAAAATATCGTGGGTCGAGTCCGGTCGGATCAGGACGTGCTCGAAATTTCACGGATCGCGTCATAACTTGTTTCAAAACTCTCACGGGTCGGGTCGGGTCGGGTCGGGTCAGGACGGCCCGAAATTCGCGAGAAAACGACCCGTGTCAAGCCCTGAAAAAAAAAAATGACGATTGCGGCATCGGCCATACATGAACAACCCGAGCTGCTGGTTGATGTAGGAGATGTGTTCGAGCAGCAACGCAGGAAGCTGTGGGATAAGCGTGAGGCAAGACGATACCCAACGACCGCCTCAAGCTCCTCCTAACAGACGCTTGACTAAAATCGCGTGCTCGACGAATCGCCTTTTGGCCTGGACCAAATGGTCCCCAGAGGAAAATCTAAGGCAGAATTACCCTTTTACACCTCGAGACTAACCCCTTCAGATGGTTGAAACCGCTGACTGTACTTGAAATTAGAGTTGGACCATTTTCATGCAGCAGACAAAAAAGGGGTGTAGTCTCAAGGCTTGACTTCGATAGGGGTCTTCGGTCGAGAGAACGAGCCGCACGGGGTGTTCTCCGTGACCATCGGCGAGCCGTCATCGCTCGCCTCCGCCCCGGCATCCCCTTCTTCTCGGACAATCGGGTACTTAGTAAGACAGTCATCCTGAGGGCACAAGCGGAAGAAGGGGGGGGGGGGGGGGGGAGGTTGTGACTGGGAGATGCGCTAACCGGGCGAGGCGCTGAGAAGAGATTAAATACTACCTGTGACTGTGTTATTCTGTGTAAATGGGAAAACGCCAGCGGTGAGATATAGCAGTCGATAATTTTACGATTTTCCTGTCCATGCTTTCGAAAACGTTTTGAGTCGCCGTCTTGCCACCACGAACCACCGTACTCTACCATTACTAGCGTGGCGGCGAGGAAATGCGGTTAAACAACGACGTCAGTAACGTCAACAGAAGCAGCAGTAGCTAGAACAACAACCACATCTGGACACATCCACCACCACCAACTACAACCATACACCATCACCACCACCAACGACACCGACACCATCACCACCACCAACGATACCAACAACACCATCGCAACCCACAACAACAACAACACCCCGACCGTACCCCGTCCGTGCCACCCCCCGTCACCACCACCGCCACCAAACCCCTAACCAGCATAAAAAAGCATCGCAGCACGCTCACAAAAACGAACAATCAAACAAAAAAAGAAAAACCAACGCCCCCAATCACCCCCTCCAACAAGCACAAACACCCACCCTCCACGTAGCCTCCTCCCTGACAAGCCTTGCAACTAGCGGCGCCACATCATCCAGAGGCATACGGATCTGCGTCATGCTGTCCCGCTCCCTGAGGGTTACGGTATCATCTCCCGCCGTCTGGAAATCAACAGTGACACCGAAGGGCACCCCTAGCTCGTCCATGCGCGCGTACCGCCGGCCCAGGGCAGCCCCGCTCGCGTCCAACTTGGCGCTGATTGAACCAGCAGAAGGGGGAGGGGGGGCGGGTCATGCACGCGCCTGCTTGTTAAAAGGCCACAATCTGAGTGCTCCGCGGCTCAATAAGAATATTACATTTCACGTTTGCTTCTCTGAATTATATCCTTCGTTTGAGAGGCGCATATTTGTATACATGATATTTTTTCTGTCTCACGGGTCACGTGCACCACAGCAACCGAGCTGGGCAGATCACATCAGATCATGACAGGTCATATGATTTCTGATTTCATTTAGGTGTTGTCTGATGTACGACTTGATTCAGCCGCGTGCGTTCGTTTGGTTTGTTACTTTTGGTTCCTGAGGTATTTTTCCACTCCAGAGGGTTTGGAGATTGTCTTGTGACATTAACAACAAAGCGAACACCAACAACACCAGCAACACCAGCACCAGCACCAACACCAACACCAACACCAACACCAACACCAACACCAACACGAACACCAACACCAACGCCAACACCAACAGTAGCACGTGCGTGCATACCTGAGGTGAAGGTGTCCCAAGGCGTCCATGGCGCGGGCGCACAGCGGCAAGAAAGAAGCCTGAGAGCTCAGAGGGAAAACCGCACACTTGATCGGGGCCACAAGGGGACGGAACGACATAACTCCCCTCCTCATACCGCCATCATCCGCCCCGTCGTCCGCCTTTCGAATGGAGAAGCTGTGCTCCAGCAAGGAGTACAGGATGCGACCAATGCCTGCCCGGGGTTTGGGAAAGCCGTCGCATACAAGTGAGGAAAGAGGACAACGAAGGTTTTCAAAGGCTGCAACAACAAACGCTACGTCCGATGTTGGCCTTCCAAACCCGATTCCTTTATATCACATACACACGACACACGACGGAGGAAGAAAACATAAAAGGGAGGTTTTGCTGTGCTGGCTGGCGCTTTCAACGTTCCGGCTCGAACGTAAAAAGGGTTTCAGGAAGATCTGTACGGTCCAGCTCGAGTTGCCGGGCGGGAGCCGTGCGATCTGCAGGACCTAGCACATGCTTCCAGCGTTGGATCTGTTGGAGCTGTACCCCACGCATACAGATCCTGCATAAGAGTCATCCCGCGGTGTAGGGGTGCAGCATATTCTAAGAATTTTCTGATCTCCTAACATGAGGAGCTGAATATATCAACATCACCCGATACTTTTTTCTTTTTTTTTCCACACACATCTACTTTCAAGCTTCTGGGCAAGCCGTGGTCACAGGTGTCGTCCCTTCTCCCCCCCGGTTCTTGCCTTATTTTTTTATCGCGCATAGGGCTCAGCAATCTCACTGCTCGTCCATTTTTCACCGAGTGTTACTACATGACTTCGAAGGCATTCGCTCGCGTAATCAGACCAACACTTCTGTGCGCCAGTCCTAAAACAAGCACACCAGTAAAAAAAAATACTAGCCCATACTTCCCATCTTGAGGAGCCCAACCGGTCAGAAGCATTCGGCCTAAAGTGCGCAACCCCTACCTACCGCACTATAGAGGGATGCCTACCGCACTACAGAGGGATGTCTACCGCACTATAGAGGGATGCATACCGCACTATATAGGGATGAGGCCTCTTTCGGAATTGTACCCACGTAATAGGGGACGCGCTACTTAAAAATACGGTGGGGCGACTTCTGCAAGTTTCGAAAGGGCTTCAAGCCGAAAATACTTCAGCCTTTTCGTCAACGCTGTGACAAGGTCTACGAATATATACATTCCGCTCGCAATCGCAGGCCACGCCGTGTATATTTTTTCAGCCAGGCTACGATAAAAGTAGAGCATATCCTACGTCTTGCGCCCCTCTCACCGAAGGAAGGCTCGATCACGCTCGGCGTGAACTTGATCTCGGATATTTTCTTGGTGCCCTTCACCCAGGAAGCCATGCCCTTCGTTATCTCGAAGCCCTCTGGCCCCAGCTGGGCTTTTCCGTCGGTGTTCAATTTGTTCTCGAAGGCGAGAAGCTCTTCCTCGTTTTCCGATAGGGCCTCCAGGGCGGCCATCACCTGTCGTTGTCGTGCCGCAGATCGTGCGTTACAAAAAGGAAAGAAAACCCACATACCAAAAGTAGAAAAAACACAAGAAGGCAAAAAAAAACACGAAAAGGAAAACCCACAAAGCAATAAAAGGAAAGAAAAGAAAAAAAACACACACACACACAAACCAAAAGGGAAGCAAAAAAAATACCCAAGATTCGTCAACCAAGAGGAACAACAAAGAAGAAAAGAAAGGCATCCAGTGATTACTATCACTCCATTTACCCTCTGACAATGTTTAGAGCGTGTTCCAGTCATGAAGCAATCAACATGCAAAGGAAATCCAGAATCCAATGACTCAACCCCTTTAAGGCCCCCGTCCACTAAGTTCAAGTGTTTTTCCCCCAAGGACGGGTTTCCAGCTCAAGAGGGGTTAAGACAAGGAACAAGTTACGAAATCCGACCTAAATGCCCGACGAAAACTAGACCAATACAAGGTGATTGACAAAACAGCAGAGCTGTGAGTCGGCACGACTCAAGTCACCGACTAGCTCTTATTAATAGTCGGTACAACAGCCAGTCATTTTCCGGGGGGGCGACTATCCGATTCACTGGGCTTCCTCGCTTTCAGGAAGGCTTGTTGTATGCGGGATAGAGTGTTTTCTACGCTAATCGCCGCGGGCACCGACAAGTGGCTCCCCAAAACGGTGGTAGCCTCTTGTTCTTGTATTGGATGGCGTACAGCTGAAGCTCGCACTTGAGATGGCATGTTGTTAAAGAAATTGAGGTTCAGTTTTTCAACAAAACAAAGAAATATGGATGCACGAAAAGCGGCTCAACCCGCAGAATCGACTTGCGATTAGCTAGTCGGTTTCACCGCCTCACAGCTCGCAGTGATCTAAAACAGCCAACGAAGCTCGTCCCCTGCCCCCTACCCCCGCCCAGTCTCGCCTTCTTCTGCTGCGCCTTGAAGGTGGTGCCGAGCGTCTTTCGGTCCGTCTGCAGCTTGTACTCGGTCACCGTCCTAGGCTCGTCCAGCTGGCACGACGCCATCATCGACACTCCCGTCTTCTTCGAGTGCACTTCCAGGTCGTAGCAAGACCTGAGGCGTTTCATTATTTTTTTATTTCCGACCCATTCCCGACCACAAACAAAACATAACGAACGTATTATTTTCCTGACGAGGACATCAACAAGCCAACACACAAAACGCTCTATATGCCGTTGCGCCGTGCACCCGCACAACGATTGACCCCCCTCCTCCCCCCCCCCCCCGCCCCTCCTCTCTCCCCAATGCAAACCCACAGCCTGCTTCTCTTACCTGTCGGCGTGCCCCACGCACTCTGTCCAGCCATAAGATACGTTTATTTCCATGTCCCAGCAGTCGGCGGCGTAGTGTGCCATCTCCGTTGAAAGGTGCTGTCGGAACCGCATACGCTCGGGGTCCATGCCAATCTGTCATCGCCAGCCGTTACGGAACGCCAGCAGGAAAAAAGTGCGCGCGGAAAGGGAGGTGTGACTTGAAACTAGGCCTTGGCCGTTGTGGCAGTTGCAGGCATTTAAGGCATGATACCACATCCGAGACACAAAAACACGTTCAAGACATGAAAACACCTTTTAAGGCATGAAAAGACAAGAAAAGCCTATTGAAAGGCGCCTTATGCCGTACCTTACGAACGAAAAACGGGCCTTAGACGTACCATATTGCGCATGCCTTAACGCTCCTGGAGCAGTGACAGCAAGAAAACGCAAACAAGACACGAAACACACATATTCAAGTCTTGAAGACATATTCAAGGCACATTTAAGGCTTGAAAAGTCACTTGAAGCGTGCCTTACGTCGTACACACCTCAGCTAACAAAAAACAAGTTATGGGCCTGCCTTACTGCGCATGCCTAACACGCCCGCGGCGTGCCCTGGCGATCAGGCCGTTCACCTGAGACCGTTGCGCACTTCCCTCGCCTTTACCCCCGCGGCCGATTCAAACATCCAAAACGCACCGGCACCGACCAGCACGAGCGCCACCAGCGCGGTAATGTATCCGCTAATTGGTCCGCAGCGAAATGTGTGCGTGCGAAAGGACGTGACTAGACCGTCGCGCGCGTTCCCAGTTCAAACTCCTGCAGCTGATCCAACCGTTCAAAACGCACCGGCATCCAATGGACCGAACACCAATAGCGCTCTAACATTATGTATCCGTTGAAAATTTGGAAAATTCCATCAACGCTACCACCACCAACACCGCCACCATCACCAACACCCACCAACACCAATACTACCACTACCACCACCGCCACCACCACCAACACCACCACCGCCACCACCGCCACCACCAACACCACCAACACCAAAACCAACACCAACACCGACACCGACACCGACACCAACACACACCAACATCAACAACACCACCTACACCATCACACCACCACCACCAACGCCACCAACATCACCAACACCAACAATAACAACACCAACAACAACACCAACAACAACACCACCATCACCAACAACTCGCCATTCCCAAGAAAAAACGTACGAAAACAATAAGAACAACAACAACTCACCATTTCCAAGAAGAGCTGCGTGCGGGTCATGAAGTACCCGAGCGTCTCATTGTCCACCAAGCCTTCGTTGACCGCCTGTCCAATGCTCATCTTCACCGTCTTACCGGTTCCCAATTGTGCATCCTGACAAGAACCACCACAACAACAATTGCGTCAGAGAGAAAAAGCAGGGGTCGGGCAACCACAAAAACGCCCCCCAAACACGACAGGCGGCATCGAAACACAACAGAACGCGTTCTAAAACCCGCAACTCCATAAATCTGCCACTCCATAATCCGGCACTTTGTAATCTTCAACTATCTATAGGTAAATCGAGGGTCAAACTGCGGTCTCCTCCGTAGCATGCTTGGTAGTCGCAGGGCGTTTTCGATATATACCAAACGCTAAGGAATAAAAAAAAAAGATGTAGTGGGTACTCCGATTCAAGAGAGGGCCCCGTCACAAGCCGAAGCACGCGCTCTTAACTACAAATGGCTCTTATCTGTAGTGGGAAAAATACAGTCTTTAGTGTGGGGGGACATGCCGAGTTGGCCGCTCTTAACTCCCGAATGCCCTTAACTCGAGTGCTCTTAAACCGGGGTAACCACTGTAACAACAGTAGTGAAACCGACAAACGTTACAATCCAAGGCCAACTCAACCCACATAAAAAAAAAAGTAGGCTATAAGTTACAAAAAAAAGTAGATTTTTAACGAAAAAACTTTCTTAGGTTAGGTCGAAAAATTGAAAAAAGAAAATGGTCGAATTGTTTTCTCGTTACCTAACTGTTCGTTGATTGAATTGTGGCCTTGGAATATGACATTCGTCGCCTCAATACTAATGTTATTACCTGGTACATGTTTTCCACCCCAACACAATGTGAAAGTCGCAAAGGCGTAAAGATATGATAACATACTTGGTTTCGGTTCGACCGGACGATGCGACCGTTACAACGCGGAGGAACTTGTGTCGGTTGCGCGGCGCCCGCTGCGGCACAGCAATACAAAACACAGACGGGTGTCACGCGCCACGGGTCACTTACCCTTCCGAAAAGGATGAGCTCCTTGGAGGCAAGAGAGGCGAACCGCGGATGCTTCTTATCCGTCGGATCGACGAAGTGTTCGATCTGCCCAGAAGAACGAAAACAAAGAAAACGACACAAGAAAGAAAGAAAAAAAGAAAGAAGGCGTACGTTTTCGGCAGCGTTGCGAAATTTGTGGAGGCATTTTGAGATTCAAAACGAAACAAAAAAAAGAAAAGAAAACAAAGTCTAGACTCAAAATATACATAGCTTTCCCCGGGAATGCAGCGTTTGTGGGGTCGTTTTCAAAACTCAGCCGGTGCCGGCATTCGAAGAACACAACAACGCCATTCTCGAGCTACGTAATCGTTTAGTCTAGTCTAACAACACAACAACAAACAGCAGCAACAAATATAAAACAACGCGTGAAAACTACGAGTATCACGTATCATACTGTACCTGGTACTTCCAATACGATAGGTCGTACGGCTATGTATAGTGCACTGTTTCTGCTTCTACTACTATTAATACTACCATTACCACTACTACTACTGCTACTGCAACAACAACTACTACTGCCACCACTACTGCGATTACTACTACTATAAATAATACTACCGAAGTGTGTTTTAACCAATCGCCTCACCTCCGCCATGCAGAATTCGCGCACTCGCAGCAGACCCGCGCGGGGGGAGATCTCGTTGCGGAAACCTAGCCCCACCTGAAAATACGCAATACAAAGGCCCACAACGCAGTGAGAGAGGAAGGGCGGGAGGTAGGTTACTACCAAAGATGCCAGGAGGCGGTCAGTCAAGGGAAAACGTCCAGCGGTCAAGGGTGTCAAACCGATCGTTCCACATTGAAACCTAGTATTTTGCCGTCAGTCAAGGCAAATTGACGTCTCCTAACGCGCCGGTCAAGGGGCGAAAGTACCGTCTCCTGATATATTTAGATCTACTGCTGCAAACATGATCCCACACTGCTTCCAAGTAATTTCACCCCAAACAATCGGGGATGCAACTCTGAGGGGGCCAGCAAACAGACCTCACGCAATACCGACGACGAAGGATGATTAAACCAATGGTCGTATTTCGTTTAGCTTTATTTTTCCCTACTTAAACGCCTTTTACAACTGGAAACCCTTTGTTTGACAAACTTGCTTGAAACTAGTACAGGGGGGGATTTCGGGGCTCTAAACGGGTGGTTAAGCACAACATCAGCCGCCGACGCCAAGCCAAGTGTGATTTGAACAAAACTACAAGGTTAAGGTTACTCGGTCTACCGCCCGTGGCAACAAAAAAAAACACGAGATCCCAATATATAGAAGGTATAGCAAGCAAACTCCCCGCACAATATTCCAGGGCCACGTAGGAAAACATTGGGCAGGCGCGCAATTGGCCCGTGTGCTGAAACCAAAACATTTTATAACATTGTTCTATTAGCAGCAACATCAGCTGCGAGTTCGACAAATTTAGGGTTGCTTGTCATCTTTGCAAGCTGCGTGATGCACCGGCTGCCCGTTTTAGGAAGTAAGTTGACAAGAGTCATCGTTGTTAAGGCAGTACCAAACATATACCACCACTATGTCCCGAAATATAAGCAACCTTTGGACATTAATACTGAAACAAAGCGTTGCTTATATTTCCGGATGTCCTGAAATATAAGCAATCTTTGGACATTAATACTGAAACAAAGCGTTGCTTATATTTCCGGATGTCCTGAAATATAAGCAATCTTTGGACATTAATACTGAAACAAAGCGTTGCTTATATATCCGGACAGACTATATCCCGCAATATAAGCAACATTTGGACATTAATTATGAAACAAACGTTGCTTATATTTCCGGACAGAGCAGAGTGTATGACATTTTTTGCTCCACCATAATTAATGGTTGCCATATATATAATATATATATTCAGTTCAATAGTTGCCATACATATTTAGTTCAATAATCCCTTTTACTTCCCAGCTCAAACAAGGCGAAATAGATTTTACCCTCAACGACCTTCTGAAGCCGTGGTCACAGGTGTCGACCCTTCACCCCCCCGGCACATTCCTTCATTTATATCGAGTATAGAGTTCAGCATTCCCACTTCTCAACTTTCTATGCTCGTCGATTGGCATCGAATTTTGCCAACTCGCGCTATTTTGCCAACTCGCGCTCTCACGCTTGCGGTCTGTCAACTTGTAAGAAATAATCTCTTGCGGGATTCGAATCTACAACATCAACCCTACGCGGCTTGCTATTGAACCACCGGGGACGCCGGCTATGAGTTCCTTTATTTCATGCATTGCTTATCCCTTCTACTACATTCGCCCTTGTCTTTCTCCTTGTCCCTCCCTATTAATAGACGTAACTCAGGTCCGGGGTCACTAAGCAGGTTCTTCCCCCTCCCCACTACGGTACGCGCCTTCCTTTTTATCGCGAGAAGACTCCGGCTATTCATTTCCTCATCGACTCGCATCGAATGGGGGCTACCCACGCTGCTAAGCGCTCTCAGGCGCTCTCCACAGTTGATTCCTTTGCTTTTTTTGTTCTGCAAATAAACTCAAAAGTCCGACCCCAGAACCAACTCCTGTACATAGATAGCACTCGAGGGTAACCACTAGACCACCGGGGCGACCGGAGACTCCTGTATGCTACCAAAAAGACATGCATTATTTTTTCGTGGTTTGCCTTCGTGTGCTGTTTTTTTTTTCGTGTTAGCACCTGAGCGGCGGCGAAGGGCATCTTCTGCGCGTTGTAGTCCAGCAGTCGCCGGAAGTTGACGAACAGCCCCTGGGCAGTTTCAGGGCGGAAGTAGCCCACCTGGGTGCCCTCGGGCCCGATCGTCGTCTAAGGTGGTAAACGAACAAGAAACGACAAAAAAAGGCGAAGACATGAAAAAAAGCAGGTGTTGACAGCGATTATCATTAGCGCGTGGTGACACCTGCACAAATTTTCAACACCATGGCCGGGCGTTTCCGTCTGGGGCTCGTACATACACACACAAAAGAGAGACTCATACAAATCAAGGACGGGCCACACACACTACACCCCACTTCGCCCCACCCCACCCCACCCCACCCCACCCCACCCCACCCCACCCCAACCCACCCCAACCCACCCCACCCCACCGCACCCCACCCCACCCCACCCACCCCACCCCACCCCACCCACCCCACCCCACCCAACCCCACTCCACCCATCACCCCCCCCAGCCCCTTCACAAGCATCTATATGTCTATATACCTTAAACATGAGGTTGAAGGGGAAGGGCTTAGTCAGGGGGTTCTGCAGGCGCGACTTGGCGCCGTACTTATCGAGCACCTCCCCCAGTTCCTCCGGGCTGTAGGCATCCGCCTGGCGCTGCACGCGAAGGTGCTCCTCCCGCTCCGCCTGAAGCAGTAGTCACCAAGGTCGGGGGGAAGAGTTAGAAGTTGGGGTTTCGGGGGTTCGAGATGGGCAGGTTGAGGGTTGGGAGGTTGGGGGTTGAGGGGGCGGGGATTGGGTGTGGGAAGGGGGTGAGGGTTGGAGGGTTGGGGGGGGTCAGGTGGTTGAGCGTTGGGGGGTTGGAGGTTGAGGGTTGGGGGGAGGGTTGAAGGTTGGTTGGCGGGGGAGGGTTTGGGGGGGGGGGTAGGCACGCGGCGGTAGTTCATTGACCTGGGACAAGAGCAACAACCGTGTATTGTGTGCGCCATATACAGAAGCAGAGACGTTCTATAGAGGGAAGGGGGGTGGGACCGCACCAAAAGACGCTCCTAGTTATCATGTTTTCTGTTTCGCTGTTACCCAGTTGATGACTTCAAAAGGTCAAAAGGTGAGCCACACTACTCCTGCATCAGATTGTGCCAAAAAACGTGAGTGTAATGCTAACATGAAATTAAGGTGTATCGGGCGTCGGCTCTCACCTTCGGCATGGCAGGACTACTACTACTACTACTACCATTACTACTACTATTAAAGCGAATATCAAATTCTATACTATACGCAATACTACTATTCCTATCATACTGCTAGTTCTCACTGTGGCCATGGCCGGGTTCTTTTCTACCACTACTACTATGATGACGAATATGATATTATATACTATACTATGCTATACTATACTATATGCAATAATACCATTCCTATTATACTGCTACTTCTCACCGTGGGCATGGCCGGGTTCTTTTCGAGGAGGGAGTCAATGATGTCCTCGAGGAGCTTGTCCGCCCTCAAAGACTCCCCCGTTACGGTGTCCTTGACCATCAGGTCCGTGAATTTATCCACGTGCCCTATTGCCAGAAAAGCGGACACAATCCAAGAAAACCATAGTCAGCCCCGGCCCCCTGAAGAAAAGCGCGCGTTTATCGCCATGAGAACTTGTAGGGAACCCATAGACTAGGGCAGTAAAGCAAGAGCACTCTAATGCCGGGAAAACTTTAAAAAGAAAATTGAAAATATGTACCAGGTCCTAGAAAACGACCTAAAAGCAAGAAAGGCAAAAATTAATGGGAACAGATGACAAGAATGCGGCCAACTCCACCCGGAACGGAAAAATCCCCCCGATCTGCAGACAGACAAGATACGGCGAGGAAAGGCAAGGCACGGCAAGGCAGGAAAACTAAAGGCCAGGAAAGGCAGCCCAAATCCACCCAACCCAAGTTGAACCATCTCATCCCGACCCGACCCGACCCAACCCGACCCAACCCGACCCAACCCAACCCAACCCAACCCAACCCAACCCAACCCAACCCAACCCAACCCAACCCAACCCAACCCAACCCAACCCAACCCAACCCAACCCAACCCAACCCAACCCAACCCAACCCTCCATCAGACCATCCCCACCAGGCGAGCAAGCAAGAAACCACTTCCACCCCCTCTCACCTGACGTCTGAAGCACATTTTCCGGCGTAAGATTAGTGCACTCCATCTCGAGCATGCCTTCGGCAAGCACAAAGTGCTGCCTCCAGAGGGCTACAATATTGGACTTAAGGCCGCACCCCGGGGGGCCAAGGTCGAACAGCCCAGAAACGCCTCCGTGAATTTCGAAAGACGGCACCACGAACATGCGCCGGATCACCACGTCGTCCATGGCTACGTGCGCGGTTGGTGTGATTGGTGCAACGAGTGGCGGGGGATGGGGGGCGGGGGGGTGGGGTGGGGGGAGGGTGGAGGGTGGGCGGGGGGAGGGACGTGGGCAGGGGTGGGGGGGGGGGGGTGGGGTGAAGAGCGAGCCGTTTTGTCTCGAGTATGTGTGTCGTGATGTGCTCAGCTCTTGACGCCCGGTATGGTGTGGTGTGGTCTGATGTGGTGTGGCGTGGCCACTGTTATTCGCTGCTGCTGCTGCTGCTGCTCCGCTGCATACGTTCGTTGCTAAATTCTACGTTGTGCCATTAGACACATTAGGCACATTAGACTTCTATTTCGACTTCAGCGCTACCGTTAACACGTGAAATCACGTCTGCTTCGTAATCAAAACAATTGACGCCATTGATAGGTACTAGGTATAGTATACAACAGGGTGTCACCCATTCATCCCGACTCGCTGTCGCAGGAAGACCGCCAGCCTTCAAGAAGGCATTTGCAAAGCAGTAGCAGCAGCAGCAACGACAACAACAAGCAACAACAAGAAACGACAACAACAACAACAACAACAACAACAAGCATCACCTTTGCGGTCAAACGTGCTAGCGGATTCGGCCGCCGCTGTCGCAGTTGCCAGATCCGCCTTGAAGGCCTGCAGCTTCGCCACCTCTGCCTTAATGGCGTCCGCCGCCGCTCCGTCCTGTCCCCGTACCAACAAAACACCGCCGTCCACGACGCAACAAACGGCCACCACGAGCAACATGAACGCATAAGGACGGCGAAAAATGTGGAAGGGGTGAAAAAATGCTTGAGGTACGAGCAGAGGGCTTCCCACAACATCGACAGCCCGCCTAACCTCGTCAAGCCTTGATCCCGCTAGATCTGTCCCTGTGGTTTTCGGTAAAAACTAGTTGGGGTTCGTGTGGGGTAATTTTCGCAGTTCTAGCAGGGTTTGAAAAGCCTTCCTATTAAATAGGTCTGGAATAAAATGTGTCATCCGGACCTACTGCAAGCACCGAGGCAGGTGCTTGTTGGTTGATGTCACCACTAATAAAAACTCTCACGAAAAAAGGCATCGCTTGTAGTGCGGGGACCAATACCACCGAAACCACCACCACCACCATCATCAACATCACCATCACAACCAATACTACCAACCCACCAACACCAACACCAACACCAACACCAACACCAACACCAACACCAACACCAACACCGGCATCTCTCGTTGGGGTACATAGCATGGTATCTTACCTTTTTCATCTGCCTAACAAGCGACCCCTGCTTCGTCACCGCCGCCGCCAGCCCATCGGCATCCAAGCCGCCAGCGCCGGAAGCCCCCTCGGGAATGACGAGAGACTTTTCGGAACGGGGGAGAGCAGAGTGGTTGGGTGGAAACTATAAGTGCGCGCAACATATCGCCCCCCGCGCACACGGAAGAATAATCACTACTAAGTACCAGGTGCTGTACAATACCCACAATAATGCGCACAATCGCCTTCCTTGCGTATGGAAGTCGACAAATACGAGGAACCTGGCGCATACCAGGCACCAGGTACTGCTGTACAGACAGTTAGACACGACGGGCAAAGCACATACAACGGGTTTGAGTGGAGTGCTTTGTGCGACGGCAAGCGTGAACTGCTTTGGGCAGCTAACTACCTGGCATCTTTCACACCTTAGACAGATCACGATCTACATCACCTACAGTAGACCCTGCGCCTTCCGCCATTAGATGCATTATAGTATGTTGTACAGGATCTGTGCAGTACAGATCAAACGCAGGAAACACGCACTAGATCATACAGATCGTACGGCTTCCACCCGACAACACAAGCTAGATCATACAGATCTTTCCTGAAATATCTAGATCGTCACGTGCGGATCGGTGATCTGTCCGACGTGTAAAATACGCTGGGGCACAGCATGTACTCTGCCGTACCCCGGTAGCCCTGACTGATTTGGCCACACTCATACTTGGTAGTTTACCCGGGTACCAACGCTGGTCGGTTTAGCCATACGCGGGTATCAACTCGGGTACACCCCACCCACAATAGTACATCCCCTACTAAACACGCCCTTGGATATTGCAACTCCAAGCAATGCATGGTTTGAGCCGCTTCAGCGTCTACACACGTCATGCGGATGACGATCTAAATCATCCACAGTAGATCTTATAACTTCCGTTACGAGATGTTCTGCAGGATCTGTACATACAGACTACGGACCAGACTCAGTAAACATGAGTTACATCATACAGATCGTACGGGTCCGACCCCGCAACATGAGCTAGTTAGATAACATGGCGCATCTTCTCTGAACGATCTAGATCAATCAGTGGGGATTGGTGATCTGTCCGACCTACGAACGTTTATCATACTTCTGCTGCGCGTGGACTCAATTCCATGCGTGCGTACGACCCTGTGCGTGGCCCCGACGAAACAGCCAGCACTACAAAATAGCGGCCGATTCACCCCTCCTCCCTTCCCTTCCTCCTTTTCTTACTCCCCATCCACTTCCTCCTCCTTGTCCTCTACCTCCTCCTCCTCCTCTTCTCCCTCCTCCTTCTCCTCCTCCTCCCCCTCCTTTTCCTTCTCCTTCTCCTCTCCCCTCTTCCTCCTGCTCCATCCCCCTGCTCCTCCTCCTGCTGGCCGATGGTCCTTCCTGTAGGCCTCTCCCTGTTCTTCCTCCTCATCCCCCCCCTTCCCGTCCTCCTCCTTCTCGTGACGACTTTGCGCTCGGTGCCGGTGAGGCAGGCCAGACAATCCACGACATACTTTCCACGAACAAGTTCCCCCCCTCCCCCCCCCCCCCGCCCCCGCCCCCCAAAGCCTGCCTGGTCGGTGAAAACCCGACGTGCTCCGTCCCGCGTTGTATGAATGCGGGGGTCTATCGTCATACGACTATATACGGAAATGCAATAAAAGAGCACTATTAATAGCTAATGAGTACCCCCCCCAAGCCTCGACGAGACAGTGGGCGTGCCGGGCAATCGGAGAGCACTCCCATTCCTAACCGTCTTCGGAACCATGAGCAATGAACGTAGAAAGGAGGCATGTCTTCCTTACTCGTACTCATATCATACCTGGTGCCTGGTACGCCGTGACCTTGGGTCCTGGGTCCTGGATGCTCTAACGCCATGATAGGTACCGGTGCCAACCAAATATGTCGGTTGACGGTAGTCTTGCCCCCTCACGTAGAAACGTCCAGGAACTACCCGCCCTAAAACTAGCATAGTTAGGCTAAAGAAGGCCTGCACCGGCGAAACCTTTTACGGCGGCTTGTGATTGGCAGAACCTCTCGCGATATCGGTGGATAATTTATAATTTGACCCGGCCAGCAACCTTTGGTGTCAATCCTTGTTCATTGTGTGAAGTTGCTCCCCGCTACGAACTAAAGTTGAAGCTGCGGAACTACGCTTTCAATCGGCGATACTGCTATTGCTGCTGAGCATGTAGACTATACACGCATACTTGGCACACTCTATACCGTACCTGGCATTCAGAACTGCTGCACACATTTCACGTGACATACAGCACGCGAGCACGTGCTGCTGTCTTTGCAGAGCAAACTGCGCAGCGATACGCTTCCTGTGGTGCTCTTGACCAATTGCAACCGCACATCAAAACCATCCACACAAAACAGCGGAGAGCGGAGAAAACCTACGATACGATTCGTCCAGAAGCCAGGACTGCGCAGTCCTTACTGCCAAGGAAAATACCAAGTCCACAAGCCAGCTCCAGAACAGCCTACTCGATGCTGGCATGCTGACATATACAGTAGCCAGCCAGCCAGTCAGCTTACCCTATCAGCACCCTTTGAAGCCATGGCGACCGCTTGCTCTGCCTGCTGCTTGGCTTGCTTCTGCTGCTTGCTGTCGCTCGCTGCTTTCTTGGCTGCGGGAGTGAGCACTGCTCTCGTTGGCCACTGGACGGCAGAAGAGCTTCCAACAGCGCCAAAAACACAGAATCTAGCTGTGCTCTGTACTTCCACCGGTGCTGCACTCATTAACGTTACTTGGCCGGGAGCTGCTACTCGTAGCAAGGGGCAAAAGCAGAGCAGTCCTGCTCCTGCCTGTTCTTTGAAAAATGGGGACCATGGAGTTCATATTAATTCAGCGGCCCAACATAGCGGGAATTGTTTACGATCGACCCCGGGAAAAAATGTAAAACGAGGAATTGGACACCATCCACACGCGACCTATCGCACTCATCGTCCCCCTTCTCTACTTGAGATACAGCCAGAAGAGCTGTGCAAAAAACTCGAGACCACCCTAGTTGTACCCGGCGTTCATGTCTGGCTAGCCACGGCACAGGCGCTCACGGTACCCTTTGAAGTTTCGCGTCCAACGTCCGCGGTACTTCGTGGATCGGATCCGGCAGCGGTTTTTCCATTCGTCGTGTGGACGTTTTTCTACAATGTACGGAAATATAAGAAACGTTATAATTTTAATATATAGACAAAACGGTCCTTATAATTCATGGAAAAATGTTAGGTTTTTTTCACCGTCCGGCGCTTGCAAGGAGCAAACGGGTGAAATTTGGAGCTGTGCCCCGGGTGGAATTTGGAGCTGTGCCCCGGGTGGAATTTGGAGCTGTGCCCTCTGTGGCGCCGGGGGCGGAACGGGCGTTGCCTGTACTAAGATGCACAGCCATCGGGCCCGTGCGAGCTGACCTTCGCATGGCGTGGCCGGTAGCAACACGGCGAACTTTCCGCGCGAAGTTCCACGCTCCAAGTTTGGGGTGATGAGAGGGGCTTGCTGGCGACATCGGTCGGCAGTTTAGTTCTGCAAGCTCACCAGGAGGAGGAGGCGCCGCGATAGTTTCGCACAGCAGGCAAGCCTAAACAAAAGCAGCGGCGTTGCGCACTCACCCACAGACAGCAAGGACCAGGGTAGACTATTCATACACATTCAGTGCAATCATAATAGCGAAGTCAATGCGAAGAAGATGCGCCCGTTGAAACTATGGATGGGGGGGTGAACATCTACGTAGATTCTGCGTAGTAGCAACAACAGCGGGAAGGGGCAGAAGTAAGAAACCATCGGAGTGCGGTACGATAAAGATTAAAGAACAAAATATGTCGTATCATTTATGGTAGATCGATGTGCCCAGCACCCTTTAGGGACTTGGCTATAGTATGGCGAACTAAAACACAACGAGTGAGAGATCTAATCGAGCGGCCAGGAAGAGCGCGCAGCAGCAGAGACAGGCATCAATCACCGCACCATGTTACGCGCATCATGCGGAATGCACAACTCCGCACATTGCAGCTCGTGCACCTAACCTGTCCTGGAGGCATAGGGCTGCTTTGTGCACTGCTTCGTGCCGCCGACGTTGTAACCGTTACTTTTCGTTACAAGTGTTTCCACGCCTCGGACAGATCAAGATCTAGATCACGTAGATCATATAGATCATCTACTACTGTATATCAACTACAGTAGTAGATCCTGCATAGTCTATATTGCATATATCTGCCGTTGTGATATGTTGTGCAGGATCTATCTGTATGTAGAGGACAGACCCACCCCAGAAAACGCGTGTTGGATTTATGCATATCTCACGGCTCCCACCCCGGGTAACACAAGCTAGACCGTATGTTTCGATTTATCGTGCCCCCCGATTCATGGGATCCCTTCCGCAACATCCGAACCCCACTTCAATATGTCACCCTCCCCTAAAATGTCCGGCTATATCACCCTTGATACAGAGTATCGGGGGTAGCTATATCACCCCTGATACTGTATATCGGGGGGGGGGCTATATCACCGTTGATAGTATACTACCACCCGCTGAAATATATATCATCCCCCTGAAATATATCACCCCCCCCTGAAATATATCATCCCTCTTTGAAATATATCACCCCCCCCTGAAATATCCGGCTATATCACCCTTGATACAATGTATCGGGGGGGGCTATATCACCCCTGATACAGTATATGGGGGGGGGTATCACCGTTGATAGTAAACTACCACCTACTGAAATGTATCATCCCCCCCTGAAATACCTGGCTCTATCACCCTTGATACAGTGTATCAGGAGGGGCTATATCACCCCTGATACAGTATATCGGGGGGGGGGGGGGCTATATCACCGTTGATAGTATACTACCACCCGCTGAAATAGATCATCCTCCCCTAAAATGTCCGGCTATATCACCCTTGATACAGAGTATCGAGGGGGTCTATATCACCTCTGATACAGTAAATCGGGGGGAGGGGGGGAGGTATCACCGTTGATAGTAAACTATCACCTGCTGAAATAGATCATCCCCCCCTGAATATCGGGATATATCACCCTTGATACAGTGTATCAGGGCGGGCTATATCACACCTGATACAGTATATCGGGGGGGGGAGCTATATAACCGTTAATAGTATACTACCACCCGCTGAAATATATCATCCCCCCCTGAAATATATCATCCTCCCCTAAAATGTCCGGATATGTCACCCTTGATACAGTGTATCGGGGGGGGCTATATCACCCCTGATACAGTATATCGGAGGGAGGGGGCTATATCACCGTTGATAGCATACTGCCACCCGCTGAAATATATCATCCCCCCCTGGAATATCCGGCTATATCATCCCTGATACAGTGTATCGAGGGGATCTACATCACCCCTGATAGAGTATATCCGGGGGGGGGGGAGGGGGTATCACCTTTGATAGTAAACTACCACCTGCTGAAATAGATCATCCCCCCCTGAAATATCTGGCTGTATCACCCTTGATACAGTGTATCAGGGGGGGCTATATCACACCTGATACAGTATATCGGGGGGGGGGCTATATCACCGTTAATAGTATACTACCACCCGCTGAAATATATCACCCCCCCCTGGAATATCCGGCTATATCACCTTTGATACAGTGTATCAGGGAGGGGGGCTATATCACCGTTACCGTTAATAGTATACTACCACCCGCTAAAAAATACCATCCCCCTCTGAAATAGATCATCCTCCCCTAAAATATCCAGCTATGTCATCCTTGATACAATGTATCGAGGGGGGCTATATCACCCCTGATACAGTATAACGCGGGGGGGGGCTATATCACCGTTGATAGCATACTACCACCCGCTGAAATATATCATCCCCCCCTGAAATATATCATCCCCCCCTGAAATATCCGGATATATCACCTGTGATACAGTGTATCGGGGGAGGCTATATCACCGCTGATACAGTGTATCGGGGGGGGGGGGGGGGCTATGTCACCGTTGGTAGTATACTACCACCCCCTGAAATAGATCATCCCCCCCTAAAATAACCGGCTATATCATCCCTGATACAGTGTATCGGGGGGGGGATTGTTCAGATTTATCATGCCCCCCGATTTATGGGATCCCCTCCGCAATAGCCGGATCCCACTTCAAAATATCATCCCCCCGTTGATAGTATACAAGGGGGCTATGCTTCACCCTTGATATAGGTAATCATCCGGCTGTTTGAGTGGGAGGGGGGGGTGATATATGTCAGGGATGGGTGATATACTTCAGAGGGGGGATATGTATTTCAGGGGGGGGTGATATATTCCAGGGGGGGATGATATTTCAAGGCGGGATGATATCTTTCATGGGGGGGGTGATATATTGAAGTGGGGTTCGGATATTGCGGAAGGGGTCCCATAAATCGGGGGGCACGATAAATCGCAACAACTGACCGTACAAATATTTTCCCGAAATATCTAGAGAATCAAGTGGGGATCGGTGATCTGTCGGAAATGTTCACCCCTCTGTGAGCGGTTTTGTCCGTCTTGGAAGGCGGCATGGCCACAATATTTCCACGTTGGGCAGTCTACGAGAACTTGATGTTCGTTGCAAGCTAGCAGTTTCTTGCGCCAGTTAGTGGGTGCTGACCCACTGGCTAGTGGACATAGCCCGCTTGTTCTAAACGACAAGAACAACCGGGGTACTTTTGGGTTCGAACACCCCAGAGACCGCTCTATCAGGGCGAACCAATAGCTATACCCTAAGAAGACATTGGCATGTCCTACAGCGTTGATCTTGGGAATGTGGGCTATACAGTCGGTTCTCTCGGAACAAAACACGCTTGAAGAAACCCTAGTCTTGGATTTCGCCAAAATTACGGAAGTATTGATCGACTCTCTGTATGCCTGGAGTAGGATGGCTCACTGGGAGATTGCTCTCGGTACCCGACGCGAGGCGCCATCAGGTGGAGGAGAAGAGATAGGTAGAATAATACGATTGTTATCGTGCACTAAAAAGTAAACCAAAAGACGCAGGCACGCACTGGAAGGTGACCACTGAACTGAGCCGAAGTGGGCTCAACTCGAACATATCGAAGATTGGGACCGCCAATCACATCAATAGTTATACTCTACCATCTCCGTAGATTCTATGCTGCCACACACATCAGACATCAGACATCAGACATTGATACGAACAAATAGTGAATCCTACAATTATGTAGCCTACAGTAGGTGTGTACCGTCTATAGGAAAGTGCAAGAAAATACATACTCCCTTCTCGCCCCACCAGGGTATAGGTATAGCCTAGAGCCGGGTTTTAGGTTTCTTTTTCGAGAGGGCCGATATTGTAGTCCGCGTCATTGCTCCCCAAGACTGCAGCAGCTTCCGGCGCGAACATAGCCGATGTGCCTGGAATCGAATCCGTAGCATTGTTGGTCTATACATAGGAGCGGTACGAAGGTGAAATGAAGACTCTGTCTCCACGACATATGGAAGTGATGACGGAAAAACGGATAGTGGAGCATTTTTCACTACGTCACGATACTTGGCAACCGAAACCATCAAAAACCGCTTTAGTACAGCGAAGATGGCGCCCAAAAGGGGAAATAAATGCTGACGCACACGATATGCCAGGGTCGACATGGTATTGACGTTACCGGCGACAGTTGTTTTAATCGAGATTCAGGTCGCACCAACCAACCGATGGTGGTTCTAATTGGAGCAGAAGCTCAACAGGAACATCTGCGCGTTGAGGCCGTTATTATCGAAGCAAGCTTTGTCGAAAAAAACTACAAAAAAAACGACTTTGCGCCACGTCGTTCAACATGAAGCGTGATAATGACGTCTTCCATGCTGTGGAGAAAACAAAGTACACTTTTCCCTATCAAGAGATTGTCGGAATATTCAGTGTTCAGTCATCAGTATTGGTACTGCTGTAAGCTACCATACTCGGCCCTAAGCCATAGAAACCCAGTAAGTACTACTGGAATAATCTTCGGCTAATTGTATTGAGTAACCGGAAGGTTGTAGGTATACATTGCGAGTTGTTCGTACAACAGACAGTTATAATAAGTCTGTTAGATGTCGTTCATCTATACGGTACTTAACATTCAGATGTCTCAGCAGTAACAACTTAGATATATGATGCACAGCAGCTTACTGGTTAGTCATATCCAAAAGCTGGCGCATGTAGTACGTACGAGCAATGCGGTGCTGTTAAATAAATGCGGCGGAATAACGTACCTGGTACGAATAGCAGCATGCATGGAATATGATTTTAGGTTGACCGTCGGGACGTTGACGTAGCTAAGCTCCCAGAAACAAAGCTCACGGAACATTGCCATAGGTACGGTAGACCACGGGCAAGCCTCTAGACCACGAGCAAGCCTCAGGAAACGTTGCTGTAGGTAGATCAGAGAACTACCCGCAGAGTACATCTATCCGTAGCATACGCATTGTGCCGTCTCGATCAGGTGATGGCCAGACCCACCTAAATCACTCCTCATCTTTCTCTACCTTTCGGCCACCTAAGCGCCAATCCAAACCATCTTTTGTTTCAACCTATATCCAAGTGATTTCACGATCACTCTGTGAGCCTCTGCACCCACACTGTTCCATATCTGGTACACAGTGACTAGTGCCAGGGACACAACCTACACAGGTTTACATCCCCACAGGTTATCGGCTCTCTACACAGCGAGGGGGAGCCACAGCGTCTATATTCGTCCGACCGGTAAAACCAAGCCGAACACCGCATGTCCTCGAGAAACCGCTGGCCAGCACTTCTTCTCCAGGACATTGTGAGGAGGACCTCGATCGAGTTCATCAAGGCTCAAGATCTCCTGCTTCAAGTTCTGCACGTTCGACTCGTTCGCCGAGTCCTACACGTTCAGCACGCCACTACCTCCACGATTCAGCCGAGACATCATCTCCAGATAATATTATGTCCGAGTTTCACGCGCGATCTTCGAACGTTGTTCTTCGAGGAGTCCATCAGTTTCGACACGTTGTACACCGACGCGCCCACCGCACTCAAGCCGACACGTTTTGCAGCAACCTTCGTCGGCGTACAGGCACGTACTTCCCAAGTCGTCAGCCTCTGCATCGGCTTCCAACGCCGTCTACACCAGGTACTCCTAAATTGTGAGCCTTCCTGGAAATTTCCGCGGAGTGTCGACTTTTGCGAGCAGCCTCCCCAACAGCAACTTTCGAACCCAGCATCGTGTGACTGCGGCCGTATCATCGCCTTGGACGCCAATCCCCGCTCCATCGCCTAGTTCTACCTACGCCTGCGACATCGTCTAGTTCGTCAACGTACTGCTCATCATGGCGCAGCAACCGAACAACCGTGATTTAGACATGGTAGATAAACTCATCAAAACGGTTGGAAGATTTGACGGCGCCGGGTTTGAAAAATGGAAATCCCACGCTCTGGGTACCATCAGCATGGGCCGTCCTGAAGTCTTCCACATTATTAACGGTCGTCCGTGCCCGGAGCCCAAACTGCGTGCAAGGCGCGGCCATCCACCTGTTCGCGCCCCGCTTCCCACGCGGACTACATCGCGCGAGCCTGCAGCGGAACCGCAGTCTACAACCGCACCGACCATTGGTACAACTACGGGCTGCAGCGGCGACAGCGGCACCGACACAGGCGGCGAAGTTAAGGGGGATAGTACTAACCAACCTTCTATACAGCCATCTTTCCCTACCCAGTCCGCTCAACCGCAGCTTGCACAGCAGCAGCTTTCCGTTCATCCCGCCGACGCGGCTACTCAACCGGAGACGGTCATCTGGTACACTGGGCCGGCTACAGCGACCATTACAACTGCTACTGCTTCAGTTTCTGTCGACGTTTCCTCTTCTATTCTGTGGACGGACGACGACAGCATCAGCAACCTGGACGACATTCGCGACTGGCACCGTGACAACACGTTCTTTGCTGACTTCCTTTACATGGCCACTACCGGCGCTCCTCGGACTTTCGTCAACAAGTTCCGGGAAAAGCCAGGGATTTTGTCCAACGGTATCGCTGCGCAGCGTGGTCTTGTCGCAAAATACCAAAACCACACGCGAATTCGAAAGGATATTTTGGCCAAGATGTTCCGAGCGATGACTATGGAGGAAGACGAAGATCCGGAAGTATTTTTCTTCGCTTGGATGTAAAGTGGAACGAGCTAGCGCTTTTGGGTAAAGCCATCGATGATGATGACGTTCTTGCCATCATTTTGGGTCAGCTTCCATCATTTCGGGTCGGCTTCCACCGTTCTATGATCGAGTCAAGTACCAAGCCGAATCCCAAGAAGATTTCAATCTTGAAGAAGCTATGATCATCATGCGCAACATGCACGCCAATCGCGTAGACGAGGAAGGTCGGGCCTCGCGCGCAGCGAAGGGCCGCTCCTCTGCGATGGCAAAATTCTATACCTTTTGCAAAAACAAAGGTCACGAAGAAAGCAATTGTTTCAAGGAGAACAAGAAGCCGGCGGGAAACACTCCCGGCGGCAAGAGCGGCGACTGGTGCACTATCCACGAAACGTCTCGACACGACAATTCTAACTGCCGTGAGCAACAGCAAAACAACGGCGGCGGCAACGGTTGCCACCGGCAAGGACGTCACCATGGACAAGAACAGCGCAACAACAACAACGGGCGCCACCGAAACCAAGGCGGACAGCAGCACCGTCGAAACCACAACAACGGCAACTACAACGGAGGCAACCACAACAACGGCAACCACCACTACGGAAATCATCAGCAGGCCAACTTTGGCCAAAGGGTTCCCGCCCCGTCCTCTACCACCATGGTCGACGCATACAACCCTGCTGGACAACATCCGCCGGTTCCGCGACAGCCCTTTGCATCCCTCCGTCCGGCGTGGGTTTCTCGTTTCTGTCGTCCCACACCAACCCCGAGCCGATTCGCTTCAACATGACCGTGGACACCGGCGCATCCAGCCACTTCCTCGGTCCCAAACTGCTGCCGGACATCACCGGCAACATGATCGAGCACACCAAAATCGACCCCCCCCTCATCATCGACGTCGCCGGCAAAGGACAGCTCCACGGCACCGCCATGGGGGCTCTCAAGGTCAACGTCTCCGATCGCCAAAGAGTCGCCCGTCCCATCCGCCTTCCGTTCATCAGCGTTCCCAACCTGGGGCGCCACCTGTTTTCCGGGGGGACGGCAATGAAGCACGGGGTAGGAGTTCTTTTTGCGCCGAAGTCACCTTGCCCGGACATGGGGACTTTCCAAATTCCCGTTAAACCGGACGCCAACTGCGATACGCTGTTTCAGTTCGACCTGGCCATAGCAGCTGATAGTGAGGCCACGCAGCATGCGTTCGCGACTATTTCTGGATTGGATCTACCGCGGGGACGCGCCAACGTCACGGTCGTCCAGCTTCCCTCTCCTACTGCTACTGCTGCCGATTCTACAAACGGTTTCTTCGCGGCATTCAGCAATGGCCGCGGTCAAATCCGCCAAGGCTTCCGCCAACATCTGGCACAAGCGGTTGGGTCATTTGAGCGTGCAAGTCATGGACAAATTGGCACGCACGGCGGGTAGTGGGATACCTCTGCATGACTCTTTTTCGGCGTGCAATACTTGTTCCATCAACAAAAGCGTGAAAAACGACCAGCCCAAGACTGCCATCAGCGACGACATCACTCAGCCGTGTCAAGTGGTCTGCACCGATCTCATCGGTCCTATCTCGCCCCCTGCCATCGGAGGCTACAGCTACATGTTCAAGTTCACCGACGTCCGCACGCGTCTCAAGGCCGTCTACTTCATCGCCCACAAGAACGAAACGCTTTCTTCCTTCGTCATTTTCACACAAGATGTGGTTATTCCGCTCGGCCTTCGTGCTCGGCGTCTTCATAAGGACGACGCGAAGGAGTATGTCTACAGCTACTTCCGCGACTACTGCAAGACCACCGTCGTCGTGCAAACTTTCACAGCGCCCCACACGTCGCAACGAAACGGCATTTCCGAGCGCGACGGCAGGACCATAATGAACATGACGCGCTGCTTATTGCATGAGGCGCGCCTCCCTAAACACCTGTGGGGGAAGATTGCTGCTACGTCGGTCTTCTTGATCAACCGTCTACCGCACAAGGCGCTCAAGGGGAACACGCCGTACCATCGCATGTTCGGCAAGCACGCTGATCTTTCTTTCCTGCGCGTCATCGGCGCTCGTGCGTTTGTTTACGTCGAAGGGCACACCACGAAGCTACAGCCTAAGGCGTAGGAGGAAGTTCTTGTGGGATACAACAACGACAGCCCGTTTTTCTCCGCGTCTACAACCGGGAGACAAGGCGAATCACCAGCTCTCGCAACGTCACTTTCATCGCGGAGCCGCAGTTGTGCTACCTGCCGCCGACGAGTCGAGGGATCGCGACTTCGATGTCGAAGCCGAACCCGACTCGCCGAATGAGGACATCATCAACAAAGGCATCTCGCTTTTGGAGCAAACGGACACTACGCCAATGGACACCGGCTCAAAGGACACCAACTGCGGCAGCAGCTCCGCCGATCAAGACCCACGTGCGAGAAAGATCAGTTCGCGCCTGCGCTCATCGGTCAACAAGGACCTCCCGCAGCCTGACAGCGCCAACCCAAATAAGATCGACCTTTTCACCAGCTCAACCTGGCTACCATCGGCTCCACTCAAGGCCCGCTCGACTCCTACACCGAGTACATCGGGGCCGTCGGCATCGACAATGTTCTTCTGCCGGCAGCAGTCGAAGTGCCCAACACGTACAAGCAAGCCATGGCCTCACCCCACGCAACCCAATGGGAGAAAGCCATGCGCAAGGAGCTCGACAGCCTCAACGACCATGAAGTGGCCGATCTCATCTCCTTCTCCTCCGTTCCCGCCGGCTATTCCGTCATCGCGCTGGGTCTACCGGGTCAAGACGGACGGCAGGTTCAAGGCAAGGATAGTTGTTCAAGGTTGGGCTCACCAGCACGGCATTGATTGCTTCACTACCTTCGCGCCTGTGTGTCGGATCAGTAGCCAGCGTATGCTACTGGCTATCGCTGCGTCTTACGGGTGGCCCGTTGTGGCAATGAATGTTCAAACCGCGTTTCTCAACGGAGCTCTATCGGAGAATTTGTACACGAAGCAAGCGCCAGGATTCGAGAAAATCGACAGCAGCACTGGTAAGCCGTACGTCTGGAAGCTGAGGAAAAGTCTATACGGTCTGCGGCAGTCTCCAAACGTCTGGAACCTCACCATCGACAGGGATCTTCGCCGCAAGGGCTTTACACCGACTGCATCTGAAGCTTGTGTCTACACGAAAGGCAGTGGGAACAGCTACGTGGTGCTGACTCTGTTCGTGGACGACATCTTGCTGACCGGGCCTTCGGAACAAGTTCTTCAGGGGGTTCGCCGGGACCTACAGCAGTCGTTCTCGATGACCGACATGGGGGAAGCTACTCAGATCCTCGGCACCGACATCAAGTAAGACCTGGCCAACGGGATCATCACTCTCAGCCAAGAACGGTACACTCTTTTTGTGCTCAAGCGTTACAAGATGGACGCAGCAAACCCTGTCCACACTCCTTCGACTCCAACGGACCTGCAAGCTTCGGACGACAGCCCGCTACTCTCCGACACGGCCAAGCGGGACTACCAAAGCGCCGTGGGATTGCTCATATTTCTCATCAACTGCACTCGGTTCGAAACGGGCAACACATCTCGAGACCACCCAGGAATATCCTTGCCATTTCCTACGAGGTGGTGGCAGCACAGTCATCTAGGCAGACACCATCAGCAGTCATGTATATAATAGTGCTACTCATGTCGTTAATCCAGATTTCTCTACCGTCATGCGCTTTCTTGAAAATCGTTTGCTCGGTAAAGACGAACTTCTCCGATGGCACTAAATATGTCATGAATCGTTGTGGGTAGAGATATCCATCGCAGGGAGAAGACGCGTCGGTCGATCTACAGAATTCTGATGGGCCAGCCGAGCTCGGTGGCAGAGGCAGTGGTATACCCACGGCGTTGTTGCCGTTGCCAAAATGATGATTGGGTTAGGAACAGGTTGCGACGCTATCGTCACAGCGCACTCGACCTCCGGCAGAGTGTTACCGTTGCGATCAGCCCGGCCACCGGCATGCCGAGTGCAGCACGACGAAAACGTTGCACAACGATCCCAACCCTAGCCATTGTGCGGACGTACTCGTCTTCCCCCTCGGTTCGATAGCATGACCCACAGCACTTCATGGCATGTTTCGCGCCATCGGGCAAGATCAGTTTTTTTCTGGTCAGACGAGTTTCTCGAAGACGGGTGATGGTACGGAAAACCAGAGTAGGACCTTTCTTAACGAAGCAAGTTTTATCGGGGGGAAAAAAAAACTTTCATTTGTTTTGGGAGTCGGGCGTGCGGGATCTGAATACTATACACCATACTACCTCCCCATCCCCCCCCCTCCCCCCCCCCCCCCCCTCCCCCCCCCCCCCCCCCCCAAACCCTCGAAAGAAAACAAAACATTTCCCTCCCCCCCCCTTCCCCCCCCCCCCCCCCCCCCCCCAAACCCTCGAAAGAAAACAAAACATTTTTTGTCGTGATTTGAATTGCCGAAGAGACGTGTAAAGGCGTTGCTTTCAGTACATTACAAAGTATATACCTGATGCCTGGTAGTAGTGTTCTGGTTTGCAGCTTTGTTGGGTTGCAAGGTCGTGTAGGAAAAGGGTACTTGATATGTACCAGTAAAACGGTCCTTCTATTTGCTGGACATAATGGGAGTAGGTACCCGGTACCTTTGATAAGATTAATGGCCCTGAAGATTCAAATACTAACGGAAACGTGCCGAGGCTACAGCAAACAAAAGCCGGGACGCGTAATTACAGGGAATGCCCGTGGTGTTCCTCCAAAAGTTCATAATGACGTGTGAAGCTCCTCCGAGAGCTCATCATGCCGTCTGGCAAGTCCGGCGTCTAGAGCGGAGCCGTCGCCAAAGTCGCTTCCAAACCGACAAACTCACGAGATATCCTCGCCCCTCTCGACCTTCTTCAGGAAGTGCTCATCCAGCCAAGCCTGCCGGTTCGAAGCCGCTCCAGGATTATCTGGTCCATCTTTGGGCGAGCTCATAGCTCCTTTTTAGCATTCTCTACTGCTGCTGTAGTCGCCGCAACTACGCACAGCTGTATGGCCTACGGGTCGCCGCGCATCAATATAGTATTTATATAGTGGTATGGAAGGCCTTGTATCTAGGCAGGGGGGAACGACTCTCTACCGTCACCTAGTTGAACTTTTACATAAGCAATGTCCAGGCGTAGGGGGAGAGGACGGTGCCAGGTACCCCCGGCCCCTGTTTGGAGCTTGAAGTTGAATAATTCAACGTGTGGTGTCGGGAAGAAAATATTCGCACGCTCTCGTGGAAGTCAACAAAAAACAGTGTGGAAAGTTAAGGAAAATAATCGACAAAACCTGCTTCCAGACGAAGAACAGTCCGTAGCGATAGCCCTAGTACTATACATACGACCGATTGTTGTGTGTTTTCGTGTGACAATGTCCGTGTAGGAAGCATAGAGGTCATTATTGGTGGCTTCGAGGTGCTGCCCATTGTTTGTTACAGAAATAACACTGGTTTCCCGCAGCATGGAGGATGTTGTGGGAGCGTTTAGTCTCTGAAGAACTGCGACACGTACCCCCCACTAAGGTCAATTTGTTGGACCCGAAAAGTATGGGTTCATTTCTAATGGGGTTACCGATGCAGCGCACGTTTCCTCGTCTCTCTGAGACTACTTTGAAAAAAAATCATATTCACGCCGTAGGGAAGCTCAACAGAGCGTTACTATTAACCCGTCAACGTAACGCCCAGACCTTTGGCTTTCCCGAAATAATGGCGTTAGTAGTCCGCTGCCTGCTACGTGCAAGATGCAAAAACATCAGCAACAGCAGTCCGGTTCGGCTCCTGTCGATTCAGGAGAGGTACGGATGCCTTTGTTGATTGGTGCCTGTGGCATATGGTACGATTACGACTCGGCAGCTTAATCGCATTGTTAGGAAGTTGAAGTGATAATTAGGTTTTACTGTTATTCTACCGCATTGCGAAGAGCTCTCTCTCTCTCTCGCGCTGCCACTCTATGGTGATGTCATGAGACTCGATGTTCTACGTGGAAAGAGTGCATACAAGTTGACACTCAAAGAGTATGTCAGGGTGCTTGCGAGCGTCTTTTTCTCACTCCCGCTCCCCAGTGTGACAGCCCACGCGTTGGAGATCGATCGACAGATCGACAGCCTCCGATTGCCGCCGCTACCCTTGCCCCCCGCCAAAAGTTCCCGTACACATCAAAATCAAGCCCATGGAATCCAGCCCTGTGGGAGTACAGTGGGGGGGGAAATGCCGACCAAAAATGACGAGGACAGTATCGACCACACGAAGCAGTCCAGGCCGCCGGGGTAGAGGATTCGCTCGAACCGCAACGTAAGAAGCTGTGGGACGCGCGTGTAGCATGGTCGCGCTCGTGTTGCTTCACGCTCTTCCTAAAAGATCGATGCGATCGCAATCGCCATGTTTTGTGTCCCTACACTTTAATCAATTCCCGAACGGGGATTCCGAGGGGGAACGCGTAGAAAAAAAATCCGACGATTGCTACATCGTCGCCCAAACGAAGCATTCCGGACTGCTGGGGCAAGGGGTGCGCCCAAACCGTAGCGTAAGGAGCTCAACGACACGCGCGCAGCATGAAGTCACTCGTGTTTATTTGCTGTGTACGCTCTCTTCCTAGACGCGTGGTTTAGATCGTGGTCATCGACGCTATTTGGTCTATATATACGGGTCCCATAAGGTATAATGAGATGCAGGCCTCGCGTGCACACGCTAGTGTAATTGGTATTTCACGGTGCAGCAGGCGGCTCCCAATAGTGCCGGCATGTGCCAGCCCAATCAACCGGCACTGTTCAGGGACACCGGCACTATCGAAACGAGGGTTACTATAGGGAGTTGCTAAAGAGGATTCTAGTCGCGCCAAGCGATTTGACCGGCACTATAGAGCGCAATGGCACTATCCTACCGGCAGGCACCATTGGGAGCCCCCCATTGCTGTATGGACAGATAGATAAGCCGGAAACATGGACCCAGAAGGCACGTCGGCGAGGGAGGGACTCCCGGTGGAGGGAGTAGCATATCTTTGTCGAAATACTTGGTAGAATATATTACCTAGAGGGGTTAATCGCGTGCTACGATAGATGTACGAAGGTATACCGTTTTTTGGCTACAGTATCGAGTGAATGGTGGGGCTCTTTAGCCCAAAATCGTCGAAATGTCGTTCTAGTTTTGCCATACTATGTTTTTGTTTCCGCGTACCTAAACCACGGGTTTGTTCATCGCATTGCAACTTTTTTCATTCTTCTCAAAATCGGTTTTTGGGTGGGGAGTGTAGAGCTCCTCATGGGGTTACGAGCCTCGGAAAACATAAAGGGGTGCACATCTACCGTACTATTAGTACTATTAATACTATTATATAGTACTATTGTTAGTAGCATGTGTCCAACGATTCTGCTGCCTGGCGATTATTGGCATACGTCTACCAATAATTGTAACTCCCTGAGCGTTTACAGAACTAACCTATTTACGGGGCGAGTGAGAAGGAGCCAGGCGGCGCGAGCTAGAAACAGAGGCACAACAGTACCACGTTCGGGGGCCAAAAAAAAATCCTAAACGACGGGGTTCCTCAACCAATGACCTACGCAGTACTGTTTGGTACACCATTTGTGGGTCACGATATTATTCGGGTGAATACCCAGGCCATGAGGTTCTTTCCTGTGGAGCCCTGGCCTGCTTTTTCCCGCCCCCCCTCTTCTCCCTCTCTGTTGCACATTCGTTTAGACTTGAAGGTGGTATAGCGTTTCCTCAAGCGAGAAGCATCAGAAAAAAAAATGTCTTCACTCCTATTGGGAGGGACTACTCGTACATGTCGGAGTTGGCCCCTGTCGGCACAAGACCTGACTGGTGCAAAAACCACGGGAAGTTTTGTTGCTCAGGAATACGAGCACTGCCGAGGAACCTCATCAGCGGAGCATGAGCGGAGAGGGTTGCAAACCGCCGCATGCTAGTAACAGTGCGGTAGAGGGACTCATGCCACGGTTGAGGTGCAGCTGAAGTTCCTGAGCTCCTAACACCACGAAGGGCTCAAAATCTCACCCGAAGCACACGACTTCGAGGGCAGACGCGTGCTACGATGGAGGTATACCTTTTTTTGGCGAAAATGGTTTATTAATCACGGGGCTCCTTGACCCAAAATCATCGGTAATACGCCATTTTTTTTTCCTTGATTCTCGATATGTACCCTAGGCCGTGGGATGTTTCATCCGGTCTTGGCAGTTTTATTTTTCTCCAAAATCAGTGTTTTGGGAGAGGTCTTAAGCTCCCAAAATTGAGGGGTAGTATTAGAAAAAAAGTGGCGCACCTCTAGCGTGGAACGCATCGGCACTCACTTGCGCTATCCGACCATCGCTTCTATTCGCAAGTATTGAAACGAATATACTCGTAAAAGGATCAGTGTGGTGAGGGTTAGTTTGGGTAAGCTATTGGTTAACCTCTTGCAAGTGGTCAAACGGACTAATGCCCCACTAATTCCTTGACAAATGGCGTCGTCGACAGGCTATGGGTTTTGGGGGTTGCGGGTTCGAACCCCCACCATCCACAAAATAGAAAACGCATACATCAAGCAACTTGATTAATAATCCCATGGTCTAGGTATACAACGATCAAATTTGCAAATCAGGAAAGGCCGATTCTATGAAAGGCCCTCCCCCCAATATATAAATCTATATATCTTAGTTCGCTTATCACATATGCACATCCTTACGTCTGCGGATATCTCCCGCCTCTGACCGCCTTTCCGCGCGGTTTCTTCGCTGAGGCGTGCCCCCGCCTCGCCTGCAACCACCGGCTCAGCTGATCCGCCCGCTCGGCGCCGTAGCGCGCGCGCGAGGCCTCGACGTCGAGATCTACGACGAGATCTCCGAAAAATCGTGCCCTGTGAGACGTTTGGTGCGTAGTCTGCACACAGGGCTAATGTCTTCGCGTTATTTCTTCGGTACGTGTTCTCTGACCTCCGACACACGGGGGGGGGTCGATTACCTGGCCGGCGTCGCCATTGTAAAGGCCACTAAGCGAGGTTTGTGCTAGGATCTGGGGAAGAAAAGTTTGTAATCCCCGAGAACACATGCCACCCAGGCGTAGTGGAGAACTGCGAAGTCTACAGCAGCACGTATACACATGTACATGATGTACAGCAGTAGCTGGAGCTATGATGAGCCTGCAGCATCACGAAGCTACAAATGGTATATGCACAGCAGCAGCTAGGCGTCGTGGAGAACTGCGAACTCTCAATATTTTTGAACCCCCGGTAGTCTACAGCAGCACGTATAGATCAGCAGCACGTACATGTACATGATGTACAGCAGTAGCTGAAGCTATGATGAGCCTGCAGCCTGCAGCATGACGAAGCTACAAATGGTATATGCACAGCAGCATCACGAAGCTACAAATGGTATATGCACAGCAGGTATATGCACAGCAGCAGCTGAGGCCGCGCCTTTCTGCGTAGCAACGCAGAGCGTCACCCAGCTGGGGTGAACCGCCATGCTCTCCCATAATTTCCAGGCTGCCTTCTCGCATTGTTCCGCCGCACACGGGAAATCGGGAAAAATTTGTCGGCATTTTCCCTTTCCAGTATCTCCCATATATGAATTAACAAACTTCGTCTAACTCTTGGCATTACTTCTTACCCTCTTAATATTTACTATCCTGCGCTGCGACCGGCGGCCGTCCAGGCCGCCGGCGTAGCCCCTTGTATATATGTATATTGGCGGTCATCAGGATGGTTGTCGAGTTGTGTAGATCACATTATGAAAATTAAAATACACTCCAGCTGTGAGATCGAATATTTTGTCGAAACTCATCTTTGGAAGCTGTGTGTGATACTCCGATCGCGCGTATTACGGGTTGTGTGTCCTCATTGAGGATATAGGTCAGCGACTCCCCTTACAACTACAGTGTAGCTATCAGGGTCAACAGGGTGATATTAGGCAGTCTGTGCGCAATAACTATGAAACCCGTTTCCGAGGGGGACAAAATCTGACAGCTGTGGAAGGAAATGCATCAGTTTATCAAGTGAATCCTGTAAGTCGAATAGCCGGCGATGGGAGGGCGGAGTTTTGAAGGACGTGGGGGTCTGATTTTGATCAAAGGGGGGGCGGGAGGGGGGGAGGGGGGGAGGGACAGGTGGGGCAGCTCAATTTGTGCGTGGAAACTATAAATCCTTCTTGTGGAGGAGGGGGGGGAAAAGGGGCGGGGGGGGGGGAGGGCTTTACGTCGCATAGATGTAGGGGGTTTGCCACACGCGTGGTGCTAACTCTAGGCGATGGTGCCGGTGGTGGGGGAGGAGGGGGCGTTGGGGGCGGGGGGGGGTGGGAATTGCCGCAGCGGCATGGCCGGCTCTAAAAAGATAACGAGGCGATATCCAGGGCGTGGAAGTGTTTGTTACTCTGGCGGATTTCGATATTGGGTGGAGCATTTGAGTAAGAGAAAGCGAGGAAAAAAAAAAAAAAGAAGGGGGGGGGGGGAAGGGGTTTTCAAGAGGTTTAGGTCACATATAATATTAAAATACACTCCAGCTATGAGATCAAGGATTTGGTCGACACTGATCTTCGCAACATTTTGTGTGATCCTCCGATCGCGCGTATTAATCATATATGTATGGGGCTTGCTATACGCGCGGTGCTGGGTCTAGGCGATCGTGCGGGGTGTAGGGAAGGAGGGGGCGTTGGAGGGGGGAAGGGGGGATGAATGAAAGCTACGTCATGGATGGCTAAAAGGATGTTGCTTAGAAGTGTTCATTACTCCGGCCGATTTCGATTGTAAGTGGGGCGTTTGAACGAACTGGGCGGGGAACAAAAGGGAGGGGGGGGGGGGCGAGGAGGGCGGAGATGAGATAGAGCTACGGCATGGATGGCTAGAAGGATAATGAGATGATATCAGTTGGCTGGTAGTGTTTACTACTCTGGTAAATTTTGATTTTAGGTGGGGCGTTTGAACAACAGGGATCGGGGGGGGAGGCGGGGCGGGCATTTATGCGTGGTGTACAGCCCTAACGCCGCACAAGGGGAATGATCGCGTCGCATCGAGTGTGACTACGGTAAGGCACGCACGAGGCAGTTACATAGTAATACATACCCATTGCTGTCTCTGGAGTGGCCACAACAGAAAACAAAGTATAACTCATTGGCGATGCCATCCATGAGCAAGAAAGTAGGCACAAAGTGCGAGGTCCGTCTGACGAGCGGTTCTTGAAAGGATGTAGTTCACCTATCATGCGACTCGCCGACCACTTCACGGCGCTTTGCGCTTGGTGCAAGGAATATCTGCCTGGTTGGCGAAAACCCGACGTGCTCCGTCCCGGCATAGTAGGGATGCGAGGGCCTATGGTCATACGACTACGGCCATGCACAAACTGAGTACATCCTGCCCAATGCAAACAGCGATTTTCTTGTGACGAATGCTTCATGGCTGCTCGACACGAGGAAAGGATGCTTACGAAAAATTATATTTTTCACATATTGTCTTGTTTGCAAAGGATTATCGAGCGATGACGTCGTGACGCCCTATCTCAGGAGACACGACCGGGAACCTGCTTCAAAACCGGCGATTTCGCTAAAGAAAATTCGGCGGGGGCTATCGTAGAACGACTCGGAAGACGCTCCGACGATATTGTGTTGAGGATCATCGTCACTCAGAAAATATTTTGCAGCAAAAATGTGCTACCGCTATCGTTGTACGCGTGCACAGAGATGTTCGCTACGGACTGCAGTCACCTGGGAACATCCTGGTTACATCTCCGGGTTCTATAGGACCTGTGAAACGTTGAAAACGGTTACAGAGCAGATGACCGCTGGCAATGAGAGTCTCGCAAGCCATAAGCGGGCTTAGCAATGAGCATGCCACATGGATTGGCGCTTGGAGCACAACAATTACAGCATCTTCCGCATGCCCCACCAACACGGACTGCTGTGGGAGGAACATCCTCTGGGAAACCTGGCGTCCTGACCTCCGATCGCTGATCACCTGTTGATAAGCCGCGCACGAACCTCGAAACGGTTATATCCCTCAGAAAAAATGTGAGTTTTGCTGCACGACACGTTCGCCACTGTAGTTTAGGTCATGTCAGATGCACCCACCGACGCTAGAGGTAACAATTTTCGACAGAAATATTTTCCGAATGACGGGGGCTCCTTAACGCATTTACAACTGGAAACCCTTTTTGGGGACAAAATATACTTGATTTTAGTTTAGGGAGGGATTTAGGGGCTCTAAAGGGGCTAAGCCACGACCTTTGGAAGGTCGTGCTTGTCCAAACTATTTTCTGGGTGGCCGGGGCTCCTTAAGCCACAACCCTTGGAAGGCCATCCTTGTCCGAAATACATTCTGATGAATGACGGGGGCTCCTCAAAAGCCACAACCCTTGGAAAGACATTCTTGTCCAAAATGTTTTCCGAACGACGGAGCATCCTTAGCCCAAAATCGTCGAAGAAATGTCTTGCTTTGAAAAACGACGCGTGCTACGATAGAGGTATCACTTTTCGTCTGAAATGTTTTTCTGAATGACATGACTCCTTAACCCAAACTCGTCGGAAAAAAAAAAATTGGGCCAAAAAACTTTCAGTTTTATTCTATTAATCTATTACTAACTCATTTTTGGGGTGAGGTATAGGGCAAAACGAGCCAAAACGGTCCAGCAAAAAAAATCCTGAGCTCAACATCAACATCACCCGATACTACATGACTTCGAAGGCATTCGTTCGCGCAACCCGATCAAGCTTCTCTATGCCCTAGTCCTAAAACAAACTATACTGGTAAAAGTACCAGACTAACCGGCAGTTGCACGCTGGAGGAGCTCAACCCCTACTGCACTATAGAGAGACACCTTTACGGTAGCATGTGATCTCTACCGCACTATAGAGGGACACCTTAACGGTAGCACGTGACCCCTACCGCACTATAGAGGGATGATTCAAAAGTGGTGCACCTTTACGGTAGCATGTGACCCCTACGGCACTATAGAGGGGTGACTCAAAAGTGGTGAGCCTTTACGGTAGCACGTGTCGGTTGACCATAACAACTGGCTAGTAGTTGGTGTTGACTGTGTTCCGAAACTCTTTATCATACTATGTACGATCGACGTAACATCCGCTTGGCACTCGCCTAAATCAACATCATACAATCCCATCATCGGAGGGCACAAGATCACCGATGTTCAACAGGTCAAGTAAATGTATTCACAGCGTATTTTTTTTGCCCAGCGCCATACTCTTGTCATGAACTCATACGGTTGGCCCTCTCGTCGCTGATCCGCTCGGGTTCCGTTGTTTTCACTTGTCGTTGTTGCACATTGGGTCAAGGGCTCCAAACTCCCAACGCTCGTCAACTTTCTCATAACTCTTACCTGGTATATGGTCCTTGCTCACCTATGGCGTTTTTCCGTTTGGCACCTTATCGACGTTATCCGCAATCTCAACTGACGCAAGTCGTGTCTTTGGCAACAACAACAAAAAACGCGAGAAACACAACAGGGTTCGAGCCCGATACTGTTCGTTACGACTATCCGCCCCATAGTCTTAAGATTGTAGCCTCTACCTAGCCGGGGTGATCGGTGTTTCCCCGGGTGATGGCGGTGGGAAGAAGAGCAAACCCTAAAACCCTACCAGGTGTGTCCACATCTCCAACAACGAGTCCCTTTGAGGCACGCTACGTAGGGCAGGGGTGCACCTAGAAGAGGAACCCTAGCACCGACAAATCCCACGGTAGCGGTGCAGCATATTCTAAGAATTTTCTGAGCTCCTAGCATGAGGAGTTAGCTCAATATCTTAACCGAAACATGACTTTGAAGGCATTCGTTCGCGCAACACGACCGACGCTTCAATGCGCTAACTCTAAAACAATCTAGCCTCTGCAACAAAAGGTGCACCCCTCTACCGTAGGCATGCGCCCTAGCCAAAATAAGGTACTATTACGGATACAGGGATCACTTTAGGGTATACTCATGTCAGGAGACGGTCAGTGAAGGAAAAACGCCCAGCGGTCAAGGGCGTCAAACCGATCGTTCCACACTAAAACCTAGTACTTTGGCGCCAGTCAAGGCAAGTTATTGGAAAACTGCCGTCCGTCAACAGGCGAAAGTGCCGTCTCCTGACATATTTGCTACCACGTATTAGGTAGACAGGGATCGCCATGGTAAGTCACATCTATTGATAGAGCATCAACCTCGTTGGGCAGTTTACTGGTTGGGGAGCTCCGTCACGCACAACTGGTTAGGGGGGGAAAGTGCTACTACTACTGTACACATATCCCAGCACGCGCCCATTCATCGTCAATAGGTGCAACAACACGGCGGGTCCCGGCGAAGACGCGAACCTCAACCATAATCTTCATTCTAGAAGCTACGGAAGTCAATTATCAATACTGTTTGTCGTTCATCCTCTATGGACGCACTATTATACCCCTGCCGTAAAACACTTTACGCTTTGGCATCCACTGGCCTCTCGACGGCCACGTCGGCGCCCCGTTCCCGGTTTTATTCTTGTCTCGGGACAATTTTGCGCCGTGTCTGTTCTACATCGACGGAGAAAAATAACGCTCTAGCTGACACTGCTCCCATCGGGAGGGAACCCCCCTCCCCTCGTCACCCCACAGATACGTCAAATTTCATGCAACCGCCCTCTGCGTCCAAACGCCCTTTCACCGTCAGCACCGTGCCACCTCTACCTCCACCCCCGCCGGTCTGGTCCCCCCCCCCCCGGTCAACATCTACCTCCAGAGGTCTGGCCAAAAACCTGACCATCTGTTTCTCGTGACCGGGCTCGTGTTTGCCAGCGCCTTCACTCTCTCCCAAACACGCCGCCCCAATCGTGTCTCCCCCCTCCTTCCGGGGCTCTACCCCGAACGTGGTCCGAGTCGAGCCTTCGGCCAACTCGTAGTCTACCCAAATGGCCACCGCGTGCAAGGTCCCCGAAGCCGTGGGCGGAATGGTCACCGTCGCCTCCACATCTGTTGGCAGGGCCGTGTAATTCAACCATAGGAGATTGTGTGTGTCCGTCAGCAGCCTTACGGCAGCGACCGGGGGCAGAGGGGGGGGGGGGGGGGGGGGGGGGCTGCCTTCGTCAGCAAAACTCTAAGGCAGTGAAAAAAGGCTCGGTCGGCGGTGGGGGGGGGGGGCTGCGTGCCTTAGCAAAAATCTAAGACGGCGAGAAAAAAAAGGTTCGAATGCACATAACCGAAGGGAAAACTGCAACACTGCAGAAGGAGTTAGTTAGTTGCCCCGTGGTTATTCTTGCAAGAGGGAAAAAAAAAATGATACATACCATGGCAGTCCTGTAACCCCTTGGTGAATTTCACCTAATTCCAAACTCCCAAAATGATCATATTCTAACTCCAAGTGTTTTGTCCCCATGTCGGGACTGCGGTGCTAAACGGGTTAAAGGGGGGGGCAAAGCAGCCCAAGCTGCTGAGGAAAAAGAAAAGGGGTGCACCAGCATCCGAAATCCAATGGCAAGAGATCTCCAGCACGCAGGCAGCATGACATTACACTACTCGGTACCACTGCTGACGCGGGCTACGATAGAGGTGGGCTGTGTCAGGCCTTTTTTTCTTGACCCGTTTGGGAGCCCATGACGGCAAAAAAACAAAAATACAACTTTTGTCTTTATCAACCGTTTAGAACAGTGTGAGCGCCCAGCGGTTCGGGTAGGTCCGTGCTATGCCCGTGTCGCACGACATCTTCTTGCTTTTCAATTCGGCATCAACTCTAATTAATCATGCATCCCCCCAAATCCCGCCGGTAGCGACGCTGGGATGGTCAATTTGTTGTCGTCAAGTTTTCCCCAAGAGGGTTACTGGCGGGAAAATATCGGAATGTCGTTCCTTGTTGTGCAAATCTAAATATTTTTGAATGCATAGGTCATGGCTTTAGTCACACTCTGATTGCACTTTCAGTTTACTAAAAAAAAAAAAACATTGGTGAGCCAGAGTGAGGCAGAGAGACCTTCTCATCAGGTTAGAAGCCTCGGAAACAAAACGGTGGCACATTTACCGGAGCGTGTGTCTGCTGCACGCCCGCCAACAAAGTCCGCACCCGACAGATTCTTGGTCGCTATTCCCGGCTCCCGCAAGGGTTTGACACCAGGGATTGCAGTTACCTATAGCCGGTAACTCACGGGAAACACGTCTAGGCGGTAGGTAAACACGAAAATCTCCGGTAACCTGTTTAGCGTCCCCTATCCCGTGGTAAATAACGCCTATAAAAATTGGAAACCGCCTGAAGATTCGCTCTTTCCCCCTGCGGGGTTTTTTCCATGCTCATCCCCGCCCGGGGATGGTTCACATTTACCCCCGTTTTCGGGGAAACTGCGGTAGGTAACACGAAAGTCTGGATTTCGCCGATTATCTGTAGGTAACATTAGTTTACCACAGTTAACTGCCATCCCTCCTAAACACTACAGGTGCCGAAACTCTCACCTGTGTCTGTAAGCCCTGAGAGGGTACGGGTATAGGAGCTCGTGCCATCTCGGCTCTACTCGCTTGTCGTAGGGAGCGTGGTCGAAGCCGAGCACATATCCCACAGGCCCGTGGCTGAGAGAAAGGTCGGGCAGCTCGATACCGGCGACGCAAATGGCCGCTCGTCTGGGCAGGACCCTGCGGAAAACAGAGGGGTACGAACATTAACAATCAAAACTTGACTCTTGTGGGACCCACGCATACCGAGAACAAGAATGAGACTTGACGAGCGGTCTTATCATATTGTAATCCTGCTGATTACGACAGTTCACGCCATGCACGCGCCGTTCAACTCTTTGCATCAGAGTCCAACATTGAAAGAGTCATCCCCTTAACCTACACCGCGTTGCTTCGGGTGGCTCATGCTGCAAAATCTCATGTTTTTCGCGTAGAAAAGTTTCTTATCCATAAGCAAAACGTTCCATTTCCATTATGCCCATTATGATACCCAGCCGAGCCTGTACCAGACTTGGTGGAGCGAAGGGCATTCCGTTTGGGATGCTCAGCTGGAGACACTATCGCGGGTGCAGGCAAGCTTTTTGTACTCTACGAAAATCAAAGATCTGTCTCAACAATTTGCGTTCCGCGCAACGCTCCGCACACATCCAACGGAAGCAAAACCACGGTGCAGTATATCCAAACGCGACACTTTCTGGTCAAGCTATAGATAATTTGATCAGAACTTTATGAGAAACTCTTTGATATTTTGCTAGAAACGCGACGCGTATCTCGCACCATCCGACCATACCTGGCACCAGGCTTGAGCACGGCGTCGAAAAGCCGACGAAGGTACCAAAAGTTCATCGCTTGGTAGAGCACAAGGGACTGCATCTGCGGGGATCAAGTTTAGAACAACACGCGGAGCGCATCGAGCATCTTCAGTAGAAGCGAACAAGTCACAGGTCGGACAGATGAGACCCCTATCAATGATATTTGCTTTCCAGGGCAAACAGGTGGCAGGGAAGATAGATCCCTGGACTGCATGATATGCATGACCTACAGATCATGTTGCCGGACTGGAGCCGTATGAGCTGTATAAAATACCACGTGTGTCCTGAATTGGATCTGCACCACACAGATCTCGCACAACATGGCATACCATGCCGACGGATGATCTAGATCATCTACAGTGGATCATCTAGACGATCTACATTATCTAAATCGTCATCTTTCCGATAATGCACGTGAAACACTTGCAAAGGGGGGGGGGGTACAACAACATGATGCGCGATTCGAGTACTTTGCTTCTGGCGTGCAGAAACAAAACCCTGCTGTCTACTGTAGTATATTTATTTACATCAAAACTAACCAGCCTCATCGCTCTCGTGCTGGCAACTCGCCAATCCCGGGAGATGGCCTAAAAACGAGTCATCACCGCATGAATCAAAAGCGAACTTCTTTCGTTCCAGAAACCGCCACAGGAAAGCATATTTTAGCGACCTTTTTCGTCGTCTTCATATGTGCAACCGGAAACGGGTAATCTTACATTCCAACTCGGAGTTGAAAGGGACAATTGAAGAGACGCCATCAAGGAAAATTAGAAACTCAAAGTTCTGCCTACTGCCGAAGAAGAACAATCATGAACGAAACTATATTCCAACTCAGAGTTGAAAGGGACAATTAACGAAGAGACGTCATCAAGGAAAATTATAAACTCAAAGTTCTGCCTACTGCCGAAGAAGAACAATCATGAACGAAACTATTTTCTTGGTCACCTTTGTTCGTCATAAAATTGTACCGGAATGTTACGTGATACCTGGTACCCCGTAGGTGCCACAGCACCCAAAAACCTTTAAACATCCGTCGAAAAAACCTCTAAACTTTCGCGGTACTACTCCGGTAAAGGCGGGCCTCTCGCCGCCATTTTCCGACTGTCACAACGGTCACCCAACATTACCGACACAATTCTCGGCGCACGCGTTGAAAAGCAATGGGTGCAAGCCCATGCCGTGCTCCGTTGTGCAGTCCTTGTGTGCACCGGGGGTTACTTGTCGGCATTCGAAAAGGACGGGACTAGAACAAAAAGAAAGTCCGGACCCATACAGAAACGAATTGTTCCCAGCGGCAAGAGGAGCATAAGCCGGGAGCGTTCCGAGTTATTTCTATCCGGCAGAAGCGGTAGCCATGAGCGGAAACAATCGTCGACGGGGGGCAGTAAGCAAAGCCGGACTCGCAGTCATCCCGGATCACGCATGCGATGCGCGTGCACTTTGGTTCCAGGTGTCGGCTCTGAGCAAACGAAGCACGCTCGACTGCGCGATTCCATATGCCCATAAACCACCATAGTCCGGCCACGCACAACGTCGATTCTACGAAAATACGTACCCGGTAGTAGAACGGCTCTCCGATCAGGGCATCGCACAGCAGGTGTTCCTGCTGACCCTCCCCCTCTGCCGAACCGCCTCCGTCCGCCGCCACCTCCTTGAGGAAGGGCCACTCGTATTGCGACTGGAGTAAGTGGATGTTTTCCATGTCGTTGTTTCGGGCAACCTGTTGGACGGTCGCGGGTCACCCGTCAGGGTATGATACATATTTTTTTTGTGAAGTATATTTTTCCAGTTGATGGGCACACACCGTGTTCACAGGTGTCGACTCTTCTCCCCCCCGGTGTATATGTGCTTTCATTTCTATCCCGCAGAGAGATCAGCATTCCGACTGCTTGTCGATTTGTGCCTCGAGTTTGACAACTCGCGCTCGAACTCTTTCGGCAACGGAAGAAGCCTCAAGGAAAAATGTCCTGTACATGAATGCACCAGCCGAGATTCGATACGCTTGACACTGACGCCGAGCATCCTCGCTGCGCGTGGTCACCGCGACGAAGCCTTTTCATTTTCATGCGCAAACAAAAACGACCATATTTCAACGTAGGGAACAAAAACGCGCCTCGAGGTGCGTACGAGAAGAGCCAGCGAAGACCCTGTTGAAACGGGAGATTTGCCACGCACCGCCCAATTTTGCGCAGTTGAACATGAAAAATTGACACGGCGTTGTTCACGCACCAACCGAGACGAATATTTCCGGGCTTATGCTTTAGAGACGGGCGGAGATATGACCGAAAAAGCTAAAACATACTAAAAACGCAACTAAACTCATCTAAAACAAAAAAAGGGTTAAAAAGCCGGGGGAAAAAGAGACATTATTTCGCACGGGCGTCACGAATGCGGCGTTTCCATTCCACATGAAAAATCACAATAGTGAGCGGTGGATCGCAGTTTATACCTTTGTCTTCCTGCGCTTGATTCAAGTATTATATGGATAATTGTTTATGCTCGTATCTCGTGATGGGCATCGAATTGGGCAATTGGTTGATGTCTATCTTCTCCTTGTGTCTCCAGTATAACGTCTCCACCAATTTTCGACTTGATCGGGAACGGCTACTATTATAACTGTCGCAGGATTATAGCGTCCAAACGTCGGCAAAAAGAAAAAATGTGCACTTTTTTAGTACTTGCGATAATCTCGGTGACAACGATTCAAAATCTAAAACAAATGTTGGTAGTTTTCTTTTTGCATGTACAATAAGGTTCCACGTTCAGTTCTTCTAAACTTCATGTCCAAACTTACAGTGGTTCACGAGATACGGCTCCATGAACAATTGTGCGTTGTTTTACGACTTGCCTAGCCCACGTACCTCTTTCTTTTCTTGCGCAAAACGTCAGCCAGAAATCAACGTAGGAACAAAAACAAGAGCTTCAAGGTGCAGACTGCCTACGCCGGGCGAACATAGAGAGCTGTGGTCGCCATGGGTTACACTGGGTTATATCCTCACATCCTGGGAACCGTAAGCCTTACCTGCCCAACCAATAGGTGAGACCACTCAGCCGGCTCGTATGAGACGACTGCAGCCGCACCCTCTCCGGCTGCCAGGAAAGCACAGGTAGCGCCGTCGCTCACGTCCAGGCACACCGTAGAGCCCAGGGAAGGGTCGTTCCGCACATCGGTTAGCAACCCACTGATCGCTACCCGAAAAGACTCTCGCCTGTGGGTTGAACGTGTCGCGAAAAGCCGCCGGGTAACACCGCGTCGCACACAACGAACGAGACAACGCGCACATCTGGTGAAAGGTGCACCAAGTCAACGCTTGGCGCGTGCTACGAATAGAGGTGGTAATGCACTTTTTTTTTTTTCTGAAATGATTTCTGAATGACGGGCTCCTTAACCCAAAATCGTAGGAAACACAGGCCATTTTTTTTTTTGCACGTTGGTTCTCGTTGTACGCCTCGGCTATCGGACTTTTCATCCGGTAGCAAGTTTTGTTTTTCTCCGAATCAGTTTTTGAGCTAGGTCTTAACAAGCTCCCAAATCGAGGGGTAGTATTAAGGAAAAAAGTGGTGCACCTCTATCGTCGTAGCACGCGTCGCTTCCTTCGGAGTTTTACTACCACCGTATCGCACACAGCGAGCGAGACAACAATACATACCTCCACGAACCCTTCTGGGCCAACGTATTATAAAAATGAAGATACACTCCAGCTGTGAGATCGAAGATTTTGTCGAAACTCACCTTTGCAAGCTGTGCGTGATACTCCGGTTGCGCGTATTACGGGTTGTGTGTCCTCATTAAGGATATAGGTCGGCGACTCCCCTTGCAACTACAGGGCAGCTATCAGGGTCAACAGGGTGATGTTAGTCATTCTGTGCGCGGAAACTATAAAACCCGTTTTTGAGGGGGACAAAATCTGACAGCTGTGTATTATATCATACTTTGAAGTATTTTATCATACAGCGAAAAAAAAACAAAAGCATACACGCCTTCTTATCATGGTGCGAGTATGCAGCACAGCACACGGCGGCGCAAGCTATGCGCGTGTATTTAGCAGGTGCTTGCGTGGGAGTCCGACAGAACAGAAAAATCGTCGTCACCTAAACTAGCAGCACTGGTTGCTTCATGACTGAAAGGGTGCTGCAATCGTCGGTTTTATTCGTCGATTTTTCCCGCTGAAGCCCCTGCAGGGTTAACATGTGAAAATTAGTATATAAATGAGCATCATACCTCACAAGAGTAAGCTGCACTAATTACCCTCGTGACGAATTGTCCGGAAAAAAACAGCGCGGCAGCTGCAGCGTTAACAGGAGCACCGGTGTCCTCCCTTGTGACAAGCGTTCGTCGTCGGAAGCAACCGCGTTACGGGAAAAAAAACTTCTGAAAACTTCCTGATTTGCGAAAATCGCAAGTCCACGTCACTCGAGCCGTGATGACGGCTATCTCATGGTCCCTCGTCAAACCTCTGCGCCATCGACGCGTATGCCTGCCCAGTTATCACGAGACCAAGAGCGCGGTCTGTGAGACCCAGAGTCATCGGGGTTGCCCTTTGTCGGCCAAACGTTTCTTACCTCTATAGTACGGTTGAGCTTCTCAAGTGTGCCGACTGATTCTACGATAGCCCCCCCAAAAAACAGCGATTTTCTATAACGAACGTTTCATGGCTACTCGACACAAGGAAAGATACAACTAAAAACAATGTATCCACGTATTCGATCGCTGACGGCGAGGTGTCGAGGGACACCGTATTTGAGGAGATACGACCGGGAGCTGGTTTTGAAACCGGCGATTTCGTTAAAGAAAAGTTGGGGGGGCTACCGTAGAACGGCTATCGGCTAGCATGATCATTTTACGAGAACTTTCTTTTGAGGAGTAGCGCATAGCAATGTTGGTCGGGTCGCGCAAACGAATGCCTTCGAAGTCACGCTTCAAGTGGAATACTGAGCTCCTCATGTAAAGAGCTCGGAAGCTTCTGCTGCACCCCTATGTAGCGTTGGATAACTCCCCAAGGCTACTATGCGAAACAAGCAAGCGCCCGGTAGGGGGGTGAACCACTTGAGAACCGCAACCACATTTTTTTTACACAAGTTGATCGAAATTTCGTGCGTTTTTTTTATTCAACACCAGATAGTTGTGGGCTCCAGCGTTTTGTGGCGCACACTCACCAACGCCGGATGATGACAGCAAAAGAAACCTGGTAGGAAATAGGGCAAGGGGGTATGTACCGTCTTACTCGCCTTCGCTTGTCCGTCATCATGCTAATGCGCTCCGGGTTGCAGAGGACGTGCCATCCGCACCCACAGGGTTCCGGGTCCCACTCCCTTTCCATTTTATACCCGGCTGCATCTTCTACTCTCTTCTTCCTTTTGTTGGTTGTTGCGTCGCGGTGATTTCTGTCAGTGCCATCTCCGGGTGGAACTGCTCCTGAATGGTCCACCGATAGACATGCACGAGACCCGGTGAGAGGGAAGGGTCGCAACCATGACGTAAAAAAATGTTGGACGGTGGCGTCAACTCAGCCCACAAGGGCTATTCAGTCAGCCGGCGTGGTTCAGCGAAAGCGGGGAGCCGGCGGGAAAAACAAAAAAATTGCGGTAGGCCGGTGGTCCGACATTCTTTTTTTTCAGGTTTTGCGTGTGTCATGCACGCGCCAACCCCAGCATGCACGGTCACGCAAGAGGCCCCTGAGAGAAGCGTCACAAATCACGCAGCAAAAAATGGTTGGGTCTGACCGATGACTCAGCTCCCAGTCATCAACTAGCCAGTCGGTATGTTCAGGCAAGAGGAGGCGCGGCGGATAAAACAAGCTGCGGTTGTCCGGTGATACAACAAGATTCCATACCACCATATCGTGCACCAGGTCCGACACACACGCACACCTGGATTATTACCGGCGCATGATGATGTGGTCCCAGCTTCCTCCTGCTGAATGTGGCGATCGTGGTCGTTGCTCGGGTTTGCGTCAACTCCCACTGCCTCGAACATGATGTTCAGGTCCGAGTGCGTAACTTTAAGCCGGACCATATCTCCCGCGCACACCTTGATGTTACCCACTATCGGGTAATACGAGGGGCACCAATGGTCTTGCCAGTTTTCTGCTCCCGGTCTGACGAACGCAACGGGCAAACGGGAAACAAAGGAAGGATATGTACGGTAGGAATGGGCTATTGCTGACCAGGCACCAAGTATACTATCATTAGGTCCTGACGGCGTCAAACCACGCATACCAAAAACACAGGGTCCATACTGCAGTTGGTACGTTTTCGTTCGTTGGGAAGAAAATTCCTGTTGGGATAATCAGATGCTGCCGACAAAACACACTGCGCAGCAGGTCGTTGTTTCCAATGGACAAAATATGGATTTTAGGATTCGGCGACACCAATCCTGTAAGCAAATCGCCGGAGGGAACCCGTGCCAATCGCTAACAAGCTAGCTCAAGAGATTTTTGGGCCAACTAGTTCCTCGTGTTTGTCCTGAACAACGTACGCGTTGCTATTATCAACCGGATTCGAGCTCGCGCACATGTTGTCCGCACACCGTTCATCATTACCCCAATATGCCTCTCGGGCTGCGGCTTTAAATTGAGGGCGATTCTTGCTCCGAGGCTCTTGTCCGGGGCTCGTGTGGGGACCAGTTACCATCGTGAACAGTCCATACTACCGGACTACATTACTGTATCGTCCCCCTCGATATGATTTCTAATGTCTTGGATTAAGCATGAATCCGTTACATATCACCCCTCCTCCTGTACTATGTTATTTATTAGCCCTATCAGTATTAATAAGTAAATAGTGATCGACGTTGGAAGCGTATGCTGCACATTGTCAGAGCCCCTTCTCTACGCACACGCATGCGCCTACCTAGTGGAGTACGTGATGTCGCCGTGCAGGGCTAAGTCCCACGTCATCATCACCGCGTCAATCACGCCGGAAGTCTCCGCCCGCACCGATACCCTGCGGCTTCGGCAGCCGTCCTCGGGAAACGGCTCCGAGAAATCAAAGTCTAGCGCGTCGAATGACCCGCTATCGAGACAGACATAAGGGACAGAGATGAGAAACAGATGTGAGAAACATAAATAAAGAATAGACGTAAGGAACAGTGGTAAGAGGCAGCAATCGGAGCAACGTACGTGAGAGAAGGTTAAAAACAAGAGGTAAGAAACATATATAACACCTAGCGACAAGACACAGATATTAAAAACAGACATAAGAAGCAGACAAAGACAGAGATCTAAGAGACAGATAAACGTTGGCAGGGGGGCGGGGAAGCAGCAAAGGGAAAGAGCAACAGCGACGACGCACACCAAGCGCACAGCTTTGGCGTTTTCAGCATCTGCCAATTAACGATGGATGCCAGGCAGGGTGAGCAACTCAGGCGAGCGCACACCCCGTTGGGTCAACCGCTGTGCGCGATGTTCCTCAGCAGCGCCAGCATCAGTGATTCCCGCCGCAATATCTAAATCCATCCACCTTGAAACCCGGGGATGTATACAGAACATCCCCTGGTGACTGGCGGATATTGACGAGTTAGCAGATTCTTGAAATGTTTCGAAGCTTATTGGTTCAGCGGTCACGGTACACATCTAACGAAAAGAACTATCCGGGGTCCGTTTTGTTGGTTCATGCCTATGCACAAGTCTGATTTAATATATGGTATTTTGGTGTATGTGATAGTAGCATCTTCGGAGATGCGGGGGAACCCATGGTTTCCCGAACGGATATAATAAAATTAATAAGTGATCCCTAATCCTATGTTTAGGGTCACCACGTGTGGGAGTGGGAAAAGCCCCTGAGTGGCACTTAATTCCTTTACTTCCTTCTTTACGGTACTTTAATACATATTTTCTATACTCTCATCGTCTCCTCCGCCTGATGGTCCCTCGTCGGGTACCGAGAGCAATCTCCCCGTGAGCCACCCTATGCCGGGCATACAGATAGACGATTATGCTACCACAATCGATTATTCTTATTTTCAAGTACTACATACAGCAGAAGTACCAAAACATGCTTGTTAGTCGAAAGATCATACTTGGTGTACAGCAACTGGTATATTTAGCGGTTTATAGCGATTACTTTTTTTTTGGTTGATATAGCGCCTGCTTGAGGTAGGGTCAGTCGAATGATGCTATACTCCAACTGGTATACTCATCTCTGCTGATCAAGCTCAAATATCAAAATGCTGGAAATTTTCTGTCTGTAGTTTCTATTAATAGAGGGATGAGCGGCTGTTTGTATCTTTGCTATTGCCGAGCATACGATACCGCTCACCTGCGATAGCCGAATTTTCTGTCGTATGTGATATGATTTGGCACTTTGGTCCATTTTCAATCAACCACTTTCCCTCCGTTCCAAAGAGTTGAGGAAAAATGGTTACCGCCGGAAATATGACTTTTGATCTTGGTCGTGGAAAAGATCACGGTATTGATTGGGGTATTAGCGGTCCATCCTATTATAGCTGGTACCTGGTACGTGGTCGTGGTGGTATGTCATTGTTTGGTTGCCCGGAAAAGTTCACATAGTCTATACATATATGCATCCGTGCTTCATTATTTTGTTGCAAAAACAAGAGGAGATGGATACGTCGTAGGATGGTTTTGTTTTCAACACACAACTGAATTTTCAACCCTGCCTGGTGTTAAGCCTTCCTTATTACCTGTGGTACAGGTATGATAATCGTTTTATTCTGACGTATTTGCTGAGCAATAGTTAATGATAGGATTGTGTTCACCCCCCCCCCCTCCCCCCGCCAATAATGCCGTACAAAACCGAGTGATCAGGGGGGAAGAGTATGTAGATGTAAGGATTATACTACCCATAGGTGATCACACGTCATGTACGAACGAACGCAAGGCAGTAGTATACGAGCACTTATTTTGAGTTTAGAAGACCAGAATTTAGCGATGTTTCGCCCTAAATATCACTCTTGAACTTTGCCCACGGAACTGGAGAGTATTATCTGGATACAAAATAATGGTTGTTTTTAGGAGAGTTTGACACTGAAATTTGAGATTTTCATCTTTGAGCTGGTGGGGCGGAAATAGATATCGATCGTCCACGTTACATATTATTTTCAGCACGCGGATTCACCGCGGGAGTCTTTTGACCATCACCACCGTAGTCTTGCGATGAACTCTTGGTGATACCAATTGGAGTTCGAGCTAGTAGGATGGTTGATCGCGTCGAACAGGTATAGAGTAGGTAGGGGGGGGTGATGAATGCTGGCTTCCATAGTTGAAGGAACACATATCCTAATCCAAGTGTCCTGTAATACCTACGCGTGTTGAGAGCTTGGTATGGACTGAACCAGAGCGGAACTGGTTGGACAAAATGTGGCTTGACTCCGGAGTGGGGGAGTTGTTATATCTTTTCTCATTTTTTGGGTAATGAAATAATAGCTGAAGGCGATTTCTCTTATACTTTATTTGGATTTGAGGATGGTATTTTTGAGTTTGCATGGATGTAAGATGGATTGATCATTATCGTGACAGTTGTCACGAGCAGGAGGGATGTACGATTCACTCTGTGCTCGTATCAACGTCCGAGAATCAAACTCGGGTCTGCGCTGATACCAATAGTTACAGCACTTTTAATTTTGCCTGGGGCATGTTGAAAACGAGAGTATCTACCACCAGTACTTTGCTTGATCGAAGATTTGGAAGTATGCCATTCTGGGGGAACAATATTGGTTTGTTTTGGGGTTGTTTTAGGGCTGAATCATTGAACCACAATCGAGAGTTTTCCTTTGAGGTTTTACACGCATTCATCCTACTGCATTCTTGATCACCCATACCCTTATCAGCGATTTCCGTTACGATTACTGCGCGGTTCAATTCCGCTAGCTACGGCGTTGGGTATCAATATTCGGGTTTTTAACGCAGAGGCAGTATTGTTGTGAAATTGACATTGGATATTTGAGGCATGTACGTACCTTGTTTGAATAAGCAAGGTTCCCGTATGGTGCGCTTTGAATGAACGTCATCATGACGTGCACACAGGCAGGGGGGATGTTGGCTTATGCCTGTGGACGAGTCTGATGTATGATGTGTATGACTGCATAGAATCTACGGAGATGGTAGAGTAACTATTGATATGATTGGCGGTCCCAATCTTTGATATGTTCGAGTTGATCGTTATCATGACGTTTACACAGGCAGGGAGAATGTTCTTTTACGCCTATGCACAAGTCTGATTTACTATATGGTATTTTGGTGTATGTAATGGTAGCATCTTCGGAGATGCGGGAGAGCCCAGGTTTCCCGAACGGATTATATAAAAAAAATAAGTGGTCCCTCAACCCATGATTAGGGTCACCACGTGTGGGAGTGGGAAAAGCCCCTGAGTGGCACTTACTTCGTTTACTTCCTTCTTTACGGTACTTTATTACATATTTTCTATACTATTTTCGTCTCCTCCGCCTGATGGTCCCTCGTCGGGTACCGAGAGCAATCTCCCCGTGAGCCACCCTTCGCCGGGCATACATACAGTCGATTACGTTTGGCTGTTAACCCTTCCGAGACCCGTTCATACAGACCAAAAAGCGACGAGCGCGATCGAATCATGCGTTTAGGGCAAAAGCTTGAGGCAATCCGAGTATCGCCAGGCCTTGCAACACGCTTGCCTCACAGCTAGCTTCCTGCGCTCACAGTTCGAACACGTCTCCTACACCTATCAGCAGCTCGGATTGCTTCATGCGTCCGATGCTGCAATCGTAATCGTCAGTTTTTTTCGTAAAGGTTTTCGTCTAAAGTCTCAAAAGGGTTGAGCCTGGACGTCATATCACAGTTAGCCCAAGGGGTTCAACCCCTCAAGTCAGCGCTAACTGTGGTTCAGCGGTTGTGATGCACATCAAGAAAAAATCAAAACACAGGTATTCGATGGTTCGAGGGACGTTTACGAGCTGGTCCGGTTGTAAAGCTGACGTTCACTCAACAAGCCTCATCTCTTAAAAGGTGATGATTTGGGCCATAATGCGCATATCCTGATGATCAGCCAATCAACGCGCAGCTGCACTGGCAATATCAGCCCGAGCCGGTGCATTCCGGTCCTTGTCGTAGTCGGTCGCGTTTGCAGCAAGCTTCCCGCGCCTTACGTGCAGCATCCGGACAGCATGCTCGTTCCGAGGACATCATTCGAGGGCAGGGCATTGTTGAGGTGGGTACGTCAAAGCAGGCAGCCTATCCACGGTCCAACGCCGTGAAAATATCATTTTCAGGAATCTCGTGATTGTTTTGCGTTCGTAAAGGGAGAACCCTGGTCAAAATTGATTGCGGCCACGCTCGCGCACGTGCTGTAAAACTCGCGAGCGAGCAGAACAGGGATTTCACCTTAGCGGGGCGGCGTCTTGCACCTCGGCCCCCTGTAGCGGAAGAGCCCTCCGACCGCCCTTGCAAGCGGCCGCGCGAGCGTTTCGCGCCACAGGAACGCCTCTTGCGAACTCCGCTTCGGACAGGTCGTGGCGAGCGCGGAGAGACGGGCTGCTTAGGAGCACACCTTGGACCTTGGCGCCTGCAGGAACCATGACGGGCTTATCGACCTGCGAAAAGGTGCGGTGGTGATACAGCAGAGTTTGAGACCAAACATAAATACCTGGTCCGATCGGTAGGAACCTCGGGTAACTCCGAAAAAAAAAGTCCAGATACAGTGAAAAAAAAACGAACCGTTGCATGTAGTTAATCTTCTCGCCAAGGTACTTGACTTTTTTTTTTTCTTCGTCCCACTTATTATCCCCGCACTACTCTCGCGCTGCCTCCCAGCAGTAACTCAGATCCGGGGTCACATAGCGGGCCCTTTTCTCCCCCCTCCCCACTACGGTACGTGCCTCCAATTTTATCGCGACAAGAGTTCAGCATTTTCTTCCCTCGTCGACTCGCGGTGAATTGTATACATGAATGTCCAGATGGTCCCTACATATTGAACCCGAGTAAGAAGAGACATTTTTGGGGGCCATCAACCTGCGTCATGCATACAAAAATCAGGGTGTTTGTGACTTTTACCGTACCTGGTAGTCGGTTGGGTTGAAAAAAACAAAAAGAAACCGTAAAGACATCAAAAATCCTGATTGGGTGCGGTTAATTTTTTTAATGATACATATATATATATATATACATTTTGCATAGTTAGGTTGACTGATTATCCCGACCAACCCAACTCAGCGAAGCATTTAGAGAACAGTGGATGAAAAAAAAGCGCATTTTGGCCCGTTTTTAGCACTTTTTTTGGTGGGTTAGGGTTGCCTTGGGGTGTACGACGCTCGTCGGTTTTAATACCATTCATCGCATGTTTTCTTACCCAGCCAAGTTTTGTATCCCGCAAAAACACGCTAACAGCGTCAAGACCCATATGATACAGTCATCCCACGGTAGGTGTTGCGGTTGTTGGATTAACTAATTGTTTGTGACCAGCTGAACATGCTCAAGCGTGGAAACTATCGGCTACTAAGTTTTTTTTTTTTTTTTTGCGAGCACAGAGAAACGTTGGCCGGGTTGCGCGAAACGAATGCTTTTTCGAAGTCCTCTTTCGGGTGATATATTCATTGAGCTCCTCTCGTGTTAGGAGCTCAGAATTTTTTTAGAACATGCTGCATCCCTACCCCGACTACCGTGGGATGGCCCAACCCGAACGACCCTAATGCGCGTCCAGTTGTCTGGTTTGGGTCTTACGTACGCGGACTTTGTGACGAGGGGGAAAGACACAGAAACGTTTTGCGCTGGCATGCAGGATTACATGGACTATCTGAATTCGACACTACACTTCTCATAGCATCGGCAGCAAGCTAGGCTGAACGATCCGCTTGTTACGTAGTTTTAATGTCCTTGCCGCCCATACCATTCAGAGAAGGCTACAGGACGCGCGCGCGTAAGCGTACCAGGAGGTCGGCCAGAGCATGTCGGAAAGCCGGCAGGCACCCTTCGCCGAGAAGTGCAGAGTCGTAAATCTGTTCGACGGCGCAACAATCGAGTGGGGAGGGAGGGATACACTGGCTTAGGTTTCGGAACGCGAAGGAAGAAACGTCTTACATGTAGGAAAACACGCCTTGTACACACGCAGGCGGCGAAACACGCCTTATATTCACGGAACCATTTCACCACGTCCTTAACCCCTCTAGAGCCCCCGAACCCTTCCCTGTACTAAACCCAAGTAATTTTGTCCCCAAAAACGGGTTTCCAGTTGTAAAGGGGTTAGTCGACACGTGGTAAGTAGGGAGCACGGGCATAAAGCGCGTCTGAGACACAGGTACTGACCACTTTATGCCACATTCTTAAACAATAACGACCTTACGTACGTAGTAAGTGACATCGACTCGTCCTCGTGAGACGGCACAACCTCACAAGCGCTACGCCGCAAGGAGCACCACGCCAAAATTGGTCACGAGACGAAGGCTGCGATCAGGGGGGCGGGGGTTACGGCTTTCCGTTGCAGCGGCCCAGGGCCACACTCACGATTTTCCATAGCGTTATTTTACAAATGTTAATCTTTAGCGTTTTGATTATTATCGCGAAGAACACCGCCTTGGAATCGGTTGATACGCTGCTCGGAATGGAAAGGGAGGTATCCCCCCCCACCACCACGTACCCCCACCATAGCCTTGCGCCCATCGAACACGTCGATCGATCTCACCTCGTTGACGCACATGTCTGCGCGCCTGGAAAGATCTTGGCCGTCTCCCACTCCCAGATCAGTGCTCCTCTTCGCGACAATCTGACGAGGTATCGGTAGGCACAGCGAAACGAAAAGCCTATCAATCTCAACACGCGCAAAACGTTGTTGTCGAACACTTCCCGGAAGTAAACGCCTCGAAAATATTGGAAAACCCCATCCAGAGGACCCACGTATAGAAGTCGTGCAATACAGGCGCTAGTTGGTACAGGTTGCTGTAGGTAAAAAGTGGTTGTCTTTCGAACGCATCTCCCGCGATCGTACGCCTGGCAAGTGTCGTTCATACCGACCCATCCCACGGCAGCGGTGCAGAAGATTCTAAGAATTTTCTGAGCTGCTCACATGAGGAGCTAGCTCAATTTCTCGCCCGAAACATGACTTCGAAGGCGTTCGTTCGCGCCACCCGACCGACATTTATATGCGGTTAGTCCCAAAACGTGTGTACTCGTAAATTTATCATTGCTAACCGATAGTTTCCACACTTGAGGATGCTTCACCGCACTATAGAGGCCGTATGCACTCGTAAAGTTATCATACTACCCGATAGTTTCCACACTTGAGGATGCTTCACCGCACTATAGAGGCCGTATGCACTCGTAAAGTTATCATACTACCCGATAGTTTCCACACTTGAGGATGCTCAACCGCACTATAGAGGCCGTACGCATTCGTAAAGTTGTCATACTACCCGATAGTTTCCGCACTTTAGGATGCTCAACCGCACTGTAGAGGCCAGAAACACGTTGAAAACACGTTTCGCCCAAAAACAGTGCCAAACCCCTGCCTACCGTGGGTTGATTGTTCTCCCTGCTCTGCACGAAACTTGTTCACCCGTGCTACGGTAGCGGTAGCGCCGGCTTTTTTCCGAGGCCCCTCGCCCGGGGACAGCAGTGGTACACATTGTTGGGTTTTATCAACCTAACCCTAACCCATACGAGGTACCGGTCGAAGTGCTAAGTACAGCAGCGATGAACCCAGCTTAAGACCACTCCGCGACGAGCCGAATTTAGGTGGTCTTATCTCTACTGTGGTCTTACCTTTTACTGCAAAAGTACTGCAAAAATCATCACCTGTCAACTCCAAGTATCTTCTTATTTCGTGACACGCCGATTTCACTTGGTCTTGCCTCTACTATGGTCTTAAACCGGGTGGTCGTAAAAATGGGTACACCAGACATGCCGATCTTACTTCGTCTTATCTCTACTACGGGCATAAACCGGATGGTCTTGAAATGAGTACACCAGAAATGCCGAGTTACTTGGTATTACCTCTACTATTGTCTTAAACCGGATGGTCTTAAAAATGGGTACACCAGACATGCCGATCTTACTTGGTCTTATCTCTACTGTGGGCATAAACCGAGTGGTCTTAAACCGGGTAGAGCACTTTACCTACCTCCTTCGTAGCAGCCATTACCATGACAAAGTGCTGTGGAACGGGTAGCAACCGCATATTTTTTAGGCTCCTGACTCGATAAACCATTCTATACCTTCACCCACTGTCCAACTTTCAGAAAAAAAAAAGAAAGTTTGCACCGACACGCAATCTTCATGGGCTATATATAGCAATTAAATGCTCGAGTCTACGAAGGAAGAAACGGGCTAAAGCCTTCTCGCGAAAAAAAATGAAAGAGGCATACCGTAGCGGGGTGGGGGGGGGGGGAGAGAGCCTGCTTAGTTACCCTGGGTCTGAGCTACAACTGCGGAGGGAGAAAGAGAAAGAAAAATCACAAAGAGGATAGAAGGGATGAGCAAAAATAAAAACGACAAAAAAAATGAGGTCTCCGAAGAAGTTTGGTAGGTCCTCGGTTGGGAGCCCCCCATCAGTGGAAAAGAGAAAGGCTTGGGGGCTCCAAAATGCAACTTCTGCGTACCGTAGCACACGGCTCGTGAACCTTGTTCAAAAGCTGACCGGCGCAGACGAGGCGACCCGGAGAGGGCGGTAACTCCATGGACACCTCAACGAACAGCTCCTCAAGATGTTCGCCCTGTATTGAGTGGCAAGTCTATATACGGTAATGGGTGTCTGTACGGCGATGGAGAAAATCGATATTGCAGGCAGAGCCATACAAGGACTTGCGGTTCAACCTCCAGCACACCAGTACGCTAATGGTGACGATGATGAGGAGGACGATTGCGATGGTGATGATGGTGATGATTATGGCGATGATGATGGTGGTGGTGATGACGATGATTGGTGATGATGATGGCGATGGCGACGATGATGATGATGATGATGATGATGATGACGATGATGCTGATGACGATAATGATGACAATGGTTATCACGACTTTCTCTCAATTCCCTCATTTTCGCGGATTTTAGCCCGTGGCCACGAAAAAAATGCTCAAGAAAGCATCCCGATGAAAGAAAAAAAAACACACAAGCGCAAAACAAATACGTGCACCGCAGTATTGACACACATCGTAGGAGGAACCGACCTTGATTTTTCCTGGGCAGTTGAGCTCGGTGACTTCTCGAGCAACTTGCGCGAGAGGTTCGTAGAGCTCGCACCCAATCACTTCCGCTGCCCCTCCCCTGACGGCCAGCATCGATAACAATCCGGTCCCGCAGCCGATGTCTAGCACGACGGGCGGCCTCCCGTGCTCTAGAATGAAAGCTTGGACAGCCTGCCAATGAAAACCGGGAATATTCAACGGAAAATAAAAGGATACCTCGGCTGTGTTATCGAAAATTTCGTCGAAGCTAATGTTTGCAAGCTGCGTGTGATAAATCGATCACGCGTGCGACGGGGGGGTATACGTTCTCATGGAGTACATAGGTAGCAACTCAAACCACTTAGCCCCGATACCAAAGCACGGGAACACGTTGCTTTCGCGGGTGCGGGTGGCCTCGTAGTTGAAACGGGGGGAAGTCCCATCTCGCCTTCAACACAAGAGCCATCCCACACAAAGGGCGCAGCATATTCTAAGAAATTTCTGAGCTCCTAACGTGAGGAGCTCAATATCTCACCATCATGATCACCCGGAACACAACTTCGAAGGCGTTCGTTCGCGCAAAAGCCGACAACACTCATGTGCGCTATTATAATTCTTGAAACAAATATTCTCGCAAAATGATGATACTAGCTCTTAGTGCTAAACATGAGAAGCTCAACCAATCAAAAGTCTTGAAACAAATTTTCTCGAAAAAATGATGATACTAACCCTTAGTTCTACACTTGAGAAGCTCAACCAATCAGAACGTCAGAACGTCAGAAAGGTCAGAAACATTAGTAGACCCAAAAAATGCAGCCCCTGGCCTACCGTGGGGTGACTCAAACTCACGGCATAAAGGCAAGGACGGTGCCACTCCTTACGTAAAAAAGCACCTCACTATTTACCTGGTACAAATGTACAGCCTTTAATACATCAAACTTGAAAACAATTTATACCACGGAAAGATCTCAAAATGGGGAACGGACTGGCTCGTGCTTTGCAGGAACATTCGGACTTCCATGCAACGATGAATCATGTGTTTTTTGGTGTTCCTGATCCGGCCGTCGTGCGTCGCTAAACGGGGAAACATAAACGCCAAATCATCTCTAAAAATTGCCAACCCTTGTTGCCTCGTATTGCCTTCTGATCGGGAGTCCACGCTTAACAACATGGCACGCCGTGCGTGCTTGTTTCAGACGACCTGAACACCTGTACTTGAACCTACACAACAATTCGGTGGGGTATGCGCACCGGAATAGACCGCGAGCGCCCAGGCCATTACACTCACGACCAGGCCGGTAACGGCAAGCGGAGGGAACGCAGGAGTCGGACCCCTTGGCCCGCACCCCATCAGACTCAGTGCGGAATATTTCTCGCTGAGGGAACAATCGAAACCTACGACTACTGCGCCGAGACATGCCGTCACAGGCTTGCACGCGCGCATGCACGCATGCACCAGAGCGCGCTTTCCCGGCAACTTACATTGGTGATGGCGATCTCGTACTTGCGGTTACGGTCGTCGTCGTGGAGCATCGAGGTCCTGGTACGAGAGCAAACCAGAGAGGGAACATCAACTGTAGGCTGTCATTAAAACGGTCGCTTTTGCCAACGAAACAAAAAACAATGTCACGAATCGTTAACAACGAAAAACGAGACATTTTTCGCGAGAATCATTCGTATTTGTCACGAGTCTTGACAACAAGAAAACGTAACATGACGCCACATTCACAAAAGTCACACATCGTCATTTTTGTCACTAATCCCGAATCCCGACGTTTCGCATTCGTCAGGAACAATTATTATCCAGGCATGCGGCGGCAGTACAGCCTTTGCAATTTGACGCGCCGCGCTTGCATCAAGCCAGCGCACGTAAAAACAAACAAACAAGAGTGCAAGACGACGTAGTCTGCACGCGGGCTTCGGAGCACGACAGGCACAAGGTTAACCGGTACGGGTAGGGCCGTAAGGTCCCTGACTGTAAGTCGCCAACTAGTTATTTAGTTGGCTATTAACACATAAGTGGTGCAGTTAATTCCGTGCGGTAACTTGCGGAGTTCCATATTTTCGCACCTGACTGGCGCGCTTGTGGCTCGATTTGTGTGTTTATTCAATATCAAATACTATTAATAGGTACCCTTATATTACATAAATTCCCGTCAAGTCCAGCCAAATTGCAGTCCTACCCAAGGGGTTGAGCGCCAGCATTACACACTAACGACTACAGCAGCGGCCACTCGAAGTAGTCCGGCTGAGGCCTGCTGAGGTGGGGGGGGGAGGGATGGAACCGAAGTGCATTGCGAGGAGGGGTCCGACACGCGCGCCGTGTGATGACCTTCGTACTGCTGTGCGCTGTTCCCAGACGAGTAATACGGATCGTCTTTTTGTTGTTATTTTTTGTCGCCATGCTTTAATCAGGTCCCAAAATGGGTAAACACGTGGGGATTGCGGGGAAAATGCATGCGGGTTTCACGGAAACCGCTCCGGAGTAACCCCGAGTACGTCGTGAGGATTATATGACCGGCCCATGGCGAAATGTTCTACTAATCCGTTCGGGTCTTCACAGGCAAACAATGGCGAATAAAAATGACGATTGAAGCATCAGCTACACAAGAAAACGCGAGCCGTTAGGTTAGGCGATGGTGTCGTGAATGTCGGACTACATTGAGCGGTGCAACAAGCGATGTTGACGGACACTTCGGTGCCACCTCCGCAGCTCTTGTCGCAGAGACAGAGCCTCGACACGCATCATTCTCTAGTGGCATGACCTGCCGTATGCTCCACGCTCACACAACGAAAGAACGGATGACAAGACCGCACTTTTTATTTTGTTTCGTCGCTATACCTCGGCCCCACAAGGTCAACAAGCACTCCGCGGCTAGGTTATACCTGCGAAAAAGGGTCTCCATAGTGCAAAATTGATTGCAACATCACGGCCGCTAATCGTGGCGTGGCACAAAAGAACTACGATTCTCACATTTGGGACATGGAGATGGTGTCTTCGCCAGCCGTGTCGTGGGATTGCAGTGGGAACCGGCGCGAAATAAACGGCATGGAAAATGTAGCGTGGAGCAGGGAGAGGGAGAGGTTTGTAGTTGCGGTGCGGGCAGGGTAAACAAAGCGTGTTGGATATCGAAATGTCATCACGGTTGTGTGGCAGTTGTGCGTGATGGTACCACACATGCGCTGCAAACCTAAACCACGCATAGGCATAGGGAGAGTACCTAGTGGTGAGCAACCGTTTAGTGTAAGCAAATCGTTCAACGGCAGCCGATTGTCTTGTCTTATCATCTGCGCCACAATGCTGGTACGCTGCTATTTTGGCGGCGAACTTGAAGCACGAGGATCGCATGTTTGACATATGATTACTCGATAAATACCGAGCAAAATGGAAATAACTGTCACGAGGCGTCATTGTTTCCGCGCGAAACGGGTCAACGTCAACCCGGATGAAAGGATCATACAATACGATCCGGGTACAATTGGGTGTTGCCCTTTGGCACTGCTAACAACAGAAGGCCGATGTATCGTGTTTTGACGTAAATATGCGGCACACGGACAACGTGGATAAACAGATATCATATGGCCAACACCTCAGTCTATGAACAATGCACTTCCTCCACCTAGCGCGACCTATCCATCACTTTAATTTTTCGTTTTGGGTGAAATCGCTATACAACGCCCGCCGAACCTATTGCTGGCATTAAGCGGGAGCTTGAGGGAGTCAGCTTGTTCTCGATGTGCGAGGGGAAGTCGCGAGACAGAGCAGCGAGAGACTCCCACGATTATTTCTGATTCAGAACAACTCTGCGACTGTACCAACGTCTCGCATGCACCATGAGGGGCACGCTTGACACCAAACAACTCCTCGATGCGAAACTTCCCTTTGACTTGAAAATGTGTTGGAATGACTCTCGAGCGTACGCAATTATTTTTCGCAAAGGCTCCTAGTAGAACTTGAGTTTCGCGACGTGGACAGCAGCAAATCTTGCCGGTAACAATGTCGTTCACCTGGTAGACGTGCGGGCTTTGAAGCACTGGTTATCCGCCGCGGCCCCGTCCACATCAATAACGTTTTCGGCAGTATCCCACGCGGCCGAACGCGTGCCAGTAAAACGTAACCCCCCAACTTAGACTTCGGTAGCAGTCATTTGCTCTCGCGTTTCCTACTGGCTGGCAGCTATAGTCTAAAGGCGTGGATGACCACCTAGCTCAAGGCCGGCATCGCTGTAGCACCCGGGGTAGCTGATCATCCACGTGATCAAACCCGGAGATGTATCCAGGATGCCTCCTGAAGACCGCACAGCCCGCATAGCCCGCATAGTTTGCACGCGGTGCGTCACGTGCATATGCATGGAATCCACACCAATAGCTAGATTTCCCACCACGGCTCGTACGTCGTCGTTGGTGAGCGGGAGCACATTCACCACCTCGAGTTGGTCGAAACATGTCAGCAGCAATGTCGGCTCACGCTTAATACACGCCTTATGCAGCGAGCCTTAACCCACGCCTTATTCGGCGCGCCCTAAACCACGCCTTGCACAGGCGTGCATGTCCGTACTCACAACCGAAACATGTAACCGAAATAGAAAATAGAGACCTGTTAACATGATCGAGTATGGCGCATAAAATATCACTCTGTTGCCCTCCTTGTTATTGATCTGGGTCTACGTATAGATTGAGCCGGGTGCGCAGTAACGCTGGCCCCGGGCCCATTCAAATAAAGCTGGTAGAGGTGTGGAGTGCGGGGGGGTGTTATTCACCCTGAGTCGCGAAGAAACAGTCGTTCGATAGATTCACACACAAAAATTCGATCCAATTATTCAGAACCACGCCAGATTGCCAAGTTTGCAGCAACGTAGTGCGAGATTGGCGCAGTGGGTTGGAGGGTGTCTCGCAACGTGAAGCGGGAGTCAGTGGCGGCCTGGACGCTGTCCCGTCACCCTGATGGCTGCTATGAATATCAGTGGCTGGGAGAATCTCTCCTTGCGTGCAGAAATGTCGGCCTGGAGCCTGGACGCGGTCTTGCCGCCTTGTTGGGCCAATCGACTAGAATTTTTCCCGGCCGCTCATACACGGGGAGCGTCCTGAACCCCGTTGATATCCCGGGACGTCCCCAATTGCTACACGCTCCAAACGGCGCTACTGCTGCTGCTGCATCAATAACCCTACCGGTAAACTGGTGGATACTCGCGTTATCTATAAATATGCATTCTGAGAGGAATTGTACGCTCTCTGAAAGGGCGTGTGTAAAAAAAGTGGGCTCTGGTTGTGTGACTGCGGCCGGCCTCTGGTGGATGTCTTTTTATCTCTGTCGTTTGTGGTGTCTGTCCATCGTCCATCTGTCTGTCTAGTCACCTTATTGTAAAAAATAAAAAAGCACTCCAGCTGCGAGATCGAAGATTTTGTCGAACCCCATCTTTTCGCGCGTATTACTAGGTGTGTATCCTCATTAAGGATATAGGTAAGCGACTCCCCTTAGAACTACAGTGTAGCTTATACCAGGGTCAACAGGGTGATGTTAATCAATCTGCGCGCGGAAACTATAAACCCGGTTTTGAGGGGGACACCTCATGTATCTCGTACTACGGCAGTAATGCTGTATGGACGGGCGTCAACCTATACCAACTCCTTCCTCAAACCATCGATCACCATTCGGTGCCCGCCTTCGAGCAGCAAGCACTCTCTAGGCTTGTCGACTTGCGGATGGTGTTAGTTCGCTTTGGTGCTCCCAGGCCATCGACTAGTACAATACTGCTGATGACGTACGCTCGTTACGAGTGCGAGAAATTATTATATTCGCCATTCATACTATTCAAACAATACTACAAGGATCTTCTTCGGAATGGGCTTGACTTTAAATCTCGGGGGTGTCGCAAGCTGAAAAGGGGCTCCTACCTACGTATGAGCTAACTTGGCAAGAACGAAGGACATAAAAATAAGGGCAAGCAAATGGGTAAGCAACGCCGACCTGCCCACACGAGTTTTAGCTACTTCGACACTCTATACTGCACTCGAACTCGTGTCATAATTCGAAGTATGCACGAGTACCACGCGTACACGTACTCTGCACGAGTGTCTTGTGATCAGTACTGGTATAGCATTACAGTCTGTGTATATACCTGGTATGCAAGCAAGGCGTTTTTTTCCTGCCTACCGATAAACATGTTCGCACCGCTATCGTGGCTGGGTCATACAGGAAAATCCACGGGGGGCTTCCAACTGACACGTTGGCACGCAGGTCGCGAGATACCATACCGCCCACCTTCTGCAGCCGCAGCGGCGTCGACAGGATTCCAGGAGAGTCCTCCTGATGCAGAGTCGACAACCGACTTCATGGTCACGGTCTCCACAGCTTCACTGCCGTCGTAGTGTGCTTTGCCGACAAGCGTCTCTTCAGCGCTGCAGGGGATTCAAAACGCCACGCCAACCGTTGGCGTCACATTATACGAGGTCATCGCCGAATAGGGGTACTTGTCGTTACATAGGCCGATACAGCACTACCAGTACAATGTGTTTGGAGGTCAATACTGGAGGTACTGGTTTATACCCAGTCAAGGATGCGTATTTCCCGGCAGCGGTAATTACCCGAAATTAATACGGCATGAAGTAATATATTTTTCATGAGAAATTCCTCACGTCCCCTGTCCCTGGGCTAAAAACGCCTCCATATAGAACGGAAACTCTCGTTTTTTTTTAACGCTGTAAGGCTGTGCAGCAGAGCAGTAGCCAGCTAGGCGCCTTATGCCGGGCGGAATCATGGAAGGGATACAATTAAATAATTGTAGAATCATACCATGTATCACATTCAGAAAGAACGGGTGAACTCGGCGCAGACGCAGCTGGGACGTTGGGATTTGGTTGAGGCGTTCATGTTTACGTTTACAGTCAGTCGTAGATACTGTCACGATCGCTACACACTGACGCAGTAGCCCACTGCTGCGGCTGCTCGCGTCCTGCTCTGTACTTTGTCTTGCTGATTTCCCCCGCATTCGCTATCAGCACTACACAGCAGTAGTGGGTTTCCAATATTCGATGGACGGCTGCAGGACGAAACCGACGAGGGCATGAACAAGTGACAGATCAACTGAAACCGATGAACACAACTCAGGCACTCGCATTCTGCCCTGCTGCCATTACTGCTGTGTGGAGTGAAAGTGACAAAAAATTACTGCCCAGAGCCCTGAACGAATTGTGTACTCGTGCTGCATGGACCACCTGCCGGGGATGATTTTCGCCCTCCCCCCAGAATGACGCCTTTTTTTCCTGGAATGAGAAGAAGTAGACTCACCCATATAGTATACTCCGGAGTATTATGTTTTAAGGCTTAGTTTGGTTAACAATTACAACAAATAACACCGCAGCTTGCAAAGATGAGTATTGACCTGAAATTCGTCGAACTCACGGCTGACGTCCTTGAAATATTTTTTACAAAATAGAGGAAAAATTTAGGAAAAGCTGGAAAGGCTGTTTTTCTCGGAAAAATTGGGATCAAGGTGAGGAAGTACACATCATTCGTTTTAAAGACCTTATCGTACGTACGAACAGGTATTTTTTACTTTTTACTTTTTACCAGCTCACACGCAGCACGAGTATATCCTCAGATTCTTTGGTACTGCGAGTCTTGAGGCATACTCCGTGTTTTGTGTTTAGGATGCCGTGATGCCGTGATACTGCTGGAGTACTGCAAACCTAAGAGGAAATATCGTACCAGGTATACTGGTACTGCCCCAGTATACTGGCGGCATACCCAGCACCCAGTATATATGCGTGTACCACCTTGGGTTGTGTGTGTTTTTTCCCTGGGGTATTCCTCAGCTCCAGAGTGACTGGAGCCTGTCCTGTGACCACGGACTTGATTATGCGAGTTAATGTGAGAACAACAACAACAACAACAACACTGCTGTCACGAGTACAACTGCAACCTAACACCTCAGGTATGTGTACTGCTACAGGCTGCCGTACCTGTATTAATAGTAGCGTAACTTTCACGACGACCGTCAAATGATCTCCTGCGTTGGTGCATTTCGGGACAGTGCTGTCCCCGATTTTCATTTGTTGCACTCCACGGGTGCACATACTGGTGGCGCTGCTGTTGGTATTGTCTGCGCATGGTACTACTACTGAAACACACCTGGCGGTGGCCGCGGACTCGCCCATGGTGATCATCGACACCTTCCTCTCCGTAATCACATCTCCCACCACCCCGCCGCCAAGCTTGTCCATGCCTGCGAACATTGTGCACCACTCGAGGCAAAACACTAGCAATACATCTCGGCTTCTTGGCAATCAGCGTGCCTTACTGCCCAATACAAGCAGCAGATGCACTCGTCAAACCTGCCGGCTGCCACCTGCCGCAGGCCACACACAAGCAACAAGCAGAACGAGGCAATCGCGGCGATGCGGCGTGATAAAACCAAAACAATCATAGCGATTTTCTATTGGTTAATGTATATCGCCACGTATTTCTATTGGACAGTACATTCACTGGATTAATAATTGAGATTTAGAGATTAGTGCAAAAGCGTGGGTTGACGGCACTTTTTCTCCTTGACGGACGACCGTCAAGGAACTTCCAATACTGAGTATATTATAATAAGTTGAACATTGTTCTTGGCGGGTCAAAATTACCCGTCACAACCGTCAACTGACACCCTCGAATATCAGCAGAGAGCGTGAGAGAGAAATCGAAAAAAAAAACGCGATCGGGTTGTTCCGCCGCGCGTGAGCACCTCCATGCTTCCGAGCGACAAAGCGCAAGCAAGAGAGACAAAGGAAAGCCCCCACCTATCGGGCTACGCCTTACGTCGTCAAGGTGAACAGAAAGCGAGCGACGACAACGCATCCACAGCGGCCTCCAACGACCAAGGACGCTAGAAACAGGGAGGAATTTGGTGTTGCGGAAAGGGAAGTGCACAATTGCCACCATCCACAACACGTACGACCCAACTACAGGTATGGGTATGTGGCCGGTTGCGGCAAGCCGCAATGGGAATGGGAACGGGAAGGGTACCGCCGCAAAGCAGGAGGCGGGGGTGAAAGGCATTGGGATGGTGTTCATGGTCGTGCTGGCTCTGCAGTTCGGATTGCAGCCCCTGCTGCAGAAGCTGTGCGTGGACTACGACCGGGTTGACCGAGTGTCTCTGGTGATCACGACGGAGGTGACGAAGATCTTCCTCTGTGCCTTTGTTATCGTGTCCTCAGGACCAAACGTTTACAGGTGCGAACCCTACCAATAGATGAATAGCCGTTGTCATAGGCGACACTGCTTGGTGCTGCTTCCACAGCGCGTGGCTAGCAAGGGCTTCGTTGCGTGTGAGAGCACACCGGTATCATCATAATCAATCATTCATCTCTTAGGTCGAAGAGCGGCTCAATCTGTCCATTATATTTGCCTCTTTGAGTTGTTTTGGGTTTACAGGCAGCAGTGGGTACCCCGATTTGAGCACCCCATATGGCAAGTCAAAAGCCGAAGGAGGCTACGCGTTGCTCTTGTGTGGGAGTGGGCAATTCGGTCTGGCGGCACATGATGATTTGAATCTAATGCTTTTATCTTGGCGGCGGATGCACGTGCAGTTGTTGTTGTTGTTGTTGTTGTTGCTGTTGTTTTTGTGCTCACATAAACTCGCATAATCAAGTCCGTGGTCACAGGACAGGCTCCAGTCACTCTGGAGCTGAGGAATACCCTAGGGAAAAACACAAACAAACCAAAAGTGATACGCGCATACATCACAGCTGACGTAATTCATGCCTCCGCCAGAAACATATAAAAAGTGAAATCGGAAGTCAGCCCACGGTGTGCCAGGCCCATACTGGTGCATACGTCTCAGTACTCGCACCTGGAACACCGACTATACCGCTTGCCACCCAGGAAAGACTACCGCGTGTATAATTCACGAAGTACCTATCACTACGCATACGCACGTCAGATTCAAGTCAATTGGAAATAAAGAACAAAAAAAAAAAAAAAAAAATGAAAGGAAAGGAAAGAGAAGAAAGCGAAAAAGAAAAGGAAACAAAAGGAAAGACAAGAAAAGCAAGAAGAAACAAGACAAGAAGAGGGAGCAAGGAAAGGAAAAGAGAAAAAAACGTCATACTAGCAGACCCTGAGAATTGACTAAAGACGGCATTGGGCTCATAGAGGGTGTCAAGTGCATCAATGTCACCAGAGAGAAAACGCAACATGGCGAAGAAGTCAGGGCGGCCTTACGCTAACTTGTGACGGCCATTGGAAGGCCCACAAATTTCAAGACGATGATGGCCAGACCCAGACTTCAGTCTCTTGCCCCCCCTCCCCCCCCTCCCCCCTTCCCCCGGCCGTTTAGAGATGCCGACGGTGGATGGCGCTGCCGCGGCCTTTGCGTGTCGCTCTGCAGCTCTGTGTCTCTCCGCCTCATGCCATTTCCGCATGAATAACTCGGCGCCCTCCTCTACCCGTCGAAACCATCTGCCGGCCTTCTGAGCAGCCTTTCGCCACCCTTCGAACTTCATTCCAAATACCGACATGTCCTTCTTCAGGTTCACCAACCAGTCCTTTTCTTGCCCCCCTGAGTAGCCCTTACCCCCAACAAGCTCCCCATACATCACCCTCTGTGGCGGACGCTCCTCCCCCATACGCGAATCTCGCATACAATATCCTCCGTTTGCGCACTATCGCCTCAATGTTCTCGGAAGCTGTCTTGGCAAGCGCGTCGGCGTATGACAGGGTGTAGTCGTCGCGCTTCCATTTCCGCCATCCGAGGCATCGGAGGAGCATGGAGTGGTGAGCCCGTCGTAGTCTGTCATAGTCAGGCTTGTTCGGGCTCCACGTCATGCAACCGTAGTGTCTCGTGTCTCGATCACCCCGGCTTTCAGCAACCGCATCTTCAACCGTAAGCGCACACCCGGGTGGTCATAGATTTCCATCTTGTACCGCTGGAAGCAAGCCCAGGCCCTCTGAAGACGCGCGTTATTTCAATGTTAAGTTCTCTGCCTTCGGTTATTTTTTTTTTTTCTCTCACACTTCTACTTTCCAGCTTCTGGACAAGCCGTGGTCACAGGTGTCATCCCTTCTTCCCCCCGGTTCTTGCCTTCAAGTTTTATCGCGCATAGGGTTCAGCAATCCCACTGCTCGCCGTTATTTCATCGAGTGTTGCTAACTCACGCTCTCGCGCTGTCCGAAAGTCAATTTGTGCTCAAGAAAAAGTCCCAACGAATTTATACGAGTATGCACTCGGCGGGGCTCGAACTCACGAAACTGACCTACACCAAGCTCGAGGATAACCTGATACGCCACCGGGGCGACCGGTTCAAATAGCCCCACCCAAGTACACAAACTAGATTGTTTGTATACCTGGCCGGCTGCTTTGATTGTGAACGACACCTTCCCCCCACCTTTGGTTTGCAGGCGCATGATGTCTGTTTTCGACTCGGAGACCGTAAGCCCGAACGCCGAACAGGCAGTCACGATCACCGTCATCATCCTCTCCAGCCCTTGTCATGATCGCAATACGATGCCCGCATCGTCAGCGTACAGCATACCCCACAATCTCTGCGCCTCCTCCTCCTCTTCCGCCCGTCGACTTTGCCTGTGCGTCAAGTGCAATTCTGCTCGCATTTCTCCTTTCGTTGGAGCTGCACCATGTTGTCCATGATGGCTGCATCAGCGAAGGAGCGTCTCATGGGCACACGCAGTACCGCCGTGAAAAACATGTACAGCAGTGGCGCGAGCGCACATCCTTGCCTGAGACCTTGCCCCACGTCGAACTTATCCGAGCACTCTCCATCATCCAACCGTATGCATGCTTGCATGCCGTCGTGGAATTGGCGGATGACGGCGAGCATTCTCGGTGGCACGCCAAAATGAGCAAGGACGTCCCACAGAAGGGTTCGGTCGGCGGAGTCATATGCCTTGATAAGGTCGATAAAGCACAAGTACAAGGGGGTGTCCTTCTCCCGCGCTAGTTCCTGCAGTCGTCGTACTACGACCATCATGTCAATCGTCGAGCGTTGGGGTCTGAACCCACACTGTTCCTCCGACAGAATGTTCTCGCGTTCGCAGTAGTCACTCAGGCGACCCGCGATGACTTTGAGGAGTGCTTTGCCGGCGTGGGCCACGAGGGAGCTGCCACTATAATTGCCACAGTCCGTCCGATATTTCTTCTTGTGAAGCGCCTTAATTGTTGCATCTTTCCATTGTTGCGGCACGCCACCTCCCCTCCACATAGCGACGATGATATCGTGGAGCTTTCCGAGCATGTCCAATTCTCTTTCGTCGGCCAAGACCTTCAAGAGCTCTGCCGGGAGACCATCGGGCCCTCCCGCCTTTCGGTTCGCCAACGCACGGATCGCCTCCTCTACTTCGTACCTAGACAGGACATCGTCCAGTGGTCTGCACGGGGGCCACTGCTGAAGCTCGTCCACAATGCTCGGGTCAAGGGTCGGCGACTTGGTGTTAAGCAGTTAAACTACCTCACCCACCGCTCTCGGATGAGGGCATTATCACGCAGCAATCGACCCTCCTCGTCATGTACCGCGAGTTAAACGTCCTCTTCCCTTTCGCATCCATCCCCGTTAGGTGTTTGTGGAAGCCAAACTGATCAGCTTCTCGGATACGCCCTTCGAGTTGGCTGACATAATCTTCGAAGAACTTCAGTACAGCTTCCGCCCGTGTGCGTTTCAGCTGTCTGGTGGTCGCCTTCAAGGCTCGCCGTAGATCACGATCGTGTGGAGCACAACGGACCCGTTTCCTTGCGTCTTCCCTATCCTGCCATCGTGCATTCAACTCCGCTTTCGTCTCCTCGGTCGAACACCAGCCCCTCGTTACTTGTTTGCGCCGAGTAGGGGGCGCTATGTCGGCCGCATTCGACAGTAGCGTCTGGGTCAGTAGTGAGGCCATGTCATCAACGCCTCCGGCATTAGTACCGGGTATCGGGGAGGCAAGCTTGACTGCTATCGCTTCTTGGAAATTCATCCGGAGATGCGGGTCCGCCATTAATCTTGGTAGGTCAATAGCTCGCCCGTTCTTGATGACTATCTTTGGACGATTTGGTCCGATACGGCCCAAAAGGCGAATATTTCCGAATACGATGTTATGGTCCGCCTCAGCATTCTCCCTGGGGGGGTCCGCACAGTGGCATTACGTATCAATCGTCTATCCACTTGCCGTGTCAGTGTGTAGTCAAGCCTGTTCTGGGCCTTTCCTCGGTTAGGACTCTGAAACGTGTACGATATACCACGAGCAGGTGTAGCATAGCACGTGTTGAGGAGGGCGAGTTTGTTACTATCAATAGTTGCGTGAATCAATAGTCGCTCTCCGTTGTCGTTCAGTTCGTCACGTCCGTATGCACGTATTACCTTACTGTCGGTTCACCCGATCCCTATCATGGCTGTACGAGCATTTGCGTCCATCAGGACAAGGAGGTGGTCCCTACTGGGTACCCCCTTGACCCCCTCGTCGAGTGAACTCCAAAAGTAATCCTTTTCGCTGGTGCTCTTGTCGAGAGTAAGAGCATAGTCTACAATGAAAGACACACCGTTTGATTTCCCTTTGAGTTGGATGCGAACCTTCATCAATCTAGCACTGATGCACTCAACCGCAACGTCGCCCTTATCCATCCCTGCCACGATAGACTCTCTAACAGCTAAGCATACCCCGTGGTTCCCCTTCTTCTCGTGTTTTCCTCCGTCTGCTCCTGAGCAAAACACAACATACCCCCGCCGCCGTAGCAGCACTTTGTCCATCGCACCTCACCTCCCGCAACCCTATGATATCACAACCTGCGTCCTCGCAAGTCTTCAGTATCACCTCCGCGTGGCCTATGCCGTCCGTGCCCTTGAAAGCAAGTGTGCGAACGTTGTACGTACCCACGAGGAGTTCCCCCGCTCTCGACCTAGCCCTTGCATCTGTTCGTAGTTTCTGAGCAGCCCTTCGAAATCTCCTGCGTCTCCTCTTCTTTCGAGCGTCCGATTTACTCCCTTCCACCCTCCGTTTTTCCCAAACAGAGTATTTCCCTCTGTCCGTCTCCCTTCGCCCAGCCCGGTTCTTGCCTGAGGGGCAACGTGAAGGGGGCAGCAGTCCCGACACGCGACGTCCATCTCCTTCCCGACGTTGGTGATTACCCACGTTGGGCTCGATCCTCTCTTCTCTATTCGATACAAGCCCCACGCTTTCCGCGGCGGTGACGCGACACTATGTCCGCAGTCAAGGCTGCTGCGTAAAAATATTCCGCGAGGGACTTTTTTGCCTTGTCGCTGGCTTTCACCGCCGGCCCGGCCATACCCGAGCACTAGTTCAGCGACCGAGTACGCTCGACGCAACACACCCCCTCAGGGGCCCTGGCACGTTTTGGGGAAGCCTCAGGCCCGAGCATTACCCCGGCCGGGGAGCAGCCGAGGGGAGGCCCTAAGCACTCTAGGACTATCTTGTACGCAGTACGCACTGCTGTGTTTAGTGTTTTGTGTCCGTGTCCAAACGTCCAAACGAGATCGAGCAGACTGCTGGTGTGACACGAATCACGTGCAGAGAACCTCGAGGAAATGACAAAATGACCTCGTGAATTATTCAAGGGCCTTGCTCCGCGGGCGGCTGACGCCGCCGGCTGCGCTCGCGCAAGCAAAAATACCACTAATGGTGAACGGGGCAGAAAGAAGAGGCCCATGGTTTGGTGCAGCTGATCATGGTAAGAGGGGTTGTTTGTGCAGAGCTGATTGCCCTGTGCTGTGCTGTGCTGTGCTGTGCTGTGCTGTGCTGTGCTGTGCTGTGCTGTGCTGTGCTGTGCTGTGCTGTGCTGTGCTGTGCTGTGCTGTGCTGTGCTGTGCTGTGCTGTGCTGTGCTGTGTGGTTGTTGGCGATGTCACGTTCTGATCGGCGGCGTACAGGTGTAGTTTGCGAAGGAAAAAAAACTTAAAGAGAACCACCTGAGAGAACCGAGAGGACAATCAAATGAAGAAGGCAGATAGACGAGAACACCCGTACATACCGGTATCTGGTACCTGGTAGTTCGCATGACACTTGGTACTGTACTGGTATTTTGGAAAAAACGCGCATCGTAGCACGGCACAGCACCGCACGGCACCGCACGGCGCTGCGGAGCTATAGTTGGGCTGAACTGAGCTGGAGTGCACTTTTAGTGAGTCAACAATGTAGTACCGATACCTGCTATGATACTTCGAATGATACCTGACATTGTACGAAATAGTAAGTGCATCAAAGCACGAAGAACTGCACAGCACGGCGCAGCGCCGCACAGTACCGCACGGCAGGGCACGGCACCGCACTGCACCGCACGGCGCTGCGCTGCTGAGCTGGCGCTGAGGTGCATTGTTGAGCTGAATGCTTGGAATGATACCTGGCACTGTACGAAACAGTAAGTACAGCAAAACACGCAGCACGGCACATGACGGCGCAGCACCGCACAGTACCGTACCGCACGGCACGGCTCGGCACTGCACGGCGCTTGGCTGCTGAGCTAGCGCTGCGTTGCGCTGCTGAGCTGAGCTGAGCTGATGGTGAGCCAAGCTCAGCTCAGCTGCGACCTGGTATGAACTTCGTGCAACTACCAAAATAAAGGTGAAGGAAGATGTCAAAGAAAAGCTGGGCCGTTCCGCAAGTGATGGAAGGAGGCGGTGTCAAAGTGGGAGGTCTTGAGAGGCCAGAGATTTTCCAGCCGAGCCCTCTCGGAAAAAGGACAACAGTAATTAGGGGTAGAAGCACAGTCGTATTGTATCGTTGAGTGAGTATTTGATGGCACTCGTATAAGACGCAAGTCGTTGAGAGTCAGCCATGCTAACATGGTATGACCCTGACGAGCGACACAACCAGTCGTAGTGCTTCTGCGCTGCTGCAGCAAGTTGCAGGGACAAGGAAGGGTGGATTGTGACATGGTCGTAGCCTTGGATGAGAGGCGGACTCCCAAAGCCGAGGTGGTAGGTGAAAACCAGTGAGTACGTGTGGCTGTCGCATATACCAGGGTATGTATGTGAGTAACGGCAGCCGTGCCCCAAGCTCCCGTCTCTGTGTACGTCAGTAGTCACGGTGCATGTGTATGTGCTTGGTGAACAGCAGCAGGAGATGAACCACGACATTTCACAACACTAACACGTCCAATGCAACCACCACAAGACACATTATCGGTCCTCCTGCCGGGGATACGAAGCATACGGCAGCAGCAAAAGCAGTGTACGAAGCTCAAACTCGTACATATCGTTGGAACGCCCGTTTTCCCCCTTTGGACTTACGACGCCCCCAGCGTGTCTAGTCAACCCCCTCCCGAAGGGGAACCTTGTACGCACGTGTAGTATGATGGTCACGGCCACGGAGTGCTTATCGATTGTCGGATTATCCGGTCCTGACGTCCAAAATTGCACAAGGTAACGTCGCAAAGATGTGTTTCATGTATAGGGTATGTAATGTGGGGCTCCCGGGTAGCCTACCCCGGGTATTGGTGTACCAACGGCTATGAATGTTACCGCCCCACAATACCATACCCATCGGTAATGCTACATACAAGGTGCCTTTCGATCGAGATACTGTGCCCAGGTAGTCGGGTAGGTTTAGCATAGCGCCGAATACCTGCCATACCCGCATGATATTTACCCGGGCTCCTACCCTCGAGTACAGCAGTAGAACCGGGTGCCCGTATACATTGTAGGGAGGCGGGGGCCTATGGTCATGCGACTACGGCTATGAATGAAATGAGTACGCCCCGCCCCCCGCCCCCCCCCCAATACCATACCGATCGATACTACTACACACCTTGCGATCGAGATACTGCTGTTGTACCAGGGTAATATGTTAGCTTTCGTATTTGATACAACTCCGTACAGCGGTACCCGCAAAACTACCTGACAGGCACGTTTTACTAGTGGCTTGTAAATTAGCGCTTCCACACAGATTAGTTTTTTCCTCATATCGTTTAGTCGAGTATGGATATTAATGTTGGTAAGCAACTAAATATAAATAAAGGAGTTGCTTTGATTATTGCTTATTTACTTATTTGATATGCATAGCGTTTTAGTATAGCATACTAGAACCCTTATGGATAGGTATATTTGAAATCTTAGTATGGTCATACTAAAAACCCAACCCACACGATCCAACCCATACGAATTGTAAGCGCACAATTTTTATTGTATAGGGTTTACAATGTCCATGTTAAAACCTACCTGATGTACACTTAATTTGTAAGGGGTTTAGTACTCTGTACCAAAATCCTTGCCGCTAAAGTAAGCGAAAAAGCAAGGCCCAGTTGCTTTGATCATGCTTACAATAATCAAGCCAGAAAAGGCGTATTTAAGCATGTTTTTCTAAGTTGCTTACAAACACTACGAGTAGTGGTTAACACTGTGGATATTAATGAAACATTCCACTCTCCCAATTTTAATACTATGGTTCGATACCTAATGCGGCACCTATATCGTATTGTCTCCCTTGGAAGTGGATAACAAATAGTTTCTTGAATTTTATTAAACTGTTTTAAATGCGCCAGCTTTGTGTTCGACCAGTTGAGTGGTCGATACTCAGCTTGAAATACACGACGCACCTAGACTAAAAACCTTCACCCACATCTCCACCCACCCGCGACGATCGTTCCGTTAAACAGGCCAATGATTGCCTCGTGGACGCTGAAGGGAAGCCTTGCCACGGCTGCGATTCCAGCAGCGGTGTACGCCGTGCAGAACTGCCTCTCCCAGGTGGCCTACGTAAACCTAGACTCCCTTACATTCAACCTCCTCAACCAGACCAAGACTCTCTTCGCAGCGCTATGCCTGTACCTCGTCATGGGCAAAAAACAGTCGCCACAGCAGCTGGTAGCCCTCTCCTTCCTTCTCGTGGCGGCCCTGATTCTCAACGCGAGCGGCGAAGGAGGCGGGAAAAACGTCTCTTCCTCTAGCGAAGCGGCAGCGGCGGAGGGGAACCCCACGGAGGCGATGGCGGCCCTGGCGTCGTCGGCGGCTGCTACCCGTTTTTGGCTCGGAGTGCTTCCTGTCGTGGGGGCAGCGCTGCTGTCCGGCCTCGCCGGGGCGTTGACCCAGCGCACTCTGCAGCGGAGCGGCCGTAATGCGTCCCAGCTGTCTCTAGAGCTCGCTGTGTACGGCGTCGGAACGCTGCTGCTGACGTCGGGGTATTGGTTTGGTGGGCCTGATGTGCTCGGGAAGGAGTGGCGGCGGGATTTCTTCCGGGGATGGACGCCGTGGACTTGGCTGCCGGTGCTCAGTCAGGCTGCTGGTGGGCTGTTGGTCGGTCAGGTATGTGTGCATTCACCGTGCTTTTGTTTTCGTTTTTTTCGGCTTTTGGAGTTTTCGCGTGGCTAGCTATTTGAACCTGTTTAGGGCTGCACACGGCCGTTTCGGGGCCAAATTGCTTGGAATTTGATTTGTATGTATACGCACAGAGAGGGGCTAGGTTTAAAAGCCCGTCGTAACACGCCGCTCTTATCTCCGTGTCGCTCTATTATCAGATTAGGCATCATACAGGTTTTAGTATGGGCGCTACAGTCATATAGGTTTTGGTATAGACGTCACAAGGCGTGACAATCCGGCTTGACCGCTCTTAAGTCGGTTTTCTCTTGAGATGGACGCTCTTAAATCGAATACCCTACTGTATGTGTTTTGTACAACGCAGCAGTAACGGGGTCAACGTTGACGCCTTTAGAAATGCACCCCCGCCTAGGACAACGCTTTATTTTTTTTTGGCGGGGTGGGTTTGAGGGCAGTGACAGGGTAGAGAGATGTCCCGCCGACTTGCCTCTCCACTCGACGGTCGAATGATCCGGCGGGTGGCGAAGCGAAGAATGGCCTCAAGCTGTGATTGGTCATCTGCTACCGGCGCTTTCATTGTTTTCGGCACTAATATTCCGAAAGCACCGCGCAAAGCGGAAGATGATTGCCGTTACGAAGCGTTCCTTGCAGGGTGTAAGTTCCATGGGTGGTTCGTTGCGCGTGCGATTAGTAGCATTTTGGTATCATACCACAGCCACCATTCCTCGATCCCCAACACCCCCCCCCCGCCCCGCCCGCCCTTCCCTATCGTGTTATTTTCCAAACCATTATCAATGCGTCGAACAGGTAACAAAGCACGCAGGGAGCGTTTCGAAGGGGTTCGCGTTGATTGGAGGCATTTTCGTCACCGCCACTGTGCAAAGATCTATGGAGAGATCAGCCCTCACATCGGTAAGATAAGCCAACAATTAGACAACGCTCGTCGTTCCCACCCCCAAAAGCGAACCCAAGCTACTCTTGCTGATCTCAACGAGTTACCAGTCCGACAATAAATGTAAACTTGGTATAAACACTTACAAAATGTGCCGAAACTCCGAGATCTTAGACAGGGGATGATAAGCAAATATCCCCGATTCAACCACCGGATGTTTCAAGTCGTTCTTTTTGTGTGCATGGTGGTGCGGTTATGGACAACTCTTAGGTGTATGATAGCTTTACCGCATGAACAGCCGTTCTAGCTCCTTTTAACAAAGCGCTGCCGATCAACCTCACACTCTTATCGTTTCAACGCGCGCCGTCATGTCACGACCCCCCCCGGCTTTCTCATCCGTCGACAGGCGCACTGGATCGCTGCGGTGCTCGTTGCTGGAGGCACATATCTGCACTCCAGCTACCCCCATCGTCCGCAGAAGGAGGCTGGAAAAGTTGCGTGATGGAAACCCGTGGTTGTCTACACCCCGAGTTGTATTGTTTTGCTGCTTTGGCAGTTTTGTGGATCACTTGAGGGTTGGCGTAACCGCGCGGAGGTTGTGGAGCCGATTTGTTCCTCCTTTCAGCGAAAACTGGGCGATAAATTATTTTGCTGCTTTGGCAGTTTTGTGGATCAGTTGAGGGTTGGCATAACCGCGCGGAGATTGTGGAGCTGAGCTCCTCCTTTCAGCGAAAACTGGGCGATAACACGTACAGGTAGTACCCGCCAAAAATACGTGTGTTTGTTTCTCCCTTTGTGAGGTTTACACGAGAATATGGTCGCTTAGAACTGAGCTGTACATTCGAAGTATTATGTGTTTGTGATAGCGAACCGAAGTTCGGAACACAACGCACAACGAAACAACACGGCAACAGTAGCAGTACCGCGACCATGGGCTCGTACAGGTTATGGGTTCGATGGGCTCGTACAAGTTATTTCGGGTTGAGTGGAACATTCAAAGTTGGAATTTGTTTAGAGTGAGGAACAACGGTGTCATTGTCGGAATTAGCGTTATCTGCGCGGCACGGCCGGCGCGGACGAACCCGAGAGCAGTAGTAGCAATGCGGGTGCCTGCGTTTTATTTTGTGGACGATTATAGCCAGGTACTCTCTACAATACGCGTATGTTGGAGGCCACCGCACTCCTGATCGGGGGGAAAACACTTGGAACTAGTGTAGGATAATTTTAGGAGTTCGAAAGGGTAAACCTCAATTCATCTTTGAATACCCTTGATGACAGCGACGAGTATTCACGTCTTATTAATGCAGTGCTAGAATATGTCATGAAGGACAGCGCGGCTCGGGTCAAACTTGCACAAACTACGTGGCGTAGCTTCAGCCCATTGACACTAGGACTGATGGCAATCGGCTCAGAAATAGCGAAGTAGTGTACCACTAATATCTAGCATGCCCAGATTTCAATATGTTCTCTGAATGTATGATTTCGCGTAAAATGTTACATTCTCAATAATGAAGGATACATTGACTACCCACACGGCGCGTTAGCAAGCGCCATGGACAAGGACAACTTGCTAGGACTTAGGTTAGGCCCTCACCGTGTTGTCCCTTTCGACTCACGCTGCTTCGTTCGATACATTAACCGTAAACCACGTTGTTCCAGCGGCCAACAACTCATGTGATTCTGCAACTATCCTGGCCCACAATTTTCGGTGGTTGGAAAGTCTGATCGTGATACCATAGCGGTGTAATTGTTGTTCCACGCTGTACTGTTTCGGATACGAACATGTCGATATCGACCAGCAGCCGTCGTTTTGCCTCAGCCAAACCTTGTCGCTGCAGATGCTCGTCACGACAATAAAGGAACGCGTTGCAATAGGGGGGTGTTGTAGTGAGAGTAAAGTCACACAGCAGCGTAGTAGGGGCTGTATCTGTAGGGCTGATGAGGTGCCGCTACCTTCGCGGATCTATTTGACGGCGTTCCGGATGTAGGCTTCGGTCCCTTTAGAGGTCTTACGCCGAAAAAGGTCTCTCCAGACCAATATTCAAAAAGTGTGCCCATTTCGTTCGTATCCGCCTATTTATAGTTCGCAGAAGTTCAAGAACGGGCTGGGTCGTGTCCATCTGCAAACTGCGTGTGACGCATGGTGTACTATCTAACGATAAGAACGAACGTACGTATATGATTTCCCGCGCAGTATATGAGTGCTCAAAGCCTGACTGCAAATTTGAGTAAATTGCAAAAAGTGTGCCCATCCATTCGTTCGTATCCGCTTATGAATAGTTCGCAGAGAAGTTCTTCAAGAACGGGCTAGGCCGTGTCCATCTGCAAACTGCGTGTGACGGATGGTGCACTATCTAAGGATAAGAACAAACGTACGTGTATTATTTCCCTCGCAATACATGAGTGCTCAAAGCCTGATTGCAAATTTGAGTAAATTGCGGTTTTAATCTTTTCCTCGTAATGACCCAGACAGCCAGTCTGACTTTGTCGCCTCTGAGCTTCAAAGTCCTCGATGAATAGTGACTCGACTGGGAACACTATTAATATTCTCGAGTTTTGATTTTTTTTCAAGCCGCTGTTTGGTACCGGTAGATTTCCAGCAACTACGTATGTTGCGAGTTTCAAATAAAAAAGGAGACAACACGCCTCATAACATATTACCCTGGTATCAAAATACCTAAATCACTGAACGGCACTTGGATTAGTATTCTGTAGCCCTAGTAGAGGGTAACCCTCGCGTACAATATGCATCCCTTTGAGGGAAAAAATGAAGGCACATGGTCACTTTTTAGTGACGATTGCAGCAACATTTGGCCACTGCTTGGCTGGGGGGGTGATGTTTGGTATCCAATGCAGGAAGTTGTACGACACGGTCGTAGTACGATCGTACTAGTATTGCTGCGCGCTCGCGATGCTCGAAGACGGTTGATGAAGGTCAACTTAACAGGGTACCTTGTATGTCGTTTTCTCTCCCAAAACGGCTAGGCAGGCGTATTGATTGTCCGTCAACGAAAGGAGCTCCCCTTCTTGCCCACGTGGCAGCTGGGCGAGCCAGGGGGTTCATAGTAAGCGCGTGTGAGTGTTCGGGCATCTCCAGTAGATAACCCGCATTACAAATACAGTAGGGGCGTCGGTCGTAGGCTTTTTGTTACACGGGTCCGAGGTTCATATCCTCTTGCAACGACCTTGTTGTTTTGAAAGCGAAGGGAGTGCTTCCGCGTGCGAAATTCCCTGGCGTGCCGGCCTTTTTTTGTGTAGAGGAACCGCACCACAGCAGTCGTTCAAGAGAAGAAAGGTTAGGGGAGCCAAGGACCGCACGTACTTGCATTCTAAGTGAATTAGTCGGCCGCAGGGTTCGTGCTTGTTCCGAGGCTCATAACCTGTTGCAACAATTTTATTGTGTTGCACGACAAGGGCGCGCATTTGCGTGCTATTCTCTCGCGTGCCGACTCAGTTTGGTAAAGGGGGACCACACGACGGCGGTCGTATGGGCGAAGAAAGCTTACGAGAGTCAAACACCTCCAACACTTGACTTGCAATCCAGTTGAGATCGCTCCACCGTTCGTCCAGCAGTGCGACCGACGAAATTGGCCCAGTGCCGGCGAATATATATATATATATATATATATGTTGTACACTGCCTTGCAGGAACTGGCGCAAAGGCATGATGGGGGGGGTAGCGGTAGGGCAGCGTAACATTACTATTGTGTAGTACGTGTATTCATGTCTGCGTCGTATACGGATAATGGTACGAGCTAAAGTTCGACAGATAAGGCAAGTGCTGCCACAACACATCTGCACTTAGCATGACATGCTTGATGGTTGCCATCAATAGTACTCGGGTTTCTTTTTCGCCGGCAATCGCGTTAATATGTACCCCCGAAAAGGTACTCTTATTGGTCCTACGTATTCGTTTACATTGGATTGGAATATACGCGCTTACATATATACGTTGAACGGTCACATTGTTGGATGGCAAACAAAATAGTAAGGTGCGTTTGACGTAATCATTACCTCCGAGTCAGTGAAACCACGTGTAATGATCGTTCAATACATGCTGCGGTTCCAGCCACCGGGATAGATTTTCTCCTTGTACTCTTAATTGCAGTACCTTGGGATTGTTGCAGAATTCGCCATGTCTCGAACGCAAACGCTCGCCGACCCCTGCACAAGCAAAACTTAACGCATACGAACGGTTGCCAGCGCGCGAGCATGCGTGCTTCTCTTTCTCTCCGTGATGGCTAGCATATCGAGATCGGCTTGTGCGGCCAGAGCCGTAGTGACTTAACTCCGTGATTCCGATACCAACGATGCACGGCCTAGTCGTTCATCATCCCATGAACCCAAGGTTCCACGGCCAAGCAATGAAACCGTCTCTCCGCTTCATATGTTTAGGAATCCAACCACACTTTTGGGGACAGCCAACTGCGCGGAATTATCGTGGGGTATTTTTTGCAGTAGAAAAAGGGATCTGTGCCGTGCGACAAAATACTGAGTCTTCTCTTGCACGAATCCAAGCATACATCGTACCTGGTACACAAGAGTCCATATCACAAAATGTTTAAACGCACATGTTTTACGTGTTGCTGCTCCCGCATAAACTCATGGACATCATCTATAGCAGTCCGTCGTCGCAAGACAGGCTCCAAGGGAACTCTGGAGATAAATACGAACGCAAACCAAGTAATATACCACAAATAATACACAACGCCAAGGAAATCGTACACAGCAAACAACAAAAACCAAGCCAACGTAAGTTCGTACCAAGTACACACGTTGTATTAGACGAGTGTAACAACCGGATAGGCAACACCAGGTAGCCGAACACAAAGGTACAAAATACGCCTCGAGAGCCGTGTAAAGAACGGAGGCCGAACAAAAGGCTCAAGAGGACAGATATAACATGCGGAGAGCAAGATTTCGCTAATAATAGCAAATCGCGACTTTTTCCGTTTCGGATTTGATCTCGGCAACTTCTCGAGGAACGCATCACAAAGGGACGCGTACCCCCTACTTAGCCTTCCATGTACTTATTACAAAAATACCAACAAGCTACCACGGCACACTAAAACAACCCTATTCGTATTTGTGAGGCGGCATTATCAACATTAGACACACACAAACGAGCCTTACGCTTGCGTCCAAAGCGGTACACATGCAAACATCACGCGCCCCGGGCGGCCCCCTGACTGTCGAGCAAACCCTTGTACAGATTCAAGAATTGCTCCTGTTTTTGTGAGCGCAAGCCATGTCCACTCTCGGTCCCCTGTCGGGGCGAGGAACTTCCCAAAGAAGCTCCTGCTTCGTCCTTCATTTTTTCGTCGTCCAGCGAAGAATAGTAGCAGGTCAAATAGTCCAAGACAGGCGCTACCGCCTCCCCAATGCCGTACGCGCCCGCTGGCAAGGGGTAAGGGGTGGTGGCGGTGGTTGGGCAAGTTGTTAGCGGACGGGAAAATTGGTACCAGGTACGGCTGTGAGTTAGCTGGCTGGACTTGACCGGTCATTGTACTTGGGTGGCGAGGTGAATCAAGTTTCTGGTTTGAGTTTTTTGACACAAAAAAAGACAGACACACGTCGAGGTAGAAATGCGCCATTCAGACGCAAAGACGCAGCACCGACCAGACGCAAGTAACTGTATACCTAGCCAACAAACAACTAGTCGGCGACTTAAAAGATAGCCAAGGCACAGCCCTGAAAAAAGGCGGTTGGCAACCAACGCGACTCGGTTGCTTTTACCGATGTGGCAACGGTCGTCGGCAGGAGGGTTCATAGCTTGCAGGGGGTGGTGTTTGGTGCCAAAAAAAACAAAAACGAAGGCTAGCGGATGCGAGCTCAGCCGATGATAAGGACCTTGCACCAGAGAACGTGCTCCGAGAGAGAGACAACGCAGCAGCAGCTGACCCACCAGATTTTCGACCGGCCTTGCCACCCTTTTCCCCCTGACCAGATCCAACCTACAGATACCTACGGGCAAGCTCGGATATGATAGAGGTACACCACAAACCGCTGACTGCTAGTTCAGCGGTTATTACGGCGTATCTCTAACGCAAGCAAAAGGCGCTGCTAGCTCGGTGGTTATGATGCATCACTTAACACAGGCACCATATCTCTTTAACAGTGGATATGACGAATTTCTTGACAAAACCAATTATGCCCTCTAACAGACTAGTCAACACCCAAAGCCTTCGAAACACGCACCAGTCTCAACCCTTTCCAAGACCGCCTCCTGTTCTCGCCGGTAACCCAGCAGCAAATCTTCACCATCCCCACGGCCACTTGTGGAACCGTTATCTGCAGCAGTGGTCTCCATGCCCCCGAGCGGCGCGGCGAGGGGGAACATGGCCGCAGCGTCGACTATTCCACGGAGGAAACAATAAGCGTCGAACCGAACGGGCTCGGGGAGGCGGAGGGCGATCTTGCAGAGCGCCGACGCACACGTGTGTCGAGTCTGGATGGGTCGCGGGAAAATCAGAGCGTCGGTTGACACGTCAGGCTGGCGGAAGGAAAGGGGGCGAATTAAATGGTGCTCACCCCTTTCCCAGCTCCTGAAGCGATCTTATTACCAGCACTCTAAGTTCAAGTGCTTTGTCCCGGGTAAGGTCAGTTACAACGGAATGAGGCACGCACCAGACCATCCGTATCAGACCACCCGTGGCGATGAATTAGCAACCCTCCAGCTAAACCTAGCATGACAACGCACTACTGCTGTGCTAGACTAGACCACACGAGCAATATATCAGACGTGTGGTAACCAGCCACACACATAAATCAACATCACACGACGCGATCTCGGCTTTTTAGGCCCGCAAATGAACCAGCTTTATCGCCCCGCCCTCCCGAACAATACCTTTCAACCTTCAAGCGTGACATACAAGTATACACCTGAAATTCTTCACAGCATGACAAGCAAAAATACCTAAAAAAATCCCCCAAAACCATTACAGACGAAACACCTGAAAATCTTCACAACACGACAAGCAAATACTCGAAAACTCCCTCTTAAGCGTGACAAGCACATACCCGAAAACTTCAAGCACGACAAGCAAGCAAGCTACCTTATAACAAAAAAAAAAAAAACATTACAAAAGCAAACACACCTGAAAATCCTCAAACATGACCGCGTGCTTCAATCGCAGGAGAATCGACACCGTCGCCCCGTTCATCTCCGAGACTACAGGGTGAACCACCGCCGTCGCCCCCCCATCCATGCCCTCCAGACCCCCAACACTTCCCCCTGCCCCTCTCGGCCAGTGAGGGTTGTTGGACAGCGCCAAAACATCCAGCAAGTCATTGCCGCCGGGGGTGGTCTGCGAAGGAGGTGCTGGTGCCAGATTTTGGAGGGGACCAGCAGCGGTAGGCGTGCCAGTAAGCTGGCAGCAGTATTCGCCGAGGAACCAGTAGGCCGAGCGCTTCAGCCTGAGGTCATATGGGCCGTTTGAGCACAAAAAACGAGCATGTCGCAGAACATAGGGTGCACCAGGCGTGCGTCAGTAGCGCTAGTGGTGTTCGAGCACCAAAAACGCACAAGCATCTACAGAAAGTAAGGCACACCCACCGGGTGTGCGGTTATACTAACAGTAGCGTGGTCACAGCGCGAGACTTGATGATACGGGTCGTTCGAGAGAACGGAAAACCAAGCGTTCCAGATATCATAGGGCACCGGAGCACCGGACGCGCGCTCAAAGCGTGACTGCGGGCTACAGATTCAAGGGTATGCCGGGTGTACAGCAGTTGCGCGACCATGGCCCAGACTGGAGGCAAGTTCGACTGAACACCAAGCCCTCGCAAAAAATAGGGCGCACCGGGCGTGCGGTAATAGTAAGACGTAAGACCACGGGATAGAAATTGAGGTTGTGCACCATTCGAGCAAAACGCAACCAGGCATTCCCAAGCATTCCTACAGAGTTGGGTACACCAGGCGCGCGGGAGCACTAGTACGACCACAGGCAAGATTCAACGCTAAACGGGGCGTGAGGTAGTAGCGGTGTGACAGCGGGCTAGATTCAAGTCAAGTGCGAGCAAAAACCACATGCGTTCGCAAAAAGTACGGTGCACCGCGCGTCCGGTATCGGTAAAGACACCACGGGATAGAAATTGAGGCTGTGGGTCGATCCAGCAAAAAAAAAACAAGTACTCTTCGCACAAAGCAGGGGTACACCGGGCGTGCGGCAGCAGTGCCAACACAGGCGAGATACTACCGAGCCGACTCTAAGTAGAAGAGCGCCCACTGCTTACATTTGAAGGGAAGTTCGAGCACAAAAACAAGCATCCGCCCGGAGAATAGGGCAGGGCGCACCGGGCGTGCGGCATCTGCGTTGCCACAGGTTAGACAAACACTTTACTTTTTATCTCCCTCGGTCTTGTTGTTTGGCGGACTTACCTTAGCTTGTTGAGTCCGTTCAACAAAAGATAAATACTTCTAAACAAAAAAGACGAAAAAACAAAGGGGTAAATTTGTTTGTAAGTGTTGCAAACCCCCAACCCCTTTAGAACTGTACTCACACGCTTTGGGGGACTTATTCTGTGAAAAAAAACGCTCGGAAATATGGTGGAAGAATATTGGGGGGGGGGGGAAGAAAGAGAAATGAGCAATGAGCAAAATGTGAGAAAACCGACATAGTCAGGGTAGTACCGCGTCGTCTGGGAATCAAGCAACGCCGGTGCTGGAGGCCTCGACCGCCCTGGCCCCTAACCTCTTACGACGGTGCCGTGGTTGTGGGTCCGTACGAGCGGTCCCTCTTTTTCAACACAGTAGGGATCCCGCAGCAATGCCGGTTTATGCCAGCCAACAAAAAACGGCACTATAGCGGCAACCGGCACTATAAAGGAAACCGGCACTATGACGAAAACCGGCACTATAGCGGCAACCGGCACTATAGCGGAAACTGGCACTATAGCGGAAACCGGCACTATAGCGGAAACCGGCACTACTCCGCACACGGCCGCAATAGGTTATTCCCGTACGCGCCAATTGTACCGGCACTATAGCGGAAACTGGCACTACTGTAGGGGTCTATAATAAGATTATGCCACGTGCAACAAGATTAAGGGGCTGTTACGGACACAGGCCACCCTTTGCAGGTCTCTCTACCAGGCAGGTTCCACGTTGGTCACTCACTTGTACTAGAAAAGTTCTTGTATCCGTTCCACACACGCCACGGACGAACTGAATAGCGTTCAATTCCGCGAGGCAAAAGCATCATCCCCTTTTTCCTATACGCACATGCCTTCAAAATCAAAGGCATGTGAAACCCTTGTGTATCCAGCCGTATCCATATCTTACGTCATGTTGGGCACCCAGGGGGATACCATATCAGAAACCTACAGTAGTAGTACGAGTGCATCTGGAAATTACACCACTCGCGAAATGCGTCAGAAAACGCAAAAGATATTGGCGGCTGATACTACGTATTCTCCACAACAATGACGTGAATGGCGTTCTCCCACAACATTCCCAGGTACCACTACAAAGAATAAAAATACACTCCAGCTGTGAGATCCAAGATTTCGACTACGAATATGTACTTTTCACAACACTGACGTTACACGCCTCTCTCACCACACTCCCAGATACTATCTTACGTATTTTTCACAACACCGATGCTACATGCTTCCCTCGCAACATTCCCAGATCCCATCGCCCGGCCGTACCGTACCTCGTGGCTGCGCTCCTCGCCCGGAAGTAGTCCAACCTCGCCGAGGATTCAGGGCTCCCCTCGCCCTTCCCCGCCTTGCCCCAGCGGGGGGCCTCTTCTCCACCGAGTATCATCGAGACGCCGTTCAGGCTGACGAAGCCACCGCTACCGCTGCCACTGCCGCTGCCGCTTGCGACCGTTAGCGGGGGTCTCCCTCCAAGCGGGACGGCGGGAGCAGATGGACCTGACACGACGGTCTCGTCCGCGGAGCCTTGGGGCGCGTATGCACCGGAATGCGCCGGAGCAAGCAGAGTACGCGGCCATGGAGAAGAGACGGGCGAGATGAACAGGTTTTTCGGCGAAAACCAAAGAAAAAGGCCAAAAAAGATGAAACCAAACAGGAAAAAGATGCGGCGGTGGACGGCACCGACGAAATTAACAGCCCTTCACTCGAAAAAGGCAAAAAATATCAAAAACTCGAAAAAAGCAAAAACGCCTCCTTTCCGTCTGTCAGCGGGAAAAAAACGCTTAAAAATAACAAAACAGTACACGGACCAAGGGGGAGGGGACGCAACAATAGACTGAACATTTATGCTACTGACGCCCAACACCGCACCGTCGCGGCTTCTTACCTACTGTCCAGGCCACGCCCGGCTGTCGCGTCCAGTCTTCGCTCTGCACCCCCCTCGTGTGGCGCGGCGGGCCCTTTTCTGAGCTACCAGTGCTAGCACGATCACTGGCAGTCGAGGTGATCGGGTTGGGCTGTCCCTCGGGCGGCAGGGCGATATTCCTGGCGCGCGCACGCGTACAAAAACACACACACACACGAAAGGGTGAACAAATGACATAATTAATTGGAGAAAACGCACAAAAATGCAACGAGGGTAACAACAACACAAAAGCTAATTGGGGGTACGAAACACACACACGAAAGGGTGAGCAAATGACATAATTAATTGGAGAAAACACACAAAAATGCAACGAGGGTAATAACAACACAAAAGCTAATTGGGGGTTGGTCAACACAATATTTTCGGGATTCGGGGCGACGATATAAACTCGGGCAAAACCATGGATGATACACGCGTATGACACAACAGGGTGGCATTTAAAGGTGAGGAATTATTCCATGGACGGTAAACACTTGGAAAAAGGGGGACTCTTAGAAAAAAAGGGACGTTTAAGGAGAAGCTTTGAAACCATGGACGGTTCAGACGGGCATTTAAGGAGGATCTTCAAACCAGGGATGGTATAAACCCAAAACAGAGGGATGCCAAAGGAGTGGAATCAAGGCATGGACGGCACACACGTACAACAGCGAGACGTTTACCGAGAGGCTTTGAAATCATGGACGGTTCAGACGGGCATTTAAGGAGGATCTTCAAACCAGGGACGGTATACACCCAAAACAGAGGGATGCCAAAGGAGGGAAATCAAGGCATGGACGGCACACACGTAGAACAGGGAGACGTTTAAGGAGAGGCGTTAAACCATGGGCGGCACACACGTAGAACAGAGGGCTGTGCTGTTTAAGAAGAAACTTTCTAAATCACGGAAGGTACACACACAGAACAGAGGGACGTTTAAGAATAAGCTTCAAACCACGAACGTTACACGCGTATGACAGAGGGACATCTAAGGAAAGGCTTTAACACCGTTGACGGTACACACGCAGAACAGAGGGGCGTCAAAAGAAAAGCTTCAACCATGGGCAGCACACACTTATAAGACGGGGGCGTTTAAGGAGAAGCTTCAACCCATGGACGGTACACACGTAAATCACGGGGACGTTTAAGGACAGGCTTCAGAGCATGGGCAGTGCACGCGTAGAAAAGGGAGAGGTTTGAGGACAAGCTTCGCGCGCAATTTCCTTGCCTTGCAGGCACGTAGAGTAACGACAAAAAAGCTGCAGAGTACCGTCATCACGCACATGACCCAGTGTCCCCGTTGTCGGAGAATCATTATGTCTTCGATTAGCACAGAAAATCGGATCGTGCGTATTCAGCTAATTCATACTGATACCAAGCTAATTCATAGTTGGCACCAGGTACCCACCGTGTTTATATGTGGCTGTTTCATACGGGTACCAGGTGTACCATGGTGTGGCATGCATACCCTGGTATGTATTGGTATGTACTGGTATGTATACCCTTGTATGTACTGGTATATCTCTTCCGCCAGCACTCTGTCCATGCAAGGCGGTGCACGGAGGTGTGGCTGCGAGCAAAAAAAAGACATGAACGCGAAAACATAACTGTGGGCAAAAAAGGCATTACACGAGCGCGAAGCGTGGCCACAAGCAAAAACAAACACGAGGACGTGGATGAACGCGCCCGTCATAAGTCCCTCACCTGTCGAGCAATCGGTACACCGACTGCAGCACTGCCTCTCGCGCCCGGCCTCCGTACCCAGCACACTGGCACCACGCCCGGAGCACGCAGCGTCCCATCTCCTCGCTTGGCACCTTCAGAAAAAAAGGCAAAGAAGAGAGGGAGAGAACCGCGGGGTGGTTTACCAATTTCGTGCATGGCCGTAGCCGCACAGGGGGGCGAAAAAAAAAATATGCGACGCGCATTGAACACATATCCAACTTCGCACGTACCCTTCACACGTGCGCTCGTGTGTGCGCTTCGTTTCGGTTTTGCGCGCGCGAGGCCTGCCTCCCACCTGATACATAAAGCTCTCCGTTAGGGCGAGGGCGATCGGGATCACTTCCTCCCGGCTCGCAGCGCTGCACTGCACCCGCGTGAGCAGGGTGTCCACGAGCTCGCTCAGCACCGAGTCCGGCAGCGTAGACGGACACTGCTCCACCTTCTGCTGCAACCAGTCCCACAGGACGCGCAGCTGGGGGTCGAGCGGGGACGGGTCTGGCACCAAAAGAAACATCGCCTGCGCGATTGTTTCCATCAGGGGTGCACGAAGAGGGGGGGGGGGGGGGTTGGGAAGGGATGCTCCTAGGGGGTAGGGAGGGGGGGACAGGTGCCAAAAAAGGCGAGAGAGGGATGAGTGCCGCTATTTACTACTAATACAAAGGAAATCATTTGGGGTCTAGCGGAGACGAGTCTGGCACAAGCAGAACATCGTCTGCGCGTTTGTTTTTATAAAGGACACGCGGGGGGGGCGGGGGGACAAACGCCAAAACGCCGAGAAAGGAATGACTGGGGTTCTCTCGTACGATACATGGGGGAAAATTAAAAGAGATAGTAAGGTGAACAGCAGAATTAGTACATTAGTAGAATTAGAAGATCGGCAGATTTAGATTTAGTAGGCCAGTCCCACACGTCGTCTGCGCGTTTGTTTTCATAAAGGGCAGGGGGGGACGAACGCCAAAATGCCGGGAAAGGAATTACTGAGGTTATTTAATACGATACATGGGAAAACATTTAAAAGACTTATTAACCTGACTAGCAGAAATGGTAGATGTAATTAGTAGAATATGTGAATACCAGGCCCTATTCCCTAGATCGTACCGCCTCGTTATCACTATAATCCTTCAAGACCATCCTGGCTCCTCGAGGGCACTCTGAGGTGTTCCTCATCGTTGACCCTCGAGAGTACGGTTACGCGCACAACCACATCGATGTGTGTCCACACCTCAACATACAGAAGAGAAACCTGCGAAGGGACTACTGTCCCACAATTGGCGTCTCGGCGGCGAATCTCGGTGGGAGCACCGCAACCTGACCACACAGAGCGGGTAGGTTTTGTTTGAAAACAAAACCGCACGTTTGTCACGCCTACCGTAATGGCAGACGAGGCAGACCCCCCTGATCCCGGGGAAGGTCCCCGGCGACCCCGGCAGCCTTCCTCCACGTCAGGAGGGAGGTATCCTCCCCTCACGTCATGAGGAAGACGGTCGCAACCCATCAGCGTCACGTGGACTTAACGAACGTCAGGCGGGACTGCAAGAGGTGCAAGAGTAGGAGGAGGAGGAAGTGGAAGAAGAGGCGTCCTTCAGCCCCCGTGAGCCGCCCCCTGAACAAGCTTCTTCGGAAGAAGAGCTGAGGCGACACCGTTATGGTCGCCACCGTAGTCGTCGCGGGCATCGCCGCCGCCGGTCGTTCTCCCCCGCAGGGAAAGGAGCAGCTGGTGGAAGTTTTTTTCCCCCCACACCGTGGTCAGTGCTCCTCAATACCAGTCGCTACTTAGTGAGAATAACACAGCGAAGTTAACGGTGTCGCCTTAGCTCTTCTTCTGAAGAAGCTTGTTCGGGGGGCGGCTCACGGGGGCTGAAGGACGCCTCTTCTTCCACTTCCTCCTCCTACTCTTGCACCTCTTGCAGTCCCGCGTGACGTTCGCTAAGTCCACCTGACGCAGATGGGTTGCGACCGCCTTCCTCATGACGTGTGGGGAGGCGGCCTCCCTCCTGACGTGGAGGAAGGCTGCAGGGGTCCCTACCTACCCGCTCTGTGTGGTCAGGTTGCGGTGCTCCCACCGAGATTCGCTGCCGAGACGCCGATGATGCAGAGCGAGGACAACTCCACAACAAGGCTTCTCGAAGAGCTAACCATTGTTTTTTCGTTTAGATTGTCATATACCGACGACAGCGCTGAGAAGTACTATCTTGAGACAAGCTGAGTCTCGATAGTAGTCTGTAACACCATGATGTACACCATGGCAATCTCACCATGCTACGTAAGAAGGATGAGGAGTCGGACCTTGTGTATCAGTATGTCAAAATCTTCAAGGAAGTACGGAGTGATGGCAGTCCAAACACACTTGAAGAAGGTTCCAGGTTGCCGATCGGACTACAGGTCACAACTGCACCCAGCACAGTCGCGCAAGCTGACGGCCTAGCAGTAACCCTATCCTCTTAAAGTTTTGTAGCTAGTTCGTGCTACCTCTAAACTGACATTGTCGTTCCCATAGGAACATGCCCAAGGATTGTGTCGCCATTAGAAACGTTTCGAAGCAGCGATAACATTGTACAGCATGGGAGTCCGTTAAAACTGGAGAAGAGTCATACTGTACTCGTATTTCACGTGCTTTTTTCACACGAATATGTCCTATTGGCTACTAAAAAAGATCAACCTGCGAAGGGACTACTGTCCCACAATCATTAATAGTAGAATTACAAGATCGGCAGATTTAGATTTAGTTGGCCCGTCCCGCAGGCCGCGCGGCGGGGGGTCGGGAGGAGACGGGTCTGGCGCCGACAGAAAGAAAGGTCGCCAACGTGGTGTGTGTTCATAAGGGTTGCGCGCGCCGAGGGGCAAGCAAAAACAACCCAACAAAATCGCGAACGGCATGCGCGCATTTCTTTTACCACACAACAATGGCAAAACATTTGAGTACATACAGTAAGCAGATTTATTACGGCATTTTTTTAAAATTATTAGTTGTAGGTTCAGCAGAGGTAGAGGATGGACATATCGAATAACGTGCGCAAGGGAAGTGAACGGGGTGACTCTCAAAACCCCCCGGGCTCCGCTCGCCAAACCGCCTCATTAATAAGAACCAAAACAAAGCAGGACTTCTTAACTTTCCCATGCCTTCACACTCGCAGGTCACCCAGCTACCAGAAATAGTGGTGGAACGAATATAGGCAGGGTCGAAAAAAAATAAATCTAAATCTCCACGCCGTTACCCTTGAAGGGAAGCCAGCTACGACTAAGGGCGACGGTAGTACGAAGATCGTCTATTGCTCCCTGACGAGGTCAAGACCGACGGAATTTTCGTCTCTCGTCCGCGAACACAACAACAACAACGTACGAGAAGCACCCCCAACACGGCCACGATGACCGACCGTATCTTTCGTCAAAAGACAAAGCTTACCTCGAGGGCAAGGCTGCGCACGTGCAGGTGAGGGCTTTCCAGAAGGCGGTGCTGCTGCAAGGCTCGGCACAAGTCTCGGATCGCCGCGATGTTCTGCTCTTCCACCACCTGCACCCCGATCCCGCATCCGCGTCAGAAGCGCCAGTTCGCAATCAAACGAGTTGGGGGTCAGCGCCAATGACCACAGTCTCAGACACGGCGTGCAAAAACAGTGTTTCCGCCCCACCCCCCGAAACATTGGCAAAACCTTCGAGGAGTTGCGAAGTCGCGTCTTGCGATATTATATATTTGCTATATACGGCGCAATGCCAACACATGCATACCCGTAAGACACACGGCAAGCGGGGGAGAAAAAAACCCGTGAAAAGCAAAAGGTGTGTTCTAAAAGAACCACGAGTTCGAGGATGACCCGTTGGACGACAGCGATGGCAGGGGGTAGGGCGTAATAATTGCCCTGCATCCCAGGACCCAGGCTACGATAGAGGAGTTCCTTTTTGGGGACATTTTTTTCCAGGTTGGCCCGGAGTCGCTCGCGCGAGAGACATACCCATCGTTCCTTCGCGGCCTTAAGCTTGGGTGCTATTTTAATCTGGCGACGGGAATCCGCAACGCAATAGTTAGCCACGCTGCGCTAAGCACATCGTGTAAAGTCGTTTAGTCCGTGAGGTGCAGAGTCACTCGTGCGACTGGCTTAGACTCGATAGTGAAATAAGGGGATAGCCTCCTACCGCAGTACTCGTATGACCATAGCTATTACACCCTCGCATCCCTACCATGTCGGGACGGAGCACGTCCAATTTTCACCGACCAGGAAGACATTGCATGCACCAAGCGCGGATGGGGGCGGTACCGGCCAGCAGACAGGGGACGGCTGCTAAAAAGCGCAAGAAACAACGCGTCGGTTCCAAAGGTACCGCAACTTCAGAAACCGTGCTGGCTGCCCACGCAAACGCAGAAACACATCGGCACTGTTCAAGACCATAGCCGCGTGCGGAGCGCGCACACGATACGTTGGGGTTTAACGTTCGTGAGGATGGCTACGGTTTCACAAAAAATCTACTATTAGCACCTCGATTAACGCCTTTACAACGGAAAAATTACTTGAAATTAGTACAGGGATGAATTTTGAGGCTTCGAAGGGGTCAACCAAAACATGTCCGAAAAGTGCCACGATATTTATTTTCAAAACTACCACGCCTACGCCAAAAACCTCCCACCAAACAAAACAACTATCACCTGTCCCGCCATCATATCGCTCAACATACGAGAGCTCCCCCCCCCGGTAGCCCCCCAAGCAGACCCCCCGGAAACCCCAGAGAGCGGTGCCGGCGAGGGGGGCAACCCGAGAAGGTTGAACGCCGCGCCGCCTCCACCAGCGTCCGGGGTGGTTTCAGTGTTACCCCCGCCCCTCCCCTTGGCAAGAGCTTCTGCAAAACCCTGCCGCAAGCTTATGGATGGGGGGCGTGGGCCGGCCGTTGCGCTGGGTCGCTCGCCGTCGAGAGTCCGTCCGGGAGAGCCGGATTTCCCGGGGGTAGCAGCAGCGGCGCTGCTACTGCCATCGCCATCGCCACCGCCTCGGTTTTGACTCTGCATGGTCTGGTAGCTGTTGGGGGTGAAACGGTCGCATATAGCGCGGCGTGTTGAAGGGGGGGAGGGGCGGGGGGATACGTGCCGTTACGAAAAGGCGGCTGCAATGCTCGCAGAAGTGTACTGCGAGCTGTGAGAGGAGAAACAAAGGGATGCGTACTCACACGATAGTCGGATATGGGAAAAGCAGAAAGCGGCACAAAAGACGCCGACGAAAGAATAGTTATGCCTACCACCCACCCAACCCCACAACAACAAAAAAAGAAAACAGACAGTACAGAGGAAGCAATCCGCGGTTGCATAGCGAGTCGCCGAGCAACGCCAGCGAGGGCAAACGAGCACAACCAATGCTCTTGCTTGTTTGGGAAGGCATGTCTTGGGCAAGGGGACAAGCCCAACCAAATCACCCACAATAACACCCCGTCCGCCCGAAACCCTCCCCGCTCCCCTTCCCCCCCCCCTCCGGCCAAATCTTGTCTCGAAAAAGGATGTGCGGTCAAGGATCAAATTACTAAAGCAAGCAACAAATGAGTACCTCCCCCCTCCCCTCGAACCCCCCCCATCCCCCGGGCTCCACCCCACCTGATAGCCACCTGGAACGTTCGTCCCACCACTCTGCACACCCTGCACGCAGCGTGGGCCAACGCCCAGTTACACTGAGCTTCGCCCGTCCCTGCGTCCACCGACGACCTGCTCGTGCCCCCTTTCCCCTTCTTTTTCTTTCGACTGTGGTCGGACCCAGCAGCGGCGGGAAGTGGAGCTGAGGAGTCCGATCGGCCTTGTAATCCCCCGGAAGGTTTGACGGAAGCAGCAGCAGCAGCGGCGGCAGCGGCAGCGGCAGCGGCAGCGGCAGCGGCAGCAGCTGTGGCGGGAGCCGTGGCCTCTTCCACGCACAACTTGATGCGGTCCACGACTCTTCGAAAAATATCGGCGTCTCGAGACTGACGCTGGACGTTGACGAGCAGCTCCCACGCCCTGCGTTGCCGTGCAGCAATGGTAAGACCAGGAGGCACTTACGGGTCAATCGGATATCGGATATCGGATATTGGAATCGTGCATATCGATTTGCTTTTTCGTTTTATCGATATCGTATCGAAACATCGAATCATATCGATATCGTATCGAAACATCGAATCCTATCGATTCTCGTTCAATAGCCCACTTAACACCTGCCGAAAGAACGGCGAAATAATCGTATCGATGTATCCCATCACGAACATAACGATGCGCGGTGAACGAATGTTGCATATTGGGTTCGAATCAACGATAAATGGAACCAATTTAGAATTGAGACGCATACAATCCTTGCAAGCGCAAGGACTGACTACGGCCGTCAGAGGCTCAATCGTGGGGGCCTCCAGACCGGAACATTCTCTCGTAGTTCGTGATGTGCTTATATCCCACCACTACGTGCCTGTCGCGACAGAGACAAAAACACAAGTCGGACAACCAACAAAACCAGCCAATCGCCCATGCGCCACGCGACCCACCCACCTGGGATGGTTCAAGATGCACTGCATAGCCTCCAGCGCTACGCGGTGCCTCGCGTCCGGCACAGAGCTAACCATGGTGCGGTACATGTCCAAGCGCATGGTGCCATCCAGGGCTTCAGCAAAAGCTAGTGCCTTGATCGCTCGGAGGTAGTACACGCACGCTAAGGAGTCCGAAAGGTTGGGTTCGTCACCGGGCGAGGCAAGCGCCCCCGGAGCCTGGAGCATTCCCACGGTCGTCGGCACCATCATCGCCTTGCTGAGGAGGGCCTGAAAAGGCAAAAAACAAAAAATAAAAGGTCGGGGAACGCGCAGAAACAAAAAAAGGAGAAGGGGGTGCGAAAGCTTTGAATTGAACCCTCAATACCGCTCTTAGCATTCACCGACACCAAAAACGCAAGTGCTTTGTTCCCATAAACATGGGTGCACTTACAAAAAGGGTTGAGGGGCTGAGTAACGAAATGCCGCTGACGCCGCGCCCCCTCTATAACGCACAATCCATACAGCATGGCCAGGCCAAGGCTACGCGGTAGGCCGGGTACCCCGCTCTCCACTACTGGGGTTGAGCCACTCGCACGAGTAACCCTTTTCTTGACACATCAACTCTCCAGCTTCTGGACAAGCCGTGGTCACAGGTCACAGGCAGATGTCGTCCCTTCTCCCCCCCGGTTCTATTTGCCTTCGATTTTTATCGCCCACAGGCTTCAGTAATACCTCTGTTCGTCTATATTTCATCGAGTGTTGTCGCTAACTCACGCTCTCGTGCCTTCCGCAAGCCAATTTGAGCACAAGAAAAAGTCCCCTCGAATCAATACGAGCATGCACTCAGGGGGACTCAAACTCAACTCACGAAACTGGCCCACACCAGGCTCGAGGACAACCTGATACGCCACCGCGGCGACCGGCCAACCCTGTACCTCCCTGACAAAAGAGCTTACCAGTAGGCGACTTTCTTGGCGCAGCGTAGCTTTACCGTTCCACTGTGGATTGATATCGCAAAGCTAAAACGGCACGAAAGATCTTCAACTAAGAACGAAAAAGAAACAGCGGGGTCACTCGTTACGAGTAATCTCTCGAGCCAACGCAAGAAAAGGCTCTGAAAACAATACAACTCCCTACCATTTTTTTGTTTTTTTTTGGGCGGTCGACCACAGCTGGCGGTCGAGTTAGATCATTTATGCGGAGTGGACAACTTTTACGCCACGCACAAGGGGAACGATCGTTATCACGTAGTGTGAATGTCGTAAGGCACCCAAGGAGCAGTTACACAGCAGTACTCCCACTGCTGTCTCTGGAAGTGGCCATACCGGAAATTGAGTCAACTCATTGAAGCTGTCATCCATACGCAAGTCCGCCTCACAAGCGGTTCTTCGTAGTAAGATGCAGCTCACCCTTAATGCGACTCGCCGAACACCTCACGGCGCTTCGCGCTTGGTGCAAGCAATGCCTGCCTCGTCAGTGAAAACCCGACATGTTCCATCCCGTTATTGTCGGGATGCGGGGGTCAGTACTCTATCGCCATACGACTACGGCCATGCATGAATATCGAGCCCCGCCGCCTCTACCGCAGGCACGGTCACTGCCACTTTCGTGCGTAGCACTACCCACAATACATGGATCATATTTAACTCTCCCACGACTGCGCCCCCCAACCCACCTGCGACACAGCATCGGGAGAGTGCGTTGCTTGGTCGGCAAGAATCGCAAACGCATGGCGCGCCGTTATCGCGTTCTCGCTGCAGCAGCCCAACAGCACCGCAGGCAGCACGCTCTGGTCTCGAGCGAGGGCCGGACATCTGCGGATGGCCGAAAATATGGCAGCAGATATCTGCAACGATTCCTGGAAGGCGTCTACCCTCTAATGCGCATCAGAGCGAGGCAGAGCGAGGCAGAGAGAGCCAGAGAGAGCCAGAGGGAGGCAGAGAGAGGCGGGTGCAACCAGGGGGGAGGGAACAACCCTCTGTTACTACTGGATATCTGTGGATGGACCAAATATGGCAGCAAAAATCTGCAGCGAGTCCTAGAACGCTTCTTCTGTAGCCTCTGAAAGGCATAAGAGGCAGAGGCGGTGAAATTAATACCGTCAGAACCCCAAAATCCCCCTATGCTACGAGTCCCAAGTGATTTCGCCCCAAAAGCGGGTTTCCAGTTGTAAACGCGTGAAGGAAGCGGGGTGGGCAAGAGGAGTGGGGTCGGAGTTGGTTCGAGGAAAAACACCTGCGTTAATTTGCCCACGGAGAAATATACCTGGTTATTTTTGGCCGAATGTATGAAAAAATATCACAGATGTCAATAATATTTGACGTCATAGGTTGCACCGCATTTTTTTGTTTTGTTGGCAAATCAACACAGGTGAAGAAGCCAAGGGAGACCGGCGGGGGGTGGGGAGGAGGGGGGAACCCTTTTGGAAAGTCAAAAGGAACTAATCTATGAAAATATAGAAGTGTACGGGCGCAAAAACATGACCGAAGTATTACACGCAGCTTGCAACATAGGAGTTTCGACGAAATGCTCGATCCCACAGCTGAGATTCCATCATTTGTCTAAAACCTGCTGGGAACGTGACGGATGATAAATGACACTATTGCTGGAAACACGAAGATACAAGACAAAATACAAAAATGCGAAATTTACAAAATACGAAAACACACAACACCAATTTACCTGTTTGTAGGCCCTTCCCTTGCCCTTGCCCTTCTTCTCCGGCCGCTCCTGCGCCTGGAACGACTGGAGCGGGGCGAGGGTCGTGTCTCTCAGCACATCCACCGGCGACGGTTGGCCGCCAACCCCGCCTTCCGACGCGAGCTGACAAAGCGTTGCCACGGTGTAGAAAGCCGGGATCTTCCGAACAGCTGAACGGTGCTCGGTCTCCTCTCTGCGGCGTTCGGGGGTCGCAGAACAATCGCGACAAAAATAGACAGCACCATAAGCAGTGTTCACAAGTCGTCTCCCCGGACACAACCAGGGCCTATACCCCGCCGTACAATATACAGTCGCTCTATTTTTACGTACGGTCGAACGGCTAAATAAAACCTGAAGCACTCAAATACGTCCCTCCCCACACTCCGCCGTATATCATACGGTCGCCCTAGTGTGTACGTACGGCCGCGCGGCCAACCTGAAGCACTCGATAGCCTGTAGGATCTGCCGCGGCGAGATACCCCGTCCCTCCCAGTGGGATCCCAGCACGCGCCCCTCAGTGTCCCCTTGAGCAGTCACCATTCCTCGCACGAAAAAGTGAACCAAGCGTACCGCCTTGCCATCCCAATCTCCTTCCTGCGCATTGGTGTCGCGAAAGGTGTTTCAGGCGGCGCACGCGCGGGGGGCGGGGGGGGGGGCGGTAGGGGCTGGGGGCGGGGGGAAAGAAGGGGGTTGGTTCTGGTTCGATGTGCGTCGTACCTCACAACGTGTCGAGAGCGCTGCTGGCCTTGTGCAGGAAAACCGGCGTGTTCCGGTAGAGGAGCGTGGGCGGCAGACACTGGAAGAAAACCGCGCGTACGCCATGTTCATAATCAAAACGAAATATTATGTTGTGAAGGACTGCACGTAAATACCGCGATCGGGACATAAAAAGACGCTCTGAACTGACTCTCCTGGTGCTGTTACTATCGGTGTTGCCCCTGCTATTGCTACTGCTACCGCTACGCTGCTATTGATATTGCTGCTGCAGCCGTTGCTACTGATACTGCTGCTGCTGCCACCGCTGTTGCTGTTGCTGCCGCTGCTGTAAGTTAGTGTGTGTCGAGCTGTATGGCGGACAAGTACAGTAGCAGCAACAGCAGTAGTAACACCACCACCAGCACCACCACCCACCAACATCACCACCACCAATAAAGACACCACGAACACTACCAACATCAACACCACCACCATCACCCCCCACCACCATCACCAATACCACCACCACCACCCACCAACACCTACACAACCAACCCCATAACTACCACCACCAACACCACGCCACCCACCACGCCACCACCACCACCACCACCACCACCACCACCACCACCACCATCCCCACCACCACCGCCACCACCACCACCACAACTATCACCACCACCACCACCATCACCATCACCATCATCACCACCACCACCACCACCACTACCACCACCACAACCACCACCACCACCGCCACCAAAAACAAGAACAGCAAGAACAAGAACAAGACCATCAAGAACAACAACACTACAGCAAGACCCCCGCCTTGCTAGTGCCTCACCTTCGCCGAGCGCAGGATGGCCAGTAGGGCATCGAAGAACGTCCCGCCACAAACGTTGCAGTCTCCTATTCGAATGCACAGCTGCGCCGTGTCGCGTGAGATGTACGGTAATGGAGGGTAGGGGTGGACAGATGATCACGTAGAACATGACGATGAAAAAAGAAGGCATAGGGGGCGCCGCATACAGTCTACGAAAAAGCAGAAAACCATGGCATAGATGGTGCGGCAGCATTCAATGCGGTGCGGTACGAGTAGTTGACGATTATCATGGCCAAAAGCGCAACATCTAGTTCCAGTAACGTCATCGGCATCGAACACTCTTCACTCTCCACGACACGTGAAAAAACGTGCTGCTATGCTTATATAGCATGATGGTCACGTGTACCAAGCATCAAATCAGCAGCGGAGAGCAAAGTTATCGCCAGATGATTTGACAAAAGTCATACCATATGGCACGTTTATTATACTTGACCTGCTGACCACAATAAATAATAGATTGTTTTAACTGAAAACATATAACCAACCACCTTCAATTTAATCTGCCCAGTACATATACACCAAAGTGTCAAGTACAAAGCAAGGCTTTGTGCTCCGTATGATCTGGCTCACTTCTCTTAGCAAGGGTACCAGCCGCTTCTTGGGCATGGTGGCTCCTTTCGCCACCACGTCTGCTGCTACCGTCCAGTACGGTCTGGGCTTGTTCGCTTGGTCATAGCTGGATCGGTCCACCATAAGACAGCGACAAAAAAAAGTGACAATGCGGCGGTTAGTCGATCATCCGAGCAAAGCCATTATGCCAATAACAATACTTCAAGTATATAACTCGGCGCATCGCCGGCAATTTATTATTAAATGCCGTGCTGTTTCCTACCAGTTTGGCTCAAAACGTAGGGCGCTTTTACCAGCTAAAAACTGGGGGGGGGGGTGCTCCACTCGCGTAGCACGACCGGAGGAAGGTTGGCCGCGTTTTGACATAGGTTAAAGGAGGCGTTTACATGCGAGGAAAAGGGGCGCTGCATCCCCCCCTTTCGCTATTTCGGTTCAGGTGTAAGGGGGGCGTGTGCACGCCGGGGACAGGGGCAGCATAGCCCCTTCCCCACCCTTGCTCTGGGGGTATCATATACTGCAAGCATCTTTCGTGGAAGTGACCAAGTGACAACCAAACGAGTTTATATGATATTTATAGTTAATGTAACATTCTTGTGAAAATTAAAAATACACTCCTTAACCATGATGTCGAATAAGAGGAGGTACGCCGGTGCCCTCTCAATTTCCGTCGTGTACATTTTCCTAGTGGTCTGACGCTCCTGTGTTGTCCGGTCGGGTGCTGTCATAGATTGTCGCCGTGTTCGTGCGTCCCTATATATGCGGGAAAGTGTTCGAGCTCTTCATTTTATTTTTCGCTGCTACTTTATTCACTACGGTGGATACCTTAAGCTAAACTTAGCGAAAACAACGAACGAAGCGAGAATCATGTTCCTTTTTGTTTTGTCCATTTGGATATGACCCACCCCGTGAGCGATTTTCGAGCACGGAAAAAAAAAGTCATCGTAATTTGTACCTGGTAAACCCGAAACCCTGGTTTCACGTGGTTTCGCGTGTTTTAATACAGAGTCCGACCGAATTTAGCTCGTTTCTCTCCGACTAATTGCAGCCCTTGCCTTCAGTGAGAGGTACCTGGTATATATTCACACCCGAACCCGTCTTACTTTCTCCCAGGGGAATAATTCTAAGTTTTTTCTTTGTATTAAGAGGCACCTACTGCTGTAAACCGTTCCGTTGTTCTTTTCTCCGGGGGCGTATGTAACTCGGACTCCTTTTTACGGAGTTCCCTTTTTTCCCATCAAAAATCCAACATAGATTTCCAGACCTACACCTGGTATCATTTTCGCCGCCCCCTCCCGCCCCCCAAAAATAAAGATGTGGTCGGGAAAATCGCTTCCACCACCGATTCAGAGAAAACTGAAGTATGTCGACGTCTCGATTGAATTCAACTTGAAACCCTAACAAAAGCGGTCAGCGGCGTTGACCGCCTCTCGCAAAATGGTTGGTGGAAAATTCGAAAACAGCGGATCCGATTCGCCCGCTTCACGGATCAAACATGCCTGCGAATGGGCTGAAACCCCACTCCAGCGGAAAAGTTAAAATCCCGGAAGAAACGTTTTTCGGCCTCGTGGGCACTCTTTACTCTTCGGAGGTGTCCACAGCGTATGAAGTCTATCATATAAGCACAAAGACAAGTTTCCTTCTTCCCAACTTGAAAAACGAAAATCCTTCGCACCAATGACTGGTATCATATCATATCATATTTTCAAAATATCACATGTATGTCGCACCAAGGGTACAGATACTAGTAGTACTATGAATAAAAATGCAAAAATGCGATGACGATATCGCATGAAGTCGCAACCATTGTTGGAAGAAGAGAACAATATCAGCATGATCATCCAAAGTTGCTTTGGGTATCACATGATACCCTGGTACAGCAGCAGTACCTGGCAAACATGGCTGTACTGACCGTACTGCTGTAGATGAATACAAGGACCCTGGTACAAGCTGCTGCTGTAGTTCTAAGGGGAGTCGCCGGCCTATACCCTTACCGAGGACACAACCCGTAATACGCGCGATCGGAGTCTCACACACGGCTTACACCGGTGAGTTTCAACGAAATCTTGATCTTCGATCTCACAGCTGGAGTGCAAATTAATTTTGTATTATACACTCTACAGCCTCTTTGCCGACAGCCTCCTCGCCGCCTACACAAAATACCATATTCCACAACAAGGCACTACAGCGCCTGCTGTATGTAAGAGCTCGTGTTTACCTGTGCACTGGGTGTAAATACCTGGTCCTTCGTACCAGGTATATATTGCACCAACCAACATTCAGCACCCTTCCTGCGCTTTAGGAAGTGTTACAAGGACATATGTCCAGCGGCAGTGCTGAATAAAAATATCGAGCTACAATACCGATTACAGCGGAAACAAGTCTCCTGGACTCCGGAACGTATATATGATCATGCATTCTCGTAGAGTGGTACCAGGTATTTTATGCAAGTCATTCGAGAACAGGTGAAATGCAAGTGCCAGGTTCTCGACTTAATCGCATGGATATCATACGTATGATACTTCGAAGAATGATACTACACAAAATAAATTACACTCCAGCTGTGAGGTCGAAGATTTCGTCGAAACTAATCTGTGCAAGCTGTGTGTGATCCTCCGTATTACTGGGTGTGTGTGTCCTCATCTTGATGTTGTATCATATGACATGATAAGCCCTCAGCTATTGATAGTAATAGTTGACTATGCGTCGACGCTTGATGGTGTACGAAGTACCGTTTTCATAATGGTCTGATCCAGCGCAACAAGTATCACAGTTCACCCAGGTTACGGATATCCGTGGACGGCCGTATTCCAAAGCCGGTACCTGAATTGTTTGCACGCTGCTGCAGTTGGCAGTATCGTCAGCTACGCGACATTGTTCCGCAGACAACAAAACAAGCAATAACAATATACCAGGTAATACATATCCACCCGGAAACCCGGGGATGTAACCAGGATGTACCCTGACGACCAAAGAACCGTGGAATGCGAGGCAAGAGTCATACGCCACCTACATCAATTCCCTCCAGCGCGAAAAACCGGGGATTTTATACATCCATCCCCCTTTTTTTCCCCCGTTTTTTTTTCTCTGCTCTCTGGTTAATGTGCCAACATATAATCCTACCTGTTGGTGCAAAAATGCCATTATACAAGGTGTCAAACGCGTAAACGCCACCTATATTTCGGTTTTCACCAACGCCACCAACCAGCTATATTTCGGCCCAGAGTGGTATACCGGTATCCTTCCTGCCTCTGAACTTGGTGTCGTTTCGTTGGGTCAAGCCGTGCACGTGAAGCGACATCAAAACCTGGGAATACACACATCTACTTTCCCGCTTCTGAACAAGCCGTGGTCACAGATGTCGTCCCTTCTTCCCCCGTTTCTTGCCTTCAATTTTAATCGCGCACAGGGTTCAGTAATCCCACTGCTCGTCGATTTTTCATCGAGTGTTGCTAACTCACGCTCTCGCGCAATCCGCAAGTCACTTTGTGCACAAGAAAAAGTCCTCGCGAATTTATACGAGTATGCACTCGGGGGGATTCGAACTCACGAAACTGACCTATACCAAGCTCGAGGATAACCTGATACGCCACCGGGGCGACCGGCTATCACGCCCGGACTATTCTACGTACGTACGCGCCAGCTCTGCGCCTGCCCTTTCATAAGAGCCCCACAAAAACTAGTAACCGGAAAACACTCGTACAAAATTCGGCAGCTGTATTACTGTTGTACTGAATCAAGTGTAGGACACACCCCTTCTCAAATAAGAAACCTAGCCAACACAGTGACATCTCGGTTCCTTCCTAGAGAGCTGGTACTGCTGCTCCCTGTACTACACGTACAAACCTGGACACTGGACACCTGCAATCTCGAAAAAAAAGGAAGCTTCAAGCACCTATCATTAAGAAATATCACGTATGAGGCAACGTCATCCGCAGAAGCGATCAGAACCATTTATGTTCATCATTCGCTGGTACGTCCTTGGTGATAAGTATATACTGCTGCTGCAACACTGCTGTCGCTGCTGTTGCTGCTGCTGCGGCGGCTGCTGCGGCTGCTGCGGCTGCTGCTGTTGTTGCGAGTCAGTACAGCAGTATGATACTCCTTACTTGTACTTGTAGACTATGTATTGCGTGTTATACTTCTCTTTTATTTCATGTTCTGTTTCTTGCCTGCTGTGTGCGAAGTCATACTGCCCACTGTTTCTCCCATCCTCGTCCCCGCCACCGCCGACACCACCACCACCACCACCCCCACCTGCTCCCCCAACACCTCCCCCACCACCCAGAGCCTTGCTTGGTGCTGCCGAGCTTCCTCCCACTAGAGAGGATGCCTTGCTCGGTCCATACCCATAACTGCTGTCGACGTCGCTGTTGCTTCGACTGCGAATACCGCCACCAGCACGAAGGCGGCCCCAAACGCCGCTAGAAGGGCGGCGATATTGTGTAGCCGCAGGGGACGGTGGAGGAAGTTGCCTCGACCGCGAGCGCTCCGAGGATAGACTTGGGAGGGTCGGCATTTTCTGTGTTGTGTGGCTGCTTCTGTCTTGCGAGAGATGTTTTGAGCTTTTGATCTTTCTTGCAACATCCTTCGCAAGACATGAAACTCCCATGGAGCGACGGTTTCGGCGGTTTCAAAAAATTAAGAAATGATAACAAACATAACGTTATCGACCAACGATCAGTTTCGTCGACAAACGATCTTGGATGACCCCATGACAGCGGCGGCCTGCGAATGGTCGACGGCTAGCGAGCTGACCGCTTATCTAACCGCTTACGCCACAGCTCCGACCTGCGATGCCGCAAGCACCCAACTCCTGATGTCCGTACTATTGACAAGTAATTAACTCAGATACAGTCAATCTGCTGCTGTAGAAAATGAGACCGTCCCGAAAGACTCCGTGAGTCGCAGCGCGTAGCAAGTCGCAGGACTCCACGGACACGCCAGGCATAGTATCCGCTCTCTGCTACAACCGAGCGCTCTCCCGGCCAGACTGTGAGGTTTCCCATCACCGGTTTGTGGGGTCGGCGCTACAAGTTGTGTCTCTTGCAGTCTTCCACGTACTCGTGTAGTAGCCGTGTCCGGCTTCAGGGCTGGCCCACCTGTCCTGTTTTTCTTGTATGATGTTTTAGTATAGACTAGAGAGCTAAATATATCGATTCTGTCATATGTCAATCATTTATCTACGAGTAACATTTAGCAAGAATTTTTGAATTTTCTTCTCACCCAGAGCATTTCAGAAAACAAAGCAGGAGGCTTATTGCAATCTAGTTTCCGGTTGGCCGACCACTCTTCTTTAGTTTGCTCTTTTGTCGAGGAGGCTAGAACTATACCTCGTGCTGTCGTTGGGCGATCGGGCGCGGCGTCTTGCGGTGTCTTGGGGCGCACGGGGGCTTGTGCGTGGCCGCTGCTTTAAAGGTACGAGACGCTCCGCAGTTAAGGCATTGTTGGGCTCTTTCTTGGTGCGACTGGTTGGGTAACAAATAATCTAAAATACTCTTTTTGCAGGTGTCCATCGAGATCTACGCTGTAATGCCTCTGATTTTTTGGGTGTCAGGTACAACTCGCACCTCGTGCCGACGGCATCTATGGGAGGGGGCCGTGTGTCAACCCTAAGTAGCTTGGCAACAAAAACACAGTGCCCACTCTGCCTCTTGTAGCGCTAGGGCAAACTCTTCTCACGGCGATTATTCACCCCACAATATTTTCGTAATATTAATGGAGGCCCGACAACAAAAAAAGCACTCGTTTCCACGACTCTGCAAAAGGTCTCGAGTTCTTTATCAGACTCGTATTCCGGCAGGCGGCCGCCGATTCAGCCCATTTTTTCGCTAGCAGCGTGGGGTAGGCACAGCCCACGCTGGTGGTGCGTTGCCCACCCGCGGCGCGCTCACTCGCGATCACGGGGGAGTGTGCAGTGCTTCGATCTGGAGTGATAAATCGGCAACAAGCGGTTTGTTTGTACGGAGAAATTCGGAATTCATCACGCATATAAGCTTAGACTACAAGGTTCCCCTCCGGGAAGTGCCTAGCTAGGGGAGTGGCGCAAGGACACATGATTATTATTATCATTACCGGCCGCAATGACCATTTGTTTGTACATACAAAAAAACTTGCCCGGAAAAAAATTGGTTTCGAATTTTACCCGCAGTACTTCTTGGGTGTACTCAATAGCAGCAGTATTTTTAGCACCTTTTGGGTACTCGAGATAGACGTGCCCACGACCGATCTGTTGTTGTGGAGAAAATCCACACAACACACAAAACCTTTACACCGTATGATATGCATGATTTCGAGAAGAGCGTCACACTTCGACCTCCAGGTTAGGGATCACAAGGACGCGAGAAGGGGCACGTGCGGCGCGGGATGCGTCTTACTGTAGAATACTATGTAAATAACACCTATTGAGAACGAGGGAGCAAGAGGACAATACGTGACAGGCTATGGCAAAAGCAAGTCGCCGCCGTGAGGAGAGGATACGGCACGCGCCCATGTCCTACCACGGCAGTAGCGCTTTGCTCTCCGCATGTCGTCTGCTGCTGTGTATTATCTGCGTTCTTCGCAAAAAAAACAGAAAAAATAGTCGTTAAAAATCGGCCTCTGTGGACGTAAACGTATAATTTGAGTACTAATATGATATTGAAACGATCCTCACACTTTACGCCGGTATGTCACTTGACAATGGCAGGAGCAGCAATAGCAGCAGCAGCGAGAGGTAGCGGCGTATAGGCGGGTAGAGCATCGCAGGCTCCGATCAAAGCAATCAGCTACTACAACAGCAGCCACACGCGCGGAGAGTAGCAGGCTGCTGCTGCTAGGGGGCTGGACTGCTGCTGGGCGGCAGGATCGTGGCGTGGTGCTCTGTGCCAAAATAGGGAAATGTACATGTACCAAGCCCACCAATCTGGACATAAATATAAGGATCTTTTGAGTACTAATATGATATTCAAACGATCCTTGCACTTTACGCCGGCATGTCACCTGACACTGACAGGAACAGCAGTAGCAGCAGCAGCGAGAGGTAGCGGCGTATAGGCGGGTAGAGCATCGCAGGCTCCGATCAAAGCAATCAGCTACTACAACAGCAGCCACACGCGCAGAGAGTTGCAGGCTGCTGCTGCTAGAGGGCTGGACTGCTGCTGGGCGGCAGGATCGTAGCGTGGTGCTCTGTGCCAAAATAGGGAAATGTATTCGTACGAAGCACACCAACCTGAACATATATCAGGACCGGTTGAGTACTAATATGACAATCAAACGATACTTACACTTTACGCCGGCATGTCACTTGACACTTGACAGAAGCAGCGGTAGCAGCAGCAGTGTAGTGGCGTATAGGCGGGTAGCGCAGGCTCCGATCAAATCAATTTGCTACTACAACAGCAGCCACACGCCCAGAGAGTTGCAGGCTGCTGCTGCTAGGGGGCTGGACTGCTGCTGGGCGGCAGGATCGAAGCGCGGTGCTCTGTGCAAAAATAGGGGAATGCGCTTACGCGTACCCTCTACGAGCAGAAAAGCGCGGTTTGCATCCAAATCTTACGTGCGTACCCGGGGATAGGGGATGCAGAAACCTAATCCCCGGCGATGTTGCGGAAATCCGGGGATTTGACTTAAGTGTGCCCAAGGCCAAAAACGTTTTAAAGGCTTGCCACGCGCGACACACTGCACGGATCGCGCCCAAACCTCCGGCATCGCGATCCCGACGGTCGAATTGTGCCCATCCAATCCGACGTTTCGGACAAAGGAGCGAGCACGAAGAGGTGTGCCCGAAGGAAAAAAAAATGGCAATTATACATATATATATATATATATTAATAGAGGCACGAAAACAAAAGCACCACTACTGCTGTTTGTACGGTTCGCAAAAATGTCTCGAGCCTTTAACAGCTCCTTACTGGGCAGACAGCCACCGATTTAGCCCGTTTCCTCGCTAGCAGCGTGGGGTAGGCACAGCCCATGCTGGTGGTGCGTTGCACGCCCGCAGCGCGCTCTCTCGCGACCACGAGGGAGTGTGTAGTGTTCCTATTTGGAGTGATAAATCTGCAACTAGCGGTTTGTGCGGAGGAATTTGGAATTCATCACACATACATTATACTTACTAATAGAGGCAAGACAACAAAGCACTACTATTGCTGCTTGCACGGCTCGCAAAAATGTCTCGAGTCTTTAACAGCCGCGTTACTGGGCAGACAGCCACCGATTCAGCCCATTTTTTCGCTAGCAGCGCGGGGTGGGCACAGCCCACGCTGGTGGTGCGTTGCCCGCCGTCGGCGCGCTCTCTCGCGACCACGAGGGAGTGTGCAGTGTTTCGATCTGAAGCGATAAATCTGCAATTAGCGGTTTGTGCGGAGGAATTTGAAATTCATCACGCATTTGTACTTACTAACAGAGGCAAGACAACAAAGCACTACTATTGCTGCTTGCACGTCTCCCAAAAATGTCTCGAGTCTTTAACAGCCTCCTTACTGGGCAGACAGCCACCGATTCAGCCCATTTTTTCGCTAGCAGCGCGGGGTGGGCACAGCCCACGCTGGTGGTGCGTTGCCCGCCGTCGGCGCGCTCTCTCGCGATCACGGGGGAGTGTGCAGTGTTTCGATCTGGAGCGATAAATCTGCAACTGGCGGTTTGTGTGGAGGACTTCGGAGTTCATCACGCATATGTACTTGTAAATAGAGGCAAGACAACAAAGCACTACTATTGCTGGTTGTACGGCTCGCAAAAATGTCTCGAGTCTTTAACAGCCGCGTTACTGGGCAGGCAGCCACCGATTCAGCCCATTTTTTCGCTAGCAGCGTGGGTGGGCACAGCCCACGCTGGTGGTGCGTTGCCCGCCGTCGGCGCGCTCTCTCGCGATCACGGGGGAGGTAGTGTTTCGATCTCGAGTGTGTTTTCACAACAAACTGTTTGTCCGCGGAATTCAGGATTAATCCCACAGAATTAGAGGCCCCACGAGAAAACACTCGTTCTTACGACTCTGTAAATGCCTAGAGTTCTTTAACACGCTCGTTTTCCGGCATGCAGCCGCCGATTCAGTCCATTTTTTATAACCGGCCGACCTGATATCCCGCCGTTTCAGGGGGGGAGAGTGTTATAAGGCGTAGTTTGGGTAAGCTATTGGTTAACCTTTGCAAATGGTCAAACGGACTAATACCCCGCTAATACCTTAACATATGCATGCTTAAAATCGTGTATATAGTGGCATGTCATGGCCGATCACTAGTTAGTTGTAGTCGACGGGTATCATGGGTTATCTTCCTCCCTGTTCACCAGGGACGCGTGCTACGATAGAAAAACATGGTACTGTATACCATAATTTGGCTATTTTTCGTTTCTGCGCGGCGGGTATCCTTAAACCCTTGAGAGCCCCCCAAATCCCTCCCCATGTACTACCTTTTTTCCCAAAAAATGGTTCCAGTAGTAAAAGCGTCAACCCAAAACCGGTGCCCAAAATCGATGCCCAAAATCGATGCCCAACATCGGTGGAATTCACGTTATTTTTTGTTTTGTAAAAAATGTTGTTTTTTTGCATAGCTGTAAGATCATATGGTTTTTGGTTCGTTGGGCGCACTTTCAGTTTTCTTAAAAATTCAGGTTTCGGACGGGGTGTATAGCCCTCCTCCTCAGGTCGAGCCAAGAACCTTGCAGGAAAAAACTCTATCGCAGCATGTGTCCTGACAGGGTGCCTTTTTTAGCCTCCCCCGCCCCCCCCAAGGCTCTGCCTGTTTGGTGAAAACCCGACGTGCTCCGTCCTGGCATACGAGGGATGCGAGGGTCTTTGGTTCTACGACTACAGCCATGCACAAACTGAGTACCCCCCTCTCCCCCCCCCCCCCCCCCCCCCGCCAAGGCTTGCTTTTGTTTTGCAGCAGATTTTTCCTGGTGTGCATCACTCACCACCACGTGGGCTGGTGGTGTGACGCGTGTTGCCGTAGTAGCGAGAGGGGCGAGGACTTTTCGGCTGAAGAAGGGTTCTTCTGAATGACGGCCCTCTGTCCTTAGCCCAAAACCGTGCCCGAATTTATTTTCTTCTTGTTTTTTTTAATTTTGCTACCACCTGGTACATTTTTCGTTGTATACCTACCAAAACCGTGCCCGAATTTATTTTCTTCTTGTTTTTTTTAATTTTGCTACCACCTGGTACATTTTTCGTTGTATACCTACGCCATGGGATTGTGTTAACGCCTTTACAACTGGAAACCCGTTTTTAGGGACAAAATCACTTGGCTTTAGTATGGGAAGGAGTTCGGGGGCTCTACGGGGGTTAAGACACGGCCTCGAAAGGCCTGTAATTATCCGTCGCCACCACGAAACCCTTACTTCGTAAGAGAGCCCACTTTTGGTACAAGGGAGACGATGGGTTATGGTGACTCGGAACAATCAGCGCGAGCACTACCGAGGACAAGATATACCTGGTCCGCTTTCTGGACGACCCGGGACCGATTAAACTTCGTCTTCCGCCGGCGCGCTACACGACTTCGACGGGAGCCGTACGAGGCTCTTGGTGCCTGCAAGTTCACATTGCCAGTGAGTTTCCTCGGGGGATCCAACGTAACGTAAACGAATCTCGAGGCGCGGCCGTGGCCAGTTGACTTTCAAGCCGCCGCCGCTCCTCCATAGTTATCCATTTTTGGGGGTTATGAGGTTTGAGTTTTTGTCTCTGGGTTACTTGTGGTGTTCTGAGAGTCTTGGTCTGGTTCTGGGGCGGTTCTTTTCATCTTTTTCTTATTCTTTTTTCCCTGCCGACCCCCCTGCTCAGTGCCGGGCCAGGATTCGGGTAAAACGCCGCTATATGAGGCGCAGGGCTGTCGCTTTTTCGTCGTTGTTCAATTTCGCCCTGCCGACGCCCCCCTCAGCCCAGAGCCGGGGGGCGACCAGAGTACCCTGTTCGCGCGTAACGTGGTACAGGGCTATTACGGGCCTATGTGTCATCTTTTAATTTTTTCTGTGTATTGTATTTGTTCTAGTTTTTTTTTTTTGCCAAACACTTCCCCCCCTCGCGGGGCTGTAAATGTCACCACCTTCCATCCCGGGTATTTGTCGCTTCCTCGTCTAACCCCCCGCCATGCCGATGGCCCGCGGGAGGTTTTTCGCATGATTTCTCCCTTGTGTTAGCGCCTGTGTTCCCCTCCATATCGACGACGGCTCGCCTCGCCATAGTACCTTCTGTGATTGGTTTGCCGTAGAGCCTTTCCTGCCCCCCCCCGCCACACCGGCGGTATGCGGCAGGTTCTAGAGCATTTTCTGCCCCCCACCGCCACACCGGTAGAGCCTTTCCTGCCGCATACCGCCGGCCCCTCCCGCCACACCGGCGGTATGCGGCAGGTTCTAGAGTCTTTTCTGCCCCCCCCTCGCCACACCGGCGTTAGGCGGCAGTTTTTTTTTTATGGGTGGCTTTTGCCTTGTTGTAGGGTCTGCGTTTCCTTCAACTTCTTTTCTTCGCGCGTTCCTGGCTCCATAGCCAGACCGTTAGAGGTATGGGGATGGGTTTTGAGGAGCCGCATCTTCGACTCATGGCCTAGTTCGTAGAACCGGAGTTTCCCCGAATCTCCCATATTTCTGAATATGCGGCTCATCAGGGTGGGTTAGTGTTAAGATACTGTTAAGATACGGCCTCGAAAGGCCTGTAGGTATCCGAATTTGAGATCATTTGGATGGGTTTCGTATGATAAGGTTGGCGCTTTATATTCGGGGAAGTTAGGAATTAGATCGGAGGCACGCGCCTCCGATCTCAGAAGCTATCCCGGGCTCTGGTGGAAACGAATAAAGCTACATCTCTACGAAGGAACGAAAGTGAGTACTCTCCGAAGACCTGCTCAATTGGCAGACCTGCAGGGGGCACTCTGTGTCCCCCACCTTTAATTTCACAAGTGACGTCGACGGCAGGACAGAAAAAAAAAAATCTACGAAGGAACGAAAGTGAGTACTCTCCGAAGACCTGCTCAATTGGCAGACCTGCAGGGGGCACTCTGTGTCCCCCACCTTTAATTTCACAATACGGGCTCGGAAGGCCACAGGTACTTATCCGAATTTGAGACCATTTCGATGGGTTTCGTATGATACGGTTGGCGTATTATATTCGGGATAGTCAGGAAATAGATCGGAAGCACAAGCCTCCGATCTCAGAAGCCATCCGGGGCTCTGGTGTAGAATCGAATAAAGCTACGACTACGAAGGCCAAGAAAGTGAGTACTCTCCGAGGACCTGCTCGATTGGCAGACCTGCAGGGGACACTCTGTGTCCCCGCCCTATACCCTTACAAATTGATTGCTCATTTATTTCGGGTGTATAGTATTTATTTACTTTTTATCCGAAATTGTCTTTTTTTCTAGTACATTTTTTCTAGTACATTTTGCGGGGTGTAATGGAGATCTCCTCATGATGTTGGGAATGCTGCGGCAGAGGTGCACCCTTTTTTTTTCTGAGATTCCTCAGTTTGGGAGCCCTAAGACCTCTCCCAAAAAAAACGGTTTGGAGAAGAAAAAATAAAGAAGAAAAAAAAACTGCTACGTAAGACCGGGTGAAAAATCCCATGGCCTACGTAGGTACACGACAAGAATCACGCACGCAAAAAAAAAAAAAAAATGGCGTATTTTTCCGACGGTTTTGGGTCAAGGAGTAGGTCAGAGCCATCCCTACGGTAGGGTTGCAGCATCATCGATCAGTCCCTGAGTTCCTGGCATGAGGAACTCAATATCTCACCCGAAAAAATTACTTGGAGGGCATTCGTTCGCACAACCCGACCAAGCTTCTATGCCTTCGTCCAAAAAAAATATCATGTACTCGTTCAAAGACTTCATTGTCCGGCAGTTCCTCACACGAGGAACTCAATCGCCCAGGGACTTTTTGGCGCAGAAAGTGCAACACCCCTACTACCGCGGGATGACTCGTCATTCAGAAAACAAATAGTCAAAAAACGGTATACCTTAGTCGTGCTCAGAAAGTGCAACCCCAACCGTGAGATGACTCAATAGCCAAAAAACGATATCGTACCTTAATCGTGCGCAGAAAGTGCAACCCCTACCGTGGGATGACGCTTCATTCAGAAAGCAAATAGCCAAAAAACGGTATACCTTAATTGTGCGCAGAAAGTGCAACCCAGGGCTAACGTGGGATGACTCGTCATTCAGGAAACAAATAGCCAAAAAACGGTATACCTTAATCGTACCTCTATCGTGTCAAGCACCGTCACTGCTGCTATACCGTAACATGCGTCTGGTGTGTTTCAGACTTTTAGTACAACGGTTGTACGTACAATACTCTTACTTTTTCTTTACGAACTTTTTTTTTTTTTTTTCCTTGAACCCAGTGTTGAAATATTTACGGCACAAGAAACCCAATATGAAAAACGGGGCATCAAGAAAGGCAAGCTGACATTTCCAGGAATATTACTTGTATACATTCGGGAGCCGTTAGGCCGTTATGCTGAAGCTCGTGCAGAACGCCCCCTCTCCCAAATAAGAAACCCAGCCTGAGTCGGCGTTTCTGGTTCTTATTTATAGCATGATGGGTGTCCTGCGGTGTTGTAGTCCATTTTTTTCTGACGAAAAAACTATTTATTCCTTCCAGTGTTGTTGCAGTTCAAACCGCCCGCGTTCCATTTTTCTTTTCACGAGAAAAACTTCCTTGAATTACCCTAAACCTGGCGGTGGTGGTGGTGGTGGTGGTGCTCACGTTGCACGACTCAACCCTCACCAGGACGCGTGGCTCGGCTATGTCTCTCGCCGTGAGCCCTGCGTTTCCATCAGACAGACGGACAGACACACACATACACACTTACACCTATATATACGTCACCCCCCCGCACCGTGCCCTTGATAATCAAGAGAGTTCTCAGGGCAGGGGCAACCTCATACCAAACTGACATTGTCCCTGACACAAAAATCATCTAGTAATGGAAGCCTGTACGCACCTGAGGCTTTTTTTTTCCAAGGCAAAAACCGGACTCATTAAAACCGCGCTTCTTCGATTTTTTCGCGATTGGTGGGATGCGGGGGCCCACGGAGAATGGAGTGGAGCCCCCCCCCTCCCTTCGGCTGACTATCCCGAGCTATTTACAGCAGTAACGCGATGCCAACACCGCTACAATACACTAACAAACTATCTACAGCGACACCAGCAATATACTAGTGCTGTTGGTATCCTGGGCCTGACGGAACCTGCACTCTGACAGTCCCACGAACATGTCATCCTCCCCCCCCCCCTCCCCCGTTTGAATGTCGAGCTTGCTGCGTAGTCGAGGAACCGACACCAACAGCAGGAACAACAGCAAGCACAGGAGAAAAGAGTGGTGTGAAATGCAACTTTAAAAAGAACAACTCCCCATACCCTTGGGCATGGTCATCGCCAATGCTAGAAGCACTCCGCACTAACCCCAAGTGGTTTGTTTTTCTCCAAAAATGTTAATGCCGTCCTAAAGGCGCTAACTCTAATGCAGCCTTCGAATTAAAGATAAATTATTCTCCGAAAAACTTTCACTAGTTGTGATACTTTAGTATGGAGTATCTGGTACGTACGTACCCAGTTTGCGGCTTGTGCGCTCGCCTGGGTGCAGCCGCTTCCCCACACTCGAAAATAACGCCTAGCTGTTGCTGTGTGTACCGAAACACGTCGGTACACAGTAGGAGAAAATTACTATCATTCAAAAAAAAAAAAAAGTCGCAATGCACATAATAAGTGGTGGGACCAACAAAAGGTTGCAGACTTCTGCGAGATGCGACCAAGTTCGGGCATAATGGTTGGTAGTTGCCTAACACACCACGACGATAAATATTCCAAACCCGATCCCTCCTTTTTTTTTCGTCTCTCATTCGTCACTACTACTTTTTTGGCAGCGATCACGACGAAATATTCCAACACGATTCTGCCTTTCTTTCGTGTCTCGAATTCGCCACTGCTGCTGTTTTAGCCGAGTCTACAAGCACCCTTCCCATATATATACCGTATCTATCTGCAAAAAATCTACGTAACTTTCCGTAGAGTTTTGAACGTACCACGTGTCGCTAAAAATGGAGGTGTGCGGCACGGCAGCAATAACAGCACACGACACAATCAAGCTGAATCGGCACAGCGAAAGCGACGAGGGGGGTCGAAGCAGCCGCACCGGTCTCATGCACGATAAAAAGCCATAAGTTTCCACGCCCGATAAACGGTCACAAGCAACAAACAATTAACAACAAAAACGGGAACAAAACGCCAACAAAAAACTCAAAACCTTCCTCCGATTCACCGGCATTGCCAGCAATCAGATGGCATGCGAAAAAAAATCTGAAAAAGAAAAAAACACCCGCCAAAACAAACAAAACAAACAGCAGTAACTAAATAATCAAATAAACTAAAGCAAAGCGCTCGTGCTCCCGTCCCCAAACACCCTGACCACAGCAACCAAAACATAACACAAACTGAGACAAAACACCCACGAAGGACAAATCAGCAACGTCATCGAGGAAACCGAGAAGAAAAAGAAAAACAGCAATCAAACCAGAATAGCAAGCGACGAAAAAACCGCAGCCCTTCCGACGCGCTTTTCACTCCTGCTGTTCCCCCTCCATCCACTCCGCGAGCTCCACATATCTCCGGGTCGTCGCAATCGCCACGCACTTCTTCGCGTCCCACGGACACCCGTTCGCCCTCGCCAACCTCAGAATTCTCAAGTGCCCCCCCCTAACCGCGCACTCGCACGTATCGACGTCCCACGGACAGCCATTCTCAATCGCCCATTTCAAAACCTCCAGTTCCCCCCCCAGCGCGGCGTAGCTGCAGGTGCGCTCGTTCCAAGGGCAGCCCTTTCCCTTCGCCCACACGAGCATGGGCAGGTGTCCCTTCAGCGCAGCGAAATTACAGGTTTCTTCGTCCCACGGGCACCCTTCCATCCTCGCCCACTGGAGCACCTCTAGATGCCCCCCCTCCGCGGCAGAGCTGCAGGTCCGCGCATCCCAAGGGCACCCTTCCCCTCTCGCCCACTTCAACACGTCCAGATGTCCACCCCCCGCGGCAAGCATGCACGTCTCCTCATCCCACTGACATCCCTCCGCCCTCGCCCACTGCAGAACGCCCAGATGCCCTCCTTCCGCCGCGAACCTGCAGGTGTCCTCATTCAGCGGGCACCCGTGCTCTCTCGCCCACCTAAGGACCCCCAAGTGACCCCCAAACGCCGCCAGCCTACAGGTGTCCTTGTTCCAGCCGCACCCGCGGTCTCTCGACCACCGGAGGACGTTCAAACGCCCGCCCTCCGCGGCGTGCGTGCACAGGTTTGCGCTGAGATGACACCCTTCCGCCCACGCCCACTCGAGAACTTCAAGATTCCCTCCCCGCGCCGCAATCGCCGTCATCCGCGGTACGAAACCCTGAGAAGTCCATCCACGCCCCCACTCCCTCGCAGCCACCTTTAATCCCTCAAGGTTTCCTGCCTGGGCGGCGAGGCAGAACACCCCCCCAGAGGGTGCAGCGGCTCGGTGGAACGTGTCGAGGCAGAGCACCCTCTCGAGCCTGGCCGGGGTGGTCGTGGCGGAGTGGACGCTGGTGGTTTTGGGTCGATGTTTGATCGATTCCCACGCGGTTTTCCAACCTTTGTTGACCCCGGCGAGGAAGAAATAGTCCGTGGAAGGGGCGAACGCTAGGATGTCTGATATCGTGTCGCTTTGGTTCTGGAGAGGATGCTGTCGAGGTTTGTGCTCTGGCGCGGGAGGTGTGACCATCGTGCTGTCGTGCATGGCCGAAGTCTGCAAGGCCGTAGACCCTTGCATCGCTGCAATGCTGGCACGGACCTCTACGACGGGGGGGGGGAGGGACGGAGGTGCCAGACGGAGGAGGAGGAGAAGGAGGAGGACGAGGTGGAGGAGGAGGAGGAGATGTCACGGTGGAGAGTGGGTGTTGGTGGCGTGGTTTTTGGTTTGCCGAGTCGGGAAAAAACATGGAGGTGCCGGGTATACAGTGTTAGATATGCGACATAAGCACTGAGCCATCGGTCACCCGCTGGCTGATAGCTCACGCAATGGTGATGTTATATCTCAAATAAAAGCGCTATCTGGAGTCCTACTGGGTGCTTAGTCTGTACCAGTATGTATACAGTTGAACGACTACAGCTCGTTCACTAGATAAGGCACGTCTCTAACGAACGCAGAATCCGGGGTCTGTCTGGCCTGTACCAGGCACAGAACAAGTCATTGTGATACGGTTTACACCGATACGGTACACGAATGAAGGGGTCGCTTGTGATGTGTATCATACAACTTCAACGAGCTTGCGGCGTGTTTATCTGGACACAGACCATGTTTTTGGTGGAGGTGGGCAGCACATCCGGCAAGTTATCGCAGTCCTCGGGTCGTACGAGTATCGACACTACCAACGAGCATCTTGCACATATGGCGTATGTACGTGGTATATCATGTGATACCCTGGCATGTGTTACACCACGGGCAAAGAACTTGGGAGGGCTTGCACTATACATACCACTGCCTGCTAGCCCTCTAACAGAAAGACACTCTGATTTCAAGTTGTTTGTCTTTTAAAACAGCGGTTTAAATTCTAGAGGGTTAACAGTGCCTATAAGCCTATATTCTACGTCGGTACCGACCAGTGCTCTTCATTCTACTAATGGATATACTAACATATAGCGGGAATGATCATACAACATTGCTTAAAGATTGGCACTGTCCACAAGCTTTTACAGGTAGGTATCGACCACTCTTCTCCAATCTACTACATACCAGTATACAGAGGAAGAAAATCAAACGCAAGACAACTTCAAGAAAGCGCTGAATGAAAGCGACACGTAACAGAGTAGCACGAGGACAACAAGCAACTATTAATAGTTGCAGTACGGCTACTTTAATCAGCAGGCGAGCCGCCCCACGTACATAAACATACACGATGGTATCCTATAATTTCGCACCTACATCGCCGTACAGTCTTGGAGTACCAATGCGGAATGCCATGATTTGTGGCTTGTGGAAATCCGCCGCCTGTGACCTGACCACGCGAAGAAGAACGCAGGGCGAAACCGAGGGGCCAAGTACATGTCACAGTTCTGCAGCAACAATTCATATCATGGCATACCAGCTATACAGTACCAGCCGCCTCATGCTTCGCAACCATTTTGGTGTAACCCAGCAGCCTGGGTTGTTTTGTCTGGCGGAAATTACTGTTATATAGTCGCAATCTATTTGGACACTCTCCCCATCTGAATCCCCAGACAGAGTGCTCAATGGCATGGCGTGCCTGATGTGTACCAGTTATACCGTACGCGACAGCAATTGATAACTTGACAGCTGAGAATTTCAGCCTCGAACTTTAGATGAAAATAAAAAAAAATCAGGCTCGAGTTTTAGATGAACATTATAACATGGCCTATATTGTACTGAACATAATGTAGGACACAGTGCCACCCCGCCTTACATCAAAAGTCTAGCCCGGCCCGAGACAAGATATTCCTAACTGGTGTCGCATACCTGGTACGGTACAGTACAAGACACCTACCTACCGTTTGACAGTATAACACGCGATAAAAATACCCCTGAGACGGAACTTTGCAGATCATGTTCTCCAAAGCAGAGGGGGGGGGGGGCGACACAGTAGCAAAGAAACTGGTGGCATTGGTGCGCTCTGGTTGAGATGAGACGTTTCTCTAGACGCATACTGTATACCGTTCATGATCACAGCGTTGGACTCTCGCTGTTGTCGAGACAAACACCCTGGGAAATCGTCGTCGTGGGCGTGTTACCATACATGCTATACGGCGGTGTAAAAATTATATTGAACCTTTGGGAGCCCGGGCATAGCGACCAAAGACATGGCAGATGCGATGTTATCCACCGTCTCCGTCGGTGAGCAGCAGTACGCATGGAATAATTCATGTTGCCTGTCTTGGTGTATTACCACAGGTCGGGCACGAAACGTATCATCACCAATAATATCAAACCAGCCCGTGTTGCTTCGAAGTGACCAATGCCGTAAACATCTCGTGTATTGGTCAAATATTCCCTCTCAAATTCCAAAGGGGTTAACACAGTGGATACCCCGGTTTAAGAGCGCCCCGTGACAAGCCGAAACATGCGCTCTAAAATACAAGGCGCTCTTATCTGTAGCACGAAATATGTAGCCCTTAGAGTGGGGGGACATGCCGAGTTGGCCGCTCTTAACTCCCGAATGCCCTTAACTCGAGTGCTCTTGAATCGGGGCACCGACTGTAGCAAGAGGCAGGGATGCCGGCCAACCAGCTAGCTTGGACGTCTTCAGCTTGAGAATAGACGTGTCTCACACCAACCACGCACGGTCTAGTAAACCACGTCGGAATTTATTGTTTTTTCATGTAAAATTCGGCCCGCCCTTTTATTCCTTTAGTGGCCGCGGCTCGGCGCCGGGAAGTTTTGCAATATTATTGCGGCGTGTTTTTTCATGTTTAAAGATGTTGGACGTGCACCCATGTTGACTGCTAACAAGGGCATTGCACAACCTTCGGGTAAAGCCGAGATCCAGCAGACTTGACCGCCAGATCTATCCCGGATTGAGTGTGCTTTGGTTTGACGTGCACCATGTCACACGACCACTGAGCGGGCTGAAAGTCAGCGCTGTGGCTACTAGCTCACTCAGTGGTTCTGGCGCATCTCTATAACATGGGAAGTTCCTCAGTCAGGTTGTAGGTGGACAATCGAGTAACGGGTTTCCAAAACAAGCCCCATTTTTTGGCGACAGCTCCCGCACTATGGGCTGTAGCTTATACCTGGAGCCAAATTCGATGAAAATCAATGAGCGGAAAAGCTGAAAAGTGGGAATGCTGAAACCTATGTGCGACAAAAACGATAAACTGATGTATTATTTCCAAAAATGTCACATTTATCCCCTCGAAATAATGTATAGTTTCCAGGCACATATCGAGCTGCCCCCCCCCCCCCCCCCCCGCCCCAACCCCCCCCCCCCCCCCCCCCCCCCCCCGCCCCCAATAATATTTATCCCCTCGAAAGGATTTATAGCTTACATGCACAAATTGCCCCTTCCCCCCCCCCCCCCCCCCCCGCCCCCCTCCAAACCCGCTCGCTTTTGATCAAAACCAGGCCCCCCCTTTCCCTTCACAGCTTTCAGATTTTGTCCCCCTCAGAAACGGGTTTTATAGTTTCCGCGCACAGACTGACTAAAATCATCCTGTTGACCCTTATAGCTACACTGTAGCTGTAAGGGGAGTCGCCGACCTATATCCTTAATGAGGACACACAACTCGTAATGCGCGCGATCGGAGTATCACACACAGCTTGCAAAGATGAGTTTCGACGAAATCTTCGATCTCACAGCTGGAGTGTATTTTAATTTTTATAATAAAAACGAAGGCACGTACCGGGGGGGAGAAGGGAAGATACGTGTGGCTACGGCTTGCCGATGATATAGCTGAGGGTAAAAACGTGACAACATTTTACGAGCTGGAAAATAAAAAGTAACGAATGAATAGATAAAATGAGCAAATACATAAATAAATAAACGACCACTCACAGAAAAAAAAAAAAGGAGAAGAGAGCGCAGACTCTGAGTCGACTCTGTATAGGCAAAAGTGTGTTTTCGCCAACCGCAGGGCACCCGGCGTGCTTTTATTTACTTGGCCTCAGCATGTACCTGTTTTTTTACTCCATGGAGAACAGGTGTACCTGTTTTTGGTTATTGCCCATCGATATGCACATACCCCTTTAATATTAACAGCAGCAGGAAGAGGGAAGATCCCTTTCGTCGCATGGACTTCGTTCAAGTTTCCGTCCGTCGAAGAGGTCTAATTTGACCCACGGTTTCTTGGGCTGCAAAATTGTTCCACGCTACTGTACCGCTAGTTCGAAGTGTGTATTCGTATGATATAGCGCGTCCCCAAACACGTAGCTAAATTTGGAGTGAAAAGGGTGAACCCCATGAGAACTGCAGCAGCGTTTTTGTGGACACCATGCCTGTAATTACAGTAGACTATATATAGTAATGTGAGGTGATTTTCCCAGCAGTGGCAGACAGGTTGAGGGAACTCAACCCCACACTTTCCTCTTGCCAAAAATCAGGAATTATCCCAATCTACATAAAAAAACTTGATCAAAAAAGTACCGGGGATAATACCTATACCACAGATACACTACAAAACAGTTTGAAACAAGGGGAAAGGGAAACAATGTCCTATCAGCCCGGGGGGGGGGGGGAGGGAGGGCGTTCTCTTTCGAGAGGGAGCACGTATCCCTTTCGAGACGGAACAAGCATCGTTCCTACGCCTAATAATAGCGATCCCTCCCACGTTTGGGCGCTCAGCACGTCTCTTTCACATACACTACATTAAAAATATATATTTTGTTTTCCTTCCTGTTTGCCCGTCTGCGGCCACCATCTACATCGGCCGTGGACGGGGGGCTACTTTGGGACCTCCGTCGGTTCGGGTCAGAGGACCTCTCTGCCACTGCTGCAAAATGGGTGTACTGTTATTCGAAGGGCTACTTCCCGAGAGAACGTGGGTGTTGGCAGGCAGTGTAATGCGAGTCTTACTCCACTCAACACTGTCGTACGCGTGCGTCATAAATGATAGGTGGTGCTGTGGCTCGACCGAGCGACCCGCGATAACTTGCTATTAATAACACAAAGTTCACTTGCTTCAGTGTGCGGATTGGCTTGCAACCCCGGGGGGGGTGTCGCAAGTTGAACAGGGAGAACACAGACGGACGTTCCTACGTGCGTGCGAGCTGCCAGTATCACTATTATTACTCGCATAGCCACCGGGCAAAAAAGGATTACATATCAATTTTATACATGGAAGAACAAGCGACCCGAGGGAATATAACCGGGCATTGCCAAGCAACACAGACCAACCAAAACGAGGTTATATCTAGCATCATAGTTCTAAAAGGTCTCCCTTCGGGATGGATGTGGTCCGCTTGAAATCCCGGGTGCGTCGCATGTAGAAACGGGGGGGAGCGGTGTACTCAGTTTGTGCATGGCCGTAGTCGTATGACCATACACCCTCGCATCCCTACTATGCCGGGACGGAGCACGTCGGGTTTTCACCAACCAGACAGACATTGCTTGCACCAAGCGCGAAGCGCCGTGCGGTGTTCGGCGAGTCGCATTAAGGGTGAACTGCACACTTCCAAGAACCTCTCGTAAGACGGACTTCGGCACCTTGTGCCTACTTTCTTGCTTGTAAATGACAGCGTCAATGAGTTACTTTGCCTTCTGATTCGGCCACTCCAGAGACAGCAATGGATATCACTATGTAAATGCCTCGTGGGTGCACGTACAGGGGGGGGGTGGACTAATGATATCAAAGAAAAAAAATAGCCTCTCCCGGCAAGTGAACCCGGCAAGTATCACCGGCCACCGCGCACGAGTTACAGCTTGGTCTATATTATTTAGTTTGTGTATAGTGTATGCATATGATATGATATATAGCACTCTCTTCTCCGACTTCTTCTGTTTACCGTTTCTAACAGCGCAGCGTTCAATCGCAAGGTATCAATATAACTATACACAGCAGTACTGTATCATACATACTACATGCAATGTCCTCCTACCTTCTCCACGTCTACTACTAATACCGCTGCTAAAGGAACTAGGTTGTACCTGGTATATATATAAATTCTGCTCGGTCCTATAATATGATACCTACCTGGTACTTGGTGTTATACCTACCTGGTACTTGGTGTTAACAATGCGCTGACTTTCTGTTGGTTGGGAAACTCTGTCCGCGGGGAGTCGAGGCCGTAAACAGAGCAGCATCAGCAATCAGAAAACATATCATATAACATAACATCACATCATATCACATCATAGAACGACAATCAGAAAAATATTTGCTCAAGATACAATTGGCAAAAGCAGAACAGCAGCAGCACAGCATCAGCAGTAGTAAGTAGCAGTAGTACGCGACACTTGACAATAAACTCTGGGTCCCTACGAGACTCCTCCACAAAAACACGAAAATATAATAAAAGCCAGGCTGAGATTAACGCGCAGGCAACTAAGAAATCAATTGGCCGTTACACTGAAGTTAGCGTACAATGCTCCCTCTCCCAAATAGGAAACCCAGCCTGCCAAAACTTCCGTTCATTTTATCATTAACAGGCGCCCTGTACTGTATAACCCAACTTTTACTGCGTTTTATTACGATGGTGGAATCTCCTGGCAGCTCTCCTCCCACGGAATCCCGCAGCTTCCCGTGGATATATCATGGAAAACCCACAAACTCTACTACTGGCGTGTGTCGCGACTCGAGCACAATACACATCTCCACACCTCCACCCGTTGATTTATACGTAGTGTCAACCCGGGGCCAGCATCGCTGCACATCCGACTCGCGGCATATACACCAAGGCATCCGGAGGCATCCCACGGCATCCGCGACCACATACAGAATACGGACCCTCTGATAAGAAGTCGACATACCCATACTGGTATTAATAGTGGTTTCGGCCTATTAATAGATTTCTTACTTGAGAAAAGCGGTGTGTTACACCAACTTCATTCCGTATAACAGCGGTCGATCTTAGCCGATTTATTTAGGCTAACTTTCTTGAGGGGATCTTTCTTATGGGCGTGCCGTTTTTTTTTTTTTTGCTCATTCCATTTATTGTTGTCAGTTGTATCTTCGCACCTCTTTCTTCTCTTTCTCCCTCCCTAGACGTAACTCAGATACGGGGTGACTAAGCAGGCTCTTCTTCCCCCTTCCCACTACGGCTACGCGCCTTCGTTGTTTATCGCAAGAAGGATCCAGACTGTCTTCCCTCATTGACCCGCGTGGAATTGTGCTTACCCACGCTGTGAAGCGCTCTCGGCAGTTGGTGTCTCTACAAACAAAATCTCCATGCCGAAATTCGAACCCCTGACTCCAACGTTGTTAGTATTATTCGAGGTTAACCACTAGAAGACCACCGGGGTGACCGGCCGACGTTAAAAGTGTATATTTCCTGAGCTGATACGTAGCACCTATGAATAGTACCTGGTACTAGTTAGTGTTAATAGTTGTTGTTATGATATGTCCGCGAACAATATATATATATATCCTGAACTGATATACAGCTACACGACGAGCACTTACTTCTTCTTGTTGTTGTTGTTTTTGCTGTTGTTGTTGTCATAATCTAGTCCGCGTGGTCGTGAGACACGCCCCATTAATTATTGAGTGGAAGAAAATAGTAAGCCAGACAGAGAACCAGGCGAGCATCAACGTGGCATGCCGGTGTGTGCCTCATCACGAGAATAACCGATACTATTCCGGGCGGATAACCTTTTAATAATACATATGTATAAGAAAAGTTTAAAAGGCCGTCGGGTGATTTTCCTCGAAACGAAAGGGACAGGATGACAGGATACGCCGGCTAGGGCTGGATAGCGAACACAATTGGGTTAAATTGACACACACAATATGTAACGAAATCCGCGGGTGTGGTGAACTTCGTTAATCTTTATGTTTCCCCATCCGCCGGAGAAGGATAAAACGAAAAAAGAAAAAAGACAGGATAGGTGCTGCGGCACGAACGGAGTCGAGTATATTGCGACCGACTGCAGGTGCATGAGTCCTTTTTCTTTTGCTCATCCCATGTATCAATATCTACATTTGTCTATCTCCGCACTTTTTGTTTGTCCGTCTGCCTCTCTAGGCATAACTCAGATCCGGGGTCACTAAGCAGCCCCCCCCCCCCCTCCCCAGCGCCTTCTTTTTTATCCCGAGAAGACTTCAGCCCTTTAACATAGTGTGTGTTTCGTCTCCACATTAAACCGCTCTTTCTACCCAACGACATCAGTACACCCAGTGTATACGACCGACAACACTATACGAGAAGTACATAAATGCCTGGTCCCTGGTATTTTATTTGATTTTATATCACTGCTGTGCGGGCAATCTGAAAACAAGCCCTCTGAGTTAATTGACAATGCGTCGACGCAGCGATGCACATTATTTAGCTTCCCCGCGGCATCCCTACGTGCCATGGGATGCCATGTGGGATGCCGCGACATGCCGCGGCATGCCACGGCATGTAACACGGGATGACATGTCATGTCGCAGATCGCTGAGGTGTTCGGCGCCCTCTTCCCATACCGAGTAATACCATTCATTGTCTTCCGTAACTTAATGTTTGACACAGGGAAGGGGGAAGGGCAGTTAGTAGCCACGGGCACTATAGTGTTTTATCCCTAAGAATGGCTTGAAGGCAAGGGCCACGCCACACTACACTGATGCACTTTATTCGTCTATTATTTCGAGGACATCTGTTTCTTGTGCGGCAGCCACATAGTGGCGGAAGAAACACGCCTCGCTATAATAGTAACAATAGTAACGCCATACCCTCCCTATGAAAACATTCCCGGACTGGTATCCTAACCCTGGTATAGCGCTTACACCCGGGGAAAATTGTTTCGTACAAGTTAAATATCACTTACACGCAGGCTCTGTTGTGCTTAGATCTCGACAAGAGACGCCTGTATTTTGGTAATTATAGCCAGGGCGTTGGCCGGGTCATTCTTGTCATGCATGGCATGGTGAGTGAGAGGAGTGCAGAGTCCGCAACCCCAACCCTGCTCGTACGCATGGATTTCATGCAGTCGCGTGCCTGACAGCTCGCTCGTCTCTCAATGCAAAGCGCAGATAAGCTACAGTGTTGTAAGTTCCACTCAGAGCGTCCGGGTTAGGGTAAGGGCTACGGCAAACCCTTAGCCTTAGGGCTGTACTCCGGTGTCTGTGTTGATACTCTCCATATACCCTTGCATGCCAGAACAACGACATGGATCAGCGATCGGCGCGCTTCAGAACAATGTCCACATCCATTTATTCTTACGGCAAGACAGCTGCAGGGGCTATATTCCGGCACATACCCACAGACGGATTAAACTCCATCTTTCTTCGGACTATTTTTTTACCCTCGGCTTCGAATGTCTCCTTTGCTCCGACTCGCGACAGGGGTCATTTCGGTGGATCTACTTTTCTTTCGTGCACTTATTTTATTCTTGAAATAGACTTTCTCCTTTCGAAAGCAACATATTCAAGTAAAGAAAAGAAATACCTCAGAATATTCCTCGCGCTAAACTAGTAGCAGGTACGCACCACCGAAAACGTTTCCTGAGGGTGGTTTAAGGTCCAACTACTTGGTGTGCTTGTCAGAAAGCCGGGCACGTGAGCCACCTCTTACTCTCGAGAATTCGAACCGTGCAGGTCGTGTGTGTGCGCAGGGCTGGAGTGGGCGCCCTATCTGGCCGAGTGACGACGGAACCATGGTTTGGTGTACGGCAACTGCATGCACCAGCTACCGTCCGCCAGGAAAAGGGTACACCATAGGGCGCGGCAATCTAGCGACAGGTGTATAATATGTATCTTGTGTTACCACATGGATGCACATGCAAGTACGACCTTGGCGATAGTGTTCGTGGTATTAGCCCGATGCGCTGGGCTATTCCATTGGCACCGAAACCTATCTGGCCGGTGTCTTTGTTTTCTATTAATGAACCATTGTATTCTCCGGGCCTAACATTCAATACGTCGTCGTTGTTAGGTGGGGAAAAACTCCTGAAGTTGGACGCGTCCGCGGAGGCATAGAAGAGGGTCTGCCCGAAAGAGTTGGCCCAGGAGGCACAGGAGGAGCGAACGGACGACGACGGTGAGGATGGAAAGGACAACGATGAGAAGGAAGAGGAGATCAAAGAAGGAGGTGACGAGGGCGAAGACGAGGATGGGTCGGACTACGAGCTGAAGAATGAGTCGGACGAGCAGAAGGATGATTCGGACGAACAGGAAGACGATTCGGATGACAAGCAGGAGGATTTTTCGGAGGGCGACGAAGAGGATGAGGAATCGGAGGGCACCTGGATCAACTTCGACATTGTTTTACCAACGCTTGACGACTCAATGGCACTCGCGTTTTCGATGCGGTAAAGGAGTAATGAACCTTGGTTGCGACGTTGCGATTGATTCTTCTTCGTAAATATGCAGACGAGTAGTTCAGACAAGTACACTGACCAAGTAACGAGTGTCAGAACTGTCCGAAAAACACCTTGGAATAGGTTGATGACACTTGCAGTAAGTATCAAGCAAGAGCACATTATATCCAAGTTTTGAGTAATCCGATTTTGTAGCTGAACGACAAGTCGAAGTACTATATGTTACTTCCATCGCGGGGTCGTATTGAGGATATTTACCTTGCTACTAGTACAAAGGAGTACCATATAGTCCACTGTAACCTTCGATTGCGCTGTCGTTAACATATCATACGTAGTCATCTGGTATACGTAGCTCGTACCTAGCAGGGCGCAGCAGCATGACGTACTGTTATACACGACTGGTAAACTCGAGTTAGTACGTGGACATTTTCAGACAGTATCGGATCGGTTCGTTCAGGATATACCAGGTATATGAATAGGAAATAGTAGATACAAGGAGAAGATGTGGGGAATGGAAATGGGCAAATGGTTGGCGGAAGATACCACTGCATTGTGGTGCGATCATTCGATTTGATATTAGGTACTACTGCTGCTTTTTGGAAGGATATTCGATTCACATCGGAAAGGCATCTACGCTGTATTGCGGGTGATATAAAGGGGTGTCTTCTTGCTGCAACCGTCAGATTCGTCCCCTTTGAGGGTTTATAGTTTTCGCTCACATATTGAAATGCTCGCCCCCCCGCCCCCCCCCCCGATCCCTCTTGTTTAAACGCCCCACCTGAAATCAAAATCTGCCGGAGTAGTAAACACTACCAGCCAGCTGATATCGTCTCATTATCCATCTAACCATCCATGCCGTAGCTCCAACTCATCTCCGCCCTCCCCCCCCCCCCCCCCCCCCCCTTTTGTTCCCCGCCCAGTTCGTTCAAACGCCCCACTTACAATCGAAATCGGCCAGAGTAATAAACACTTCTAAGCAATTAATATCACGTCATTGTCTTTCTAGCCATCCATGACGTAGCTTTCATTCATCCCCCCTCCCTCCCTCCAACGCCCCCTCCTTCCCCACAACCCGCACGATCACCTAGACCCAGCACCGCGCGTATAGCAAGCCCCTACATATATAATTAATACGCGCGATCGGAGGATCACACACAATGTTGCGAACATCAGTGGCGACCAATCCTTGATCTCATAGCTGGAATGTATTTTAATATTATATGTGACCTAAACCTCTTGCCCCCCCCCCCACCGCCCCATTTTTTTTTTTTTTCTCGCTTCCTCTCGCTTACACGCCCATCGAAATCCGCCAGAGTAATAAACACTTGCCACGCCCTGGATATCGCTTCGTTATCTTTTTAGAGCCGTCCATGCCGCTGCTGCAATTCCCACCCACCCCCGCCCCCAACGCCCCCTCCTTCCCCACCACCCGCACCATCGCCTAGACCTAGCACCACGCGTGTAGCAAACCCCTACATCTATGCGACCTAAAGCCCCCCCCCCCCCGCCCCCCGCCCCCCCCCGCCACATTCCCCCCCCCTCCCCCACAAGAAGGATTTAAAGGATTTATAGTTTCCACGCACAAATTGACCTGCCTCACCCGTCCCCTCCCCCCCCTCCCCCCCTCTCGCTCCCCTTTCGATCAAAATCAGGCCCCCACGTCCTTAAAAACTCCGCCCTCCCCTCACCGGATATTCGACTTAGAGGAATCACTTGATAAACTGATAAATTTCCTTCCACAGCTGTCAGATTTTGTCCCCCTCAAAAACGGGTTTTATAGTTCCCGCGCACAGACTGCCTAACATCACCCTCTTTTAACATCACCCTCTTGACCCTAATAGCTACACTCTAGTTGCAAGGGGAGTCGCCGACCTATATCCTTCATGAGGACACACAACCCGTAATACGCGCGATCGGAGTATCACACACAGCTTGCAAAGATGAGTTTCGACAAAATATTCGATCTCACAGCTGGAGTGTATTTTAAACAACAACAACAACAACAACAACAACAACAACAACAACAACAATAACATCGATAATAATAGGCACTAGCCTTTGGTACGGAGCAGCACCAGGCGCTTCAGCGATACCAGTGCAAGGAGTGTGATATGTACGTACGTATCATACACAGGTACCAGATACACACGTACCTCGTAGGATCATATCATAGGATCATGTGAACCTAGTAGATCGTACGGAGTATATCGTAGATTGCGGCGGAACCATAAAATGTCGGTTGGAGTTCACGGCTGACCCGAGGAGTTTTGTATGTTTTTTGGGGTAATCACGCCGTTTGCTTTTAACCCCTTCACAACTGGAAACCTTTTTGGGGGACAATTTAACTTGAATTTAGTATAGGGAGGGATTTTGGGGCTCTAATGGTTCGTACGCTTGTCATAGATAGGGTTTCAAGTTGTGATCGATCGAGCATGCACCACGCACTCTCTCACAACTCAACACAACTCAACAGGACCACTCTTCCTTATTATCCGTCTCTTCTTCGAGACGCGCTAATAATAAGCACACCACCGCCCTTGGGGCATCTTCTCTGCGGAGCTTGAAACTTGACCGCAACGGCAGAGTAACGTCTGCTGAGTGCTTACTTCTCTTGCCAGGTCTGGCATGACCCACATCGCACACACCACGGGGGAGGTATTTCCCCCATGAAATATGCTAGGTTTTTCCCGAACTACTTTCGGTAAAAAACAAAATAATATCTTCGTTAAGAACGACCCTCAAGGAGGTGAGTTATTTCGGGATTGCAGTTTTTAGCTTTTCCCGAGATTAAATTTCCCGAAATTAGCATTTATTTCCCGAAATTAACTTGATTTCGGGAAAAAACAATATTTTCGGTAGAAACTGAAACAAATAAATCTCGTCGTCAAGAAGAATGACCGTGAAGGAGATGATTTGTTTCGGGATTGAAGTTTTTACGTTATTGCGAGAAAAAAACGAAGCTTTCGGCAAAACCGAAGTAATCTCTTCGTTAACTCTATAGACTAGATATGTACCTTCGGCATATGACGGCAGGGTTGATAATGGTTGGCGTATTGAATCATTGAATCCTGGTTAGCCATTGAATCCTGATTAGCTGCGCGACCGACCAGAGATCTTCTTGACCAACCAGCGAAATTTTATTTTCGACCAAAACGCTGGGCTCGTACATACGTCCTACCCTACACGCAGGGCAAGCGTTGAGGGAGGTTGGTGGGGCTGGGTTTGTGCTGCTTCACCGGCATCTTTAAAAAATGGTGACCGAATGGATCCTGGATTAGTCGTCTCGCACAGGGCTGCCATTATTATTGTGTTTGTTGGGGTGTCTGGCATTGTTGTACATCCTCACGCGTGAGAAGCCCCATACACCAACCGAACTATTAAGGCTGGAACGTCGTGTTCATACGATGCGCAAGTCAACGGGACAAGAAGGACGCCTCGCGGCACGTCGCGGTAGTATCTTTCGCGACAGATCGCGGCACGTGTGCGGCTCGTGTTTCGTCGGTTCAAAAGGATATCGCGGCATGTCGTGGGATCCTGTGGCACGTACCATGGGGTACAAATTCCGTGTGATACCACGGGAGCTCTCGTGCGCTATACCGTGGCTACTCCCGCGGCATCCGGTGGGATGCCTCGAGATGCTGCAGGAGTTTGTGATACAAACCGCGTGCGGGAAACGCCGAGACATGCGAGGCGCCTTTACCGGCTTTGTCCCACAAATCGTACCAGATGAAGTACCAAATTCTCCGTATAGACTATTTATGGTCTGTTCATTTCACTTTGTAGAGGTTTTAAGCTGTTTTTTTTTGTGTTTTTATGCTTTTTTTTTCGTCAAATCGCGAGAGGGCGTCGACCAACCCTAACCCTAACCCTAACCCTACCCCAGGCTAGGGCTCCGACCCGAGCGCCGCTTCGCCACGCGTTTTGGAAAAACTAATCTCGCGGCAAATCGCAAAAATTACCGCGGCATGTCGCGGTGTATCATGACATACCGCGGCATCAGCCGGGGGGTCCCATAACATGCCGTGACATGCCATGAAATCCCATGGCATGCCACGGCGTGTCGCAAAAAACACAATGGTGAGAACGAGCAACTACTATCGACTCGGTATAAGGAGACTGGCCGGGGAGGGAACTACGTGACTTGAGTATGGGGGAGGATATGCTTGTCTCCGGCTTCGAGGTGTATTTTCTGTTTTTCAAACGCGGGCTGCATGTACGGGGTACATGTTGTCGTACCACAGAGAGTCACAGCTTGGAAAGTAAGCGGCACCATAACTGTCTATACGACGAGCATTCTTCGTGGTTGCACTGCTGTCACACGGACCGTCACTACTGCTGCTGCTGCTGCTGCTGCTGCTGCTGCTGCTGCTGCTGCTGCTGCTGCTGCCGTTTACGATGCAAGTCCGTCGCCAAAGAAGCTTCGTCGCGCACCTGGCTCCACGGACGTTGGGAAGCAGGTCAGGACTCTCGGTACGCAACCGTTTTTCTCGGGGTGAGATGGCTGTGTGTGACTTGACTAATGACTGCCCTCTCCACGACCGACTCACCTCTCAATCAAGTTGCCCGTCAATCGTTTTCCGGTTGCCGTCGTCTCTTCGCTCTGCCCTCCCTCTATCTCTCGCCCTTCTCGTAGCTTCGGCCAGAGGCAGTAAACAAGAAGATACGTCTCCGATGTGCCTGTTCTGGTGAAGTTGCTGTGTAGGGCAGGCAGCCTTCTCCGAAAAGTGTCGAGTACAGCCTCGCCACAGGTCGATGCGGAGTGAACAGCAACCAGCCCGGCACGGAACTACACGAGTACACACAGGGGCAGAGACCCCACCGTCCGTACGTACGTCTGCTGCTGCTGCGGCTGCTTCGGCTGCTGCTGCTGCCGCCGCTTCTGATGTGGATGTTTCTCTCTCCCTGCTGAACTGTGGCTTTGCGAGACAGAGGGTCCTGGCAGGTGGCAAAAAAAGAAAAAAACAAGTCCATTTTTTAAAATTTCTTCGTAGACCGCAATTGACGTGCAGTGACGTGTTCATGAAGTGAAACCCTGGGGGGCAGCGCAAAGCCGCTGCGATGCGGTCAAGATTTGAGAATCTCACATCCGACACAACCTACCACCGCCACCACGACCGCCACCACCGCCGATCGTCGTCGTCGACACAACAGGCAACGCAATTCCTCCTACCGCCGGAGGGGTACAGCGGGTAGCATTGACAAACTCGCCGCTTGCTGTTGCAGTTGCTGTTTGCTGTACGTATGTAGAATACGTAGAATCGCACACAAGCAAGCAGCGGAAAAAATACGAACGGCAGTACTCGTATCACAGCATGGTAGAACGTATCATACCAGGTACAATACGTAGTACACTTGCATACATACGACGGAGAGGACCAGCAGCAACAGCACAGCAGTATTAATAGTACCTACCATGGTACGTATCTATTTTTCTTTTTGGCGAATAACAAAATGAGGTAGACTATACCTGGTGTGTAGACTATACAAGTATGAACAAAATGAGGTGCCCTAAGTTTCGTAGCGGGGCGCGCGAGCGTACGGCGCTCCAATTCGCGTTCTGGCGCCTCCACGCGCACGATGTGTGGCCTGCACGGCAAACCTTTTTTTCGTCTTTCTCGACGCCCCAATTCAGGGTAAACACGGGCGCTCAAAATCTCCTCTCCACAGACCACCCCATTTTCTTTCGTACACTAGTAATACTGCGGTCGTAGTATATACATCAGTTTGTGGTGTTTTCCTTTCCGTTGTTTTCTTTCTCTTCTTTTCTTCAAACTACTGCTGCTAGCAGTGCTGTACATGTAGTGAAAGATAGAAAACATGCCAAACATTTTAGTCTAGACTAATTAATAAATAAAATCTGTCCCGGTACTACATCTAAAATTTGCCGATGTACCACGCAGCCTTGCAAAGGTTGAGTTACAACCATTCAATCGTTTGTACTCACAGCTGACGTTTTTCGATCTCAATAGGTTGTTGGAAACATCGTTTCACGCTTTCATCTGGATTTATTTTGTGTTCTTTCATCATGTTTATGGTTTTTGACACTCACGCTACATTGTCAGATGGCAAATGAAATAATAATAAAGAAATAAATACTTTTTATTTCGTATAAAACTCGTACGTATATAATGTATTTTTCTCTTCTTTTCGCGTCTTTTATTTTATATAATGTATATATGGGTCGCAGGTACACTTTCTACCGTTACGTAGACAGATCTTATCGTGAAGATTTGTATGAACGGTACCCGTTCCAGAGGTATTGGATATCGTGTCTTCTTGTTGTACTAAAAGTGGTCGTGGAGTCTCCGTAGATTCTGATGACAGAGAGGCGGGTAATCACGTTTCCCGCTGACAAGTAATCACTGTCGACTCTCTGTTTGCCACGAAGCACCTCTCGTTGCCTCGAGGCACTTCTTCTATCATCGTTACCGTCGCTTGGTTCGCCGTCGAACCTTGCTCCAACCTGGCGTGTCCTCCACGCTACGAAGGACAAGAATAGAGAAAGAAGTAGTTGCAATAAGTTGCGAGTCGAACCTAGGTTATCTCAAACCCTCATATGGCGTCGATAAAAGCCTCGCTAGCTTTTTTTGCGAACTTCGCTTTTTTTGTTTTTACGTGCTCAGAAACGGAATAATGGCGAAGAAAAAGAAACTTGCTGCAAAAGCAGCACCCGAATCCCCGACAGACTCTCATGTTGACGAGGTCGACTACGAACCCGCTCCCTCCGACGAGGAGGAAAGCGGGAAAACCCCCGACAGGGGGTGCATATTTTATAACTAATTTTCAAGGACGTCAGCCGTGAGTTCGACGAATTTCAGGTCAATACTCATATTTATTTTCATTTATTTTAGTTTGTTTTATTTCTCTTTCTTTTGCGCACCAAGGCGTCCAAGCTTCTGTGACCCAGGTAGCTAGAGTCAGGGTATACTCTCCATCCCCCAAAATCACCCCTCCTCCGTTTCAGCCAACGGTTCCCGCAGACGTCGGTAGATCGGCGATCTTGAAACTTCCCTTCTCTTCCCGGAAACGGCGTGTGCGAACGGTTCCCGTAGACGGACAAGCTTGACCCTTCGCTTCTCCTCCACAACCCAGTAGATGAGGCAAGTACTCGTGTCCACACCCCTCCAGGTTGGATCACGCTGGAACATGTAACCCTGTTGAGGAAAGTCCTGATGGCTCTTGCGGTCCATTCTAGGTCCAACGTCTTCTGCTCCGAAGTGTATACCCTTGCTTCTCGTGGCATATACTCTTCTTATTATGTTTTGCGGGTGGATTATCAATTTATATGGTGAAAGGAGCGACGTGTCGGCGAAAATGTGCCTCCCCGTCTTCATCTCCTGGCTCTTCAGCTCCTCCCAATCCCCGTCCGGGTAGCGTACTGGCCACAATGGCTCGCTGACGTCGTATACCAACCCCGTGAACGCCTTCTTCAGCTGGTCCACGCCGTTCCCGACCTCCCTCTTTATCTGAGAGTACCTACCTATAGGGTATCGGGTGTAGGGTTACGACTTCCTCCATGATGGACGCAGCGTCTCGTTTGTCCTTCGACGGGACGCCGTCGGGCCTGGGACTACGGTCCGCCGCCTGGTACACCTCCCACATTGCATGAAACACCCCCAGCTGAAGGGGTGTAAATGTATCCTTCGCTTCGCCCTCTTCTACTAGCCAGTAAGATTCAGTTACATACTGGTGACGGCCTCGGTATTCCAGACCCCTGTGTCACCTTTCCCTTGACTGCTTTGCGGGTGAACAGTTGTACACCGGGCACGCCGCCGTGAACACTTCTGTCAAAAGACGAAGTCTGGTCCCCAGGCCGCGTGCGCGAACTCGTCTTCAGACTCATGACGTAGGTCAGCCGGTTTTGGATGGAAGGGTTTAACGTTCGCCATCGACACCGTCCGCCTCCGGGTTCCGCGTCCGCTGAGGTTGACCACCAGGCTTAACCCAGGTCTAGGAATACTTACCATTTTCCAGAGCGCTGTCCAGTGCCCGTGGCTCAACTTTTAGGTTGTGTCCCCTGCCTGGCTAGGGAACTATCTACCTGCTTCATCACATGACCAGGTCCCCAACATGCGCATGCAGTGCATTTGGTGCCCTATCTTTGTCTGCTCGCCGCTTCTCCTGAATGGCTCTTACACCCACGGAAGCTTGGTGTTTGTCCGCCACGACACTGCCAAGCCCTCATCGGAACTCAGATCCGTCTACACTAGGAGTCATTCGTGTCGATTTAAGTGCGTGTGTCGCGGCCGAACAAAACACGGAAGGGTGTCGTGTTGAATGGTACCGCCGGGGCAGGTGTCACCTGATGGATCCAGCGAGCGGGAAGCACATATTATTGATCCCACCGCAGGGGCCATTTCTGGCAGAGTATCGGCAGGACCTCCCAAAGCCACATTCAACCACCTACACACGTGACCGAAAACTTGCGCCGCGAACTCTCCCTGAATAACTGCGGCACGCTGAAGGTCAGCGTCAGCTCCATCAACTTCCGGCTGACTTCCAGCGATCCCTTAGAGGCGAGGGGATGCCCGAGGAGGAATATGCTGGCCCTGTCAACCACCACCAGCAAATTCCGGTTGCCTTTCGACGCCACTAAGTAGAAGTCTTGAATGTCTACTTCTAGGACTTCCTACGGTCGCAGAAGCTTGGCCGGCATCATCCACATGTGCCGTTGACGATTCTGCATTGAATGGATGTACAGGGGTACCACCATTGAACTCTTCTCGTCACTCCCAGTTCGGCGCCTGATGCCAGGTCGTGCGGGGCAACCAGTGTGACCAGTACCAGCTGCCTTTCTTGCGGCTGAGGCCCCTTGACAAACGCCTCCATTTGTACGCTGACGAGGCCGTCTACGGTGACCTGTTTTCCAGAGTGTAGTGTCCATTGTCAGGTGCCGTCGTCATCCCATCCGGCTTCTCCCAAAACCGGAACGGTGGATGGGGATGCGATGTCCGGAGGCTCCTATTCTGCGCTGACCGGTTCGATGGCGCAGAAGTTCTTCCAGAGAACCACCTTTTTTGTCTGGGGGGTCTCTTTGCCGCCCGCCGGTCTTTGGCGATCTTCTCGGCTGGTGCTGCATGCCAGCCTGGAGTTTTCGCCCCCCCCCACCCCAGTTTGGTGTTTCCCCGCTGCTAGGAAGGATACCCATGGCGACCCCGGGGTAGGTCTGAAGCCTCCCCCATCAGCAAAGTTTACCATACTGCCTTTTTGCCTCTGGAACGCGGCTCCAACAATCAAGTCGTGCGGGAGCCCCTCTACTACCTCACTGTGACGTTGCGCATCTGGTTTTTCGGCAGAAAAACCAGCGAAATGTCGGTGGGAACTAATATGTTCATAGGCGGTACCGTGCTGTTTGTCGGGTTAGGTGCGCGTAACAGGCCCTTCCCCCGCGTGCACATGATCGATCCCCCACCCCTTGCGTTTGGCTCGATAGAACGCACGAAACCTTTGAGGCGAATTTCTCCCTCTGGCCCCTGTGTCTATGAGCACCACCTTGGTTGTCGCTAGTGACGTTCTGACGCTCGGCTCGCGGCATTGGATGCAGCACACAGGTGTGGCAATGGAACAGAGCAGCCGGAACCACGACGGGTTACACATGCATCACAATGATTTTTTAACGCCCTCATCATCATCACTTTTCCTCCCCCGTTTGGCCAAAGCGAGAAGTCTTGCAGGCACACTGGTTGGTCTATCACTCGATGCCCGGAGCATGCATGATTCCTTTCCATGATGTTTACCTTTCCCAAACTCTGAACCATAATGAGCTACTCGTATATCATAATGTTGAAGACCATAGACAGGTATAATCGGACGAACGGCAAACGATTGGGGGCCTCCAGTACACCAAGCTCCAGTACATGTGTCGGAGAATCATGGTAGCCGTAAAACCCATAAGGCCACGCGCAAACTCTACGGAAACCGTAACAAACAAATACTGTGGTAAAAGCCTGTCTCTGTATTGTTGACGGGTCCACAACAAGCCAGATGCCTGGTGGATAACTCGACGAAGGCCTGCGTGGACATGAAGCCTTGATAGGACAAGCTGCAATCTATACTAGGAATGTATAGTTTCATCCCACCGTAGGGGTTACACTTTTGTGTCATGGTACTTATGGCCGGTTGAGCTCCTCAAGCGAGGAACTGCCGGATAGTCCGATACTGATACGAGTATATTTGTTTGAGCGCTAGCGCATAGAAATCATTGGACGGATGGCACGAGCAAATGCCTTCGAAGTCGTGTTTCGGGTTAGATATGTTGCGCTCCTCATGTTTGGAGCTTTAGGAGCTCAGAAACTTCTCAGGAGCTCAGAAAATTCTCAGAAACTTCTATTGCACCCCTAGCGTGGGATGACTCTATGCCCTTCGAAACTGGCGTCCCGCCGCATGATCGACCACCGAGGAGGTAAAACAAATGGCGGTGATTTTACAGAGCGTTCACGAAAGGGCACGATGTCCGCCACAGACCCCTTGGTCATTTTCCGGATACTGCACCCGTTCAGATAAACCGTGCCCCTGAGCCCCTCGTGTGTCGTCGAGCAACCCACTTTTTTTTAACATCGGGATGTTCGGGTTACAACACGAATTGACATGACATACGGCTCAGAGCATGAAAGACATCGATGTCCGACATGATAGGCATGGCAATGGCAGGCATGATCAACGACGCGTGCTACGATAGAGGTGCACCACTTTTTTTCTAATACTACCCCTCAATTTGTTAGCTCACGACCTCTCCTCAAAACAGTTTTAGAAAAAAATAAAACTTCTACCTGATGAAAAATCCCATCTGGCCTACTACGTACACGACGAAAATGATTAAAAAAAAAAAAGTCCTACTTCCGACGATTTTTTGTTAAGGCGCCCACTTATTCAGAAAAAAAAAAGTGACGAAAAGCGCTACCTCTATCGTAGAACGCGTCTAACATTTTAGGACAACATAGCACATTGCGACAAGAAATGACATGGCATGCGGCGCAGAGAGTGAAGACGTCGATGTCCGACATCACAATCATCCATGATCGGCATGACAATGGCAGTCATGATAAACATTTAGGACAACGTAGCACGCTGCGGCACGAAATGACATGGCATGCGGCCAGAGAACGGTGACATGCATGTCCGACATGACAAGCCATCCATGATAGATATGACAGACATTGCGGCGGGCATAGCACACCCTTAGTAACACGAACGGCGAGTGTCACCGGCACCCTTCTCTAGGCAATTCCAGTATTAACCGCGTCATCATCACCACGAGGGAACATGATACTCGGCATGACAACCACCAATGGCAGGCATGACAAACATTTGAGGCAGGCAAGGCAGGGACAATACACATCATCACAGCCGCGAAACGTGTCACTGACACCCCTCTCATGGCATTTCCAGCCTGAAACACGTCCTCCCAGTGTCGCTCGAGCTGGTTGCGTATACCTGCCGCGAGTCCTTGCCAGATTAGATCAGGACCCACCATACTGTTCCATCGACTTCCCACGCGACCTCACCTGTACCAACGGTGACTCCTGAACCAGCTGAAATCACTATTTTTCTGGCACATTGATGACAATCCCAGCCCGGCCCAATAATGTTGACAACGACATTCAGCATCTTTTTAAAGGACACTCTTCCTCCGTTTTCACCGTTTTTAAGGATTCCTCAGGGCATGAACAGCAACGGCATAGGCGTTACCCTGAAGTCGACTGTCCTCCTCCTTTACGTTGGGGTTGGTTACCCTATTCTTAAAAAATCCCCCTTTACCCTGGAGTCGGTTATTCCCTCCACTCTCATCCGTTTTTATAAAACACCCCCCCCTACTTTTCGATCTATCAATGGAACGAAAGCTAGAGTCATTGCCATCGCGTTACGGCAGCCTTTTCTTCGTCTTGATATGTCTGCATGCGACGACGAGAGCATGGAGCGGGTATGCACTCGTTAACGACGAGCATTCACTCATGAAAGGCGTTTATCGTTGCGATAAAGCTTTCGTCGTCATGATATACATGCATGCGATAACGAGAGCATTGAGCGGGGATGTACACGTTAACGACGAACACGCACTCATGAAAGGCGTTTATCGCCGCGATTAAGCTTTCGTCGTGATGATACGCATATGTATCCATGTGATAACGAGAGCATTGAGCAGGCATGTAGATGTTAACGACGAGCACGCACCCATGAAATGTGTTTATTGTCGTGATCAAGCGCTCGTCGTCATGATATGTATGCGTGCGATAACGGGGGCATTGACCGGGCATGTACATGATGACGACGAGCATGCGTTCACGAAAGGCCAAGGAGGAACTTCCTCGTGGTGATATGAATGCATGCGATAACGAAAGCATTGAGCGGGCTTCTACATTTAACGACGAGCATGCACTCATGAAAGGCGTTTATGGTCGTGACCCAGCTTTCGTCGTGATGATATGTATGCATTTGATAACGGAAACGTTGAGCGGGCAAGGGACTGGTAGAGGGACTCACATCACTCGCCTTAACTCATTCTTCGTTTCAAGGGGTAGCATGCATAGACACTGGGCGATTTCTCTATTCCGAGTTATTAGCCAGAAACCGAAGGCTTTCCCGCACCGGGGAGATCCTTCATGCCCTTGTCCAATGAAGCCGAAGGAGCTTGTAAAGCTTGCCGCCTGCTCACAGTCAGACCCTCGGCGTGACACTGAATAGTGCAGTCGCCACGCGTCGTATTTCCCTTCCTAGCGCTGCCGCAATGCAACGCCCCCCTGCCCAATGCATAACCATCGTCGGTGCAAAACGGACATCCCGGTGACGGCCCGGAATCAGCGTGCGCTTTCCATCCAACCTACCCTTCGTTCTTCCGCAGATCTCCGTCGCTGCAACGCCCCCCCAGCCGGACGCATGTGAGCGTCGGTGCCAAGTGGGCATTCGGCGACTAACGTATCAACCGTAGTCTGCACACTTCGCCGTTCCGGATCGGCACCGTCAAGCTGCAGCGACGGAGAGCTGTGGAAGAACAAACGATTGGTTAGATGGAAAGCGCGCTCTGTTTCCGGGCCGTTACCGGGAGAATGATTTTGCACCGACAATGGTTATGTGTCGGGCAGGGGGGTGTTGCAGCGCGGCAGAGCTAGGAAGGGAAGTGCAACGCGTGGCGACTGTGCTGATCAGTGTGCTGCGGAGAGTCTGTCTATTAGCAGGGGGTAAGCTTTATAAGCTCCTTTGGGTTCATTGGGCAGGGGCATGAAGGATCTCCCCTGGCGAGAAAGCCTTCGGTTGCTTGTAGAAAGTAATGTTATGCGGAAGAAAGGAACCTTCCAGTGTCTATGGATGCTACCCCTTGAAACAAAGAAAGAGTTAAAGCGAAGTGACCTGTAAGTCCCTCTACCAGCGCCTTGCCCCTTTCGCGCAGCTGTGTCCGCCGTGCCCGTTATCACGCTTGTTCCCTCGTTAATAATCCGCTCGGACTGTTTGAGACTTTGACATGACGGCGATTTCCCTATTCAGAGGACCTCCAGGCCCCTGCACGAAGAGGTGCTGCACGAACCCAAAACACCGAACCTGGGAGAGTCGCAGATAGCAGTGAGGGACCTGAATTCCTTCAGGATCTGAGAACTGAAGCCATCTGTGTCAAACCTCCCTGGGTTCACCATAGTACGGACGACTCAAGACTGGCCTACTTGCCACTCACCTCTGGATCCAGTCTCACAGTTATCGTAGGGCTACAGCGGTGGCACTAACTTTCCCCTGATCCTCCGTATTGGTTTTCCGGGCCCTTGGTGTCTGTATCTTGACCTTAGTATACCGCGAATGGGGTAGAAACTCTGGTTATCGAGATGCGGCGATTCCAAGGGCGGCACACGCATGGAGCGGGTGCTCGGGCGATACAGTGCTTTGGGATGCAGTATGCGTACAATATTGGTGATGTGCAGGCACAGCAATGATGCATGACAGTGCACAGCAGTGGTTCAGTTATTTCTTTCTTTCATCGGCCGTGCTCAGTAAAAACATGGTGGATGACAGAGTTTTCAGGCGACGGTAAGGTGCGCCATTTTTTTGCTACATCTCCTCACTTGAGGGAGCTCTGTACCCCACCCAAAAGCGGATTTTGAGGGAAATGAAAGGGAAACCCGATACCCATAAAATCGTACGGGTATGGCCTAGGTATATAGACTATAGACTACAACCGAAAAAATCGCAAAACATTCCTGATGAAAACGATTTGGGGTTAAAGGATTCCCGTGATTCAGAACAAAAAAAAGTTTCCCAAAAGCGCCACCTCTATTATCGTCTGTCGTGGCATGCGTCGGGGGTCGGTTGGTTTGGGCACCGCACACATCGTTCGTACTGACCTGCACATAAGGAGCCGGCACCATGTATGTATATCTCGTAAATAGTGTACGCGGAAATCCGAAACTCACTGGACACTGGACGTGCGCGCAAGTATACGGTAACTATCTGTAATAAGAATATCCTTCATACGTACGATATATATAGATGTATGACTTGCTTCAGCTACGTATAATATACCCTGGTATACATGAACTTTTTTTTTGGTTTGATTCATTTTTTTTCCTGGGGTATTTTTCCACTCCAGTGCGACTGGTTAATGTGACAACATGATAAGGTGAATGCATGAACAGCAGTATTGCCTTTTCCTCTTGGCACGCCTGCGGCTGATTTAACACTAACCTACCGTCTGTGCACACATTATACGAGCAGTACCGAAGAGCCCTATTTATGAAGAAAGTGACCCTGGATGCTGACAGGTGACAGTTGTTGCTGCTACTGCTGCCGTTGTGATGATACTTCTTGAGAGACCTCGCGCACGATGACTAAAAACAGCTTCAAATCGAGTGATATTTTTTACTTTCATCTTGTTTGTTCGTCTCGCGCCGTCGGAAAGCGATGAAAATCCGAAACCACCCAGCCCGTGCGTGGCAATGCGCCGTGTTTGCGCCGAACATTGCAAGTGATTTCCACTTACAGAGTTGAGACGCATGTTGAACAACATGTCAGTAACATTAGGTGTAATAATTAGTCGGGGCCACAAATTCGACTCTTTGCGTGACTCGAAAAATAAATTCGGGACATGTCGTATACCAGCTGACGTAGACTATACCCGTATACTACAGCAGGCTACTAAAATTCCAGGTTTCTCATATCATACCAGCTGTGGACGAGACGCCGACACGGGCTGTCAAATGTCGCCCATCCACCGCACCGCACCGCACCGCCCGTCTATGATTATTTGATAAGAGTGTATTATACTTCGAAGCATCATACGTACGGCAAAAGGTGACACACCAAGAAAGAAAACACACACAAGTCTCACCAGGGAATATCAAGGAACACGCAAAAATAAACCAGAAAGAAACTCGGCGAGAGTAAAATTAACAGGGCAAGAGCACCAAGCCAGCCAGCCAGCCAGCACAAGCCAGCAAGCAGGCACAAGAAGTACGCGCAGCCCATAAAAACAGCGGCACGTAGGCTTGTCCCACACCGTCGCGAAGGGGAAACGGGAAAACGCTTGCGGATACAACAGCAGTCCCTCGATAGTGTCGGTGCGCGCAAGCCGGAAATGCCGGCACTATACTGGAAACCGACACTACGCCGCATACCGCCACCACTGGTTGTTCCCAGCCGTGCCAAGGGGTTTTACAGGCACTATAGCGGGAAACCGGTACTACTCAACCGGCACGATAGAGGGACATCCTATTGCAACACGTACGTATGTACGGCCTCACCACCCGTCTATTTGTGAGCGCTACCATTGCACTTTTGTACAGCAGGTCGGGTAGTAATGTCATGCATCATGCTGCTGTCATAGCGTATCGGACAACTACTTGGATTGATTGTGTCGTCCAACTCCTTGGACTGGTTTTGTCGTCCAGCTCCTTGGACTGACCGTGTCGTCCAACTCCAACTCCTTGGATTGTGTCGGAAAACTCCTTGGATTGTATGTACCACAATGTACTTCGGAACCAAAACCAACCACCCCCTAAGTCCGCAGCCCAGCCCGCCGAGCTTTTGGTGGTCGGTGGCTTAATATTTCGTCGAAGTATTTCGCCCTCAAGTCCCCAAAACGGTTTCATCACCTCTAACTCCCACCGCTAAACTAACCCCACTAGGCCCAAAACATGGAAGAGAACAAAGGCAAACACACGCCAAACACCAACAAAGCAAACAACGCCCCCAGCAAAACACAGATTTCTCTTTGACAACAAGCAACTGATCCTAAAGTATCATACAATACTTAGGGTGACCCCCACCCCCGCCCCCGCCCCCCAACTTATCGTTGGAAGCCGACCCCACAAATAGCACAAGCACATTCACTGCGCGTGACACTCTCATTGCAACCAAATCCCCGCGTTGGGCCGCCAGAAGCTCACGAGCAAAAAAAGGTCCACACCTCTCCCTTGTCTCGAAAGGGACGCGTGGCTCATAGTCAAATAACCTAGGCAAGCAAGAAATGAGTACTTCATCCTAACCGCCTGAAAGTTGGAGGCGTCTCTGGTAGGTGCAGGAACGGTGCTCCGCCTCGAAAAGGATGCGTGGTCGAATTTTCGAGCGAGCAGCAATGCGTACGCACCCCCCCTGACCCCCCCCTCCAAACTGGCGTTCCGTCTCGAAAGAGACGCGCGGTCAATGGGAAGATGACTGAGGCAAGCAAAAAAAGAGAACGCTCCCCCCCCTCCCCCCCCCCCCCTTCCATTTCAAAAGGGATGCTTGGTCATTGGTCAAATCACTGAGGCAACAAACAAATAAGTAAGCCTCCCCCTTCTCCGTCACGAAAGGGACGCGTGGCCAATGGTCAAATGACTACGGCAAGCAACAAAAAAGGATCCCCCTCCTTTCCATCTCGACAGGGATTACTTGTCAACGGTCAAATGAATGAGGGAAGCAACAAAGCAGTACCCCCCCCCCCCCCCCCCCCCCCCGCCCCTCCCTCCGTCTTAAAGGGGGTGCGTAGTCAACAGCCAAAGACAAAAGGCATGCAACAAATAACTATGCCTCCCCGCCCTGAGTACCCCCCCCCCCCCCCCCCGCCCCGCATGCCCCGCGAGGCCCGACCGAGCCGAACAAAAAAATCTACGGCTTGAGGGTAACGATCAGGGCCCCCTCGATAACCTTGCCCCCCTCCTGGACCGCTAGCGATGCTACAGTGCCCGCCGAGGTAGCCTTTACCTGCACCTCCATCTTCATGGCCGACACTACCGCGACAACCTCCCCTTCTGACACCGACGCCCCTGCCGAAACCAGCACCTTCTCCACCACCCCCGGCATCGGGGAGCCAACCTGTTTCGACAGAAAAAACGAAAAAAAGAAACAGAAGGCCATAAAAAGAAGGGGGGGGGGGAGTCAATACAAACGAAAAGAGGCAAAAAAGAGTAATGAACGGCGCGGGGGGGGGGGGGGGGGACAACACAGGGGTCAGAGTCGTGCTGAAAGCGTGAGGGGTCGAGGCCGGGTTGTGTTTTCTATTCGACGCAACTACACGATCTAGATACACTCGTCCATTTTCAAAACGTTTGCGCTTTCAAAAGGCATGCCACACAATATCAATATACGTACTCGTCCACCCTCAAAAACAAACCCCGTCGCCCCCCCTCCACCAGTACACCCAACAATGTCAAATCTACTCATCCACGATTGAATGATCGACATCCCCCCCTCCCCAACACACACCACAAAATTTCAATGCATTCGCCCACGGTCAAATGATCGCCGCTCCCGCCCCTCCAACACACACCGCAGAATCTCTATCTACTCGTGCATCCTCAAAATATCCCCACCACACACACAAACGCACGCACGCACACACCACACAATCTCAATCTAATCATCCCCCCTGAAAGACATCGCCCCCCCCCCCCTCCCCCCCCCAACACACACCACACCATCTCACGGTCAAAACGATCGGCTTCCCCTATCCCACAAGCAGTCTACCTTTACATCAAGTAATTAAACCCTTCGGGACTCCAAGAAAACGCCATAAAAACAACACAACATGCGCGGTGCCCAGTATGCGGTCTTTCGAGTGAATAATCGGTTTAGGTGAACGCGCAGCAGCATGGATAAAGTGTATATGGCTGACCACGTGTCGTAAAACTCATGGACGATAATTCGGATGGTAACACAACCGACCCGTTAGCCGGCAACCTGCTTTGTTTCGTGAAATTTCGCCGAATTTTCCTCAAGTCCCCAAGGGGTCAAAAACAGGTACGAGCTGTACGTACCTCCATCGGGCTCTCCACGTCTATCCTCAACACAACCAACCTACCCTTCCAACGAAAAGGTACGAATGAACACACCTCTACTGGGTTCTCCGAGTCCACCATGGCCACCCACTCCACAACCAATCAACCCATGCACACCTTAAGAAGGTACAAACGTCATGCTGTACCTCCATCCGCCGTGGACCCCTACCCCACAGCCAATCTACCCATACACACAAAAAAAAGGTACGAACCAACGAACGAACGTACCTCCATCGGGTTCTCCGCGTCCGCCATGGGTCCCTCGAAGTCATTTCCTGAGACCGAGTCCTTAACCTCTACGTTCTGCACAGCCCCTCCAACAGTAAACGACACCGTCCTCATCCCGCCCTTCTTCGCGGGCCCGACGCGCTCTAGCCTGATTCGAGTCGGCGCCTCCGCGGCCCCGTCCTTTAGGAGGAGATCGGCTGGGTTTGATGGAGAGATGGAGAACTCTTGACCCACGACAAGGCCGTACCAGAACACGGGGGTAGGCAGGCTCGTGAGGAGGCAGGAGCTCTTCTCCATCTCGTCCACGTAGTCGCTGAAGACCTGCATATATATATTCCAAACGAATGAAAAGAAGAAGGGGGAGAGAGGGGGCAATTGTTATCCTCAAGCCGTTGAAAATCTGGAAAGAAAACAAAATGAATCAAAAGAGGGGGTCATTACTGTGCTTAGTCGCTGAAAACCTGCACAAAAATGAAAAAAAAAGGGGATAAAACGAGGGGGGTACTCATTTGTTGCTTGCCTTAACCCCATTAGTGCCCCAAAATCCCTACATGTACTAACTTCAAGTGAAATTGTCAAAAAAAAAGGGTTTCCAGTAGTGAAGGCGTTAAGTCATTTGACTATTGACCAAGCATCCCTTTCGAGACGGAGCACCGTTCCTACTCTCAACAATAGAGACACCTCCAACATTTGGGCGCTAATTTCATTTCCATGTAGTACGTAAAAACGTTTTGCTGGAGGAGGAGAGGGGGATAACACTGGGTGGGCATACACCGCGGGGAAATAACGTGAGGAAGAAGGAACAGAGACGGGGTTGAAAAAACTTCGATGACTTGCCGCATATACATATATATATAAACAACAAAAAACACTTCTAGGATGTAAAATCGAGACTTTCGGAGGAATAATAAATAAATCGTGTCTTCATGATAGCTCGTGATTGCTGTATACATGAACGGCATCTCCATATTTTAATGCGACCACGGCAACCAATGCAGCAAGCAGAAGCAGCCGCGGCGGCGGCGGCGGCAACGCTATCACGGCAAAAAAAACGAGCGGCACACATTTCTTCTCGCTGAACGTCGCCGGGGAAAAAAAAAAAATCTTCAGCGTCCTCCATCACTCAGTGATTACGTGATTGTGCGTTTTTCAACTATTTTACCCCGGTGACGTCACTAGGGGGCAGTCATCGGTATACTGTACCTGGTATTTCCTGTGGGTTAAGGTTAGGGTTGAATACCATGGTTGAAAAAAAAAAGGCGCGTCCTACGATAGAGGTATACCTTTTTTTGGCGAAAACGTTTTCTGAATGACGGGGCTCCTTGACCCAAACTCGTCGGAAAAAAAAATAATAATAGGCCATTTCTTTTTTCGGCATGATTCTCGTTGTGTACCTCGAGGCCATGGGATTCTTCATCCGGTATCATAGCCGTTTTGTTCTTCTCCAAATCAGTTTTTGTGTTAAGACATGTCTTAAGCCCCCAAATTGAGGAACGCCTCAGAAAAAAGGTGGTGCACCTCTCCATCGCGGCACGCGCCAACAACCTAACACAACCCCATCATTGAACCAACCCCGCGACTACCATCCCACATCGCACGCGCCCTCGAAACCGGAAGTAGAAGCAGCAACCCCGCGACATTATCAAAGAGCAGTTTTTTCTAGCTCTCGTAGGATACATATGTGCAACTGTCTTATAGCCGAAAAAAAAACATGTTGCTACAACTTTCCAGTCATTTTCCAGCCCCCGTATGACCCATGTACGTCCAACTAGCGGAAACAAAACCTTTTGGCGGTCTTTGCCAAAATCAGGTATGCCTGGTTACTTTTCGGCCAAAATCAGTTACATACTAAAAAAACAAGCACAAATCACACGCCAGGAACCCTCCTATTGGCCAGCCTCACATACGCACCCGACTTTGGATTGAAAAGGTCAGGTACATCTGGGTTTGTCTACTTTGCCTAGCTTTCAACTGATACGATGCTTCGTATTGCCGTAGTTCGAGCCAATCAGAGGCCATACACTAGTTCCCGTACACCCCCTACACGAGCGCCGCCACTATCCACGCCCCCATTGGATTTTGTGGCGACAGTGATGAGCGCCCCACCCTCGCCACATCACACCACTACACGACACCGCCACACCGACGTGCACACAGCAACATGGACTCAGGCGGCAGGTCGTCTTCCGCACCGTGCATCAAGGTGGGCTCAATGCTTGGCACGGCATCGGAACTTCGTGCCGCCGCGTCCAAACGGTTTCTCTCGAGGATGGTCGAGGCTTTTTGGCGGTGGCCGACACAACAAATACACTTGCTCCGGCGGGCCTCCCATGCCGAAAATGGAGAAAAACACGAAGCCGGCTGGTCTTCCTCTGGGCCTAGTGGAGCCCGTATCGGCTCTGTTGGCCAAGCCCTGACGCAAGGCTGAGACTTGAGCGACCAAGTCGATGCGTGACGTTGATGTCGCTTTGGTCTATGTCCGGATCGGCAACCAGCGTTTCGTCGACTTCTTTCCTCGCTCAAGCTGACGATTGACTCGCCGATGCTGCTCCCGTCACTAGGACCAGAGGAATATCACCCGGCTTCGTTTTTTTTTTCCTTTTTCGGGAGGGGAGGCCCGCCGGAGCAAGTAGACTTGTTCTGTCGGTCACCGCCAAATACAGCTGTGAAGCCTCGACCATCCTCGAGAAACCGTCCGGACGCAGCGCGAGTGGCGAGTGATGCATGCCGATTTCGAGCATGTCGATTGCTCGGGGTGACAAATGCTTGCGCACGACTTTGCGGGATCGACTCGCTTGTCAAGAGTACTGTATGGTGAGTGTGAATCCCGACATGGGCGAAGGCGCTCAAGATGAGGAAAATATCGTATAATTTGCACTTCGTATATATGTATATTTGAAACGGAACGTCGCGAGAATACCGGTATATCTTTGACGAAAATATCGTATATTCATGTACTTCGTATACGTATGTTCTTTTGAAACCGAACCTCTCGGGGATACCGGTATATATTTGACCTGACAGTTCCCAAAGATATACCAGTACTACCGAGAGGTTCCGTTTCAAATACACATATATACGAAGTACACATTCCACGATATTGTCGGCAGCAACAGCAGTGAAGGCAGACAGGGGATGATCTCGTTGTCGGAATAGTGGTGTAACGATGGTGTGTGATCTGTTCAGCAGGAACAGCCGTGAAGATAGAGTGGGCATGAAACATGAGAGCTCTCGGTGGTGTCGCGCGCAGAAATGAAGTCCCTAATTGGGTAGAATTTTCATTTTGATGATGGCGAGCCATCCCACGGAAGCGGTGCAGCATATTCTAAGAAAATTCTGACCTCCCAACATGAGGAGCTATCAATAGCTCAACATCAACATCAAAATCACCCGAAACATGACTTCGAAACCATCCGTTCGCGCAACCCGTCTAAACTACTATGCCCTAGCCCTGAAACAAATTATACTCGTAATATTATCAACACTATCCGGCAGTTCCTCGTTTGAGGAGTTCAACCGGCCAGAGGTATACCTTTTTTTGGCTTAAAAATGCACCCCCGTACCGTGGGATGGCTGACACGGCGTGTGATCTGTTCGGCAGGAACAGCAGTGACTATAGATCGGGGCCGCCAACGTCCGCGTGTAAACCGTGTCTTAGTGATGCCTGGTGTGTCATATGCAAGGGCGTAAAAAAGCTTAACGCGATTGGTTTTGTTTCAACTACCGACTCAACACTGACACCAGCAGCACCTCTAAATGACAAACTGCGAGGCAGGTTAAAATCTGTCTCGTCTGTCGTGGTCCTCGGTCGCTCGCATAAATAGTCGCCACGCTCCAATGGAATGGAGGGTGATAACTACACATCAAAGAGGTCTGGACTTTTTTGGCACTGCACGCACGTTTCTGTGACAAGCCGAATGAAAGGAAGTTGGATGTCGTTTGTTGCACGAGCATTACCACAAAAACAGTAGTAGCAACTACTGCAGTACGCCTCAGCACTACTCTGTGCAAACCGACCAAGGCATAATCAATGGACGGCCAATAACAACGTGCTGATACATGGCTACACGCGCGAGATTCCCATTTATATACCGTGGCTGCTTGCGGAGATGGTACGGTAACGAGCCGTTCAGTTCTGCAGTTCTGTTCGTGTGCCCACGATGTCGCCACTTTAGCAGTGAGTGCAACCACGAAAACAATCAAAGCATTCAAACACGAAGTATGAAAATATAAAGGGCGGTACAAAAATTACCAATAATTTGGAGGCCGCACTTTCAATCCTGATATTCAGCCGCAAAAACAAACTTACCCCTGATAAAGCTTATGGCTTTCCATGGACGAAACACCGTTCGTGGCGAGCGTTTATTACCTGTTTTTGGTATGTGCCTAGATTTTGGCTCAAAAAGATCAGGTATGCCTCATTTTGGCATTCAACCAAAGCAAAACCAAATTTCAAACTAAGCAATAAAACTGTCTGTCGGTCTGCGGGCCCGACACTAGGACCACTGTGAATCACACACAAAAAAACACAAAAAAAAACAACCACAAAACCCCCAAAATCATTAAAACACGGGCGGTTCAAGGTTACCTTGGGGTAAAGCAAGGACGACACCACGAGCTCGTCCGTCACCGTTCCCAAGACCTCGCCGCACTTCCCGGCCTGAAGGTCAGCCTTAACCGCCGCAAAGTCGGCCGGCGGGAGGGCAGCGCTGGGCCTGGTCGTCAAGGGCTTCTTCTCTCCGAGGATGGCCTTTGACACCTGGAAACGTTGAGTTCATGAGGTTTCGCCAGTGTTTAGGGCGAGGAATTTTTGGTTGGCTTGGGTTGGGGTTGACGAGTATTCCATCGGTGTGGGATGAGCAACTCTTATTAAAAAACATACACACGCACAAACACGGAATACACACGCCCAACGCGGAAAAAAACAAAGGCTTTCCTGCATCCAAACCCGCCGAAAACCTGCCGAAAACATCCTATATCATACCATCAACAGAATATAGCATAGCTGTCGCTAGGACATTTGCAGCATCCATCCTCCGCCAACTTATGTGCATTGGACGCCGCCAAGAAGAAAAAAGTCGAAGCAATAACTAAAAAAAAACAATGAATGCGACGTACATCTTCAGGGAAACCCTTGTGCGGGAATCCGAGTCTTCCCTCCATCAAGGCCACAACGGAGTCGGGGAAGTCGACTTGTCCCTTCTTGGCAGGGTCGATGACGTCCGACGCCTTGAGTCCTCTCGTCACCAGGTATAGCGCTAGGTCACCCACACACTTAGACGATGGCGTCACCTACCATAAACCACGGACAAAAAGACGTGCAGCGGACCAAGAGAGAAACTAATGACGCGGTTGTGATCTCGGAAGCGGTGGCGATCTCGCGCGCGGGGGGGGGGGGGGGGGGGGGGGGGGGGGGGCGCATATAGCCTTGCGCTGGATTCATGATTACTGTGGGCACCGTAAGGAAGTGTCATGCTCTTCGAGCGTTTGACGAACAACGCACCGACACGGACAAACCGGACTTATTATATCAGGAGTATAGTATTATATCAGGAGTATCATGTCATGCAGACTAATACAATATCACATTGTAATATCGTATTAACTAAATATCATATCATATCGTATAATAAAATATGCGTGTTTTGCCTTGACGATGTCGCCGAAGAGGGTGTTGACGTCACGGTACATGTCCAGCACATTCTCCAACATCATGCCACATTGTTTAATTCAATGTCACATCAGATCAAATCGTATAATATCATGTCACACCATACCATACAAAACGACATGATACCATAATATATCACATTATATCATATCGTATCATACCTTGACGATGTCGCCAAAGAGGTTGTTAACGTCGCGGTACATGTCCAGCACGCCCTCCCACTTGTCCCAGATCCCCATGCTCTTGCACTGCACCATCAAGTTCGAGTACTGTCCACCTGAGCACACAAAACAATCGCAAAACATAAATCAGCATTGAACTAAATACTCAGCCTCACATAAAGTAGTTGCTCTGTTCAATCCCAACTTCCAACCTAAACGCATCCGTTTTTTCGTATCGAAATTGGTGCGAGAACTTAAGCCTGGTTCAAACCAAGACTCAAGTAAAAATATCACGTCAAGAAGCGCACCCACGTGCTGGGGGACAAACCAGCTGAAACGAGAGTTTCCGCTTTTTTTTTTCAGTCCAAAGTCCAAAGGAGTCAAGCGACGTAAGGAACCGTACGACAGCAGTACACGGCACTATTATACGTCGTGGTAACAAACAAGGTAATAGCCAAAGACAGGCCGATATTTGCCGGAAACTAACAAATCCGGAGCTATCCCACGCCAGGCGTGCAGCAGATTCTAAGAATCTTCTCAGCTCTTAACACGAAGAGCGAAGCCATCTCACCCCAAACATGATGTCAAAAACATTCGTTTCGCGCAACCCGACCGAAAAATATTCTTCATGTGCCACTGCACTCCTACTGCTTCAACACAAAGAATACTCGTGAAATAACAACAAATAAAATAATAGCAACAACAACAACAACAACAACAACAATAATTACTATTATCATCATAGTAACCGATTGTTTCACACTTGAGGAGCTCTACCGCACTATAGAGGGATGGCTCTTCGAGAGCCTTTATACTGAATGACACAATAAAGGTGGCCTTTTTCGGGAAAAAGAAAAATTTCCTAAACGATGAGGCTCCATGAGGCTCCATAAGAGAATCGTCGGAATATCATTCTTGTCCAAAATATTTCCTGCATGACGAGGCGCCTTAACGCCTTCGCTCCTGGAACCCCTTCTTTTTTTCCAAATTTACTTGAAGTTAGTACGGGGACGGATTTGGGGGCTCTAAAGGTCAAGCCACAACCCTTGGAAGATCATTCTTGTCCAAACATTTTTTCTGAATGACGGGGGCTCCTTAACCCCGTTAGAGCCCCAAAACCCCTCCCTATACTAAACTCAAGTAAATTTGCCCCCAAAAAGGGTTTCCAGTGGTGAAGGCGTTACGCCACAACACTTGGGAGGTCATTCTCGTCCATTTTTTTTTCTGAATGCCCGGGGGCTCCTTAGGTCACAACCCTTGGAAGATTATTCTTGTTCTGTAATAATGACAGTTTTTTTTTAGAGCTTTTGCTTGTGATTTTGGTAGTTGGGTTGCACTTTCAGGTCACTGAAAATTAGAGTAGTTTTGGGGTGAGGTATAGAACTCCTCAATTGAGGGTCTTCAGCCAAAAAAAGGTACACCTTTTACGGTAACACGTGTCGTTATCATATCGTAGTCCTGTTTCTCGTGAGGAGTCTTGACCTGCACATGGTCTTCAACAACTCGCCTGTGATCCAATCTGGCTGTCTCAACACCTTCGCGCGGTACCGCTTTTCATCCCGTTCTCGAAGGGGTGAAAGTGTCTTAGGTGGTGTGAACCAAAACAAGAGTGTCTTGAATGATGTGAACCAAAAAATGTGTGTCCCAAATGGTGTGAACCAAAATGAGAGTGTCTTAAGTGCTGTCAACAAAAAAAGCGTAGTGCAGAACCACGTGTCTTGCCCCATCCCGTTCTCGAAGGGGTGAGAGTTTCTCAAGCGGTGTGAACCAAAACGAGAGAGTCCTACGTGGTGTCAACCACAATAAGTGTGTCTCGAGCGATGTGAACCAAAATGGGAGTGTCTTGAGTGATGTCAATCAAAACTAGAGTAGTGTAAAACCAAGCGCCTTACTAAATCCCGTTCTCGAAGGGGTGATCCCAAAATGATGATGTCTTACTTGGTGTCAACCACAACAGGCGTGTCTTAAGCGGTGTAAACCAAACTGAGAGTGCCTTACGTATACTTGTTGCATACCGTACTACGACTTGCCTGGGATCTGGTGATCGAACACTCTAGCGGTACCGCTCTTCATCCCGTTCTCGAAGGGGGTGTACATGTCGCGGACGCGGCTCCAGTAGACGTCGTACGGCTCCAAACCCAGGTACCCCGTGCCCTCGGGCGCCATGTCGCTCCCCTCCGTGGATGCCAAGAAGCCGTTAAGGCTGATAGAGCCGCAGAAAGAAACGACGAAAATATGTATAGGTCAACAGGGATTGTTTTTTCACGGCGTAGACTATTCACGGCAGGTTTGGTTGGGATGCCAAGAAGGGATGCCAAGAAGCCATTAAAGCTGTTATAGCCGGTGGAAAAAACGGCCAAAATAAATGTGGCATGCGTCAGCAGGGTGCGGTTGTGCGACGTGTGATCGCAACAGCGCTGGGACAGCGTAGGGTGTCAACGGAGAGTGTTTACAAAACCATGCGTGCAGTGGAAAACAGGCAAATATGGTCATAAAACACAACAAAAACACCAACCATCTCCACCACAAGATCTTCACGACCACAACCACTACCACCACCACCACCACGTACACACCCGCCTCTCGTACGTACAAACACCATCACTTTCCTCAAACTCCTATCCCCGATAGAACAAAAGATAATCTTTTACGTGGCAAGAGGAAAAACCCCGAAACAAAAAAGAAAAACTCTTATACGCCTGGCCTGGGAGGCCCAGTCGGCCATGGACGCCATGGCGAAATCGATCACATCACAACACCAACACCATCACCATAAACACAAACAACAACACGCCCGCCCGCCCGCCTTTTGTGCACATACCACCACCTAAATAACAACAACAGCAGCAACAACAACAACAACAACAACTCTCCCCCAAAATTAAACCCTTTCCCTCTGATGCACGCACCATCGTTTCCGTCAAACTACCCCCCCCCCCTACCCCCCCAAAAAAACGCCATCCTCATTTACCTGGGCTGGGAGGTGCAGTCGGCCATGGACGCCGTGGCAAAATCGATGACGTCGCAGCCAGCGCGGGCCATCTCGAGCGCGGTGGCTAGTGAGCAGGAGCTAGTGGCGTGCGTGTGGAAGTGGATGGGCAGGTCCGTCACCGAACGGATTGCCTCGACGAGCAGCGGCGCCGACCTCGGCTTGAGCAGACCGGCCATGTCCTAAATACGGGGGGAGGGCACGAATACCGAGGCGTTGTTTACACCGACAAGAGGCGTCGTTTTCACCGACAAGTACAAATAAAAACGCAGCCAAGGTCGCCAGGATACTAGGAACAAAAAATCCAAAGGCACATTCTAACCAAGGTATGCACACACTGGTATTGCAGGGACCCGGGGGCGGGTGGCACGAAAACAACGGCAACCGTACCGATATTTTCCGCTGTGTCATCAACTACGTTGTAGCAACTATCCCGCACGCAGGTCATCAGAACTGGCAGCGATGCACCGGGCGCGTCAGAGCGGTCGACTGCCCCGATTGCTCGTCGGGACACCGGGATACTATCCTATGCCATGCGTCGTGTTCTTTGTTTATATCCATGGATTCCAAAAGAGTTCCTCAACGGTTGACAAAGAATGCGCTTCTCGTGTCTTTTGGTCAATATGGTCGATAAACTGGGTCCCACAAGAGGTAGTGTGATCAAAAATAACCACCACCACCACCACCACAACAACAACAACCACAACAACCACAACAACACGACAACAACAACAACACATGGCAACGCCTCTCTGTCTCTCGCACCTTAATGCCGATCATGTGGGCCCCGGCTTCTGCGGCGCTCTTGGCCACGCCCTTGTAGTAGTCCACCGTAAAGATCTTCGATGTCTGCAAATCTGACGTGTAGCACACGCACACCTGTGCGCAAGAAACAACAACAAAAAAAGGCCGCATTGAGATGGGGGGTGGGGTTGCGGTCGGTAACGGCAAGAGAGAGAGGTGCGATCGGAAAACACTAGTGGGGGGTGTCGTCGGAGATAATACAGTCGGGGTAGGCAAGGCACAAAATGAATCAACGCATGCAGCTACCAGTACCAATGAGGGGCAGGGGGGGGATGGGCTTGAGGGGAATCAACGCATGCTGCCACCGATACTGATGAGGTGGGGGGTGGGCACAAGGTGAACCACCGCATGCTGCCACCGATACAAGTGAAGGCGGCGGGAACAAGGCGAACGAACGCGTGCTGCTATCGATACTTATGAGGAAGGGGGGGGGGGGGCATCGCTACCCCGCAGTCTAGGCTGTTACACGTGTGTAATTCAGCCGAGGCTGTAATCGTGATTTCCTTCAACGCAATTGTAACTTCTCACGTCCAGAGAAGGCCAACAAGGCCAACGGGGTTCCCCGACTAAGAACGCCCACAACAACAGAAAACGGACTTAACGCCTTTACAAATGGAAAACCGTCTTGGGGTAAAAACTACTCGGAATTGGTATAGGCAGGGGGTTGGGGGTTCTAACGGGGTTAAGAGCGCTCAAATCGGCTTGCCACGCCTGGTGACGCATAAAATAAAACCTACCTGGTACATGGTACAAAATCTGACATTAAAGTGGTACGGAGATAAAAAGAGCGATAAAAAAACAGCCCGATCTGAGGAGCTCTTAAACCGGATACCCTATCGTAGCGCACTCGCTTTTTTCTCTCACCTCGGCAACCTTCCCGGCGTCGCGGACGGCCTTGATGCACACCCTCATCTGCTCGATGTCGTTGAAACAGTCGAACACTCGGAACACGTCGATTCCGTTTTCGGCAGCGAGGCGCACGAACTCCGTCACCACGTTGTCAGGGTAGGACGTGTAGCCCACAGCGTTTGAACCACGGATAAGCATCTGCAGGCGGCGGCGGCGGCGGCGGCGGGGGCGTGGGTGGTACTCATTTGTGGCTTGCCTTCGTCGTTTGACCATTGACCACATAAGAAGGATACGCCAGCAAGAATAGCTGGAATACGAATATAATCGAGTTAATTAGACACGACATGTATGAACTGAAAGTGTGGCGAGCTTAAGCTTTACTTTTTTTTTTCCCATCCGTCGGACAGATAGAAGAAAAAAAAAAGACCACCCACCCCTTTCGAGACAGGAAGGGGGGGGCGGGGGCTACTCCTGTGTTGCTTGCCTTCGCCATTGGACTATCGACTACGCATCCCCTCCAAAACGGAACACCTGGCCGCGTTCCTGCTCTCAATAAACCCCTCCAAACAGTTCGGCGCTCAGTACGGTTTTCCCATGTGATCTCTTCACACCTCCGACAGATGACGTACCTGCCGTTATAGCCATACCATGGTACCTGGTTTAGTCTATATGGCGTTCTTCGCCCGAAAACAACGCAATCGTCTATTCAAAACCGTTTTCAAGCTACCTGGAGATAGATGCCGGGGTGAAACCGCTGTTGTCACAGTAGGTACTGCGGATTTGCCCCTCTACTACTAGCAGTTACTATTATAGTACTTATAGTATTACTACTAGTAGAAGTACTAGTAGTACTGCTACTACTACAGCTACCACTATTACTACTACTGCTACTTCTACTACTATACTACTACCACTACTACTGCTATCATCAATATGTGACGCTACTACGACAACTGTCAAGTTACCTGAAGACAGATGTTGGGCGCCGCCGCGCGTATCTTCCTGAGCCTCTCCCACGGGTCTTCGCTCAGGAAGCGGTAGCACACGTCGAACGTCGCTCCGCCCCACATCTATTTCCCAGAAAAAAAGTTGACGGACAGGCAGGGACGCGTACATCGCGGTTTTTCAGTAAAACGGGACGTACGAGTAGCGTCAAGTTGTCGCTCCGCCTCACACCAATCTCAGATAAAAGTGTCACGTTACGGTGAAGATAATCGGAAAGCACGGTTTCAACTCGACGCGAGTCGACGAGGCAAGAAAGGGCTGAGGTCTTCTCGCGACAAGCACGAAGGCGCGTACCGTAGCGTTAGGAAAGGGGAAGAAGAGCCTGCCTAGCGACCCGCAGATCCTTGTTACGTGTGTTACGTCTACAAGGGGGAAAGGAGAAATAAAATAAAATAAAACGCGTAAACAAAAAAGCAGCAGAAAAGCAATTTAAACCCTTCAAGCCATCTCTTATAATAGCGTACCCGAAACAGAAAATGAGCTTGATTTTCGGACGCCAGAATCAGACGGGCAGAATCGGATCGACGAGCCTTATAACGAAACCCGAGTTTTGCAGATTGTCGTTTCAAACAAAAGTTACTCGCGAAAATAATCAACAACGGCGATCGCTCGACCACGTACATACACTCGCAAGAAACCGCTGCACTGGAACATCTCAGGGCACACGCAGATAAAGTTTGTAGGCGGGGCGAGGGAAAACACGCCGTGTGCGCTTCACGCGAGGAGGGTTGTCTTCCCTCTCGCGCCCGTCGATCTCGTGCATCAACAACATGTCGCAGACGGCGGCTGTCCTCGTCCTCGACAAAAACGGGTACGAGTACAAGGAGTAGTTATGTGTGTCTCTCTGCTTGGCGAATGCTGCAAACGCGACTGCAACGAGAACGGCAACGCTCTCGTAGTCATCACCATCACTATGATAGATCCGATCCCATCGGCACGTGGTGACGCCTGTAATGTGTGTGCCAGCGGATAGCGGGACACAGCAGGAGCAGCAGCAGCACGAGTACGCCTATGATACGTGTGTTGTGTGCACACAGCATATGTGTCTGATGCGTGTGTCTTGTGTTTTGTACTACTACAGTACCAATACTGTTTTCGACTTGTTACCAAGCTTGTTGCCTCCCATGACATGTGTAAAACCAAATCCGGATGCCGTTTTCGGATGGGGATTTCATCCGAAAATGGACCTCATTTTTCTGCTGGAGGCCGACCCGAAAACAATATCCGAAAACGGCATCCTGAAACATCGCCATTTTCGGGTTCATAAAAAAATAAAAATACACTCCAGCTGTGAGATCGAAGATTTTGTCGAAACTCATATTTGCAAGCTGTGTGTGATACTCCGATCGCGCGTATTACGGGTTGTGTGTCCTCATTAAGGATACTCGTATAGGTCAGCAACTGCCCTTGGAACTACAGTGTAGCTTGTGCCAGGGTCAACAGGATGATGTTAGTCAGTCTGTGCGCGGAAACTATAAAACCCGTTATTGAGGGGGGCAAAATCCGACAGCTCTGGAAGAAAATGCATCAGCTAATCAAGTGTATCCTGTAAGTCGTATAACCGGTGAGGGGAGGGGGCGGAATTTGTAAGGGCGTGGGGGTCTGGGTTTGAACAAGGGGGAGCGGGGGGGGGGGGGGGGGGGGGGGGCGGACGGGGCAACTCAATATCTGCGCGGAAACTATAAATCCTTCAAGGGAATAAATCTGACGGTTGTGGAAGGGATGCATCAGTTGATCATGTATATCCTGTAAGTCGTACAACCAGTGAGGAGAAGGCGGAGTGCTCGAAGGCGTTGGGGGGCGCGGGGGGGGGGGGGTTCAACAGCTTCAGGTCGCATAAATGTAGGGGTTTGCTATACGCGTGGTGCTAGGTCTAGGCGATGGTGCAGGTGGTGGGGGAGGAGGGGCGTTGGGGGGGGGGGGGGGGGGGGGCGAATTGGAGCTACGGCATGGATGGTTACAAAGATAATGAGGTGATATCAACTGCGTGGTAGTGTTTATTACTCTCGCAGATTTCGTTTTTAGGTGGGGCGTTTGAACAAGAGGGAGCGGGTGAAAAAAATGGAGCTACGGAATGGATGGCTAGAAAGATAATGAGGTGACATCCGTTGCCTGGTAGTGTTTATTACGCTGGTGGGGAGTGGGGAAGGAGGGGGCGTTGGGGGGGGGGGGGGGGGGTGATTTGGGCTTCAGCATGGATGGCTAGAAAGATAATAAGGTGATATCTACTGCGTGGTAGTGTTTATTACTCCGGCAGATTTCTATTTTAGGTAGGGGGTTTCAACAAGAGGGAGCGGGGCAAAAAAGGGGAGAGGGCGGGGGTAGGGGGGGGGGGCGGGCGAAATGAATTGGAGCTACGGCATGGATGGCTAGAGAGACAACGAGGTGATATCAGCTGCCTGGTAGTGTCTATTTCTCTTGGTAGATTTCGATTTTAGGTGGGGCGTTGGAACACGTTTGAACAAGAGGGATCGGGGGGGGGGGGAACAGGCGGGACAATGTTTATAAGATACCTGGTAGCCAAAAATAGGATTTGCGATCTGAAAACGTTCATTTTCGGACCTAGAAACGGTGTTATAAGAGATGGCCTCAACCACTGAAAAAAAGAACATACTATATCCAAGTATTTTCGTCCCCATACATGTGAGTGCTGTTCTAACGGCGCTACCATTAGTTCTTGCGGGTAGAAACGCGGCAGAACCCCCGACGCTTGAGACCTTTGCCATCTTAAGAGTCCATCCACCACCGCAGATACATGATATACAAGATTTCAACCGATGAAACTGCACTGAAAAAAGAAGAAAAAGAAAACGATGAAAAAAGACCAAAAAAAACGGCGACAGTTTCCCTGCTTATGAGAACCACATCATACCTCACCTCAAGAGAGAAGGCGTTCTCAAGCAGCTCAGACGCCAGCTTAGCCCCTTCCACTAGGTCAACGGTGCGCACCCTTGTGGCGAGCAGCGACTATCAGAGCGGAAAGCGGCAAAAGTAGTGTACGTTGGGCGCGCGGGGTGCAGACAGGGCACGACACCAGGGTCCTGTTATGATAGCTAAGGTCGGTGCATCTAACAGGTACCAGGAAAGCATCTTTCTACGCCAAACTCCATTCCGACAATAGCAGCCAGACGAACGGCAGATTGAGATTTTTTGTTCATGGGAATAAAAATAAAAAAAAAAGACCGAAAAACAAAACGTCGTCAAACCAAAAAACGAAAAAACGAACAAAAAAAAAAACGAAGAACAAAGTTCGACGACGACGAACAACCAGGCATCGAAAACGAAAAAAAAAGAACAACAAAGGTCATGACTAACCAAAATAAATAAATAAAAACGAATCATACCTGGTGGGCGTCGCGCATGGTGGTGTCAGTCACCATCACCCCCTTCTTTTGCCGCACCCACGCCGCCATAGCCTCCGGGCCCTTCGCATCCAACACCGACTTCGCCGTCTCCGAAGGGGCGGGCACGGCTCCCGCCGCGGGGGAGCCAAGGGCCGGGACGGGCGGTGTGGTGGTCATTCCCACGGGGGCGCGGCCCTTGTGCGCTGAGCGTTCGCCGTGGATGGCCTGCTCCGCGAGGAATTTGGCGAGCTTGCAGGGCGTGGTGACCGCCCTGGCCGGCCTAGATCTGGTAGGACATCAGGTGTGTTAACGTTACCACAAGACAAGGGGCTCAACCCAAACAGTATGCATTTACTGGTGCTCGTGCTGTGGTGTTTTGCTAGTGCTTTCTTAGTGTTGTCGCGATATGTAGGGGGGGACAAGGAGGCGGTTCTCGTCGGACACAAGGGAGCACCAAGCCAAAGAAGAAACGGCCGAGGGGGGGGGCGGGGGGGGGGGAGCAAGAACATGACGAGAGCATCAAGCAGGTGGCAAAGCAGAGCATAAACCAGCGTGGTCGAATGAACTCGCCGCCGACGCCTACCAACCATATTTTTTCAAAGTAACAACAGAAACCGAGAAAAAAACAAGATACAAAGCAAAACAAAAAAGCCACAACCCACAACAACCTACCTAGGCTTGGATGCCCCCGATGCGACGGCCACCGCCGAGTCCCTCTCTTCCTGGCTCAGAGAGTCGAAGCTTCCAAGCGCGCGGAACCGTTCGTAGCGCTGCGCCACCAGTTCCTCTCCGGACAGGGCCGCAAGGTTGGCCAGAGATTCGCAGATGAACGAGCGCAGTCGTCTGCGCGCGAAAAACAATGCGAATCATAGATAAAGGAAATAATAACGGGCGAACAGATGCAATCAATAATGATGGAGGAATAATCACAGGGATTATAAGTGGAAAACAGGAACACTCGAGGGACAGTGGTGGAGAAGAGAAAAAAAAATAGAGGGGTGACGGTGGAGAAGAGGAAAAACATTTGGGGGATGACGGTGGAGAAAAGAAATAATCGGAGAGGAGGACGACGGACAAGAGAAAGAACCACAGGGACGATGGCAAATAACAGAAACAATCACAAAAGATCAAGACGCCGCAAGAGAAACAAACAATCCCAAGAGAAGACGACGGCGAGAGCACAGCCGTCTGCACGAAAATAACAGCAAGAGAGGGTCGCGGAGAAGACGATTACCCATGAGATGATGGCGACGAATACAAATAACCACAAGATATAACGACGTCGGAGAAGAGAAAACAATCACAGAAGCGAAGGCGACGAAGACAACCAACTACAAAACGCGACGACAGGAGGGCAGAGAAAAAAAGTGTTTCCTCTCTCACCCGGCCATGATGGGAAAGTGCTCGTGCGTTTCCCCCTGGGCGGGCTCCCAGATGACCTCGTCCACGACGCCGATCTCCTTCAGTTGGTCTAAAACGAAAGAGAGCGCCAAAAAATGTAATGTGGCAGGACGGACCGACAGACGGACCGAACAAGAAGAAATAAAATGTCCAGTTTCGCCAAAACAGTTGCATTTTGCTAGTTTCACCAGGTACAATATCATACGAAGGGGTGTGTCATATGGACGGACGAACGGACGGACGGACGGACGGACAAAGCCGGTAAGACAAAAAAAAAGTGCAGTTTTCGCAAAACACTTGCATTTTACTAGTTTTACCAGGTATAATATCACACCAGGGTGTACGTTATTGACGGACCCAAACCGAAAACTCTTCAGGTTTCTCTGATCACTGTTCACCGTTTTTTTTTTTTGTAAGCCTGTACGGAAGGACGGAGCCAGCAACAACAAAAACAAAACAAAAACAGCTTAACCACTTTAGAGCCCCCCCCCGAACATCTTACTACACTAAATCCAAGCAACTTTGTCCCCAAAACGGGTTTCCAGTTGTAAAGGCGTTAAGGTTTCGCCCATCACTTTTCATTGTTCTACAAGTTTATAACCTCCGGTGAACCAGTTAAAGTGAAGGTCAAGCTCACTACACATACACATACATCTCTGTATCGTGCGTCAACTCAACTCGGTTGTACAACACAACGGACAACGGCGGGGAGGGATAGAATGGGGCGAGGCGTGACGGGATACAGGGGTTGAGTGCTCGGGTGCTTGGGTACTCGGGTGCGTGGGTGTGGGTGTGTAAGTGTGTGTGGGGAGGGGTGTTGGAGTGTATGTGTGTGAGGGGGGGGTGGTACGCACCAGCGTAGATTTGCTGGGCGGTAGCGAGAGCCTGGCAATCCTTGGGGAACTGCTCCGCCTTGTGAGCGTCGTCCTTGTAGCGTCCCAAGATGGACGCGGCGCCTTCGGGGGAGATCTGGGTGGCGTTGTATAAATGAGGGGGAAGCGGAGTTGGGGCAGGGACGGAGGCAGGGAGAGGATGGGGATTACCTACAATACTCATGCCATGACGGGCACAGCTACTGAACACCGATATAATACGGAGATCCTGCAGAAACAAGATGGGGTCGGAACTTGGCATGATGGCCCGCTTAACGCTTTTACCACAAAAAACAAACACCAGTCCAACTACCGGTAGTTTGTCCTAAAACCGTGTGAGCGCTTCTAGGGAGCAATTCTAACACGGGTTTCAACATGGGGTCGGCGTTTTTTTCGCATGCCTCATGGCCTAACCCTGATACCACTGCAAAATAGTGTACCAAAATCATTCATTGGTCCAACTAGAATTGTTTCCAAAACGTGGGCGCAGTTGCAAGCGGGGAACAATATGGGGTCGGCTTTTGCATAGCAGCTTGACCCCCCCCCCCCCCCCCCCCCCCTCCCTGCGGCCATGCATGATATGAGTACACCCCCCACCCCCATCTCGACGGCCAAAAGAGGAAGGAGATAAGATGAGCAAAAAAAGTGTATGTTGACGAGTAGTACACGGAAGGAACGTACTGAGCGCCCAAAGGTTAGAGGTGTCTCTATTAGGAGCAGGAACGGTGCTCCCCCGCCTCGAACGAGATTCGCAATCAATGCTCAAATCACTAAGGCGTGCATGAAACGGGTACGCCCCCCCTTCCCCCCCCCCCCCCCCTCCGTCCCGGCAATGTATGGATGAGAGGATTTACGGTAATAAAACTACGGCTACGAGTTAAACGAATACACCCCCCCCCCCCCCCCCCCCTTGCCTTGAACTTATACAGCCTTCGACGCCAACCACTCACCACTCCGAAGTAAGCCCGGGAGAGCATCCCGACGCGGTTGCCCATTCCCACCCCGAGGGCTCCGCCCGAGCCGCCTTCTCCCATGATGAGGGTGACTATTGGCACCTTAAGGCCCGCCATGGCGGTCAGGTTGGTTGCGATGGCTTCGCTCTGTCCGTCCCTCTCCGCCTGTTATCCCACGCCAACACAAGACGGCGTAGAAATACTTACGAGAAAAATAAAAAAATACACTTCAGCTGGGAGATCGGCCAAAAAGGTTTTTTGATTAGAACAATATATATGTATATATACGGCAAAAAATTACAAATAATAAAAACGCAACAAACTCGCCATAGCCATGTGCATTTTTTTCTCTGGCACAGGGATGAACCACGTTATTGAATATAATATAGTTGTACGACCAGTCGTTTTTTGGTTTTAACAGACGATATGGTGGCGACACTCTCCTCGCTTTTCCCGCGTCAGTCTCCGCCTATTCCGACGCCAAACAAGGCGGCGTGGATGCATGCACAACAACACGACTGAAAAACAAGGACCACAAAAAAAAACCTTTCAAGTCTATTTTCCTATAATGGTAAAGAGGCGAACTACCCTAGTAACAACACGTTATGTCTGCTCATCTTTTTTCTAGTAAAGGGGCGGACTAACTAATTGCAGTACTCGTTTTTATAGACGACATGGCCGCGATAGCCTCGCTTTGCCTGCGTCCGCCTCCACCTGTCCCGATACCAAACAAGACGGCGTGAACACATAAACAACAAAAATCTAACAAAAATGTGCAAAAAAAAAAAAAAAAAAAGAAAGGTTCGGCTCATATCATAGACCTCCCACTACAGAGGGCGACACGCTCTTGAAAACTCTAACGCAATTTCTTTGCCCCTTTTTAATGTAGTGCTTGCAATAATTTTCCCTTCTATTGAAGTTTTTTCAGGCGCAAACGTTCTCCGAGCGTTCCAGGTTCCGCGAGACCCAAGACTCTGACTGACCTCAAAAGACGGCCAGGCGCCACAGGTGTCGACCAGGGTCACGACCGGGAGCCCAAAACGTTCGGCCAGCTGGAACAGACGCAGCGCTGTCCGGTAGCCCGCCGGGCTCGGCATGCCTAAGAAAACGACAAAAACAACAACGGTTGAAGCAGGGCGCGGCCGTCAAGATTCGACAAAACGGTTGATACCCACGCTCATCTCTGCTCCACAACATCCCCAGGCGGTCTCGGTTCAAAGCGGTTGATAGACCAAACTAAGCCCTCGTTACAACACCATTCCAAGAAAATTCCCAGGCGATCGATCGGGGCATGCTTCAACTCTAGGGTTAGACGTAAAAATCAAGTCTAACGTTGGTTGTCAAAACCCTGGGCCAAGATATAAACAGCCGTCGTAACTTCGGCCAAAACTTTGATACTTCCAAGTAAAACAGATACCAGCACGTGCTGAGCGCTGAGCATTACAACCTGCATGATAAGACGCCGACGGTTGCTCTTTGTGATCCCCCATCAAGCGAAACATCGAGACCCGCCGTACCGATGCCACCGCCACGAACAAAAGAAAAACGACAAAACGACAAAACACGACGGAGCGATCCATCGTCCACCAACCAAACAACGCCTTCACACGTAAATTCCACGAGACATACATGCGGGAGAGCACACGTCACCCTTACCATCCCCGCCCCCCGATCCCTTCTCCCCCCCCCTTATCTCGTCGCACGGGTATTTTTTCATGTCACTGGACTGGCGGGAGAACACACGCCCCCTCCCCCCCCCCCCCCGTATCTCGTCGCATGGGTATTTTTTCATGTCACAGGACTGGCGGGAGAGCACACGCCCCTCCCCCCCCCCCCCGGCCCCTCCTCCGCTCCCCCCCCCCCCCCCTTCAAAAAGTCCCTTCTCCCCCCCCCTATCTCACCGTAGTTAGCCGCCTGCATGTCCCCAGGCGTATGCCCCTTAACCGTGCCCATGACCACCACCGCCACGCCGCCGACGCGGGCCAGACCCCCCTTAAGGCAGAAGTCGTCGGACACCTTGCCGTCCCCGGAGAGCTCGATAAAGCCTTCCAGGACATTGAACATTACGTCTTGCGCCTGGTAGCGGTCGATCTTCCGCGCCAGGGTGTAGTCCAGCGCGGCCTATATAGCGCGTGGGTGCAATTATAACAGGAGTTAGGGTTTGGTCCAGCGCGGCCTATATAGCGCGGGGACGCAAATATAACAGGAGTTAGGGTTAGGGTTAGGGCTAGGATTTGTCGGGGCAGCAAGCGCAACGCGCGCGGCCCACAAGCTCTTATTCGTAATCCGCCCACGAAACCGTGGGTGCCGTTTAAAAGGGATATTGCTAGACTTGAAACACTCGCGCAAATACATCTTTTACTACGCAGCAGCAGAGGAAAACATATTTTGTGTGCGTATGTGCTTAAACCCATGCCGGTATACTGTAACCATTACCAGGGGGGCTTCGCCGCGGCGGGCTGCCGCCCGCCTTGGTTCCGCGCATGCCTGTAATTTTCGAGGAAGCATGACATGTGTTGAGTATAGGGCTATAGATAAGTCGAGGCTGTACATGCGACAGCAATGCCAAGGGGTACATTCAAATAGTTAGTGTTTGAAAAATGAAAAATGATCACTGGAATTAGGTGCAAAAATACCGCACCAGCAAATTGCGTCGTCCGGACGATGACGAACAACAACAGCTGTAGCGGAAGCCCCGGCACAACTCTTATGTCTGCGAGCCTTGGATCTATATACCATCATGCATAGAGTAGCAGAAGCTGGCTCAGTGCGCGCCTCTCAGTGGCTACGTAGAGAACACGCAGCAAACATGGCCATCCCCTTGCTGGCCCTAGATGCTTGGTTGAGTCAAAACATCAAGAAACGCACTCGAAACGTCTCTTCGTGGCCAAACTAGAGGGTCAGTCTGCGCGGGCTCGGATTTATCCGATCGAAATATGATGAAGCTTGGAATCGGATTCACGCAAGAAACGGCTGAAGCAAGCAGTCCACTGTTAGTCTATATCAATATCTTGGCATTAATTGACATTCTACACGCGTATACTATGTGTTGTGTGGAATCGGTTTTTAGTCCCTATCGAATATTGAATCGAACAAGTGGAAGTGCTGCCCTGCCCTACCCGGAGCATGGGTGCCGACTCATGCCGGCACCCATTCGGAGTCTTTGTCACATATATTTACAACAACAGCAAGCAGCAGCGGCAGTCCAACGACAAACAAACGGCAAGCCGTAGACATACAGCACACACATACAGTAACATCAGCAGCAACGCCGTACAACTCTACGTGCGTGTAAATTCAACAACTACAAACAGCATGCTGCAGCAGCGGCAGCACCGTCGGTGTGACCAACAGCAAGCAGAATGCAGTCTAGGGTAGCAAGCATAAAAATCACCCATATAGTATACCATTACGAGTACCAACAACGCAGCTTGCAAAGATGAGTATTGACCCGAAATTCGTCGAACTCACGGCTGACGTCCTTGAAACATTAGTTATAAAATAGTGTACGTTCACTTTGGGCAGGTACCCGATATAGAAGAGACAAAAAAAGCAAATAACTAAAAAGGAGTAACGTGATACCAGATACACATGGAGGCTCAAACACCAACGTGAAGAAAAACACACACTTGAAAAAAAAGAAAGAAAACGCAGCAGAAGCGGCAGTCCAACGACAAACGGCAAGCCGTAGGAAAGTATAGCATACACACACTTTTCTACTTTCCTACGGCACCTCTCTCCCCTCTTCTCCGCTGTATGCGAGTACTCCCATGTATGTATCAGCGCTGAGACCCAACAATCACGCAGCTTGCAACGTTGAATCTAGACCGCTCAACTCTGGAACTCAGTATCGATCGCTCAACTGGTCGAACTCACAGCTGACGTATTTGAAATACCTTTGCAAAACACGAGCACAGCACACCGTGCCAGCCGGCAGCCCGGGCACGGTGCAGGTACGCCCGAGGCCTCCTCCGGCACAGTCGGGGTCGGGGAGCAAGATGAGGGAGTTTTGGGCCGAGGAGTGATCCTCATCGTATGATAGCACGGCGAAGGCTCAAAAAAACGTCTGAGAAAAGCTGAGGAGCCTTCTCCGAGCACCAGCTGCAATTTTACACAAATATTTCAAGGACGTCAGCCGTGAGTTCGACGAATTTCGGGTCAATACTCATCTTTGCAAGCTGCGTTGTTGGTACAATTTTGAACATGTATTTATAATAGTAGAAAAATACTGGTGCGTGCGTACGTGTCGTACGACAACCCCTTAAGAACTGTGCCCACCTTTTGGGGGGAAAACTACTTGGAATTAGTGTGGAAAAATATTTTCAGTTCTCAAAAGGGGTACGTAGCAAACCTATCATAATAAAAAAACAAATTTTGGACGGTGCAGACCTCAAAAATGTTGGCAAAACTAATACAACCGAGGGGAACAACTGGTGCCCAACTCAACAAACGAAATATCACCTAGCCATATCATAGCATACAACCAAGTGCTCTCCCGTTAGGTAAGTAGGTAGGTGGGTGGGTGGGTAAGTAGGTGATGATTCTTGCTCACCTCCATGTCTTCCTTGGTGGCCGGCACACACGCCTCCTTCGCAACAGGGGATGAGATTTTCCCATCCCCGGCAAAAAGCAGGGACACGATGCTCTGGAGGCGGTCTTCTACCGCCTCTTGCGAGTCCTGTCCCTCCCCAGGCTGGACGATCAGGTCCAGCTGCCCGTGCGCCTTAACGTACTCGGAAGACTGGATGAACAAAACGCGGGAGGGGTGGCAGATAAAAGCAGGTAACATGAATTAACTCTCTCGGGGCTTCAAAGGGCAAAACATACCAGAGAAAACGATAATTTACAGCACCAGCCACACGAAGCAGCTGGGGCAGCTTGGGAGCGGTCGGGGGGGGGGGGGTGCTCATGCCATGCATAGCCGTAGTCGTATGACCATAGACACACGCATCCCTACAATCAATGCCGGGACGGAGGGCGTCGGGTCTTCACCGACCAGGAAGGTATCGCGTCGTGCACCAAGCGCGAAGCACCGTGAGGTGTTCGGCGGGTCGCATGGAGGGTGAGCTGCACCCTACCGATAACCACTTACGAGGCGGGCTTCCGCGCCTTGTGTGTACTTTCTTGTATATGGACGACAGCTTCCTTCAAATTGACTAATTAGTTTTCGGGGCGGAGATGGGTGCTAGCATCGCATGGCATCGCAATGTACGTGAGGAGCTGCAAGACACGCCCGCGGCATGGTGCTACTCGTGCTGCTGCACACTCTCCCTATTAATATATCTACAGACTAGCTTAACATTGCCCTTGTCTCTCATTTGGTCCGTTTACAAAAGGGTAAACCCCGCTACAGCAGAATTATATCATGCAGTACTAGCTCGTATACATTACAGCACTACCAGTATACCAAGCACAGCAGAGCAGCACCATACATCACTACCGATATACAGCAGTACAGTAGTCCTACACAGTACTATACAGTGTACTAAATACTACAGTAGGAACTTCCGAGGGGAAACTTGACTACAAGATGGAGATGACAGCATCGGCGATGACATATCAGATGTCCCAAGCCTTAACTACAAAAAAGAGTCATATCGTACGTCAAGGGCGCGGCACTGCATCACACGACAAGGGCGCAGCATGGTCAGTACGCATGGGATCCAAAGGGGTAACCCTCTCGGCAATCCGAAGGGAAAACTTGAAGAAAAAATGGGGATCACAGAATCGGCCACTACTTGGTGGGGCGATGACACATCTGGTGTGTCGAGCTCCAACTACGGAAACAAAAAAGTCGTACGTACCATACGACAAGAGCGCAGTATTAACCTACCCGAGCTGTCTCGCGCCCATACTATGATAACACTCGCGACTGACAAGACCAAATTCAAATAAAATATCACCATAAGCTTGGTCCCAAGTTTCAATTCGAACGAGAGTCGTTCATCGTAGCCCTCTTGGGACTCCACAAAAGGGGAGACTTGACGAAACAGCACGTTAATTGCACACAAAGAAACGCGGGCTAATGGGTCAGGGTGGTCGTTATATTTTTTTATAGTACCTGGTACAAATACTGTTCATTCCGAACGGCAATCCAACACGGTGCACGATACGCGCGCAGCACAGCAGCATCATGCTACTCGATACTGCCGCTGGCTTGCACGGAGATAGGCGGCTGAGGAGGCGGCACACACAGAATTTCTTGTTGGCCGCGTTTGGATGGTCCCAATGCTCCACTAGGGTCAATTTCGATGCAATCGCACCAATAATACATCTTCGGGAAAAAAAACCACGTGGAATTAGAGTTGATATTCGCCCAACTCCCAACTCCGTTCCGACATCCAACGAAAACTAACAGACACAACCCAAACACACAGAGACCCCTCCCCAACCCTTAATAGAAGAGAGAAGCAAGCGCTAAGAAATAAGGTGAAGGAGGAGAAGCACTTAAGAGATAGATATACGGGGGATTGAGGAAAGATATTGGAATGAAAACGTATCTGCTCGGCCCAATGGACTATGCGGAAACGCTGAAACTGCAATTTCGTGTACGGGACCTGGACCTACGAGAAAGAAGAAAGATATATACCAGTATTCGGGAGAAGGACGTGGCTGCAAATATGTGCCCGTGTGGCGCAACATTAGAGAGTCGGACCCATATAGTAGGAGAATGCGAAATATACAAAGGAACAGGATGCGTTAGAGGAGGGGATGAGGATGTAGACGTGTGTGACATGGAAGAGTTTGGTAGACTAGAGAGTGGCGAGAAAACGGTCGCTATCCTAGGAGGTCGATGGTGACCGCAGGCGGCGAAACAGGACGGGGATAGGATAAGCAAACATTTTCTGTGTAGTATATGGACAAAGCGTCATTAGCGTCCAAATGTTGGAGGTGTCTCTATCCGGAGTAGGAACGGTGCTCCGTTTCGCAAGGGATGCGTGGTCAATGGTCAAAGGATTAAGGCGAGCAACAAATGAGTACACGCCCCACCCCCCCCCACCTCCCAACCCTTACCCCAACTCAAACCCCGGGGGTGGCTCTCAAACATGCCCGTGGTCGTGATTCAAACATCGCCTACGTAGGCGTGATCATCACCCCTCCTCCATCTTGTCACCTGGAAGTTTTCCGGGCACGCCTCGTCGAACTTGCTCTGGTCCATCTCGAACATGGTGTTGAGGATCACCGCGGGGCCGGCGAAACCGATGCGAGCGCTGCCGACGGCCACCCTTACGTCCGCCTGCATGGCGTACGAGGCAGACACGCCTCCATACGTGGGGTCCGACAGCACGGACACGAACGGCACGCCTTCTCGACGGAGAGCGTCCACCGCCACGGATACCTGCAAGGATATGAACGACAGGAGGCCGGGGGGGTGTAACCGTTGGGGGTACATCGGCACGAGAGATCAAATGTAACATGGATACCTGGTTCCTGGTATATATGTACCGCTGCCTCGAAGTACATCTATAATACGAGGTACAATATGTTCAACAGTAATGGTACATGATAACGTCCTCACTATTACTATTAATATATTAATACGAGTACTGCAAATATTATCTACGAGTCTGCACATATTATACGAGTACTGAAGATTAATACCTGGTACATAATACGAGTACTGCATAACCGGTTTTCGCGACAACGGGGGCGCCAGTGAAAACGCCGAGGGGGATTTCCATGAAATATCGACGGCGTTTTCTTGTGTCCTCCGGCGAATGGGGGAAACATAAAGCTTAAGCTCACCACGCTTCCACGTATTTTTATACATCGTCCGTCATGTCGTGCCAATCTTAACTCGATTGTATTCACGATCCAGCGCTATTAATAGCTGACGTATCCTTTCCGTGGAAGCGAAAGCGCGAGCTGTCCCTACCGGCGATCACCGCCGTTACCACTCCAGCAGCGCAAGCTGCCGTTGTATACGGATGCGTGAGTATGTCGACCCGACTTGACCTAGACGACATCCTCCCAAAAGCCACGTTTTTCGTTTTTCGATATATGCCTTCACTTGGTTCCGATAAAAGCGGCTCAAAAAATCAGCCCTGGGTGGGTATTACCTATTGAGACGTATATATGTACCAGTATGGGCCTCACACGTACGTAGGCTGGCTCCCGATTTCATTTTTTTAATGTTTTTTGCGGAGGCATGAACTGCTTGAGCCATGATCTATGCGTGTACCACATTTGGTTTGCTCATGTTTTTTCCCTGGGGTATTCTTCCACTCCAGAGAGACTGGAGCCTGTATCACCAACATTAATAGCGTGTTATCAGAATTAGGCAGGTGCACGGTACCCAAGGTAACAAGCAACTCCCTCGCCGCTATGTCCACTACTTTTTTTTTTTTTTTTTTTTTCGCACACTTTTACTTTCCAGCTTCTGGACAAGCCGTGGTCACAGGTAGGTGTCGTCCCTTCTTCCCCCCGGTTCTTGCCTTCAATTTTTATCGCGCATAGGGTTCAGCAATCCCACTGCTCGTCGATTTTTCATCGAGTGTTGCTAACTCACGCTCTCGCGGTTTCCGCAAGTCAATTTTGTGGACAAGAAAAAGTCCCAACGAATTTATACGAGTATGCACTCGGCGGGGCTCGAACTCACGAAACTGACCTATACCAGGCTCGAGGATAACCTGATACGCTACCGGGGCGACTACTACTTGTAGCTCGCTCTAGAGATTGCAGGTGGCGCGAAACCGGCCCCCTTTTTCTTCGTTTGTTTTCTTAACCCCTTTACGACTGGAAACCCGTTTTTGGGGACAAAAATACGTGGATTTAGTATAGGAAGGGGATCGGGGGCTCTAAAGGGGATAAATGTCTTAGATACACAGTTGTGAGTTCGATCATTCGATATTCATCTTTGCAAGCTGCGTGGCCCCTATTTATCGCGAGCGGCGCGCGACCGGCTTGAGAGCACAGCAGTAGTACAGGACGCCTATTTTTATTATTACTAAGAAACAGAAATACTTCAAAGAGAAACCAGAGTGGCATTGATATATTTGGGAGGGCGTCGTCCTACAGCAGTTACGGCAGTATAACGGCTAAAGGATTGTAATTTTCCTGTACATCAGCCTCACTTTTTCATTGCCCTGTTTCTCACTTTTTCATTGCCCTGTTTCGTATTTCTGCTGTAGACTACAGCAGGACGTATCATACGTGTCCTGTGTTATTACTGCTATACCGGTACCTACCATAGGTGTACAAACTAAATATACCTGGTACATACGAAATAACACGATCGCAGCTAGTGTGGTCCGCTGGCTTGCAAACTTTTTTGCCCTCGAGTTCATTTACGGTTGGCATTGCATGACAAATCACCCTGCCGTGTCCGCATTGTGTGTCTGTCTCGTAGTCAGTGACCACACAATTCGTCTTATGCTCTACTTTAAGGAGGTATCGGCACGGACACGGTTGTGCTGGATGCAGATGGGTGGAAATATCAGTTTAACATTAAGAACACACAAACCATCACGTTTTGGAACTTTCAGAACAAAAAAAAAAGAGTGCCGCACAGGGTTCAACGTCCTCATGGACTCACGGAGCCACTCATGGCTCGTGAGACTGCTACTACTGACTGTTTGTGTACAGACTATGGACGGTGCGCTGCTGATCATGAGCAGTGGGGTGCTGCCGCTCGCTGACAAAAAAGCGGGCCGATCACATTTCTTGTCACGAAAAATTCGAGCATACGACAGCTGGTATGACACAAAAGAAAGCGGCGTACCGGAAAATAGAGAGGGGGGCCCACATCAGCATACTGCCTGTTTCATAGCGCGCAGTGTCGGTACCATGCCTATGCCGGTACTACTAGCGGGTGAATACACAGGGGAGCTCAGCTCGCATCAGTATAAGTGCCGGTTTCAAAACGCATTGTGCCGGTACCGTGCCAGTGGTACCGGTACCGTGCCTGTACCGTGTGCCGGTACCGTGCCAGTGGTTCCGGTACCGTGCCTGTACCGGTACCGTGCATGCACCTGTGCCGTGCCGATGAAATCGCTTGGCACGACCGGAACTCGCTTATACTACAAGTACCTTCCCGTATTTCTTTTGGGTACGATACCCTTGGGGGCTATTGGGGCGATGATGTCGCTACAAGTATGGACACAGGCTGGTCGTCGAAGATCGAAGATCGAAGATACAGAAAGTAGAGGAAAGGCCAGGCAGCAGCAGTGCTCCTATACCTCTACGAAAGCAGTTGCATTCGGAACCCAGATTGGGTGCTGCCCCGACGCCGACTATTACTAGATGGTGCCATCTGCTGTCATCTGCTGCGTTGCTGCGTTTGTTCTTGCTGAATTGTTAGACTTCGTTTTGATATTCGCTGTTCATGTATTTTTTCCTCGAAGTCCTATTTCCTTTTCTCTCTTTTTTACTGCAAGTAGTCAGGTGCGCTGGCTCGGGTACTCTGTTTTTCGCCTGCGTGCTCACGGCGGTTGGCATTGCACGGTAAAAAAAAACACCTCTTTGGGTTTCGCAACGTGTATGTCTGATGTATCATACCTTGTGACCGCAGAGATCGTCCACTGCTCTATTATATGAGGCATCGGCACGGGCACTGGTTGTGCTGGATAGAGATGGGTGGGAAAATCAGTTTAATGGTTAAGAACACGCACACTAAGCAGTACTGCTATTAATACCATTAATACTTTACTGCTGTACGGCTTGACATACACAGCCATTTTTTCGTAGCCGCGCATATCTATCATATCTATCACCTGGTACCCAATAATGCCGCTGCTGTGCGGTATGTATTATACTGCAGGTATATTTGGCGGACAATAACCAGGACGAAGAATCAGCACGGACTCTATTAATAGGGTGTACTGGTACTGATTTACTGGTGTCGTTGGATAGAAAGAGCGGTTGAATGTAAAGACAACACACACACTAACCGGCACTCGGTGTGACCATGTGACCATTAAACTTGCACCGAAAATACGTGACACCCGGACGCGGAGGAATACGATAGCGACAAACGCACGCAGAGCCGCAGAAAAAAATTACGAGTTGGTTACACAGAACGTGCCCGCCACCGCCTCCGCCCCCCCCCCGCGACCAAAAGCAAAGCAACGGTTTGCACAGCGCGCACGCACCTTGGCCATCTGCATGAGGGACATGGTTCCCTCCTGCATGCGCGCCCCGCCCGAGCGGCACTGTACGACGACTGGGAGACGGTGCTCCCTGCCGTACTCGAAGGCTCGGGTGACCTTCTCTCCCTCTGCGCATCCCAGCGAGCCGCCTGCACACAGAACGAACAAAAAAATTACGGTCACGAATGAATCATCCTACGATACGAGGTACGTATCTTCGACCAAAATATGAAAACATGGAGGTTGAAAAAATGCGAGCTGGGGTTGGCAAAGGGGAATGAGGTCGTTGCGGCAACTGCTGTGTTGCAGTCAGGCATCGTTTGCATATGGAAGAGGAGGTTGGTGTCTGGGTTGCGTCGAGCGTAGTCGAGCGTGCTCGTTGGAAACGTGACAGCAGAACGCATTTTAAAACATGCGTGCTGCTTGTGCCACAGGAATCTCGTGCACAATCGGGATGTCACGCAATCAAACATCAACGGAGGACTCGAATTTTGTGGAAATGTTCCATGTGTGCATCATGCGGGTTGCTGCGGAGGACCGCTCGCAAGCGCAAGGCACAGAGGACTGCAGGCAATGGAGGCAAACACGCACCTAGGAAGCCGAAGTTATGGGTGACCCAGACCACCTCAGGCGTCTCGCTCGAGCCAGCCTTGCCGATAGTCTTCCGCTCTACCTTCACAGCGCACAGTACCTTCGTCTTGGCAACCGCGTCCGTGATCTGGTCGGCGTAGCTGCGTCCTCCGAAGCTAAAGCCCAGCACATCGCGAGACACCACCTCTTCGAAGAGAGGGATCGAGGAGGAGGCCATGGTGGTGACTGCTTTCTAACTTAGTGCTGTGATGGTGGCAAGCACAGGTCAGGTTTGAGTGCTTACATTGCGCGAAGCAAGGGTCAGCAAAAAAAGCACGAAAAACTGCGCTAAGGTTTCGTAGCATGTCCAGGCGCGTTTTTGAAACGGAATGTCGGGGTTCCTCGAAACGATTTAAACATTGAAACGGTACAACAGGATCCGATATCTGAAAAAAAAAAGAGGACAGATCCACGAAAACCGTTTGGTATTTAAGATTATTTACCACTGCCGTATCTTACAACTGCAGTGGTTGTATATATTGGTACTCGACCACAGCGCGGAGGGAATGGAAAAGGACACCCGCCGACTGTTCGAGGCTATCATAATGAAAGGTCGGTACCTGGTATACGTATCGACTTGCGGAAAGCGCGAGAGCGTGAGTTAGCAACACTCAATGAAAAATCGACGAGCAGAGGGATTGCTGAACCCTATGCGCGATAAACATTGACGACACCTGTGACCACGGCTGGTCCAGAAGCTGGAAGTAGAAGTGTGAGACATGAAGAAAAAAAAAAAAAAAACGCGTACCAAGTACTCGTTATAGTCGTAGGTGTTGCTTGCCGCCACGAGATGGTCAGCCTACAGCGCTGAACGCAGCAATCAGCATAAAAACAACAACAACAACAACAACAACAACAACAACAACAACAACAACAACAACAACAACAACAACAACAACAACAACATGCAACAACAACAACAACAACAACAACAGCAACAACAACAATAACAAATTAATCTGTCGCCGTCAGTGATGAATTCGTTCCGTTTCAGTTTGCCGCCAAGCCCGCCCGTTACACAGAAGACCATACGGTACGCGAACACACACGGCAGCTAAACATAATAAGGTTGGAGCTATTATAGGCCCAACGTTGTCAACAGAGGGGCCGTCGGTCGACGCTGGCATAGCCACCGAGCAGTTTCTTCTGTCGTGGCAGCAAACACACGCAAGAAGAGGCTTACTCGCAGTTCTGTGGGCGCCAAAAGCCTGAGATGCGGGAGCGTCGACGTTACGAGGGCGGGACAAGTACATAAAGTCTAGACTATATATAAGGACGTACTTCGAAGTACGTACAGCAAACAGATCGCGATCCGGGAACGGGACAATTCGTTTTAGTTATCTTTGGCACATTTTAAATGAGGATTATTGTGTGCCTCAGAGGGTACATTGGGTGTCATACTGTACTACAAGGTTGTGGTTGTGGGTATTGCCTGCAGCGCCGAGGGAACGAGAAATCCAGTGCTTATTAATGTGGGTCACAGCCGCCCGTGCCTTATTTTACGCGACTATCAATTATCGTACGAGGACGGACGTGTTTACAGTACTGTAGGTACTGCTTGCCGTGACTATTAATGGACAGCCGAACTCAAAACGCAGCAATCAGCACATACATATTCAACAGATGTATCTATTTGTCGCCGCGTCTAGTGTTCGTCCGTTTCGATGTGGCGTCAAGAACGCCCACGCCGCACGTGAATACGCAAGGCAACTGAACAACAACAGTAGTATGCAGCGAGCTCCTGCGAAATGATGCATGTTGCCTGTGGTTCATGTGAGCACTTTGTTGTTCATCCTATCTCCCCTGTTTTTGGATCTTGAAGACACAACTTTGGGATACATCTCTCAATGGCTGTATTTGGAACAAGTTAGCATCGCTACTTGTATGTATGCTCTGCTGTACAGGTATAGACTATAGGCTATGTATCTGGAACGAATGAGCGCGATTTCGAGTTGTGCCTCGCGGGGGGACGCGTGCGGATTTGGCCACGTTCTTTGGCGTGATTTTGGGTGTTCGGAGGAGTGATTTCAAAGGCTGCCGTTTAGATTTCGCCCGTCCATGTTCTATTGATTTTGTGTCATGTTTGACTTTCCTAAATTCCTACTCCGAGTATTAATAGAAGGTCCGGTTTCGCCCACCTTCTGCAGTAGTGCTATGCCGACAACCCGGGGGGGGGGGCATCCGCCCGTAGTACTGCCCACCAATTGACACGCGCAACAGCAACAACAACCGAATATAATGGCTAGGGTCTGCTGGTATGACATTTTTTTTCTCTTTTCCCTTTCCTTGCTTCCTCTTCTTGTCTTAGACTTGCCTTTTCTTGCTTTTTTCTTGTCTTTTCTTTTTCTTTCTTTTCCTTTTTCGTTTTCTTTTTTCGCTTTCTTCTCTTTTTTTTTCCTTTCCTTTCCTTTCTCTTCTTATTTGTTCTTTGTTTTTTTTCCCATTTGACTTGCGTCTGTCGTGCGTATGCGTAATGATTGATACTACGTGTAATATACGCGGTAGGTAGTCTTTCTTGGGTGGCAAGCGGTATAATAGTCGGTTTTTCCAGGCGCGAGTAATGAGACGTATGCACCAGACATAGACCCGGCACATCGTAGACTGACTCCCGATTTCACTTTTATATGTTTCTGGTGGAGGCATGAATTGCGTCAGCTGTGATATATGCGTGTTCCACCTTAGGTTGTGTGTGTGTTTTCCCTAGGGTATTCCTCAGCTCCAGAGTGACTGGAGCTTGACCTGTGACCACGGACTTGATTATGCGAGTTAATGTGAGAACAACATCAATGTGTTTGTTGTCCGCCTGCCCAGGCGGAGGGTGATAAGGCAACAACCCCGCGTCTGTGTTTCCGATCCATCCCTGTTCATGGTCCAAAGGCCTGTCGCAGATATATATGATAATAACGTAAAGCGAAAAACAGCTATTATTATTATTACTGAGGTGGTCAGATTGCTGACGCTTGAAGAGGTAAACCTGCGCTGGGTGAGGTCGGCGTACGTACCAAAACTAGGTTGCCCGCTGACTGAAGGGAGTGATGGATACAGCGCGCAGCAGCGCATAGTTTGTGCAGTTTGCCGATGATCCCGCATGGCAACTAGCATGCTTTGCGTTCTTGGCTGCAACCAGTTAATCCATACAATCATTCAATTTATATATATATGCCGGGTGTATGTGTTTAGATCGTGCCATTTTTCCATAATGATCGTGTTTCAGCGATGATAATATAGTCAAAAAGCAAAAATTGGGTAGCCACCTGACGCCTTACTTAGAAAAAACTAACTGTTAAATATCATGCGCTTTTATTAGGTAGGTTGGGAATTTCCTCATAATAATTGCTGTATTGGGACAAAAGCCGACCCCACGCAACACCCACTCAAATCGAGCTCCGTCTCATAACTCTTGACTTGACGCGAAACCGGCGAGAGCACCTTCTCCCTGCTATCTTGCTCGTCAATCCGACCCCGGGTTCATCGCGATCGGTTCAATCTGCGCCATTCAATGTGCGCGTGAGCTCGGCAACAGCCTTAGGTACAAGCATACATGTACATAGAGACAGATACATGTCAATTTTGGGGAAAACTAAGTAACGACACTCCCAAACATTGTTTCCGGTGTTGGTCTGTTCTCCCTTGCGTGCCGTGCGCCTACATACTGCTGTACGTGCGCGGCCTAATTAGGAAGAGGATCGTATTTGAGGCCTCGGTCGCTCCGCTCCCTCTGTTTCAAAGTCCTCATTAAAACCCATATAAAGGTTATTCTCAAACAGACACGGCAGCACATCGTTTCGGCCGGAGGCGTCGTTCCTATAATCGCTACGAGCACGCCCCCCCCCCCCCCCGTTTTTTCTAGCCTTATTCTATCTTGTTGTGTTCCAGCACTATACGAAAAAAAATATTTCATTATTGGCCCCCTCTTTCGGCTCTTCTATCTATGCCGGGGACATACGCTATCGACCCTCCCGCAAGAAACAAACTGGAAATCCGGCTCTAGGCTACGCCCTAGGCTAGCATCCTTGTTCTAAACAGGAGTTTGTGGCGGGTTGATGGATGATGTTGTCGGGGGAAGCTCATCTCCACAGCAGGGTCAAGAATAGGGTACGCCAAGCGAGGGGATGGGGGGGGGCGGGGTGCTGCCGTGGCGGGCGATGGAGCCGCTTTTGAGAAGACGATTTCCCTCTGTTACAAGCTGTCGCTGGTGCGTAGGATTTTACTTCAATTTTTTCCACTGTCTACCTCGAGTGGTTGTCTGGGAACCCCCACTATAGGTTATGATCCAATCTGTTTTCAAGGCATACCTGGTGTATTGATCACATGCTAGCACCTGTGGGAGCAGCAAAAGCAGGGAGTCACCTTGAGGGAAGGTACGGCATCGGGATTGATGTTTGCGGATGACTTCGCGGGGATACCTGGAGAACACCCGAAGAATTACTTAAACAAATGGCACTATTAATAGAATACACTAGGGAATGGAGAGTGACAGCGAGAACTTCAAAAGAAGCGCGCGGTGTTAATAGTTGCATGTAACGAAGACAAGGAAAACCGGACAACATTCAAATGGAAGTGGGAGGAACATAAAACTACCGATCATAGACCAGTATGCATACCTTGGCGTAGACGTCCTAAAAGACTGCTCTTGGCATGCACCATGCACACGTAGCGAAAGCCACGGGACAGGGCAAAGCACACGTATAGGCGGTATGGATGCGATTCTAACGAACCCGCACCTTGACACCATTAATGGGATTAAAATGTGTATTCCGATTAACGCGATTGTACCAGAGCTAAAATATGCAGGAGAGGTACGGGAAGGGCACACGAAGTTCCTGAAACAGCTGGAAACATTGCAGATGACAGGAAAAAAAGCTAGGGTGCTACAAATACAATGAGTGATACAGTACCAAGAGGAAGTCGGCGTTTACCCACTTGAAACAAGTAGAGATATGAGGAAGTTGACGCAGCTAAATATACCAAGGAACACGCCCAAAAAGAGGTTGCCAGCACTTGCTGTTAGGGCTGTATGGGAAAGTAACGAGAGGACGAGCTGGAATAAGGTGGGATAACGTAGTCGATAAAATATGGAAGGGCCTAGGAGGGGACCAAGAAGAGGGTACCCTCCATAGAAAGTTTGGGGGGTACAAGACAGAAATATAAGAATAAATAGCAGCAAGGGAGAGGCTCTAGCACTAAGAAAGAAGGTGAATGATGAGGAACATTTAGAGATATACCGGGGATAAAATAAGACATAGGAACGAAAACGTGTTTGCACGGCCCAATGGACTGCGCGAAAAAGCTGAAAGTGCGTTTTCGTGTAGGGGACCTGGAACCTGCGAGAAAGAATGAAGAGGAATATAGCAGTAGGCGGGTGGAGGAGGAAGCTTCGAAGCGCTTAAACGGTCGTGACCGTACACCCGATTGGTTTACCAGAGGAACCTACCTTACACCTGGTTGGTCTACCAGGAACCTACCTTACACTTGATTGGTCTACCAGGAACCTACCTTACACTTGATTGGTCTACCAAGAACCTCCCTTACACTTGATTGGTCTACCAGGAACCTCCTTTACACACGATTGGTCTACCAGGAACCTACCTTACACCTGATTGGTCTACCAGAAACCTACCTCACACCCGCTTGGTTTACCAGAAACCTTGCTTAGACCCGATAGTCTACGAACCGGGAAATACCTTATGCCCGATTGTGGTCTACCAGGAAATTTTCTTACACCCTAGACTATAGGTCTACCGGGAACTTCTCTTACACCCGATTGTGGTCCGCAGGGAGCATTCTCCATAAAAATAGCTGGCCTATCAGGAAATTTCCTGACACCCTGATTGTGGTCTAGATGCCAAGAAATTTCCTTGCACCCGATTGGATCGATTGGTCTACGGATCATGAACATTCCCCCCACACATAATTGGAAGTCTACCAGGAATTTTCTTCACACCCGCGAGTAGTTTACCAGGAAAAACTCCTTATACCCGGTTGGTCGATTGGTCTACGAACCAGGAACATCCCTCACACATGACTGGTCCACCAAGAAATTTTCCTTGCATCTGCTCGATCTATCAGAGAAACTTCCAAGAAAACAGTTGCCCATGTTACGCCCTTCACGGTGGGAGGGGCGGGCGAGAGAGAGGGAGGCGAGCGAGAGGGAGGGAGGCGAGATAGAGTGGGGGGGGTGTAATGCATTGTTGTGCATGACTATAATATCCGAACCATAGACCCGCGCATGTCTACAATGCCGGGACAGAGCACATCGGGTTTCCGCCGACCAGTTTTTTTTTGTGGGGGGAGAGGGGGTAATAATTGATCATACGTGACCGTAGAATACTTACGGCAGCCGCAACCCCGATCGCGGTCATCGACCCGGACATCGCAGGAAAAATCGCGGCAAAGAACCCGCCGGGTTTCGATGTGTGTGGAGGTTCTTCACCTCCCCTCCCCCATCGGCATCGACACAGATCCTTCTGCTGCTACAGATCCCCACGATGTGCGGGAGTCGGTCGAACACGCGTCGTCATCTTCTGCGTCCGCTGCCTCCTGATGCGGAGGGGGAGGGGACCACGCAGTACATCGCGTCCTCATAATTGCGGCCTAGTGTTTTTATCGAAATCGCTTCCCGAGCCTTCCCCCTCCCGCCAATAGCTCCACCCGACTCCCTCGTCGCCCACGCCTGGTCCCCCTTCTCGGCCCTCTCCCTCTCGAGTACAGGAAGACACATACTAGGGATTCCTCCATAAAGCTGACCTTTTTTTGGTGGCTGCACCACCTGACCTGGATGCCACCCGCCGCCGGGGTAGCCCCCCCCTCTGGCTCATCCGCGTCCCCTCCGTCTACCGCTATCTGCGGGTGCTCCTCTTCGCCCCCTCTGACCCACCGCGCCCCCCCACCCGATAACCCTTATCCCTTCCACTCCCCTCGTAGATTGGGGGCGGGAAGCCTCCGTGGTGGTGGCGGTGGTAGTGGTGGTGCGAGGGTTGGGTGTCGCCTTGGGCTGGTCGGGGGGGAGGGGGTTTCTTCTCGCGACGCCGAGCAGGGTCGAGCAGTCTCGCCACGGGGTCTCGCGGCATTTGCGGTGTCCCAGAGGAGACGGGGAAGACGACGGTGGGGGCACAATCGATGGGAAAAAAGAAGACGAGATAGACGGGGACGCTGATGGTGGTGGTGGTGGCGGTGGTGATGGTGATGGCGATGGTGCTTGCGGCGACGGGGTAGAGGCGTGGTAACGGGACCACCCCTGATGAGATTGGCGGCAGCTGGTGACGTCGAAGAAGCAGGTGGCTTCTCGCGGTATGCGGCAGGAAGAGGATGCGGTGTTACTGGGACGCTGCTCTTAGCGTTGGCGTCGGTGTTGCTCACGGTCAGCGTCGTCCGCCTTGACACAACTTGAAGCTGTCCGCGCAGTTGGTGCAGAGCGTCACCCTTTCGCCTCGCCCGGCTTGTCGCCTTCCGGCGTGTACCTGCAGATTATTTAAATTGGGAGGAAGATAACCACAGCCGCCGGCGTAAAGTCAAATTGCTGCATTGGTTTGGTTTGATGAAAGAAGCATGTCGAAAGCCGCCAAGGTTTAAAAAGTCAAGTTTACTGAGGATAGTTTCTTATACGTCGTTGGTGATTGAAATGCGTTTGTTGTTTTTCTACAGCACATGATAACACCTATTTTCCAGCCGAATGCTCAACATGTTGTTCTTGAGGAGGACACCCGGGGGGCGCTGGGCGCATGTATATGCATGTAGTCTATGCATCGGGTGTTTTGTTTGTGTTGCACGCGAGGTGCACATAGGTCAAGTCAAAAGCGAACCTGCTGGCGGAAGCGGCCAAGCGGTTGCAATCGGACATCGCGGATAATCGACAGACGTTAAGGTTTTCTACAGCATTTGAAAACAAAAATGAATAAATTCCCCCCCTTATTAAGAATCGAAACATCGAAGCAGCAAAAATGTCTGAATTGTATTGACAGCAGTTCAGGAGATGACCCGGTGTGGTGGATGGCGATTTCAGAAAAAAAAAAAAAACGCGCCGGACTCTTGGTATACGGTAACTAGCCAGAGGTATGTAGGTTTTTTGTTCATTTGACGGCCGTACATCCCCGTGACCGACGCTCGTTTTTTTTCGCTCGTGATGGAGCGTCAATGTACGTATGAGATCATCAGTGGTATACCCGCTACCACATAGGTGGTAAGAATCGAACCGATCTATTTATCATCGATTGTACCTAGTACACCTACCTCTCTACCTGCCTAAAATATCTACCTGCCTACCTGCCTACCTACCAATAATATCAACCTATAATACCTCGAAAAGTCCAAAGTAAATCGTGTTCATAAAAAAAACAGTCCTACGTATTAACGATGTGCACCGCCTCGGCGAGCTTCGCTTCATTCGGCCGCGTCCACCAAAACTCGCGCGAAAAAACAGCAGTTGGATGCGTGAATCAGCCCTGACTCCGCCACGCCCCGCCCTGCGCCCCGTGCCTAACGACACAGACCCATCCGACGCTGGCGGGGTAAAAAATTTCTGAGCTTTTAACACGAGGAGCCCAATAGCTCACCCGAAACAACATGACTTCGAAGGCATTCCTTCGCGCAAGCCGACCAGCATTTTCTATGCGCTAGTCCTAAAACAAGCATATACTCTCGTAATATTTATCATGCTAACCCCAAAAGTTCCACGCTTGAGGAGCTCAACCAAATCAGAACGTCAGAACGTCAGAAGGCAAGAAGGTCAGAAGGTCAGAAACATTCGTTGACCCCAAAAAGGGCCACAACCCCTTCCATTACTGCCGTGCGATCGATGACTTCTAGACGGTCGCCGGAGAGGCCCAGGCTTTTACGTGCGAAAGCGTTTCGATCGCTCGCAGTACTGCCACAGCCTAGGACGCGCGTGTGCTGCGACGAAAATAACACGTGCAGAGTTTCGTCGTTTTTTTTTCGCCTTTGTTTTTTTCTGGATGACGGAGCGAGCTCCTTACCCCCCAGAAATTTGTCGGAAATGACAACAACAAAAAAACGGTTCGTTTTAATATTTTTTTCGTGGTTATCATACAGCCTACAGTAGAGGCCCATTGCCGTTTTCGTGGCATCGACTTGCGCCTACTAATTATATTTTATATATCGACGCCAGTTGTGGGACGGTGGTCCCTTCGCAGGTTGATATACTTTCCTTAAGATGGACGTTGTGGAGACACACCGATGTGGTTTATGTGCGTAACCGCACTCTCGAGGGTCAGCGATAAGGGAACACCTCAGAGTGCCCCTCGAGGAGCCAGGATGGTCTCGAAGGGTTACGGTGATAACGAGGCGGTATGATCCAGGGGATAGGGCATGGTATCTATATATTAATAGTAACTTTGTGGGTGAGGTATAGATACAGAGCTCCCTCCGAGCGTGAGTTAGCAACACTCGATGAAAAATAATCGACGAGCAGTGGGATTGCTGAACCCTCTGCGCGACACACGAAAAAAATGAAGGCGAAGAGAACCAGGGGGGGGGAGAAGGGACGACACGACCTGTGACCACACGGCTTGCCCACAAAAGAAGCTGGAAAGTAGACGTGTGTGAAGAAAAAGAAAAAAAAAAGAGTTTCCTCCATCAGGTCAGGAGCCTCACAAAAAAAAAAATGTCACCCAGAGGTTACGGTGGGGGTGGGGGGGGGGTGTCACTTTTTTTTTTCTCTTGTGCAGTGGCGCGGGGTCACTCGCGCGAGTAAACACCCCCTGTTCCTCTCCGGTCTTGAGCTTTTTCATGTGGTGCGTGTGTTTATGTGTTTAAATATATATTTTGCGACACCCATCCAACGCTCAACGGGGGGTAAAACAAAATCGCCCTGCTGAAGTTAGTTTTGGTTTTGGCCGTGAGGAACGGAGGCATTCGTGCGAGGGGCTCAAGCCCACTAGCGCGAAAATGGGGGTATGACACTACAATACCGTACCCTTGGTTCTATGTCCTATATAGGGCTATCCTATGTAGAGCTATCCTATATAGGGCTTCTGTTCATAGGCGAGCGCGTTGACCACGCGCAAAAAACACGACTGCTGGAGAGACCGTCAAGCTTTTAGAGATGCACCAGAGCCAACTGACATCGTTTCCTTGTCTAACCCCCGCCATGTCAATGGTCCGCGGAAGGTTTGTAGCATGACTTATCCCTTGTATTGGGGCTTGCGTTCCCCTCCCTTTTGACAAAGGTTGGCCTTGCCATAGTGCCTTTTCTGTGGTTTGTTTGCCGTAGAGCTTTTTCTGCCCCCCCCCCCGCCCCCCGCCACACCAGCGGTACGCGGCAGGTTTTTGATGGGTGGTTTGCCTTGTTGTAGGGTCTGCGTTTCCTTCAACTGCTTTTCTTCGCGTTTTCCTGGCTCCATAGCCAGGCCGTTAGAGGTGTGGGAGTGGATTTTGAGGAGCTGCATCTTCGACTCATGGCATAGTTCGTAGAACCGGAGTTTCCCCGAATCTCCCGTATTTCTGCATATGCTGATCATCAGGGTGGGCTAGTGTGAAGATACGGCCTTGAAAGGCCTACAATTATCTGATTTGATAGTTAATTGGCCGGTTTTCGTATGATAGGTTGGCGTTATCTATTCGGGGTAACCAGTAAACGAAACCGAGGCATGCGCCTCGGTTCTCAGTTGCTTTCCGGGGTTTTGGTGGAATCCAATAAAGCAACGACTACGAAAGCTAAGAAAGTGAGTACTCTCCGAGGACCTGCTCAATAGGCAGACAGACATGCAGGGGACATTCTGTGTCCCCACTCAATAACTTAAGAGCTATTACAGCAGCCGGCCGTGACTGGTGCTGAGCTCAGTGGCTATACATAGCGCGTACATCTAACGACAAGCACGATGTGGGGTCCATCCAGTCTTTTAGCCGCCCGGCGGGCCCAAGTTTGACTGCGTTCAACTTTTCTAAAAATTAAGTTCTCGTAGGATGGGCTGGTCTTTGGTTGTGACGTTTTTTTTTTTTTTTTTAACCTCCGGCGGAAGGGAGGAAAACTAAAGCCTAAGCTCACCACACCTCCACCTATCTTCATACACATGTACATGTCGCGTGCCTGTTTAACCGACATCGTTCTCCTCGCAATCCAGCTCTAGCTGGCGTGTGTCCCTTAGGTTCCATGGTAGCGACAGCGCGACACGCCTCCACTTATTTTCATGCATGTAATGTCATGTGTCAGTTAAACTCAAATCAGTCTTCTCGCAATCCAGCGCCAGCTGGCGTGTGTCCGTCAGTTTCCGTGGTAGCGACAGCGCGAGCTGGCTTTACCGGTGGTTGTGACGCTCGTCGATTTCAATGCTTCTTCGAAGCATTATTATTTTGGTCTATATTTTCCTACCCAAGCACTCTTGGTATGGCGTAGTTACCCCATTTAAACTCCAGACTTTTTTTCTTAAGCCTGCTAGAGATAACAACACAATCATTGAACCATATAGCAAATCGGCGCTGACTGACTGACATTTATCGCTCCCTCAGTAGTTGTGGTTTAGCTGTAAGGCATAGTTTTGGGTAGGCAATTGGTTAACTTTTTTGCAAGGTCAAACGGACGAATATCCTCTAATTCCTCAACAAATGGCGTCGACGCCAGGACACGAACCTGGGCGTGAAATCACAGCAGGTTTCCAATCGACCCCCTCAACTACTGGGGCACGTCGACTCAGCCCCCTATAGCCTTACAATATAGTAGTAGTGGTAGCAGTAGTAGTAGTAGTAGTAGTAGTAGTAGCAGTAGTAGCAGTAGTAAGCAGTAGTAGCAGTAGTAGCAGCAGTAGTAGAAGCAGTAGTAGCAGTAGTAGTAGCAGTAGTAGCAGTAGTAGCAGTAGTAGTAGCAGTAGTAGTAGCAGCAGTAGCAGCAGTAGTAGTAGCAGTAGCAGTAGCAGCAGTAGTAGCAGGAGTATTAGCAGTAGTAGTAGCAATAGCAGTAGTAGTAGTAGCAGTAGCAGTAGTAGTAGTAGCAGCAGCAGCAGTAGCAGCAGTAGCAGTAGTAGTAGCAGTAGTAGCAACAGCAGTAGCAGTAGCAGTAGCAGTAGCAGTAGCACAGTAGACTGACTCATTTCTGCCCCAACACGGGTCACGAGTGTAGTGTACAACAATTAACACACTCTGGCTGGTTTATGAAACCTGGAGCTCAGATTTGACTCCCCCTAACCAATCGACTCAGCCTCGTAGTATTACAATAATGTACAATGCAATTAACACACTCTTGTCTGTTTTATTAATCCTGGAGCTCAGAATTGACCCCAAGGGGTCGTAATCCGTTTAGATTGGCCGCTCACGCGCTTGGTGCAGAGCGTCACCAACACCCCGCTGTTCTTCCCCTTTCGGATGTGAATCCAGGATTTGTTCATCGGGAGAACGGGCTCACTGTGCATCTTGTGCATCTGACTTTTTTGTTCGCGCGAGGTGGACGGGTAGAGCCGGGCGAAGCTTTGCGGAAGGCGTTGTGCTGTGGCAGTTTTGTTTCGCGACCCACGTTTGAACCCAGTACGAATGAGGTAAGCACCGCTGGTATTCTTGATACTATAGAAGCAATGGCTTGCCGGTCGATATTGACTCCCCCCATCAGCCAACGGGGGGGGGGGGGGTAAGGGTACTCATTCCATGAATGCATAGCCATAGTCTATATCATGGAACCATGAATACTGACGCGCGCAACAATGCCGGGACGGAGCACGCCGGGTTTTCACCGACCAGGCAGGCATCGCGTCGTGCACCAAGCGCAAAGCGCCGCCGTGAGGTGTTTGGGTAATCGCATGAAGGGAGTGAGTTGCGAGAACCCTCTGTTGTGAGGCGGACTTCCGCACCTTGTGCGTCCTTTCTCTTGCATGCGGGTGACAGCTCTTCGAATGGATTGATTTTGTTTATCTGGGCGTTGGCAATTAATTTAATCATTTAGTCTTAAATATGACTTTCTCACCTCGTTTTTTCTGGAGTGCTCAACGCACACCGTTGCCTCGCAGCATTGGCACGTGCAGGGGTAAGACCGCCAGTCGAGGACTTGGGCTGCCAAGCACATACATACGCGCGGCGGAATCGATAGTGCGCGAGTGGAGAAGCAAACGGCGTACGAGCGGGTTGCAATGAGAAAGCCTGTTGTACACCGCCATATCAGGCCTTGCATTTTTCTCGTTGCTATGCACACTACGAATCGTTTTTTCGGGTAGGTATTTCTTTTTCTGTAGGTGTTGTGTGAAAGAAAAATAGTATCGAGCCAATGTTGAGGGAAAGGGGGGCGCGGGGACGGTGCGGTGCTTAGAAAGGGAAGCACCACAGGCGTGTTATCACGAGAGATAAACTCGACGACTACAGGATATGGAAAAAAGAAACGGTGGGCCTTTCAATCTATTCTGCGTGACGCGAACAACCGCGAACTATGGAAGCCGTGAAATCGACCGCACATACCTTATTATTTGTTTCAATTTCCGTCCGACCAATTTTGGGCAGCGTTTTATGTCAACAATCCGAAAAGGCGATGAAAACAACTTAAAATCCAGACCGCCGCTGACATTAAAAGGACGCAACTTGCACTGCTGGAGTAATAACGATGACCGCAGGTAGGGACAGTGTGCAAGGGTATTGGGCGGGGACACTAAGTGTCCCCTGCAGGTCTGCCTATTGAGCAGGTCCTCGGAGAGAACTCACTTTCTTAGCCTTCGCAGAGACGTAGCTTTATTAGATCCCACCAGAGCCCCGGATGGCTTCTGAGATCCGAGGCACGTGCCTCCGTTCTATTTCCCGACTATCACGAATATAAAACGCCAACCTTATCATGCGAAGCCCATCCAAAATATCGCAATTCGTTATAATTACAGGCCTTTCGAGGCCGTATCTTAACGACAGCTCGCGCTGTTGCTACCGCGGGAACTGAAGGATACGCCAGCCTAGCGCTGGGTGGCGAATAAAGTTGAGTTGAACTAACCCTCTAGATATATGAAAGTACGTGGAAGTGTGGTGAGCTTAGGCTTCTTTCCCCCCCCCCATCCACCGGAGGATAAAACATGCGCTGCGGGTAGGGAGGCTGTCACGTTTTTTTTGTTTTATGGTGGGGCTTCTCATTTTGAGGGGCTTTGTAGACCCCTCCTAGAAAAGGCGCTTTGGGGCAAAACAAACCTTCTATATACCCACTCGCACCCCCGATGAAACATTTCCATGGCGTAGGTATGTATACAAACGAAACCATGGCTAAATATAACATTTTTTTTTTCCCATTTCCAAACTCGTGAAATGATTCTAGTCTAGCTGTGAGTGTTTTGTCCCAATGTCGGGACTGCGGTGCTAAAAGCCTTCCGTCATGTCCAGAAAATGATTTAGACAAAAAGGGGTATACCATCTATATCGCAGCACGCGTCAAAACGCAAAACAATGAATCCATCAACCAACAACCACAAACGAATACTGGATGATACGTCCATGTCTTCCTGCCCCCACCCCCTCCAGCCACCAGGGCCAAGATCCCCCCCTCCTGTCGCCCCCCCATCCCCCCCCCCACCCCCCCCCTGCACTCCCGATGCAGATTAAACGGTAATCCGCTGTCCATCCGTTCCTGCTTGCCGCAATCATCTCTCGGTATGGTATTGTACAACAATGCTATGGTTTTGCTCTAGGAGCCGGACAAGGCATAAGACATCCCCTAATCTTCGTAAGAACAACCCCTTATAATCCCGAAAGGGAGCTGCTTACGTACGTACCGGACCGGTACCATTTGGCTTGTAGGTACGGCGGCGAAATTTGGATTTGGGTTACTTTCGACAGCGAAAATCGTTTCGAGAAAATATCGGGTCTTTGAGATATTGACGCGAACAAACTGCGGATTGTCGAAGGCGCAGAATCTCGGCCGCACATCGTTTCGGTGCAAAAATTACCGGGTAAACCCACAAAATGCGATGCGCTACGATGTATTTGCTTTCCGTTTTTTTACCTACACACTTCAACTTGTACGGTGAGGTGAAATTTGTCTTTTGGGGGTTTTGGTGGGCATCGACGCGAGAAACCGTCGGGAATTTGACTTCGCGCGCGCATAACCGCGGACAATCGAAGGCGCAGTAGAATCGACCGCAAAAAAATATTGCACATACATACATACACACATGCATATACATAGAGCCGTTCCTGGTTACGGAGGGGTCAAGACCGTTTTGGGTGCAGCCGTCTCTCGGTACAATGTCAAAATCGCCCCTAAAAATAGAGCTGACCTACTGCCAGAGTGCACGCAGTACGAAGGCAAGACAAGTACGAGCGTACATACACCCCGGAAAAGCGGATTTTCGAGTCACGAATCGTCCTGACCTTAAGGTATAGGAGTGCTATTAATACAAGGAGAGCGATGTATGCGTGCGCGTAGCGAACAGACAGGAAGGGCTTTCTCGCAAGAGATAATCGAAGATCGCAAACGAAAATGTCGGGAGCTTATTGAGTAATGTCATAGTGCGAACCTCAGACTGGTCGACGGCGTAGAATCGACCGCAACATGCTGCACATACAATACTCCCGTTCCTGCTCAGCGAGGGGCCAAGATCCCTTCTTGAGCTGCAGGCGTCTCGGTACAAAGTAAAAATCGTAGAAAGAGAGCAATGTATGCCAGGTAGATTGAGCTTGCACCTCTTGGGAAAGCGGGGTTTCAAGTCGCGAAATCGTACTGATTTTAGAGTCGAGAATGCAAAGACTGACGCGCCGCGGGAAAAAGCAGGGAAGGGAATTATCGCGACAGACCATGGAAGGCTGCGATCGAAAACTGCACGGGCAATTGCGAAGCAACAGAACAGCCGCGGGCCGTCGAACGCTCACCTTGGAGGGACCGCGCATACTCTGTTCATCCGTTCCTGCTTTGAGAATCAAAGCCCTTCGCTCCCCGAGTGTCTCAGCGCGACCAGGCGCTCTATAGTCTAGACTATACCAGGTAATATATCCGAAGTAGTGGTAAGAGAAATACGCGCGAAAAATGCTCGACGGACGCAAGGCTAGAGAAAGATACATGTCTGCCTGAGACGCACACGTCTCAACTTGTTGTTCTCGTGTCGATACTTCCGAGACAGGCATGGCGAAGGTATTAGGTCGCTCCGCGCTCCCCGGTGACAGGGAGGGGCGGGGAGCGGAGCGGGGGGGCAGGGCGCTTATGCCAACGTTCAACCGCCACAATATTCGGGCGAGGCGCTTATTGTTTGTTTGCCTCTATTTCTCTTACCGCAGTCTTTGCAGCGGGTCTTGTTAGTTCCAGCGGGGATGGTGTTCTTGCGGAATGTCAGCTGAAGCGCTTCCGGCCAGATCCCGCGATAGACTACCAACAACGAGTTGCAGGTGCTTTGTTCATCATCTTCGGCGTGTAGCGTGTAGCAGTAGCTGAGCATGCCGTGTCTTTTCGATGGCGTACGGCGGCGCTTGGGTGATACCCTTCTCCTTGGTGTTGCGTCCAGCCTTCGAGCTTCCGCCACGGCAAAAGAGGTAGCTGTGTGTGAGCGGTGCGAATTTGGATGAGTGCTGTGGGCTGACGCTGCGTGGAGAATGAGCAGCAATGAACAGTGAACCTGACGAGAGCATCTTTCGGTTGCCCAGACAACGTTGTGCCGTTTCAGCGAACCGGAACAGCAATTCGACGGTTTCAGTTTTTTTTTACCTGGTGTACCTGGGACGTTTATTTTTTACCTGGTAGTGTCCATGGGGAATGATCTCTGTAAGTTTGTCCTGTTGACCCTGGTACACAGTAGTAGTAGCACTCGCACACGGAGCGATCGACCTGTATCCTTGATGAGGTCATGTACACCCCGTGGCACCCGCGCGGATCGAAGTATCACAAGCAACTTGCAAAGTTGAGTAACGACGAAATGATCGATTTTTTTAGCTTAGACTAGAGCTGAGCGAGGTGAGACAAAACTGAAACCCGTTGTTTTTCCAGCCCTTTGGGAGCCAATGCACAAAAAGAGCCTTAAAACCGATCAAGATGTGCGGCAGTGTGCGCGCAGGAGCATGGTGGGCGGTACCGGTTTTATTGCTGCGCGCGTGCGTCGTAACATTAATCGATTGTAATTCGGAACGTAAACTAGCCAATCCCTACGAACGCCAGCTGCCCGCTTTGTTACGTGGGATTCGCGCTGTAGTAATTTCGTTGATTCCCCCCCCCCTCTAAAGTAACAAGTTAGTCAGTTGGGCTTACACGACGAGTATTGTCCGACGACGACTGGCAAACTGACGATGCTGTTGCCTGTGTACGAGCGCAGTGTGTTTACAGCCCAAAAGCTACTACAATTTAGACGCTTTAAAGGTAGCCAGAATCATGCATGCACACTGCTTGCTGTTGTTAACATTTTCTACTAGAGGAAGGGACAGCCATGCTAGCCAATTCCTTCTAGCAAGTCGTTAAAGGAGCCAGTCATCGACGTTGCGCAGTCCACTACCTGACATCTATCCGTGAAGAACCAAACACGAAATAAATGCGTTCACGTTAAGACTACGATATCAGCTTTTTTCTCTAGCCTGTTCCCACTACTGCTGTTACCGGCTTTCGGGAATACTTCTCCGCGTGCGCGCAGAAAAGACGTTTCAAACGTTTAGAGTAGGGAATGCGAGTGAGGTGAATAGACACTAGGCCAGGTCTATATATAATATGAAGTCGAGAAGACGAGATGTACGGACCAAGAGGCCTCATCCAATCCAATAATACCAGTCTGGGATCAAATATAAGACACGTTTACATTTGCTTTTAGTTTGGAAAAGTGTCTTATATTTAGACGCAGACCGGCACTTACACTATCCGATCGGCGGCAGAGAAAACAATTCAACAGCAATAACATCGAAATCCAATCACATACACCTGAGGTTGAAACACAAATTGGGGTTCAAACATGTTGGAGTCAGTCAGAGGTGTCTGATATAAAAATGTCTCGGAGCCAAAGTAGAGCCTCTAACCTCCCGCCGCAATTGGCGAGAACGTGAGGAGGCAGCAATGAATTCAAGACCACCTCGCTCACCCTACAAGGCCGTTAGTTGCTTTGCCGTGATTCCAAGGATGCTCAGCGCGGAAGCATCTCCCCGGACGAGACGCCCCTGATTCGTGGCGGAAGGCCTAATCCAATCGTATGCTGACAACACGTGAAAGGCGGCAGAGCCAAGTATTTGCCAGTTAAATATCGATCAAACACCTGTCCGAGGGTAAACCTTGCAATACACTCGTCACGTTTCTCCCGCCTCGGAACGGCGAGGTCTTTGGGACGTACAGGTATCGGTTAAAGGGATCTCCGTATTAGGCGGTAAGCCAAGCATACCAGGGTACACCTCATACCTGGCACTCGGTATATATCAATACGACGACATTACAAACACAACAACAATGACAACAACAACGACAACAACAACAACAACAACAACACAAACGACGTGTTGGAGGCTTTTTTTCTCCTATATCTCCTCTTCATCGCGTTATATAGGCGCGTCCTTGTCGCACCCCAGCAACAGAGGTAGCACCGCCACCACCACTACCTCCGCGGGTGGAAACTCTCCTTCCGCAGGGGCTTGTGATGATGATAGCGGCAGCAGCAACAGCAACAACAGCAGCAGCAGTAGCAGCAGCAGTAGCAGCGCCTTCCCAAGGGCAATACGACGGTACCAACAACAAAAAAAATCAAAATGGGAGTGTTGGATGCGTTGTTGTTCTTCCCTTCAGCGCGCTATGTAGGCACTTCCTCGTCGCGCAGCACCCCCACCCCGACCATCACCGCCACCACCACTACCACCGCCTCGGCGGCTGTTGAAACCTCTAGCAGCAGCACGACCACCACAAGTTATAGGAGAATAACCAGCAGTAACCAGCAGCAGGCATCGGCAGCAGCAACAGCAGCAGCAGCATCTGCCGCCACCGCCGCTCTTTTAACGCATTTTGCAGGCAGTTTCGACGTGTGTTCCGCCCTGAGGCTTTCCGCATGAACTGCCTCCCTTGCGAAACTGCTTCCTTGTAAGGAACCACATGTTATGATCGTTTTTTAGCAGCAACATATAGGTGATGCCTTTTTTGCTGTGGAGGGGGAGGGGGGCGGCAGGGCAGGGGGGCGGGGGGGGAGGGGGGCTGGGGGGGAGGGGAGGGGGGGGGAGGGGAGGAGGGGGGAGGAAAGGGGGGAGGGGAGGGGCGGGGGAGGGGCGGGGAGGGGCGGGGAGGGGCGGGGGAGGGGCGGGGAGGGGCGGGGAGGGGCGGGGGGGGAGGGGAGGGGGGGGGAGGGGGGGGGAGGGGAGGGGAGGGGAGGGGAGGGGAGGGGAGGGGAGGAGGGTGAGTTGGTGGGTGGGCCTCCTTCCTTCGCGTGTTTTTTTTTATTGGCTAAGCACATACCCGTTGTTTCGAGAAGAGCGGGGCAATTTGGTGCTTCGTTTTTGAGGTGAGTGCTGAGATAAGGGGGATAGAGGTGGCGAAGAAGTTCGACGAAAAAAGAAAAAAGGTAAGAAATCGTCTGAAATGCATCCGACGCCTCCATCATGCCCGATTTAGCTTACTCCCCATGTCGATCTGGTCACTTTTGTTTAACCTCCAAATGGAGAGCTTTGAGGCGTTCGTCGTGTTCCTCCCTGAGCCGTGATATTTCCGACTCACTCCTGGTAAAATACAAATGAAGTATGAAAGCACAAGAGGTAGCGTTAGCGGTAGCAGTAGCAGCAGTAGTAGCAGTGGTAGCAGCCATGGCGTCTCTGACTGGCTATTGCTAGTATAAGAAATTTGGTGGAAAGCAGCAGCAGTAGAAGTGGTGGTGGTGGTGATACACTTACTACAGAACCGCTGTTGGCCAATGACACCCTCGATCATAACAGGTATGCGCGAAGCCGCAGGCGGGCGTCATAAACACAAAGACGATGTTGTTGGAGGCGTGCCCTGAGCGCTCATCGCCTTTGTTTAGACGTAAATGCTGTGTTTGTCGCGCTAGATCGCGACGAGGGAGTTTCGGATTGAGAACTCAACCGACCCCTACTGCGGCGGGGGCGGCCTCGGCCGTGGTCGCGGCGTGCGCTCGCGAGCGGTGCTTACTCGTTTTTTTTTGCAAAAATTGGTCCCGACAGAAGGGATACATACCCATCGGATCTCAAAACACAAGACTCTTAGCACTCTACAGTCTAGGCGAATCTTTGAAGAAATGACCCACCACTCTGACGGCCCGGGTTCAAATCTATGAATGTCCTTCGTTTCCCTTTTTCTTTTATGAGTACGTACACATTTTTTCAGGGTTTTTCACGGGTCATGACCCGACCCGTGGGCCGAGTCAGAGGAATTTTAAACTGTCGCGGGTCGGATTGGATCGGACCAATATTTTAAAATTTCACGGGTTGGGTCGGGTCGGTTCGGGTCAAGAAGTTTTGACATCTCGCGGGTCGGGTCGGGTGGGGCCGGGTCGGGTCGGGTCAGGAGGTTTCAAAATCTCGCGAGTCGGGTCGAGTCGGGTCAAGAGGTGAATCTCGCGGGTTGGGCCGGGTCTGGTCAAGAGGCTTCGAAATCTCGCGGGTCGGGTCGAGTCATGACCCACGAGCACGGGTCACTCGCGGGTCAAGCCACCATGTCCCGCGGGTTGTTTTTGGCTGACTCACGGGTCGAACCGGCGGACCTGGCCTGCGAATTCAGATTTACAGCTGCTTGCCGGAGGGCCATTGCCATGCCCGCCCCGCGGATCGGACCCGCGGATCCGACGCGTGGGTCCGACAAATGATACAAAAATTAGCCGCTTCCTGCCCGAAAGCCTCTCTCGTGCCGACCCTCCGATTAGAGGTCATCACAGCGTGTAAAATAATAATAACAGGCAGTAGCCACTCGTATCAGGTACACAAGTATTACGCAAATATCGTGTTGGATGAAGCCAGAGGTATTATTTAGGGCTGTTCACGGGTCATGACCCGCACGACCCGACACAGGCAGTAGCCACTCGTATCAGGTACACAAGTATTACGCAAATATCGTGTTGGATGAAGCCAGAGGTATTATTTAGGGCTGTTCACGGGTCATGACCCGCACGACCCGAGGGTCGGGTCGGGAGGTTTTCAAAACCTCACGGGTCGGGGCGGGGCGGGTCAAGAGGTTTTGGAACCTCACGGGTTGGGTCAGGTCGAGTCAAGAGGTTTTGAAATCTCGCGGATCGGGTCGGGTCATAACCCGCGAGATACGGGTCATGTCACGGGTCAGGCCACTTTGACCCGAGAGTCGTTTTCTTCTGACCCGCGGGTAGGACCGGTAGATCTGACCCGCGGATCCAACACATTCAAACCATACTTCTTCCTATCCGAGGGCCTCTGAGGTGATAAAAGTATTTTAAAAAACACTTTCATACGTTAAAACGCCTCCAAATGTATTTATTAATGTTCAGATCTATCCATACCCACTACGTCCAGGTCACATATCACTGCGGGGTACAAAAAAACAGATTGAATATTTTTCGAAGAGTTTAACCCGTGGGTCGGGGAGAAAAAATTCGCGGGTCAATGCGACCCGACTCGCGACATGACTAGCTTTGACTGGTCGTTTGGAGCCTGGCGGGTCGGATCGGGTCGGGTTGGGAGGCGTTTAAACTCTCACGGGTAAGGTCGAGTCAGGTCGTGAGGTTTTGAAATATCGCGGGTCGAGTCGGGTCGGATCAGGAGGTTGGAAATCTCATGGATCGGGTCGGGTCGGGTCGGGTCGGATCAGAAGGCTTGCAGTCTCACGGGTCGGATCGGGTCACCTGACCGGACCCCACATGACCCGACCCGCGAGGTTTTACCTTACCCATGAAAAGCCTTGGTGTCATTGTATTAATGTTCGCATCGATCCATTTCCACCACAAAAGCCCAGCTACACACTCTTCTTGGTGGGTACAACACAAAGACGACGCGAGGCATCAAGAACCCATGTGCGACGTGCACATCGAATACCTAACAATACCTTACGAAATATAACCAAACGAAAAAAAGGCAAGAGCAGCCGTCAAAGCAACAGCAGCAGCAGAAGCACCGGCAGAAGCACCGGCAGCAGCACCGGCAGCAGGCCCCGGATCCTCGCGGATCGCAGCCCCTGCTGATAGATCTACCACCCCAGCGGGGCTTGCTGCCAAAGCCGCCTCAGCTAGGCTGCATGCCGGGGTGGGAAACTGCACGGTTAGCTCGTTCGTCGAGAAGGTGTAGAAGCATCCGGGGCAAGGGTGTCGGGTCGACCCGGGGGTCTAACGCTACGGGCACGGCCAAGTGCGGATGTGTAAGTTGTGCTATTTCCCATTTTTCGCGCGGACACCACAAAAGGCTGCAAAACAAATCTGACAAAAATAAAAAGAATAGAAAGAAACAAAAACAGAGCACATTCTGGGAACACGACGAGGGACCGAGGGTCAACCAACCGCCCAAGGTATGTATCATTCGGATGTGGCCCGAATTAATGCTTATTGGCGGTGGCAAGTTTCGAACTACGCCGTTTCTTATGTATTTTCGAAGCAATTGAGTACCGTTTTCCCACGCCAAATCCCCTAAAACTTGCTGGAAAAAAACAAGCCTCAAGTTCACATTGTTGCAGAAAATGAGCCCCAAGTTCAAATATTTCAAAAACGAGCCTCAGTTTTCTCCTTTGAAAAAAACAGATCTTCAAAATTCTTTTTTTTTTAACGTTTTTTATTTGGGCGACCGTGCTATAGTGGAGCTTCGACGGCCCAAGCGGGAGTTCTGCGGGAGCGGCGTGGATGCTGGTCGTGATCGATGTCGTACGAGCAACCCCCCGCTATCAACATGTCAAACAACCCGTGACGAGGTCGTTGATGACCCTTTTGGGGGACTTCCGAGGCAAACAGCTGACGAAAATACATTGGCGAAACATCAAGCTATCGACCACAAAGAAGCTCGGCGTGCTGGGTTTCCGGCTTAGGGGGTGGTTGGTTTACGTTCCGAAGCGTGGTGCATACAACCTACGGAGGAGTTGTACCATACAACCCACGGAGTTTGTACGATACAAGCCAAGGAGTCGTACGATACACGCCAAGGAGTTGTACGACATAATCCAAGGAGATGGACGACACACTCCAACGGAGCTGGACGACACACTCCAACGGAGCTGGACGACACACTTCAAGAAGTTGTACGGCACGCTAGATAGCGACACTACGATATTGTTGCTCGTCCCGCTGCGCGCTCGCACATAGACGGGGGGCGGTGAAGCCGTACACGTCTATTTTTTTAATCTTGTTTTTTGTGTTTTTGGGTCCGAAAAGGGCAGAGTAAGGTGATAAGAGGGTAGTAGAGCGCAACAAACCTATCAAGGATAGACGGTGAGATTCGAACCCACGACTTCTACACCCTTAGTCTTGCCGACGACACCGTTGTCTAGGGTATTAGAGGGCATTTCGCAGTCGGTATTGACTACTGGCACAAAAGGTTAACCTGATGGCGCAAACAAACCAAGCCATAGAACATCGTCGATAAATACGCTGCGAGGCAATACATGACGAGCCGGTTTATGGTGCGGTAGCCCTCCCCCCCCCCAGCAAGACTGTCGTGTGCCAGATGCCAGAGCAATGCTGTGACCGCCTTATTGAGGAAAGCCGCCTTACTTATTCCGGAATGTGAGTGCAAAATTCCCCAGTCGTGAACGCCAAGCGGTTTGACCGCATTATATCGGGGTACCCGCCTTATATCGGGATACCCGCCTTATTGGGGGACCCCCACTGTAGAGGTGGAACTTTTAAGCCCCCGTGTGTATTTTGCTCACCCCATTTGTCATCTTATCATAGCACTTTTTTCGTTCTTCTTCTCGCTCCCTAGACGTAACTCAGACCCGGGGTTACCACGCAGGGTCTTGTCTTCTCCCCCCGCGCCACTACGGCACGTGCCTTCAATTTTATCGCGAGAAGACTTCAGCCCGTTCTTCCCCCGTCGATTCGCATAGGGTTGCGCCTATACGTGTTCCCGGCGGTACTCCCCAACTGAGGACGTACCCCATATCGCTGTATCCGACGTGCATGCACATCATATTCGTATTATTGCCACCCGACCAAGGGAAATAACTCTTGCCTCCCTTCTGTTCCTCGCTTCCGGCTCACCCAGCTTTGACCTGACCCGTTTGACACCCTTGCTCCACCACCCTACAATAGCAGCATTCATTGGCTACCCCAGCGGACGGCATTGTCTTATCGGGCTTGGCTTACACAGTGTACCACAGCAGTCGGTTGTCGAGTGAAAGTTGGACCTCCTCAAGGAGGCTGTACCAGCGGATTATATAGACCAACCTGATTCCTGGAAAATTCGATGGTTCCGAGTCGTGACAACTCAGTATTGTACCATAGACAAGCTAAAAATCGCAGGGTGGTGGGAGGTGGTCGGGGAGGTGGCAGCGCCAACCCCTAACGCTAACGCTAACACGAACGCTGACGCTAACGCTACCGCTATCGCTACCGCTACCGCTAACGCTACCGCTACCGCTACCGCTAACCCTAACGCTAACGCTAACGCTAACGCTTACGCTAACGCTAACGCTAACGCTAACGCTAACGCTAACACTAACGCTAACGCTAACGCTAACCTTAACGCTAGCGCTAACCCTAACGCTAACCCTACCGCTACCGCTACCGCTAACCCTAACGCTAACGCTACCGCTAACGCTAACCCTAACCCTAACGCTAGCGCTAACGCTAACGCTAACGCTAACGCTAACGCTAACCCGAACGTTATGGGGGGGACCCGTGGTTGGATGCTGTGGCTTGTGAAGTGCGGCCGTCGCGGATGCTGTGCTGTGGAAAAGACGCACGCGCGATCCTTAAAAAAATATCGTCGAAAACCCATCAATACGTACAATAGACCTACTGTAGTAACATGTACTGCGATGTATGTATAGTATGGATGTCCCTGAAGTTAGAGGCCTCGGAAAATGAAACGTGCTAAACAGATATAACTCTTTGCGGCAGCACGCGTCTCACGATGATGTCATTGATGTCAGTCATTGATGCCAATCCTGATTCCGAGTGGCGTCCCCTGACGTCTGACGTCATCCCGAATTCCGAGTGGTGTTATGCCACACGGTAATATTCCTCCCGAAAGGATCGTCACGGTGCTAATCTTCCTGAAAAGGATGATGATAGTATCATGCATTATTCATTATCCCTCCTGAAAGCATGATGGCATTGATAGTGAAGGCGCGGTGTAGCGGAGCACACTACCACCGGAAGCTCGAATAACAAACAGGGTTCATAATATAACCAAAAGGCCGGCTGCTATTACAGAAATGTAAGAAGTCCGGGAGCCGTTATACCGAAGCTAGCTGTGTAGAACGCCTCTTCTGCCAAATAAGAAACCCAGTCAGGGGCGATATTTCTGGTTCTTCAACAGGTGGGGGTAATATTTACGGGAGAACATACACAGTGGTCACCAGAACCCAAAATGGCGTAGCAACAAATGGGAAATATATAGGTTTTCGTGTTTGTCGTAGGTCCTGATTACAACGGCCCTCCTCTTTACAATGGGTGCCCAGTACTGGATTGGGTAGTTCCTGGGTTCAGAAGCCCAGTTAGGGCCGTTCCTCACGAACGCAAAAAAAAAAAAAAAACGAAACCTGACAAGATGCCACGATTTCTTCCTGACAGGTTTTCTTTCATTTTTTTTTTTCATTTTTTTTTGCAGGAATCCTGACATCATGTTTCAATGGAAAATTTAAAATTATTGTCAAAACGAATAAAAAAAGTCCGGGGATTCCTGACAAGTATCACGATTCGCGAAAATGCCACAAGTTTTTTTTCCTTTTTTTTTTCGTCACGATTCCTTACACCTTTTGTGTGTTCGCTAGAAACGGGGCCGGCCCTTAACCCCTTTAGAGCCCAGAAACTCCTCCCCACACTAATTCCAAGTGACTTGTCCCCCAAAACGGGTTTCCAGTCATAAAGGCGTCAAGACTGGAAATATCTGGCGAAAAAAATGTTTCTCCCGAGTCATCCCACGGTAGTAGGGGTAGGGGTGCAGCATGTTCTAAGAATTTTCTGAGAGTCTTAACACGAGGAGCTGAATGAATTTCTCACTCCGTAGAAGCATGACTTCAAAGGCATTCAATCGCGCAATCCAATCTGACCAATACTGCTATGCGCTACAAGAAGTGCCAAAACAAAATACGTGTAGTCGTAAAAAGTACTAGATTATCCGGCAGATGCTCCACTTGAGCGGCTCCACCGCCACGAAATGTTCGTTTGCCCCCCCCCCCAAAAGGCAGCCCCTGTTGCTGTTTGTCTTCTAAGCTGTTACAGACACAGACCACCCTTTGCAGGCTTCTCTGCTAGGTAGGTTCCACGTCGGTCACTCGCTTGCACTAGATAAGCTCTTCTTGTGTTAGTTCCACACGCGCCACGGACGAACTGAAAGCGTTGCAAATCCTCGACGCAAAGGCATCAACCCCTTTTTTCCTATACGCACATGCCTTCAAAGGCATGCAAAACCCCTTTACATCAGTTCTGTACCTATATATAGATATTATGCATTCTTAGGCTTCCAGGGCAAACACCATAACACTCACATTAACTCTCGTAAAAAATCTAGAGTCTGTGGTCACACGAAAGTTTAAACGTTGTAAGGCTTAGTTTGGGTAAAAGCTATCGGCTAAACCTCTCGCAAAAAAAGTGGTCAAACGGACTGATAATACCCCACTAATTCCTCAACAAATGGCGTCGTCGGCAGGACTGTCTGTCCCCACCCTGAACAACTTGAGACGAAGGTGCTGGAGCCTCTCCCTTGGTAGTAGAGGTTGCGCTTTTTTTTGCGCCAAAAAGTCCCCCTGGTCGATTGAGTTCCTCATGTGAGGAACTACCGGTCGATGAAGCAATCTCACCAGAACTTTTTTTTTTCTAGGACTACTACTGCTAAGGCCTAGAAGCTTGGTCGGGTTGTTGCGCGAACGAGTGCCTTCGAAGTCATTCTTCGGGTGAGATATTGAGTTCCTCGTGTCATTTGAGGAGCTCAGGGACTGATGCTGCATAGTAACCCTGCCCGTCCGTGTGATGGCTCTACCGTGGTATACATAACTCTCCCATAGAAACACAGACGCGTCCTACGATAGACGAATACCTTTTTCGGCGATTTTTTTTTTCTTCTGAATCACGGGGCTCCTTAACCTACTAGAATACTATCGTCGGAAAATAGGCGAATTTGTTTTTTGGCATGACACGCTCGTTGAAAAATCGATCTAGGCCACGAGATCCATCCGGTCTAACGAGTACTTGTAGCGAGCTTTTTTAGTTTTCTCCAAACCTATTTTTTGTGGAGAGGTCTCCAAGCTCCCAAATTGAGCAACGCCTCAGAATAAAAGTGATGCGCACCTCCACCCTGGCACGCATCCATACCAAGCGGTACCTATGTCGTGCTCTCGTAAAGCCGAAGGTAACACGCGCGCCAGATGACGGAGGTAACCCTTTTCACCCTTTTTTTTTCCTCTTGTATTTTATTTATTTACTCTGTTTTATTTTATTTTTTTCTCGATCCTCCTGGAGATCCGCCGGGTAAAAAAAAAGCCCAAGCTCCAATCGTACGCTTTCGTTTTGTACCTGTTTTTTGGTCAGTCTGCAGAACGCAGACTTGGCGTTAACCTCGCCCCTTCGGTTTAAGTCAACACCTTGGACTTGCCGGCCTTCTTAGGCCGAACCCTATGAGGGTTGGGCTAAGGTGAGATAGCCACCCAGGAATATATATACATATATATATATTATTTTTCTGGATGACGGACGGACGGGGAGGGGGGAGGATATATATATATATAAAAATTAAAATACACTCCAGCTGTGAGATCGAAGATTTCGTCGAAACTCATCTTTGCAAGCTGTGTGTGATACTCCGATCGTGCGCATTACGAGTTGTGTGTCCTCATTAAGGATATAGGTCGGCGACTCCCCTTACAACTACAGTGTAGCTATCAGGGTCAACAGGATGATTTTAGTCAGTCTGTGCGCGGAAACTATAAAACCCGTTTCTGAGGGGGACAAAATCTGACAGCTGTGAAGGGAAATGTATCCTTTTATCAAGTGAATCTTGTAAGTCGAATAACCGGTGAGGGGGGTGGGGCGGAGTTTTGAAGGACGTGGGGGCCTGGTTTTGATCAAAAGCGAGCGGGTTTGGAGGGGGGGGAAGGGGGCAATTTGTGCATGTAAGCTATAAATCCTTTCGAGGGGATAAATCTGACGGTTTTGGCACCAGTATATTATTTGGGGCGGGGGTGGGGGTTGGGGCGGGGGGGGGGGAGGAGGGGCGGGGGGGGGGGGGGGAGGGGCGGGGGGGGCAGCTCAATATGTGCCTGGAAACTATACATTATTTTGAGGGGATAAATGTGACGGTTTTAAATAATACATCAGTTTATCATGTATATCCTGGGGTAAGTCGTACAATCAGTGAGTAAAGAGAGGGTGGAGTGTTCGAGGGGGTGGGGTTGGGATGGGTTGGAGGGGAGGTGGGGGGTGTGGGGGCGGGGGGGGGAAAAGGGCTTTAGGTGAGGGGTTTGTTACACGTGTGGTGCTAGGTCTAGGCGATGGTGTGGGTGATGGGGAAGAAGGGGGCGTTCGAGGCGGGGGGGGGGGGGGGACACAGCGGCATGGATGGCTCTCGAAAGATAATGAGGTGATATCCTGTGCGTGAAGTGTTTATTAATGTGGCGGATCTCGATATTTGGTGGGGCGTTTGAGTAAGGGAGAGCAAGAGGGGGGGGGGGGGGGGGGAGATTTTTTAGGAGGTTTAGGTCACAAATAATATTCAAATACACTTCGGCTGTGAGATCAAAGATATGTAGCAGCTTGTTATACGCGTGGTGCTAGGTCTAGGCGATCGTGCAGGTGGTCGGAAAAGAGGGGGCGTTGGAGGGGGGGGGGGGGGGGGGGGGGGGGGGATAATTGAAAACTACGTCATGGATGGTCAGAAAGATAATGACGTGATATCAACTGCGTATAGGTGTTTATTACTCAGGCCGATTTTGATTGTGAGTGGGGCGTTTGGACAAACTAGGCGGAAGGGGGGGGGAATCGGGGAACGGAGGGGCGGGGGGGGAGGGTTGGTGTTTTTTTAATGAACAAGAGGGGTCAGTGGAGGGGGAGGGGAGGGGGGCGGGGGGCGGGGGGCGGGACATATCAATATGTGCGCGGAAACTATAAGTCCTCAAAGGGGACAAACCTGACGATTGAAGCAATAAGACATCCCTTTATATCATCTGGCTTGTAATGTTTACTATTCTAGAAGGTTTGATGTTAGATGCAGCATGCAACCCAGTGTTTAAGTGTAGTAAATAACGTGTTAAATCTTCATAATTTGTTGTTGTATGATACATCGATCGAAAGCTAGAATATTTTATAGCATATTTGTAGGTACCATTATTTTCTGACATCGCTAATTATAAGAAAGAGATACGTATTGTCAAATACAACAGGCGAGGTGATGTGGTCATGCACTGTTTGTCACCATCATCATACAGTTACCATTATTTTCTGACATCGCTAATTATACGAAAGAGATACGTATTGCCAAATACAGCATGCGAGGTGATGTATGTGACCATGTACTGTCTCCGCCATTGAGCATTAGAGGGAGGGGTGCGAATCGTCAGTTTTAAAGGAACGCTTGGTATACATGTGCTCGATTACGTTACCTCGTTAGTCATACTTGGTATACACGCGCTCAATTACGTTACCTCGTTAGTAATACTTCGCTTGGCATAAGTTGGGAGGCGATCATGCAGACGGTATGTACGAAATACCCTACGTAATGGGTAGGTAAGGTTGTTTACCGCAATTTTAACACATCTGCCTGTGCTTCCTTTTCCAAATTATTTTTGTCTCAAATAAATGTACGATTTCACGCCTATGATTTTACCTTGTCGATGTGGGGCTCTGCGGTCGTCAATTTTAAGTCAGAGATACGTCCTACAAATACATCAGGCGAGGTGGGTATGTGATGTCATATATATGCGATGTCATCACTATTGATCGCGAGGGTGATTTTACTTCGTGAGGTAAATGGTACTGTGTTTCGTAGAGGTCGTCTCAGGAGGGTATGCGATGGGTCGGCAGTGTGGTTTATCGCAATTTTATCAGGTCTGCCTGTGCTTCCTTTTCAACTCATTATTGTCTCAAATGTACGATTTCACGTCCATGGTTTTTACCGTGCCGCTGTGGGGCTCTGAGGTCGCCAATTCTAAGACAGAGATACATCTTACAAATACAGCAGTTGAGGTGGGCATGCAATCGTCATATATATGCGATGTCACTACTATTGAACGCGAGGGTGACTTTACATCATCAGGCATATGCTACTGCGTTTCGTAAAGGTTGTCTCACGTGGACATGCGATGTCACCACTATTGAACGCGAGGGTGACTTTACTTCGTTAGGCACATTCCACTGCGTTTGGAATAGTAGAGGTTGTCAGGCAATCATGTAAGCGGATGGAGGCACGGAATACCCTGCGTAATAGGTTGGTCGTGTGGTTTACCGCAGTGTTAACATCCCTGTCTGTACTTACTTTCCACATTATTATAGACTATATATAGTGTACGCGTATACGTCCTGTTTTCTCCCCACTGTCGTCCAAGATGTTGTAGTCCTGTAGATGTCGCGTCCATGTCTGGTGCTCTTGTTAGTGGTGTTCATGAAAACATGCCCTAACATGTAGTAGATGATCGCTGAGTGGTGTTCCTTTCCTTTACATCAAGCCAGGTAGTATATGCCAACGCAACCGCTTGCTTGAAAAACGACAAAGAAATTCCTCACACACCTGACACAGAGAAGACGCGCCCAATATATATATAAATATATATTATAAAAAATTAAAATACACTCCAGCTGTGAGATCGAAGATTTCGTCGAAACTCATCTTTGCATGCTGTGTGTGATACTCCGATCGCGCGCATTACGAGTTGTGTGTCCTCATTAAGGATATAGGTCGGCGACTCCCCTTACAACTACAGTGTAGCTATCAGGGTCAACAGGATGATTTTAGTCAGTCTGTGCGCGGAAACTATAAAACCCGTTTCTGAGGGGGACAAAATCTGACAGCTGTGAAGGGAAATGTATCCTTTTATCAAGTGAATCTTGTAAGTCGAATAACCGGTGAGGGGGGTGGGGCGGAGTTTTGAAGGACGTGGGGGCCTGGTTTTGATCAAAAGCGAGCGGGTTTGGAGGGGGGGGGGGGGGGGGGGGGGGGAAGGGGGCAATTTGTGCATGTAAGCTATAAATCCTTTCGAGGGGATAAATCTGACGGTTTTGGCACCAGTATATTATTTGGGGCGGGGGTGGGGGTTGGGGCGGGGGGGGGGGGGGAGGGGCGGGGGGGGCAGCTCAATATGTGCCTGGAAACTATACATTATTTTGAGGGGATAAATGTGACGGTTTTAAATAATACATCAGTTTATCATGTATATCCTGGGGTAAGTCGTACAATCAGTGAGTAAAGAGAGGGTGGAGTGTTCGAGGGGGTGGGGTTGGGATGGGTTGGGGGGGAGGTGGGGGGTGTGGGGGCGGGGGGGGGGCGGGGCGGGAGGAAGGGCTTTAGGTGAGGGGTTTGTTATACGTGTGGTGCTAGGTCTAGGCGATGGTGCGGGTGATGGGGAAGAAGGGGGCGTTCGAGGCGGGGGGGGGCGGGGGACACAGCGGCATGGATGGCTCTCGAAAGATAATGAGGTGATATCCTGTGCGTGAAGTGTTTATTAATGTGGCGGATCTCGATATTTGGTGGGGCGTTTGAGTAAGGGAGAGCAAGAGGGGGGGGGGGGGGGGGGGAGAGATTTTTTAGGAGGTTTAGGTCACAAATAATATTCAAATACACTTCGGCTGTGAGATCAAAGATATGTAGCAGCTTGTTATACGCGTGGTGCTAGGTCTAGGCGATCGTGCAGGTGGTCGGAAAAGAGGGGGCGTTGGAGGGGGGGGGGTGGGGGGGTGGGGGGGGGGGAGGAAGGGCTTCAGGTGAGGGGTTTGTTATACGAGTGGTGCTAGGTCTAGGCGATGGTGCGGGTGATGGGGAAGAAGGGGGCGTTCGAGGCGGGGGGGGGGGGGGACACAGCGGCATGGATGGCTCTCGAAAGATAATGAGGTGAATAATATATATACTGAGTATATATATTATTTTTCTGGATGACGGACGGACGGGGAGGGGGGAGGATATATATATATATATAAATATATACTGAGTATATATATATATTATTTTCTTGGATGACGGACGGACGGGGAGGGGGGAGGGGGGATGGGGGATGGTGGTGGTGGTTCCTTAGCCCCAAAGTCGTCGGAAGGTCATTTTTTTTTTTTTTTTTTTTCGGCCCATAAGATTTTTGTTATGTGCGATGTGACGAGGTGACCACACATGCTATGATAGAGGAGCACCAATTTTTTGTTATGGAGCTCTTAACCGCTTGAGGAGCTCTGTAGTTCAATCACAAACCGATTTTTGAGTGAACTTAACGCCTTCACGGCTGGAAACCCTTTTTTACAAAATTACTTGGAACTAGTATAGGGAGGGTTTTTGGGGGGGCTCTTAAAGGGGCTAAAGTGTAACCCAACGAACAAAAAACCATGGCCCAGGCATAAAAAACAGCATACATTGCAAACCAAGAATAAATGGCATTCCGACGACATATTTCGGGTTTAACCCCCTTTAGAGCCCCCAAACCCCTCCCCATACTAATTTCCAGTAGTTTTGTCCCCAAAACTGAGTTCCAGTTGCCAAGGCATTATTAAGGAGCCGTCGTCATCCAGAAACAAAAAAAAAGCCAAAAAAATGCGACCATTATCGTTATTATACCCACGTGTCGTGGGTTTCGATCATGCGGTTGCGTGTTTTCAGCTCTTCTTCATGTGAGGCGGAGCCTTCGAAAAACATTTGTCGCATCTCCTCTACCGGTCGTAGCACGTACTATATGATACGTGTCGTCAGGGAATGATAAACAATGGGACTCGAAGGGTGCGCCAGCTAGCGTTGGACTGCGAAAGCAACTAAACACACGACGCGTATGTATGAAAATACGCGGAAGTGTGGTGAGCTACGTAAAGCTTTATTTTTCCCCATCCGCCGGAGGATAAAAAAAAAGAAAAAAAAAAGATAAACGATTGGTGGGTACACGCCTTCCGCAGGTTTCTGTCGACCGTGGGTTACACCGCCTGTAGGGAGCGGTGGCGTACCGCAGGTGTTTTCGTTTGTGGCGTTATGGGCGGCCTTGCAGGATGAGCGGCTGGGAAACCCCCCAGCGCGCAATTAGGATCAGACACATCATCAGCCGCTGCTGCATGCTGCTGCTGCTGATGGTGATGATGGTTATTTTGAGATTTTTGGTGTAAACTTTCGCTAACCCCGCCACCTCTGCAAACATAATGTTCCTATTCTAATTCCAAGTAGTTTGCAAAAGAAAAACGAGGTGGCAGTGAACTACGTACAGTAAATGATGTAATGAAAATCCGACAAAAAAAGCTACCGTGACAGTCTACCCGGACTCTAAGTAGTGCAAGATGGTATCACGTAATAATAGTCTGTACTAAGTGCACCAAGAAAAAAATGAGTGCTATTGTTGCGGCTATTACTGCTTAGGTTTGGAAGGGGGGAGGAGAGGGGCTGAACAATCAAATCAGTGCCTCTGCTTTTTGTTTGGCTTGGGGGAGGGGGGGGTTGGTATTGTGCTGGGATAACACCGTTCACGATTGTCGGCGAAACAGAGCCCGAGAGCCCTAAATCATCCGGAACATGGAGAAAACCCAGAAAGATGGGATTTGCTTCTAGCATTAATTGCCAGAGAAAGCTTTGTGGTGTTTAGTCTTGGTTCGGATACCGAGTGCCCTCGGCAGCGCTTGACGAAACAGAACCTCTAGAGGTCGTCAGAAGTCAGAACGAGGAGACAGCTCAAGGGAACACATATTTTTTAACTTGGCTGGGGGAAGCTTTTTTTTGTTCTTGGTCTTGTGTTCGGATATACTGCCGTTCACGAGGGCCCTCGATCAAGCTCGACCAGAACATAATCCTTTGATGGCTCTGAGGCAATCAAAAAACATGGACAAAAGCCCAAGGGATTACTCTTCAAAATTTGGATGTATTGGAAGCCTTGGCGCTTGGTCTTGCGCTCCGTTAACCCTTTCGTTTTTTATTTTTTCTTCAAAATAAATGCGCTGTCCACTTGTTGTTCGGGGACAAAACTCTTGGATCTGACTTGTTGAGCGTATTCGCAGTGCACCGCAGTGCAAACCAGTAATCATGGTGAAAATATCTCTCCCGTAACACCTGGTATTGCACCTCGGAGAGGCGGTGCAGCGGGATATACACGAGCACCGGTAACAAGCGATGCCGTTGTACTGGTTGGCGCATAGGGTAAGTGAGGCATTTGGTGGACAGGTCTCTTCTTCCATATATTTCCTCTCGACCGTGGAATGTCACCTTGGGGGAAGTGGCGTACCGCCGGTGTTTTTCCTTTTGGCACTGGTACCTTGCGGGGGGAACCGTTGATCTTTTTGGACAAGTTGGACAGGTCAAATAGATCCCTGTCGGTCTACATAGATGATACGTGTCTTATCAGATAAGGTGGACCCCTGATCTGTTACGATTCGTGCGGCCTATAGATAATGTTGCCGGGTGAGAGCTGGGTGATCTAGCACATGTTTCCTGGGTAGGATCTGTACCACACAGACCCTGCAAAACATATCGTGCAGATACATACTATAGATGATCTAGGTCATCTAGACCGTCTATCCGGTGTGAGAAGCCTTCAGTGCGCGGTTAGGACCGGGCACGTCAGCTGCAGCTACTGTGCTGGCAACGACTTTTAGATTTGGTATTTTATCTTTCGTTACCCCTGTGACCACTGCAAAAAAAAACGCTCAAATTCGAAGTACTTTGTGCCAGAAAAAGGTGGCTGCAATTGTTGAGTGGAGTTAAGTAAATGATGTCATGAAGATTCTGATAAAACTCTTTGTGGGCGACGGTGGATCTAGTGGTTCGTAGTCTACAGTGCATGGTAGTCTAGTGGATAAAAAAATTTGGACGCTTTTTGTTTCGGTTGTTGGTAGCTTGGGGTAAAGGGGTTCAACATGCAGTGCCCTATTTTTTAATTTGGCAAGGCGGGCGTTGGTATTGATGTTTGGGTATGATTGCCGTTCGCGAGTGCCTTCGACAAAACTGGGCGAAAAAGAACCCTAGGGCTTTAAGGCTTTCACAACACGGATAAAAACCAAACCAAGGATCGTTACTTTTATAGATTTGCGGGGGACGCGTTGACGTTCGTTGTGGGTTCGAATTCAGGCAGTCCTCGACGAAGCAGAACCTTAGAGCCCTGAAGCATGCAGAAGAACATGAATAACACCTAAGGAAAGTACTTATTCATCGTTTACTTCGGGTTTGGTCATGTGCTCGGGTGTTGCCGTTCATGGCCACGCCCTTCGAATTGCTCTGCGAAACAGAGTCTCAGGGCTCTTCAGCATTCAAAAACATGGAGAAAACCCAAGGGCTTCAATTTTTTTTCTAAACCTTGGGCTACGCGAGCTTTGGCTTTTGGCCTTGTGTTCGGATATTCTGCCGTTTGCTACTGCAGAGCCCGTGGCAAGAACGCTCGATGAAACAGAAACCCCTTGTCCTGTTACCACTGCAACAATGATCCCACACTAATTCCAAGTAGATCACACGTCGGACAGATCACCGGTCCGCACTTGGTATATACTTCGAAGTATATATTTAGATATGTTTCAGGGAAGATCTGCATGGCCTATCTCACGGAAGATCTGCATGGCCTAGGTCATGTTACCTGGTGGGAGTCGTGCAGTCTGCGCGATCTCGCCAATGTGTCCGGGGTTGGATCTGTACTTTTCGATAGTGGATAGATCCTGCACAACATCTCACAACGGCAGATATAGATGTACATGGGATCTATTGTGTAGACAATCTAGATGGTCTGGATGATCTAGATGATCTATGTGTTGATCTGTTCGATTTGTGAAGTACTTCGTCCCCTTAAACCTCAGTACACTACTAAAGATTTATTGGGTGTATACTTATTGTCAAGGTATTAGTGGGGTATTAGTCCGTTTGACCACTTGCAAAAGGTTAACCAATAGCTTACCCAAACTAAGCCTTATAACACTCTCCCCCCCTGAAACGGCGGGATAGCAGGTCGGCCGGATATACGGGCGGACCTGTCAATATATCCAAGCCGTTTCATTCCCTGGGGTACCAGGAAGAGTATTTTTCAAGTTCGCCATGGGGAAATCTGAAAAAGTTTATTATGGTGGATGTGGGGATCGAACCCACGACCCAAAAACCCATGGTCTGTCGACGACGCCATTTGTTAAGGTATTAGTGGGGTATTAGTCCGTTTGACCACTTGCAAAAGGTTAACCAATAGCTTACCCAAACTAAGCCTTATAACATTATGTTGGGTATTATAGCACTATCTACCAGATCACTCAGTGACTGGCTAGGGACTGCTTGCAACTGAGCGGTCTAGTGGACAACACTACTACTACTATACCAACATACTCCCAACTGCAATGTTAGAGCCTTCAAGCTCTCAGAACAGCACGTGGACAAAACCTAAATAATCAGTTCTTACAATGCCAGAGATTTTTCGTGTCGGGGTGGGTCTTGCGTTCGGATACAGCTGCACTGCCGTTCACGAGCGCCTTTAGGGCAACGCCAGACGAAATGGAACCTACCATTCTACAGTAGAGCTCTTCCGAAAAAGCGCTCAGACCATGGACAAGAGTCAAGCCAAGGGAGTAACACTTATTTCTTCTACCACCGCTAGGGCAGGAGGAAGACCTTTCGGCCCTCTTGTCGCATCGGCTCGGGGTCACTCGCACTCGCGCGAGCAATGTCCCTGGTCCTTGGGGACCTTGAGCTCTTTCGTGGCCGTCCTAATTTTGCGATATGAAAACACAATCAAAGAAATGGCAATCTACGCTGCGCCAAGAAAAAGCTTCTGGAATACTTGTCGTCTGTGAGGTACAGAGTCACTCGTACTATTAAATAGTGGTTTCGAAAGGCCGGCGGTGAAAGTTGGGGCATATCATAACATCATCATAACATCATCATAACATCATCATAACATCATCACAACATCATCATTACATCATCATTACATCATCATAACATCATCATAACACCATCATAACATCATCATAACATCATCATAATACCATCATAACATCATCATTATAACATAATCATAACATCATCATAACACCATCATAACACCATCATAACATCATCATAGCATCATCATAACACCATCATAACATCATCATAACATCATCATTGTAACATCATCATAACATCATCATAACACCATCATAACAACATCATAACATCATCATAACACCATCATAACATCGTCATTATAACATCATCATAACATCATCATAACACCATCATAACATCATCATAGCTTCCCCCCCCCCCACATCGTAGACTTGGTGCTTCATTAATATTAGTATATTTTCCATCCGACTGTATGCAGCATGAGGTTCAACCTTGGTCAAGCATAAACATGCCCATAACTAGTTGTGGAAACCCAAGGGTAACCTACCAAAAAAAAGTGCGCTACCCAGGTCGTTAGTTTTGGCTGGTGGGCATGTTGATTTCGTGTTCGGATACTACTGCCGTTCACATAAAATCTTGCTGTTGGAAACCGTCGGTGAGGCAGGAGCGGAGAGTAGGTGACAGCACTTACTTACCCGGTAAGACACTGGGAAATCCTATTTTTTTTTATCTGACTTTTTGCACGACACATGAAAAAAAAAAACAGTTTTCCGTACTGAAAGTAGCAGGGCTGTTCACGGGGGCCATGCATGATTCGGCCTGCGGTTTGGGACAGGATGCTTTGAAGAACTCGGGGATCGAGATGCGTCGCGTCAGGAGGTGTTCCCAACCTCACGCGTTGAATCGGGTCGGTTTAGTTTTTCTTTTAATCTCACGGGTCGGGCTGGGTCGGGTCGAGTCGGGTCGGGTCGGGTCGGGTCGGGTCGGGTCGGGTCGGGTCGGGTCGGGTCGGGTCGGGTCGGGTCGGGTCGGGTCGGTTCGGATCACCTTGACCCGATTCGACCCGTGAGAAGTGACCCGACCCGCGAAAAAACCTGGATTAGGGCCGCACCAACCCTACCTAACATCATAATACGAACTTGAGCCTGGTCCAAAGCAGGCGCTTCCTGAGTGGTGTCGCGTACGTACAATAGCGCCCTGAGCTATTCTGATCTTACATGGACAGAACCCAAGGTGGTGTTCGCGCGGCACGTGGCGATGGAGCTCTTGAGCTACGGAACACGAGCATCATCAGCGTAAATGGGCGAATCCTCGTACCCCTTGAGTCGGGCTATACTGGCCGCTGTAACGCGATCGAAATTATGTAAACAAGGGACCGGTCACAGTAGACATGCACACGGGTACTCTGGCGGCACATGAGGCCAGCCGTGCTGGAATCAAATGTCCTTTCTCTCTGAGTGATAGATGAACCACGCCCCCCGCCCCTTTTTTCCATGTAATAAGGAAATATCCCCGAGAGCTACTGACTCTTAAGAAACATATGTACAGGAACGCCGGCTCAGATTGGATTTCCTACTTGGTAAAGGGAGGGGTCTGCGCGTCCTTCAGCATGGAACGGCTAATAATCCATCACTTTTCCCCTGATGTACGTATTCCTGTACGTAAAGATAGTTGCCTGGCTCTCGTTACTACCTTGTTTCTTATACAAAATGTTAGGCCTCCTGTACTGTAGTCACCGCGAAAATTTGTCCCTACGAGCACGATAGCGGCCGCCTCAACCAACCGCCGCTGACAGCGAAGAGCGTCGGCCAAAACGCAAAACTGACTTTGCCCACGTTGGACAGATCTGATCCCTATATTCAAGATCAATGCTTGTCAGGGCAGGTACATATATGCTCAGTATTGTTCCTGGTCAATACTGTATTCGCACAGGTTTGACAGATCATATCCCTACTCATGAGCTGTCTCTGAGGGCCGATATATCCCAGGTCAGCATGATCTGTATGATCTACAGCAGATCATATTGCCCGGTGAGAGCGGCTGATCTGGAAGGTGCCGTGCGTGTTTTCTGGGTTGGATCTGTACTGCACAGATTTCGCGTAAATTATAATAATAACGACACAGATGTATTCGATCCAGATGCCACAGATCGTGATTGGTGCGATGTGTGCAACCTTTAGCTGTCTATACCATAACCCTTCTACTATACTACTACTACTACTACTACTGCTGCTGCTGCGAAGTTTCTCCTACACCAGGACGCAAATACGTCAGGAAACATGCCAACGAAGCAAGAAAAAAAACGCGCGATGTCAAGGGTGTGGGGCCGAGTGTTCTACCCTAAAACCAAGTGATAATAATGCTGTTGTGTTGTGTGGTATGGTACGGTGTGGTATGCACGGCAGGGTATCTCGGTATGATAGTATGTATGGTAGGGTATTGGCATAGTGTTGAAAGCGAATTCGACGCCAGGCAGGTGCAAATCCCGATCGTCTTGTGTTGCTCGTTGACGACCACAGCCAGCATATCGGCCATATTGCGGTTCACCTGCTTAACGCCCTCGTTGCCGTTGGGATGATGATAGGCGCTTGTCGCAAGCTTGCGCGCTCCCAACAGCTGATGTACAGCTTGTGAAAGCTTGGAGCAGAACTGCAGGCCGTCGTCCGAGAGTGTAGCGCGCGGACACCCCCCCTGGGCAAGGGGGATGTATTGGTTCTATTCTTCGCCAGAATATTGGCTGTACCTTCTGCGGTGAGCTCAGCGGCATTGACGCGGAACATGTCGCATACGAGGGAGCTCACTAAACTTGTGCTGCGCAACGGCGCCAAGTGTCAAGTTGCTAGGGGTGAGACACGGAGTGTTTCTCTGCAGGTCTACCAAGTGGGCATGCCCTCGGTGTTGCTTACTTCCGTTAGCTCACAGACGCGGTAGAGAGAAGCAGCTTGTACCACTTCCTCAGGATCGGGACAACAACTCAACTGAGAAACAAGGCGCGTGCGCTTTGTTTTTATCTTCTGACTATCCCAAATAGAAAGCGCCATCCTATCATACGAAAACGGCAAATTACCTATCGGAAGCAGGCAATCACACGTCGTTGGCAGACCGTGGGTTTTGTGTCGGGGGTTCGAATCCCACCATCCCCCAATAATATACATTTGCGACTTTCCCCTTGTCGACCTAGAAACATACTCTCCCCGGTATACCCAGGAAATGAAACCTCGTAGATAAAAATTTTTGATATGTGCGGCCTCACCAACCGTCGACCGGTAGTTTTAGATAGAGTAGTAGTAGCAGTAGAAGAAGAAGTAGTAGTAGCAGTAGAAGCACTATCTATCATGAAATTAGCATAATAATGCCAATAATAGTATCATGTCATTATTAGTATCATCATGCAAAAATAGTATCATGCCAATGGTATAATGCTTTAATAGTATTGTCATCATGTTGCACCGCCGTGTCGTATATACAACTCCTTGGATTGTACCCTGGTATGGTGCACTGTACTTCGGGAATCATTATTATTGATTATTATGATTAGATTACGAACGTACCCCCCCTCCAGCGGTAGTACCACGCTTTGCTCCATATCATGGTGATATTCTTATGGTCGATGCTGCCTAATCGTCATTTTGTAGCTTCTTAGTCATTTTTCCTCACACGTTTTCCCTCTGAATGAAGAAGCTATGTGAAGCTCTGATGTCCCAAGAGGGGTAGGCGGAGTGCCAAATCGAACAGAGAAATATGGTGCGAACCAGCCATACACCATATATATACGCCTCCATGCCTTTCGGCCATCAACTAGGGTAGTAGCTAGAGATGATATAAATGAGTTTCGACAAAATATTCGATCTCGCAGCTGGAGTGTATTTTTATTTTTATAATATATATGATGAAGGTTTTTTTTTTTGTGGGCCGTCGTCGGTAGGTAGAGAAAAACACGTCCCGCACAACCACACACCCCTTTCAATTACCAGGTCAAGTACGTATCATACAGTGTACTATACAAAAGAAGGGTTCTCGAAATTAAGGCAGCACACTTGTATTTTTTCATATTTTTAAATTTATCTTGGCAGCAGGGCCTTCGGGGACAAACTGGATAATCGATCGCCGGGTGCAACGAACTACTGCTGTATTGCTGCCTAAATAAATCCGCTCACAATCAAGATGTTTCAGTCACCAGGACAGACCGTAGACCTGTCATTCCGCGCATACACTTGCATAAACATGCTGCAAGTGCCACGGATTTCAGTTCCGCATATGATACGTGATATATAAACATGCTGCAAGTACCACGGATTTCAGTTCCGCCTATGATACTTTTTCTTGTGGACAAATTGACTTGCGGAAAGCGCGAGAGCGTGAGTTAGCAACATTCGATGAACAATCGACGAGCAGTGGGATTGCTGAACCCTATGCGCGATAAAAAATTGAAGGCAAGAACCGGGGAGGAGAAGGGATGACACCTGTGACCACGGCTTGTCCAGAAGCTGGAAAGTGAAAGTGTGCAAAAAAAAAAAAAAAAAAAAAAAAATGATACGTGATACTAAAAAACTATTAAAAAAATAATGGTTCCAACGATCTACCGGTGTGTGTTCTATAATAGACGACCTGGTGAATGATAGTATTAATAGTGTGTTCTTCACGTCATCAACTGATCTTTCCACTCATCATGTTGTACATCCAGCACAACCAGTGTCCGTGCCGATGTCTCCTAAATAAGACAGAGCATGTATGTATGTCATGAGACGAACTCTGTGGGTCACAAACTACTACGAGACAGAGATACACATTGCAAAATACAGCCAGAGGTAATTTGGCCATGCAATGAACCGCAATGAACACAAGCGGGCACCGGGCACCGGTATATCATGCCAGGTAGTACGTGTGTCTTTTCTTTTCTTTTCATATTTTCGTTCTTTGTTGGGTTAGTTGCCTCGGGTCTTTCGTACGCATGCGCGTTAATAGCGCTGGCTGGTCAGTTGTTTTTTTCGCCACCCCCCCCGTCTCGAAAGGGATGCATGCATGGTGCGTGATCAATGGCCAAATTGACTCAAGGCAAGCAAAAAAGTGAGTACGCCCATGCCGGGGCTTCCCCACCCCCCCGCTGGCGAGATCGCGTGTTCAATTACTACGTGTAATAATAACACGTGGTTGCCCTATTCTATTTTGCCTATATCAAAAAGGCGTACGTACGCAATCTTCTTATATTTCGTAGCGTTGTGTCGTCTGCCTTTACCTCGATACACTCCCCCTGCTGGTGAGTTAGCTTCCTTTCTTCGTTTTCTGTTTCTCTCGTTTTTTTGTCTCCTCGGATTTGTATACACTCAAACCTTACTGGTATTGGGTTTCCTTGTTGGTATGCGATGTTGCAGTCGGTTTCAGCTGCGAGTGAGTCTCGAATGTAGTATGCACGTATGTACCAGTATGGGCTTGATTACGTACGCTGACTTCTGATTTCACTTTTATGTTTTTTTTGTGGCGGATGTATACGACTTGCTTCAGCTACATATGTTATAAAAATAAAAATACGCTCCAGCTGTGAGATCGTGAGATCGAAGATATATATTCAAGGTTGTGTTCTATACTTGTAGGGTTTGTGGATTCCGGGTAAGGGTATGGGAGTCTCACAGGACTTCCAGAAGATTCGGGTACGGGTATAGAAGTGTCACAGAACTCACAGAAGTTCCGGGTATTGTGGAACGGGCTTACAGAACTCACAGAAGCTCAGGGCGGGGAAAAACATGCTGTACCAGTACCCTGGGTATTGTGGCACGGGTCGTACAGAACTCACAGAAGTTCCGGGTACGGGTATGAAATTCTTACAAAACTTCCAGAAGATCCAGGTACGGGTATGAAAGTCTTACAGAACTTCCAGAAGTCAAGGGTATTGTGGCACGGGCGTACAGAACTTACAGAAGTTCCGGGCAGGTATGAAAATGCTGTACCCGTACCCCGGGTAAAGTTCCGGGTACGGGTATGAATGTCCTGCAGAACTTACAAAAGTTCCGGGTACGGGTAATATCCAGGTAAATACACGGCCTCGGGGGAGAAGTTCGATTTGAAGGGGAGGATCCCATCGAACTTGCATGGCATGTTCTCACTGAGCAAACGTCCCCGAGGCGATAAATCGTGAACCTCAACGAGTGCCGACCGGGGCAACAGCCGCGCTTACGTCCCCTGTTCTATAACAAATCATACCATGGCGTACCCCGGCTGTGGCGCCTCAAAAAACAATGGCGGTCGCAAGCCCAATTTTGCCACTAGCTCAATAAGCCAAGTGCCACGACAGAGAAGCGAAGCAACCGAAGACTCAGAGGACAGCAGTTCCAGACTTCGATGGTACTCGTTGCGAGATCTGCATTATTCCGATGGAAAAAAAAAACTTGACAAAACGCAATACGTGGTTTCCCGATATGAGGCAAATTCGTATGTTTCCACAGTCCACCATCTTCGAATCGAATTCAATTCGATATTAAAAAAAAGAATATTATTTTCGACTCAAACGTGTCTTCGTCAACACGTGCTCTTAGAAACAAAAGAAACGTGAACAACAGGTGCTATTATTATTGTATAATACGTACTGCTGTTCGGTGTTTGGTTTGTGTGACTGACGAGATAGGCATCATAATGCATAACACACTCTTCGGATTAAACCTGAATCCGAATACAAGACTCTCCCGGTACTTTAACAAAGGCATGCCCGTACCCCGGGTATTGTGCCAGTCTCATCTTACAGAACTTCCAGCAGTTCCGGTTACGGGTACGGAATTCTTACAGAACAAGTTCCGGGTATTGTGGCACAGGCGTGCAGAACTCACATAATTTCCGAGCGGGTACAAAACATGCTGTACCCCTACCCCGGGTATTGTAGCCACGGACGTACAGAACATCCAGAAGTTCCGGGTACGGGTATGAATGTCGCACAGAACTTCCAGAACTTCCGGGTACGGGTATGAATGTCCTACAAAACTTACAGAAGTTCTTTGTAGGGTAATACCCGAGGTGAATACCCCGGGTATGGTTTTTACGTAATCTACAGAATACAACCTTGGACGATTTCGTCGAAACTCATCTTTGCAAGCTGTGTGTGATGCTCCGATCGCGCGTATTACTGGTTTTGTGTCCTCAATTACGATGTAGGTCGGCGACCCCCCTTGGAACTACAGTGTAGCTTGTACCAGGGTCATCAAGGTGATGTTAATCAGTCTGCGCGAAAACAATAAACCCCGTTTTTGAGGGGGACAAGATCTTACAGCTCTGGAAGGAAATGCATCAGTTTATCAAGTGTACCCTGTAAGTCGCATAACTCGTGAGGGGAGGGCGGAGATTTTAAGGGCGTGGGGGCCGGGGTTTGAACTAGAGGGAGCGGGGGGGGGGGGAGGGGGGTGGTAACTTAATCTGTGCGCGGAAACTATAAATCCTTTCAAGGAGACAAATCTGACGGTTGTGGAAGGAATGCATCAGTTTATCATGTATATCCTGTAAGTCGTACAACCGGGTGAGGAGAGGGCGGAGTGTTCGAAAGGGGGGGGGAGGGGGAGGGGACTTCCAACAGCTTTAGGTCGCCTACATACATACTATAAAAAATGAAAATACACTCTAGCTGTGAGATCGAAGATTTCGCCTACATATATATATATGTTAGAAGCTTGCTATACGCGTGGTGCTAGGCGGTGGTGCGGGTCGTGGGGAAGGAGGGGGGTATGAATTGGAGCTACGGCATGGATGGCTAAAAAACGTAATGAGGTGATCTCAACTGTCTGATAGTGTTTATTACTCTGGCAGATTTTGACTTTAAGTGGGGCGGTGGGAGGAAACAAAACGAGGGGGGGGGGCGATGGGGGGGGGATCAATCCCTTTAGGTCGCATGAATGTGTATCTGGGAAGAACTTTGCTATACATGCTAGGTCTAGGCGATAGTGCGGGTGGTGGGGAAGGACGGGGCGGGAGGGGGGGGGGGGGTACATGAATTGGAGCTACGGCATGGCCGGTTGAATAGGTAATGAGGTGATATCAACTACCTAGTAGTGTTTATTATTCTGGCAGATTTGATTTAAGGTGGGGATGAATCGTCGATGGGCATGCCAGTTGGATGATGGCTCGATCCCGTCTGCCACGAAAGCGACTGGGACGGCACTCGGCCCTGACCTTGCGCTGTCAGAACACGGCCCCTGGTTCGCGTACGACAACAATAAGTCCACAACCCCTTTTTCAACTCAAAAAAACAGCATGATGACATACTTTAATTCCAAATATTTTGTTCCATAACGGGGATGATTTGAAGCGCTAACGACTTGGCTAAATAGTAATTTTAAAATTAAAACCAGAACCAGAAGCGAGGGGCAAAGCGCGCACCACGTATCGTAGCACGCACGACGTTGGGGGGGGGGGTACGGGTTGCCTACAGCGTACAAGCACGATCTACGATTCACCCGCCTGCGCCAGCCTCGATGCCTATGATACGGCCACAATAGAGGCCCCTGTATAGTGCCGGTTGAGTAGTGCCCGTTGCCCGCTACGTATGGTGCCTGCAAAACCCCTTGGCACAGACGGGAACAACCAGTAGTGGGATTGTGCGGAGCACTGCCGGTTTCCGCTATAGTGCCGGTATTTCCCTCTATAGTGCACATACCCACATACCGGCACTACAGAGGGACCTCTACGAGTTTCTAATTTGACCAATAGGGTCCCCTTTTCGGAGTTGCCTGAAGCGTCTACCAACCAAACAACTTCACGCGACAGTTACAAATATTCCCGGAGCGTGAGATTCTAGCTACAGCTGTACAGTAGTGGCTCCTCAATAGTGCCGGTATGTGCACCATATAGGGAAACACTGGCACTGCAGCGGCAACCGGCACTACTCCAGATACTGCCCCTATTAATAGTGCGTGTTCCCATCTGTGCCAAGGGATGCCACAGGCAATGTTGGGGGGAACGGGCACTACTCAACCGGCGCTAAAGAGGGGCTTACTGACTACTGTTCCACCTATTAATAAAAATACGTTTGGTTTGATCGTTTCACGAAGTCTGTGACCATATAGTTTGGGTATCTCTCTAGGATGAAGAATCGGGATGCTACCGATGTCGCTGTCGCTGGGTAGAAATCACCGATTTAATGTCGAAAAAATACACACAGGGAAGCGACCGGACGTTTTTCCGAGAACGGTGCCAGTATAGTCTCCCCACGGACCCAGCTCCTGTCGAGAAGAGGTCAATTCACGCCCCAACGCACAGCGCTCGATGCTAAGCCCGCGATAACAGCGTCCATATCTCTGGAGCACCCTTCCAGCAACTGGTCGACGATCTCGTTTGCAATGCTGCGCGAAAAGGCGCGGTTTGGCGTGAGGGTCGGCAAAGAGAAGGAAATCCAGTTGAACCCGTTGTTGGTTGCCCAGGGATATAGGAGCTCGGCTGTAGGAAAGTGTATCGTTCTTTTACGTACTACGTACAAAGTTTTAGGGAGTGGAGCTAAACGTACTCCGTGTCAATAGTCATGGTGACCTATGGTATTAGTATAGTAGTTTAGTATAGTAGTATTAATAACATCAACGCTACGGTAGGGGGGTACCCACAATTACTACCGGGGGTGAGGTATCATACTATCATACTATCATACTATCATACTATCATGCTATCATACTATCATACATTCATACTATTATATCGTACTATCATACTATCAGACTATCATACTATCATCATGCTATCATACTATCATACTATCGTACTATCATACTATCAGACTATCAGACTATCAGACTATCAGACTGTCATACTATCGTGCTATCGTGCTATCATACTATCGTACTGTCATACTATCATACTATCAGACAACCACACTATCATACTATCATACTATCAGACTATCGCGCTATCATACTATCATACTATAATACTATCATACCATCATACTATCAGACTATCAGACTATCGCGCTATCATACTATCATACTGTATCATACTATCAGACAATCAGACAATCATACTATCATACTATCAGACTATCGCGCTATCATACTATCATACTATCGTACTATCATGATATCCTACTATCATACCATCATACCATCATACTATCATACTACCATACTATCCTACTATCCTACTATTCTACTATCGTACTATCATACTCGCACGGGTGACTCTGCACCTCACTCAAAATTGATGTTAAGCGATTTGTTCGGCACAGCATCTAGTCTATATAAATAACCATCCCATTACGGATTCATATCGAAAAAATTGAACAGCACGAAAGCCTACGACCGCATGGAACATGGGGTCACTCGCGCGAGTAACTCCGAGCCACTGCAAAAAAAGTCCCGAAAAAAACAACATAACATGAACATGACCCCTTTGGTACCGTAGCATTGGTCAAAAGTAGAGCTAGGCTTGCTATTAATAAGATAATTTCTCTGTTAGAAGGGTAGTCTAGAGCCAAAGACTCCTGTGAACTGTCAAGAGTAAAGCGGGTAATCTAAGACTATATCGTTCTGTTTACACGACGTACGTACTCGAAGATAGCTACTCGTAGAGCCAATGTCTATGGGTGGGTTTTCTATTACCAATCATATGCAGCACGGACGGTAACACTTGTTACGTTTCAGCCCTTTTCTGACGGCAAGCTACCATACCGCAGCAGCCGCAGCCGCAGCACATCAACCATCAGCAGCACAAATAGTAGCAAAACAGCCGCAGCAGCCGCAGCCGCAGCAGCAGCAGCAGCAGCAGAGGCAGCAGCGCACCCCGCGTTGTGCGATCGACCTCGTTCGCTCGCGATTTTTACTCTGCCTGACGAACGTTCTTGACAAACGAACGCGCGGAGTGCAAGTATCCATCTGTTCATTCAACTGTCAAGGTGAACCGGAAACTAGAAACAGATCGTATTAAAGGCGAACCGAAAACTGCAAACTGAAGCAAGTGCTGGTTCAATATTCAACGAGTTTCAGTTACACGTTAGTTACACCACCACCGCCATCACCACTGCCACCGCGGCCGTGGATAGAGCATATAATGCCAACAAGGGCATGCCAAAAAGAGGTTCCGGAAGGCGAAAAACAGGCACGCACGCGTTCTCACAGGTCCGCGATGCTCGCCCACCGACGACGGCCATGATAAGCTCCTCCCGGACCACGAGAGGGGTTGCCATAATGTTGTCTGAGGTCATGGTGATGTTGTCCATGGTCATCATGACCATGTTGTCGATGGCGTCCTCCCCGGTCTCTGTACGTCCATGAGCATCGTGACAAGAGAGGATCGGCGTGGTGGGTGGGTAAGATGGGCAAAAAGTGGGGGCGGGGAAGCCGCCGACGGACTACGATCATGATATTACGCGAGTTACACAGGCGGCAAGGGTTTAACATCACACGACCTGAGTAACAAACGGTTTGCTTGCGAATGGTATCAAAGGTGGCAAACTTGAACATTTTTTTTATATCATCACGACGATCTGATGAATGTTAATAAACCGTTTGCTTGTTGGAAAATATGGTTGCAGGCGACAAACTTTTAATATCACGACACGATCTGAATACTAAGACGTTTGCTTGGCACTTGAAGCATAATGGCATCTAGACAAGTGCAGCAGTAGTACTACTTCCCGTGTGCGCGTACTCTATACACCTGTCACATTATACTGTACCAGGTATAGAACGACGTGATGATGATCGTCCATTTGCCGCAAAATGCGTCTTTTTCGCACGAAAACCCCGTAAAACGCTGCATGTAGCTCGAGCAGCTTGAAATAATGTTACAGCAGTCAATATTACCGGCACCTAGTACCAGGTATCAGGTATCCTCGTAGATATCGAAATGTTGTACTGATACAGCCGACGGACCAAGTGAACCAAGCAAGGGCGCGACATGATTGACAGCCTATATACCTGCATGTACAGAGCAGTGTGATAGCGGAGTGACATGAGAGTATCGAGGGTAGGTAGGAAGAGTAACCGGAATCCGAGCACCGGTATATATTTGTTGGTGTTTTTTGTACACTTCATACATACGAAATCTCGGTAGGAATAGTAAAAAGGAAAAACAACTGGCACGACGACACCCCTCCCCACACCCCTGCTTCCCACTCTCCACCGAGATTAGGACCTAAATACGTTGTTGATGTACTCTGTACTGGTGCTACAGCAGAAGAAGTAAGCGAAACTGACGACGGGTACCTACCTGGTGCTGGTAACTCTGGTAACTTTCATGATACGTAAATTAAGTACGCGTGATAAGACAATAACGGCGATACGAAGGTTGTTCGTCAGCGGGCGGAGGCGGAGGGCACAGAGTACGTAAGACAACAACTGTTTAACAGTATGATAATGGCAGCAGCAGCAACCAACACCACGGAACGCGAGAAACGAAAGAAGAATGTCATACCGTGAGCACATCACGCTGCTGGTAGCGCAGCAGTAGTCCGTCGGGCGAATTTGCGAGCTGATTTTCTCGACAAAGGGGAGACAGGAAAACACACACAAACCACACGCCGAGCGATCGATGGTGATGATGCATTCAGGGAAAAATCTCGACGGGATCATTCCAATGCGACCACGTTCTTCCTCGTTCTGTGCGCTCCCTTCCATTTTACTTTGTGTATTGTATGGAGAAGATCGACTCGAAAAAAATATACGAGTATCGCAGGGGATTGTGTTAATAATGTTGTTGTTGTTGTTGTTGTTGTTTGTTGTTGTTGTTGTTGTCGTTGTTCTCACATTAACTCGCATAATCAAGTCCGTGGTCACAGGACAGGCTCCAGTCACTCTGGAGCTGAGGAATACCCCAGGGAAAACACAAACCAAAGGTGGTACACGCATATATCACAGCCGACGCAATTCATGCCTCCACCAGAAACATATAAAAGTGAAATCGGGAGTCAGTCTACGATGTGCCAGGTCCATGCCGGTGCATACGTCTCACTACTCACGCCTGGAGAAACCAAATATTCCGATTGCCACCCAAGGAAGACTACCACGTACGAAGTATATATTACACGTAGTATCTATCACTACGCATACGCACGACAGGCGTAAGTCAATTGGAAACAAGAAACAAAGAAAAGAAAAGAAGATAAAGGAAAGGAAAGAAAAGAGAAGAAACACGAAACAAGACGAAAAAGGCAAGCAAAGAGAAGAAGACAAGAAAAGCAAGAAAAGACAAGACGAGAAAGCAAGGAAAAAAAAGAATATTATGATCTCGCGAGTTATCAGTTGATAATTCGACGCGAGTCGATGAGGGAAGAAACTTCTGAATTCTTCTCACGATAAAAATGAAGGCAGGTACCAAAGTGTGGGGAGGGGGAAGGAGAGCCCGCTACGTGACCCCGGATCTGAGCTACTGCTGCTGCTGCTGCTGCTGCTGCTGGGAGGGAGCGCGAGAGTAATGCAAGGATAACAATGAATGAATGGGATGAAGGGAAAAAAAATAATGTCTAGACACGCAGGGTACCAACTAATACTATTACTCAGTATAATATTGCACGGGGAGTCGCCGACCTATATCCACACACATATACCCGGTCGCCCCGGTGGCGTATCAGGTTATCCTCGAGCCTGGTATAGGTCAGTTTCGTGAGTTCGAGCCCCGCCGAGTGCATACTCGTATAAATTCGTTGGGACTTTTTCTTGTGGACAAATTGACTTGCGGAAAGCGCGAGAGCGTGAGTTAGCAACGTTCGATGAAAAATCGACGAGCAGTGGGATTGCTGGACCCTATGCGCGATAAAAAGTGAAGGCAAGAACCGGGGAGGAGAAAGGATGACACCTGTGACCACGGCTTGTCCAGAAGCTGGAAAGTAAAAGTGTGCAAAAAAAAAAAAAAAAAAAAAAAAAATTCACACACAACCCGTAATACGCGCGATCGAAGTATCACACACACCTTGCAAAAGATGAGTTTCGACAAAATATTCGATCTCACAGCTGGAGTGCATCTTAATTTTTATAATACTAATACGCGCTATACCTACAATGGGATCCGAAGGTGCGCCAGCTATTAATAGCGTTGGGATGCGAAAGCAACTGAGTTAAATCGACACACGACGCGTATGGAAACACGTGGAAGTGTGGTGAGCTCAAGCTTTATTTTTCCCCATCTGCCGGAGGATAAGAAAAAAAAAAAAAAAACTAATATGCGCGATCGTAGTATCGCACACAGCTTGCAAAGATGAGTTTCGACCAAATCTTCGATCTCACAGCTGGGGTGTAATTATAATTTTATAATACTGCACACCACACGACAACTATCGCGAGGATAAAGTAAACCCAAAGTGCATCATCTTTCACCAACAACACCGTTTACTTTTTAGATCCACGTTCGTTCCCGCCTTGGAACGAGGCAAAGCAAAGCAACAGCTTACGTATCAATAGACAAAGAAGCGACCGCATACAGAACAAAACGTTCAACGTTCGTTGTTGGCTGTTGTTGGTGGTGCTGAAGTGCAAAGAATAGAATCCAAGAGGCGGGGTATCTTACTACAAGCATTACTTGTATACTACTACCTGTCTGTACTACATACCCGCGGCCGACCACCGACTACCGACCGTTGCACTGGATACCATTCAAAGATGCCCGGCTGGATACCCGGATACCCGGGTACCTGGGTACCCAGAGTACTAGTTGTGCGTGTGATTATATTTTGATGGCTCTATTACTGAACCAGAAAAATGGTTCTTTGGAGATCTCGTTGTGAACGCGGGCTCGTTGGTGCCGATCACAGAGACAGGCAGTAACCAAAGCTGTACCCCTCGGTGGATAAATACCGCCGACTGATTGCTGCTGCTGTTGCCCGCTTGTCTATCACTGCTTGATCTCGGCGAGTGATCTTATCTCGAGTACTAGCTTTCGTCTACTGAAATCCACACTGTTTTTACATATGTACGAGGGCGAGGCTTTGCGGGCGTCGAGAAGAATCTACGTATTTTACATAAAAAAGCTACGACTCGTGTACGGGGGTGTACCCGGTATCTTCCCCGGTATAGTCCGAGTCTAAATACGACTCGTTGCAGTTTTTCGTTCGTAGCTTTTTTTTTCGATAATACACCCCAGCTGATGGTGACAAAAACGCAGCAACCAAAAGCAACAACCGCAGAACACACTGTACCTGAGGTTGCCACGGCGAATTTCCATCACGGCGCGTAGGGCAAAGCTGCTAGGGAGGGTGACATCCAGCCTAGACACTTGATTCGCGCTATGAGAAAGCATTACAATTTGTGTTTGCGTGTCCGCACAACAATTGCTTTCGGAAAAAGCACCTTCGAAATTTTGTAGCAGAAAAGCGGGGAGATCATCAGCTCGGCACATTTTTCGAATAGATGCGTCATGATACCGTTAACGGCTTCAATAACGTATTATCTCCGTAGAACTCCCTCCTTGTCATATGCCGTGGATGATTTTTTTTTTGTGTAGTTGAGCTTTGGGTTGGGGGCACTGGTGCAGCAAACAGACAACGGCTTGGTACAGCACTCAACTACAGCGCGCCTATCGACGAACGCGGTACAAAAGTAATCACGGCAGAAGCACCACTGAGGACAGCAAAAGTGCGAACCCTGGCTGGCTGACCAGCGCCACGGTGGTCCCCGTTGACGGGTTATTATTTCCGGCGCGGCGGCGCAAAAATTGGGCGATTGCTTTGTCTGTGTTGTAGATCGGACTCAACAAGTCAACTACCATCGCGATGGTCCAGCCGAAGCGGTTTCTGCCGAGGGTTGGGCAGGAGGAGGGAGAACGCCCCAAGCGCCAGAACTCAGGAGAGCTTCGCCGTCGTTCCCGCAAGTAAGAACCCCTTCCCTTCGACGATGATAGCTTGTAGTTGAACCAACCCTGTCCCGCTATCGGGGGACCCAGACAGTCCAACCCGGCACTCATCTCTAAAAATGCATCTCTGCTTTTTTTTCATCATGATTGCCTCTTCTGCTTCTCATCCCCATTCAGCCTTTGTTTTCGTCCGACTTGTAGGGTCGTGCATATGGGTAGGCAGCACCCCAAAGTAGCTGGGCTGGTAGCCACAGCAGGAGGATGCCACACCCTAGTGAGAGCAAGAGAGCGCACTAGTCGGACCCTTGTTGTAAGATGCTTCTAGGGGTTGCTACTCCATGAATGTTTCAGTCATGTTTGCTCGCGGCATCACATGACCCGTGATGATCGCGTGCTTTGCTTGATACACCGGTATATATATCTCCGCCCGTCCTTGATATTTTGCTGAATTTAGCGGGAACTCTTTTTTTGGTATACGGGCACAGCGGCAACAACAGCAGCAGCCATGGCAGCAGCAGCAGCAGCAGCAGCACAGCCAGCATAGATGTTGTCACGAATCGCCACACAAGGGCAAGAGATTGCATCGCTTTACACACGGCCCCCTTGAGCCATCGATTCGATTCCCTAATCATTCATCACCAGGCCAGGCGCATATATATGCCAGAGTTTGTTTTTTTTTGTCCGATATCTCTCTCGTTCACCACACCATAAACCCACCTTTCTTCTCCGAAACTATCCTTCGACGGTCGTTGGTTTTCTGTTTCAGCGCGTTTGGTGTGTTGGTTTTTGCTGGTTGCTGCGTGGTACGCAGTAGAACCTACAATCAAATCGGATGGTACACACTTCTGTGGTCGCTAGTTGAGGTTGGTTGTCCCACCATACGGGTGTCATCATTCGGGTGTCATTCGGGTGCTTTAGACACAAGCCGACAGGGACGTTCGTAGTACGGCTAATCGGCCGAATGGTGTCGGTGCGCTATACATTCGCCAGTATCATGCGCGTATCATCGTACATACTGGTACACCATCACATCACCAAAGGTGCAGCGTTTTTTTGCGAGGGTTGGTTGCCTTGCTGTTTACTTACAATGCCCACAGCCCTATTTCGACGAAACCGCTGCCACGATTGCCGCCGCCACGATTACAGCTCCGCCTTCTAGCCCCCCCCCCCTCCCGCCCCCCTCAAGTTACTATGTACGTACTCGTACGTACCAGCTGGTACGTATGTAACCATAAACCTACATAAACCAGGTACCTGGTACCAGGTAGATACCCTTACTTCTACTGCTGCTGGTGTTCAACAACAGCAAGCAGCAGCGGTACATTCTCTTTGACGCACGCATCGGTGATAAATAACGCGGTTCGTGTCGTGGAGATTTTGGTACCGCCACGGAAAAACTTCGCCTCATAAACTCGTCTTATGTCATGGGCAGATGAGATGGGACACTCGCCTATACGCCACGAATAGTGGGACGTATTCGAGGAGGGGACGGACAAGTTTTTATACCAGCACGTAGGTAGATTGGATGCCCCTGGCGCGTGGCCGCTGGTAGTAGCAGTACCGAAGGGGGTGGTTGTAGCTCCCCGCTATGATATATTTCGCATGCATACTTGTATACGTTTTCTCAACGGGATACGAACTAACTATATTTCGCGTTTTTCCCTTTTGCTGTCATCTGAGCCCTGACCCTTTGACCGCACATAAACCGTAGATGAAAGTGTTCTTGCTTGGCCCCTCTGCCCCTGATTTTATGTCGAAGCGCTTTTGTTTTCTAACGTAATAATGTTTGGTCGAGACGAACGAGCAGTCTGTATGTACTCCTTCTGCTTCTGTGCAGCAGTTGAAAGTTGAATGCAAACCACGAAGCAGCAAACAACCTAAGGCGGGATATTCCTGTAAAATGTTTTTGGTGGGTTGTGGAGTGGACGGGACCAACCAATCCACCAACCAGATGCACCAGATCGATGACCAGACTATCGTACAGTAGACATCGTTGTTTGCTCTGATACCGTACGTACTCCGTCTTCTTTCTGCGTGTGGTTTGCTGCGGCATTGCAGATTGTTGTGTCTTTGCCTTTCCTGTTCTCGATTCAAATGCCTGCTTTCTTGTTCTCGTTGTTTTGGTTTGGTCCTTCTTTCTTTGCTGCTATTGATACTACTGTTTGTCTGTGCCCTTTTCTGGTGCCAACTGCTCAGGGTATCTTCGGAGGAGGAAGAGTACACAACCGACGAAACGTCGGACGAGGAAGAGGAGGACCCAAACCGCCAATCCACCTCCATTTCTGGCCGAAAGTCGTCCAAGCCTCCCCGGCGCTGGCAGGCGAGCGAGGACCGGAGGCTCGCGGAGTCGGTGAAGCTGCACGGAGAAGCTAACTGGAAAGCCATCGCCTCGAAAGTCGGCTCTCGAAACCATGTCCAGTGCCTTCAGCGATGGAAAAAGGTGCGGGATGTTTCTTGGCTCTTGCTGGGGGGGGTTCACGTAGGATACTTCACGTGTTTTTGTACTGGGTCTAGAGTGGCGACGGGTATCATATTCTGTTTTTGTTTTTGTACTGGCTGCAGTATAGCCGGGTATCATATTCTGGTAGATTTGTTTTTGGCGGGAGCCGAAAGCAGGTAATTTTTTATTGATAATATGTTTTGATAGCTCTATTTTTTTGTGTCGGTCTCAAGCCATCATTTAGTCCAGGGGCTTGTTGGTTGTTTCCTCTTGTTTTACTGAAGCAAATGGCGGAGACTCCTGGAGATACAGCAGTAGATGTCCTGCTTGTACATTGGAGTGTCTTTGGTTGGGTTCGGTGGACCCTTCCTCATTGCTTACGCCCTATGCCTCGCGTAGATTACTGCTGCTGCTGTTTTTGTAAGCAGTACTGTGTGTGCCTGCTGTAGCATACCTATTACAACCAGCTCCGCTACCGTGCACCATGTAGATGCGGATAGTAATAGATGCCAAGATCCCAGTCTTTAGGTTCTGTAGGTAAGGCGCTCGGGCTTCCACGTGCCGCTCTCCCAGTCAGTGTCTCTCGCGATGCTTTCATCAACAACTGGACACGAGCGCCTGTTGGACATTGACGAACTACAAGCAGACGCGTATCCGGTGTATCCGGTGCCGGGTAGATGTCGGTTTAATTATCATCTTTGTGGGTTGGTGATGGGACGCATCAACTCATCGACCGATGATGACCGATATGTTTTTTTTTCTACATGACATATTTCTACCTACCGAATAAAATCTCGCCACCACCCAGGGCCAGGGCTTTTGTGGGTGATGTAATTTTTCTTGAAAATTCACCGCTTTTGTTTAAATAACGCCTCCTCCGTTTCATCCCCATGCGCTCCAAAAGCTTCCGTACCCCATTTTGTGGGGGTATTCAATACGTACACCCAGGTTGTTTTACCCACAGGTTACTGCTGTAGTAACCCCACAGCATCCCCAGCGGCCCAATCAACGTCGAATCAACGTCGAGTATTTCCAAGCACAGCAGTATGCAAGCCGGACGAATCAACCTTAGAGCCTTCACAAGGAGCGACAACATCCAAGCACTGGTCACCCCATAGCGTTCGGGTCAGCAGTTAGGGTTAGGGTTCGGGTTGGGTGGTACCTGTTCACCAAAATAAGAAAAACTGGGTGGACGTATTAAATACCCCCATATGCGAGTACGAAATAGCGCCCCCATGCGCTCGCACGCTGTTGTGTCCGTAGAATATGTACTCGTAGAACCACTTGCTACCGGTAATGTCGGGTGCGCCGGAGGTCGCCCTCGCTATGTTCTCCGACCTCTCAGCCATCCTCAGCCGACAGAAGAAATATTTTTTCAGGATCGTGTGTATGATGTCGATATTTGGTATGAACGTGATCAGTCAAGACGACAGACTTAAGAGTTTGTTTGAGGACGTCAGTTCGAGCCTCGCAGATTCAGGCAGGAATCTCCTTTTTATTGCTTGTTTAGTTTTCTACTGCTGATGCTACTACTGATGCAGTTCCTATTTCTTCTGTGAGGTGGCTTTTGCTGTGCCATCCGTACTGTTATTCGTACCCTGCACGCTGATGCCAGACGCATACGGTGTACTCATCATGCATGTTGCGTCCGGGTTGTCATCCTGGAGCATGGCGGCGGGGCTCTTGGCGTTACCAAGGTCGCCACTTTGCACCTGTCATTAATCGTGAACCTTTGTTCACTTCACATGATTTGTTGTATGTTTTTGCATTCCTGAGCGATGCTCCTTGTATTTCATTCGAAGCTTTGTGTAGTCCGTATACGTACCCATAGCCCTTGTTGTACAGCTGTGCTGCTCGCCATTTGATACGAGGTATGAAACCGAGAGATAAGGCTAGATTTCTTTTCGAGAAAGGGTGTGTCTTACACGAACTTGAGTGTGAAAAAGCTGTAGATTTTTTTTTCCCCCGATAGTTTTTCGGCTTAGTTTCTTGTAGGGCTCTTTCCTTTATTTCTCGTGAGAGGGCCGGGCCGGTAGTATATCACACATGAATACTACGTGTCGATTGACGGTGGTCGCTTGTTACACACGCCTTGGCGTCTGTTCGACTGCCGTCGTGAGTGATACGGCTATTAATAAATAGCCTACGAGTAGCTACGATCGTGCCTGGCCTGTCGCTTGGCTTTTTGATTGACGCTTTTGATGCTGTTGATTGTTTCTTTCTGTCATGTTTGTTCTTTGTGGACTGCGTCAGTTCTGTTCATGCCAGCGTGCGCTCAGCCTGCGTGCGTTCTGGGCGTTTTGTGGTGACTTGTTAGGGTTTCCACATAGTTACGTGGAGGCGTTATAATAGAAACGCCTGGGAAGAAACATGTTTGCCCGTTTGCCCGAAACCTACCGGCAGTGTTGAGTACCGGCGAGTTGCTGGTACCCGGTGTACATCCCTGATGATGATGGCTTGGGCTAAAAAAGTATCCACCAGCGCGAGTTCCTAGCGGGAGCTATGATACACCCAATAATATTGCGTGCCTCGCCTATTAACCCATGGTAATTAACTGGGTTGTGAGTCGCCGTGGGGTTGGGTTGGGTAGGGCGGGGTGAGGTGGGGTGGGGTAAGGTGGGGTGGGGTGGGGTGGGGTGGGGTGGGGTGGGGTGGGGTTGGGTTGGGTTGGGTTGGGTTGGGTTGGGTTGGGTTGGGTTGGGTTGGGTTAGGTCTTGGTTTACAGATATCCACCAGCGCGAGTTGTAATGTGGTAGCGAGAGCTATCATATTTTACGCATGATACACCCAGATACTTATGGAGTTTACCGCGGTGGTGAGGCTGACTCTTGAACGCACTTACAGACTGCACGCGCACCCTTGGTGACCATTTGTTGGCGCGGTCAAAAAATAGAAGCTCGCATTGCTCGTAGCCGTATGATATCTGATGCGTTCCTCAGCAGACCTATGATGCCCTTGACGATACCCTTTTCGAGGCCTGTGTTGCCAATATGTTTGAATCTTACCTCCGGACGTCAAAGAGACCCGTGACATTTGACGGGAAAACATACATGTAAGAAGGTTTCGGGTAGTTCTGGGAGGAGAGAAGAAATGCGAAGTGAAGCGATAATTTGTTTTGTTTTTCTCCGCTTCCAACCCCCCCCCCCCCCCGTACCCTCCTCACCAGCCAGGGGGGGAGCGATTGGCCTCGCCTCACTCACTTATGCGCTTCCCGATATGCTGATGCAGTCCAACAAACCTGTAGTCTATACTGACCAAGGGTACCATTGCGCAGCCCTGCCCTTTGGGTATACATGTCTATTTCGGGGCATTGCTTCAATTGTTTCGCCTGCAGTTCACTCGCAATAATACCATTTTGTTTGTATTTCATGTTATTATGACACGCACGTGATGATTTGGATTATTTGTTTTATAAAAATGTTTTGAGGACGTCAGCCGTGAGTTCGACGAATTTCGGGTCAATACGAGTACTTCGGGTCAATACGAGTACTTATTTGTTTTGTTCGGGGGGGCGATAAGTTGGTGAGTAATCATTGGTTTCCAGTATTTTGTTTGGGCGATATACGAGGTCGTTAGTCTTTTTGGGGCGCGTAAAACACCAAAAACGCGACCGGAACAGCCAACCAAACTTGTAGCATGAGCGCGCAGCGTGATGTGTACCAGGGTATGCGCACGATAAAGAGTATTAGCGACTGCTGTGGTATTATAATACCTGGTACTAGCAATTGGTGGCATTGGGGTCCGACAGCAGTGCAATATAGTGCTGTCTGCCTAGTGCTGTCTGCGCGTGTCGTGTTGTAGTTCGGACTGTCCAGCAGACCACCTTGATCCAGCAACCGGCGTTGCTCCGTTGGTCGACTCTGCAATCAATTGTCATTTCTGTAATGAATGGCCGCATTGCTGTACGAAGTACTCTCGCCGGCCAAGTAATCATGTGCAGCCTTGGTGCCAAATCGCGAAACATGACCAAACATATTTTGAAGACCATGTGAAAGGTCAACATGTATGTTCTTTTCGTATGATTTTGATCCAGTATAACCTGACATGACAACTTTGAGTCCACTCGCCATTATCTGTGTTCATGTGTTCTCGCTGAAGTGCCCAATGATTTTTTGTGGTTTGTGTTATACACCAGAGGTACCGTCGTGATGTTGTGGTACCAGTTTTTTTTTTCTTCTTCCCATCATTGCTGCTAACATGTACCTGGTACGTACGGAGTACTATCTTTGTTTGGTCCCACCAGGTACAGGTATCAACTCTGGATGTTTTCCCTTGTTTTGCCTCTGTCTTGAAAATTCTTCCATTGCAAGCAGTGTACTAATATGTATACCATTATATAGTATTAATAGTATGGATTTATTCATTTTCAGCACCGTGCTCTTGACTGATCTGGTTTTTATACTGTTTTTTTAGGTGCTTCGTCCTGGTCTGGTAAAGGGGCAGTGGAGCTCGAAGGAGGACTCTGTTCTGATGAAGCTGGCCACCTCAGGTTACAAGAACTGGGGCGTGCTGTCCAATCACATGCCAGGTGAGATTTTGTATACAACCGATACTAACCGCGTACTATTAATATGATCGTAAAGCTGTTGTTGTTAAAGCATACCTGGGGTCAGGTTTGATAGTCAGGTACAGGCTGGTTCAAGTAAAAAGTTATATAATTATCTCCGCCACGAACGCCGCTCGCAATATCTAGTGGCAGGGTGAATATTTGGTATCGTGCTGATCCCCATGGCCAATGGAAGAGGGTGACATGGCCAGTTTTTTTTTTTTCTTGTCGGCGTCGGGCTGTCTCTACGAGAGAAACTCTTATCCACCAATAGCAGGCCTTCAATTATTTTAGTGTTGTTCAGGCTTTTTCCAATCGGGGGCGAAACACAAAATCGCGCCGTGTTTTCCAAGACCCGGTTGGAGGTACTCCAGTACATGTCTGTTGAAAATTTCGCGCAAAATATCGACATCTTGCGTGCCCATGTTATTCAACATTAAGCAGAATTTAGCGAAAAAGGTGGATCCTACGCTAAAAACTCCGTCATTTGAAGGAAACAACGTATCTTACTAATTTTTGCGCGCAACAGTCCAAATGTCCCCGCCGTTATGGAGAGGTAAGACCCTGAAATTTTGCCCATCCCGAGGCCTGACCTCCGGGGGGGGGTTCTTTTGTTTTTTTCTCGCCGGACATTTTTTTGTCTAACGTGATCCACAGCAGTAGTTTCCAAAAAAACTTTGACGAAAAATCAGGCAAAACAAGAAACACACAAGAAAACGTTAGGTGAGGTCTCCGCAATGGCACACAGAAGACGTGTGCAAGATTTCACGGTCTGAATCGAAAAACGGCGTGGACATTCGCCGGGGAATACATTTGGGGCTTTCGTTTTGAACCAACCTGTATTTTTTTTTTTTTTTTTTTTTTTAGCACACTTTCACTTTCCAGCTTCTGGACAAGCCGTGGTCACAGGTGTCGTCCCTTCTCCTCCCCGGTTCTTGCCTTCAATTTTTATCGCGCATAGGGTTCAGCAATCCCACTGCTCGTCGATTGTACATCGAATGTTGCTTACTCACGCTCTCGCGCTTTCCGCAAGTCAATTTGTCCACAAGAAAAAGTCCCAACGAATTTATACGAGTATGCACTCGCCGGGGCTCGAACTCACGAAACTGACCTATACCAGGCTCGAGGATAACCTGATACGCCACCGGGGCGACCGGTTTTAGGACGTATGCCATACTACTAATATTGATTTTATAATACATTGAAGAGCGTCAGCTGTGAGTACGACCGGTTGAATGGTTGAAACTCAACTTTGCCAGCTGCGTGGTACATTAAATTAATCTGTGTTTCATTTATGATATGGTGTTTGTGAATCAACCTCGTTGTTAATACGTACACAGCTTCACAAATTTTACGGAAGGTCGTTTCGCGCGTGTTCTATATTTGTCATGATTTTTTTTTCTTGTTGACACTTGTACTTTCCAGCTTCTGGACAAAAGCCGTGGTCACAGGTGTCACCCCTTTTTCCCCCCGGTTTTTGCCTTCAATTTTTATCGCGCATACGTAGGGTTCAGCAATCCCACTGCTCGTCGAAACTCATCTTTGCAAGCTGTGTGTGTATTATATGACATTTGGTCAACAGAACCCGCATAGAAGGCGGAGTAGTAGTACATGATATGGTCAACAGGTGGGTTGTAATTATCATTCATTGTACAAGTAGGCGTATTAGTATTGATTTGTACAGCAGTTTTCGCCTCACGAAACAGCCCAGGCTGCTGGCGTAAGGGAGGATGGAGTATGTGTGTCCGCACAGCAATGTACCAGGTATGTACAGTAGTAGTGCGAGGTGACGGAACTTGAGAGTTTGTGCTGTAGCAGTTTCATGCTCGACTTTTAGATGAAAATATGTACTGCGCGACGGCACTTGTATCCTAATGAAAACACACCCGCGCGGTCGGAGTATCACACAGCTTGCACACATGAGTTTCGGCGAAATCTTCGATCTAGCTAACGGCTGGCTTGCGTAATTGTTTGTATAGTATGATTTGCACTTAACCCGTTATTACTGTCAAGAATCAAGTGAGTTGGTGCTTTCCGACGGCGCCAAAAAATAGTAGTTCGTTTCCAGCCTCGCGTGCCCGATTTTTCGTGTCCCACCCGACGACCGGGATCCCCGGAATGTTTCATAGAGAAAAACGCTTTTATAGGAAATGGTAATGAGGCGCGACCTTACAGCAATTTTGTTGGATTGAGTTAGGTTGGGTTGGGTCTTTCATGCTCGCCTCCAACGCACGCAGAAGTTGACAACAGTTACAAAAAAAAAAATTGGTCCAGCGCGAGTTTCTAGCGTGAGCTACAGCGGCAGTATGTTTTGCAGCAGTGGAGATACTATTGGTAGTGGGTGGCCACACGGTTCCACCCCTTTGCAGCGGTGTGCGTATTGTCTTCACATTGGTCAGCCATTATTTCTACCCAACGACATCAGCACACCCAGAGTCCGTGCTGATTCTTCAACCTAGAGAAACGGTGATACCGCGCAATAGCAGTTGTTAGCCTTCTTATCAAGTGCCGTGGAAGTAAAGTGCATCTGCCGCTCGCTCGCGAAAAGTGCCACTAAATGCCGATACAACATGAGTAAATAGCATGTGCTACTGCTGGCATTCGTTATGTCGCAGGAACTGTTAACTTTTTATTTGTAATACCTGTCGAAGGGCTTCTGACGTTGGGCTCTGGTTAGCCTCAACAGGTAGCGTATGCGTGTATATCTGGTACTGAACAAATAATCTGGTGATTTTTTTTTTTTTTTTTTTTTAATCCTCCGGCGGATGGGGAAAAATAAAGCTTTACGAAGCTCACCACACTTCCGCGTATTTTCATACGCGTCGTGTGTCGATTTAACTCAGTTGGTTTCGCAGCCCAACGCTAGCTGGCGCACCCTTCGAGTCCCATTGTAGGTATAGCGTGAGCCGTCCCTATCAGTGGTCTTCGTTACAACCCCGGATCTCGTGATGTTTGATCTACGTAGCTCAAAATTCCCCACCTGAAGTAAAGATACCAACACTCACCGTTCATTATAGTGGACAAAAATAGGACCCCTCCCAATAAAAACTCACCCATATAGTATGGTACAAGTACCAAGAACGCAGCTTGCAAAGATGAGTATTGACCTGAAATTCGTCCAACTCACGGCTGACGTCCTTGGCATATTTTTTATATAATGAGGATTATTAAGATGAATTCGTGATATTGGCCATTCCCGACGAACGTAGAAACTTTTAAACAGAAATCAAGACTCGTGACGTGTGCAAATTGGCGTACGTGTAATGTTGATGCGTTTTTGTGAAAACCGATCGCTTTTTATCGTGACATCAACTTTTCGGATTTCTTGTACATTTATTTTTGGTAAGCTTTAAATGTTGATAGGTGAGTGTTGAGTGCCACGGTTGGTGAAAAATGTGACGCTGTGCGTTTTTTTTCCTTCTTTTAGAAACGACCCTCAAGAACGTACCTCGTATTGCGCCTCTCTACGATGTATATTTTATGAGTTTTTTTCTGACAACGTCAGCTACGAGTTCGACAAATTTAGGGTCGGTACTCATCTTTGCAAGCTGCGTAATAAATCGGTCGTCCGATGGTATAGTCATATTTATACCCCAGATGTAGCAACCCAGGTGCTAAGCAGTACCACTTGTTAATAGGAACATTATATATCATACAATGTCACCCACTTCAAAGTGCGATATTGAGCAGGGAGGGACGTCCACCCACAGTACAGTGAAGGTCTGTGTACCTATACTCGTATTGCAGGTATGTGCCAGTCACAATACCGACAGTATAGCGGACACTGACACTGTTGAGTTGTAGCGGGTTCTAACCGTAGCAAGCAATTCCACCGGCATTGTACAGGTAGTAGGCACTATTCAACCCGCACTACTGTTGGGAGATCCCCAATGCTGCAATACAGCAGTTTTTACACGTCATTCCGGCTTCGTGGATGCAACCACCCTGCATGAATGATGTCCAAAATATCCCTCCGTTCAGCCGGGGAGGTGGGGGGGGGGGGAAGAGAATGTTGTTACTCTTGCATCCTCGGCAAGGTAATCGGTGGAGCTGCTACCCCGGTAGCTCGGTAGATGACACGTTCACAGGATAGCTGGTCGTGGTGCCGCGTTTGAGCGGTAACGATTAGTGCGGGGCCCCTGTTTATTGTGGTGATAATCGCTTTTCACGATATCTTTTATGCACAGTACGGGTACACGTTTTAGTGCGGAGTCCCACTTTAGTGCCGGTATTTTCGTCTGGCAAGGTACCGCACTAATAGGGCACGACTACTGTGTAATCAATATCACCCTTCTGTTATTGCCCTTGTGCGGTTCGCCACGTGGCGGTTGCTTTGTGACAAGAGCATAATGACAGCCGTCAACGTACTGTAGAACCAGAGCCAACTATCTGAAGGTTTGTTTTTTGCCGCCGATCACCCGAAGGACAAACACCGCTGTAAGATCCCCGTTGGTGATACGAAGACCGGCACACAAAAATGGGTGTACGGGCACGGTACAAGGTGCTCGTCGGCAATTTTGAAGTCAGAGAAAGTATATCTTGTAATGAAAACAGTGCAAATAGCAGCCGCCGACGCAACGTCACCTATTGTGTTTTTTACAAAAATATTCCAAGGACGTCAGCGTTTTGTTTTTTGTACGCCGTGCTACAACGTATATATATATCTTGTCACACGTAGTAGCTTAAACCTTCTGTTCTTATCCTTGCGCGGCGGCACTTTCGCCTCATGATGTTTTTTTCTCCGTCGCACCACTGACACGAACTATTGCAGGGAGGACCTCGAAACAATGCCGCGAACGCTGGTGCCACCACCTCAACCCCACCATAAATAAGGGCGCCTACAGCCCAGAGGAGGACAAGATCATTGTCGAGACGCAGGCCAGGCTCGGCAACAAGTGGAGCCAGATCGCCGCCAGATTGCCGGGGCGAACGGAAAACTCCATCAAAATTCGCTGCAAGGCCCTGCAGCGCAAGGGCACCTCCGGTGGCGGAGGCGGTAGTGGCAATTGTGGCACTGGCAGAGGAGGCGCCACTAGGAAGAACTCTGTGTCTTCGACTTCCCGGAGCCGGGCTTCCTCTGCCTCTTCCGCTGGGTCGGCCCAGTCTTGTGCGTCCGCCGCGGACAGCGCCGCGGATGGCAGCCTCGCGGACAGCAGTGTCGCGGACGAGCCGATGCCCGATTCTCGCGACGGCGCTCTACTACCGGAGCTGTGCCCTACGGGTACAACTCCCTTTTCGGGTGTCCGTAGACACGCGGGGTCTGTTGTGGTGAAGTGCGAGGCTCCACCGGCGGCGGCGGCGGCGGGTTCGGGTTCGCCGCCGCTGCCGAACCTTTCCGCTGCTGCTCCAGGTGGTCATGCCACCGCCTTCAGCCCGCCGCACTCGCCGTTCTTGCAGCGTAGACCCGGCAAGGGAAAAGGTCTCCAACTTAGCGGGAACTCGTTTGGCTCACCCAGCGGCGGGGGGGGGGGGGGACTCATCGCGGATTGTCCGAACTCCGCCCACGGCCCCCGCCCCCGCCGCGCCTCCGTCGCCGATGCCCGCCGCCGTTGATGCGGGAAACCATGGTCGGTGGAGGCTTTGGCCGAAAGCGTCCGCGATCACTTCGAACAACGGACCCGCCGCCCCACCGATGAGGCATTCGATGTCGGCCCCGCTGTGGACCGCCCCTGCGGGAGTGAGTACCAATGCTGGAACGATGAAGGAGGAGTTTGGCCACCAGCGTCTTCCGGCTGGGGGGAGCTTTTTGGACTATGTTGCAACCGAGCGAGCGGCGTCGGTGTTAGAGATCGGTGGCAGCGGTGGCCCTGGCGGGTTCGAAGGGGCGTCTTATGCCCCCATGTCCGGATCCAGCCGGTCGATGTCCGTGTGCGGGGCGCTCGCTCATCAGTCACAGTCGCTGCAACAGCAACAGCAGCAGCAGCGGCAGCACCAGCTGCAACTCCAGCAGCAGCAGCAGCAGCAGCAGCATCAGCAGCATCAGCAGCAGCTCCAGCAGCAGCAGCAGGAGCCGCTCGCTTATTTCTTCGAGAGCGGCTTGAACTCCGTCATGGGGCAATCAAGCGCCGCACCGGCGGTACCGGAGCAAGGGCAAGGGTGTGTGGTCTCGGGCCCCGCCCCCCAGCGCATCTTCGCTCCTGGTACCGCAGGCTTGCCCTTCATCGGGGGGGGGCTCGCTCCGCCGCAGGTGGTGGAGAGGTCGTCGGCATCCGAGCACGCGGCCGCGGCGGCAATGGTGACGGCGGAAAAGGATGATGGGGACGCGGCGTTCGGGGACTTCAATGGTCTGGGTGTGGACGATCTGGATGCTGTGGTGGGAGGGGAGGATGACGATGAAGATGATACCGCGGCGCCGCTTCGCTCGTGCTGCAGCTTCCTTGACCTTCCTGCGGAGGGCATGGTTGTTGGCGACATGCCTCTTTCGTGGTGAGACCTCTCGCTGAGAGTCCGAAACATGCCGCTTTCGTGGGGTGACCTCTCTGCGGAGGGCGTGTTGTCGGCGACATGCCTATCGTTGTGAAACGTTGAAAGCATGGTCGGCGCAGACATGCCTCTTTTACGACGAGAGACTCCGCGCTGAGGGTACATCATTGTCGGAGACAGGCCTCTGTTGGTGGTGAGACCTCCGCGCTGAGGGTATTGTCGTCGCGAACACGCCTCTTTCGTGGTGGGACCCCCCAGCGAAGAGTATGGTTGTATGTCGGAGTCGTCGGCTTCTTTCATGTTGAAAAGCTGAAAACATGGTCTTCTAGCTTGGTCGTCATTGGAGACATGTCTCTCTCGTCGGAGACGTGCCGTGAGACAGGAACAAAAACGCTCTGAATCACGGGGACTGCAGAAGAATGGATGTGGCCGGAAAGCCCGCCTCGGACAGGGTTTATTGCGAATGGGTAGGTGGATGGGTAGGGTGGGCGGGTGGGTCGGTGGGCGGGTGGGTCGGTGGGCGGGTGGGTCGGTGGGCAGGCCGGGGGCACCAGAAACAACTGGTAGACTTGTCGTTTTTTTTTGTGTGTTGCGGTGTGAAGGTTTTCGATCGAACGTTTTTCGATGGAGGCCTGTCTTCCGAGCGAGAAGAGGGGATCGGGGTTGTGTTGCCGTTATTGTGGGATGTATTACGCCTGCGAGGTGGAGAGATCGGGTCTGTGTTGCAGGTATTGTGAGGTGGGGTGGGTGTATTGTGCGCTAAGTAGAGTGAGTCCTGCGCGGCCGATTGCGCACAGCAGGTGCTAGGCAGCGCGGGTTATGTGTGCGTCTTTACTCGGTGTCAGAGATAGTCGGTTGCCATCGGAAGTACTTTGGTGTGTTGTGATGAGCGCAGTAGTACACTAATACGATGAAACGTGCCGACAGGTTACGAAAACTGTTTTGCCTTTGGAGCGGCGGTCTTGTCTTTTTTTTTCATATTTTTCCGTTTTCTTTTCTTCGTTTTTGTTTCGTGTGGATCTTGTTCTTGAACGCCCACCCCGGAAATGAATTGTTGCGGGGTGCATGTATGCTGTAGTGGATGGCGTTTTTGTGGGGGGGGGGCGGGGGGATGTTGTGATGTTGTGAATGGAACTCCTAAAGTGGCCCTTTTTCAGGTGTTGTGAGTGTCATGAGGTGCGAGAAGGTTTTGGGAGGCGGGGTGGGGGGGGGGTGGGGGGGGTACTTTTCAACCACTCGCGTCTTGGGGCGCTTTTTTTTTTGTTTTTCAGGACCTGTATGCATCCATGATGGAGTCCATTCAATACATCCTAGTCACGATAAGATCTTGCGTTTTTGAATTAGGTTGGACTGCATGAGTGCGTGCTAGTCGTGCTTGTGTAGTCTGGGTGTAGTGTGTGTTTTCTTGTGCAAGTGCACGTCGCGCAGATTTTAGGACCTCGCCCACTAGTTGGGTCATGTGGGGGGTCGGAATGAAACCCGGCATGACAAGATGTGGAAAGGTGGCGAGATCTTCAGCCCGCCCGCGTTTCTGGATGTCGGTTTGGGGCGTGATAGTGTACAAGGTCGGGCCCTCTTCGGTAAATGCCGGGCCGGCTCGATAACGGCGCGCTAGGTTTTACACTTCGCAATAAGCGAGGGGTAAGTACCTTGTCCGACCGGTGGAGTACCTTTAGCACGTTGATAGACTACCTCTAGCTTGGTGGTAGACTTCCTCTAGCGCGGTGGTAGACTACCTCTGGCTTGGTTGTAGACTACCTCTAGCACGTTGTTGATAAGAGTACCCCCAGCAGTGTGGATGGAGTACCTCTATCACGTTGTTGATAGAGTACCTCTAGCACGTTGGTAAGAGTACGTCTAGCACTGTGGTAGAGTACCTCTAGCTCGTTGGTAGAGTACCTCTAGCTCGTTGGTAGAGTACCTCTAGGTCGTGGGTAGAGTACCTTTAGCACGTTGGTAGAGAACCTCTAGCCACATTGATCGTTCTGCGTCGCGACAATTTTCGCCGGCGCGCACTTGTAAACTCGAAACTCCTTTAAACTGTTACATATGAGAGCGGTTTGGTTGTCTTTTGGAGCAGGCGAGGTGCTTTACCTGCTCGCTTTACCTCTATTTTTTAAACAGCGGCTTTTTCCGGCTGTTGTTGCTGCGTGTCGTGGTGGTGGCGTTCGTACCTTTTTTCTGTATGTACCTGATCGATGGGGGTAGGAGGGTCGGGAGGGCTGCAGCAGTAGCTAGCTCCTATCTCTCCGTTGTGTGGTATTCTCTTGCCCTTAGCTGGAATTAGGAAGGTCGGAGGGAGATGCTGCGGTAGCTCTCTCCGGTGTGTGGCGGTCTCTTGACTGTCTTGAAATGCTTTCTTTCTGATTTTTTTTTCGTTTTTGTTTTGTCCGGGGTCTTGTCAGGCAGACACGCATCTTGTATACGAAAGTTTGTTACTTCTTGCGGGGTTATCTCTTGCAGGTTTAGGGTAGGGTATTTATTCCTAGAAATTTATCTTGTTTTTTTTTTTCGGGGCTGGGCTGCTGTGCGTGTGTATGTAGACGCTGCGGCATATTAAACGCCTTTTGTTCATTTGATATTATTAGTTGGCTTGACGGGGGGAAACAAAGACGGGGAACGTTCTGGCAGGGGACGGTACACACCGAGGGTGTGTCACTGAGTATATATTCTCTGCAGGTACCCCGGGTATGTACCCGAGTATCGGCAATATCAGTCAGGTGGGATACCTGGGTACCTGAGAGCGTATACCGAGTATCAGCAATATCAGTCAGGTGGAATACCTGGGTACCTGAGAGCGTATACCCTGCTTAGCACACCCTTGGTACATATATACCACTTTGGACGAAAATTTAAGGCACGTTGGTTTATTAACATGAATACCACACGGTCCTTGAATTTTTTCCCCTAATGGTATGATACATGGCACTCTGTAGTTTTTGGCGTGGCACGCACGTTTTTTTGCTGGCGATGACGATTTGACTGAGTTTTGTTTGGAAAAGGGAAGAGAAGAAAAAAAGAGGTGGATAACCTGTTCCACGTACAAGTAGGAGTAGCGTCGTACCTTTTTCGTGCCATGTAGCATGTCGTCATCGGTGGGTTGAGAGGTGTAGGTATAGAGCTACGAAGGGTCGGGTCAAAAGGTTTTTCAGAAGACTGGGTGCACGAGCAGAGGTCATACTGTAAGCTCTCTTATGTTTCGCTGTGGAAGGATGGATTGAGATGACACGGTGAGCTCTCCTGTTTCGTTTTGGAAGAATTCCCACGCTGGACAGATGATTTCTCCGTTCATGATATGTCATGCGGTGCAGATAGACCCCTGGTCTATGTGGTGTGCGTGTCACTGCTGTAGGTCATATTACCCGGGTTGGAACCGTACGATGTTCGCATCTTTTCCGGGTGTGATGTGTACTCTGCACAGTTCCTTCACAACATGTCATACCTACAGGTGTAGGATCTGGACGATGTACAGTAGTAGATCGTGATCTCTGTCCGATGTGGGGAAGGTGCCATGCGCGCGTTGCATTTTTACGCGGCAGGCAGGCTCTACTGTTTGTGTTCTGCCACTCGTGCTTGATGTAAGCTGGGTCTTCCCCCGTTAGTATATTTCCACCCGTGGAGAACGACCAGTATTGATGTATTCATCGGATGACGAGGGTAAAAGCGAGTGCATGATAGTGCTACGGGTATGTTCAGTCGGGTACCGTGTACCGGTGTCGAAGGTATTTTTGACGGGCCTGCCGAACTTTCCGAAGTGTCGGGTACCGGTAGGATATATATCGACTTGGTACAGAGTCTTATAGGAGTAGTGTCTGGTAGGCCGTGCGGAACCTTCGGTAGGATGTTTGTCGAGCAAATACCCCCGGTGCGGTTGGTTTACGTACCCTCCCGAACGTACCCTAATTGATTTGTGTGCTTTGCCTCGTCCGATAGCGACCCGGCCAGTTGTTGGCGCGCGGAGCGATGACCGTCGACCGCGAGACTTTTTCCCGCTTTCTTCGACAACAAAGAAGCAGCATATGGTATACCAGGTGTACGCGTACATACATACACGAAGTATTTCGAAGTATTATATAGGGTAGGTTTGACGCACGCGCGTATTTTTAGCACCGTCATTATTTTGGAGGGAGAGGCTGATGTTTGTTCGTTGCCCACGAGCGAGGCCTTTTTTCTGATGTAGTAGTATACACTCATCATTGTATCAACGAGCACATAGGATGGATAAACTTTGTAGGAAAATTGGTAAGCCTTGTGTATCTTTCCTAAATGTTCGTGGCTATGGCACATAAGGAGAGAGCTGCACATAGGAGAAAGAGAAGGCAGTAGGTCTCTCGTAGCTTCAAAATATCTCGTAGCTATCCAGTACCTGGTACAGGATGTATCTGTTTTATGTCTCCCGCACGTACTGGTACGTACTGGTACCTCTGTCCATTATCTATTACTCTCGGAGTAGTTAATATTCGTCACGGTGCGCCCACTACCCGGTACTGGTTTCAGGGTTGATGACGGTGTGCGTTTTTCAAACACGCTGGAGCATACCCCCCTCTTTATCGCGTTACGTTTATCTGTTGGTTGATGATTGGCTGATTGATTGGTTGGTTGATTGGTTGGTTGGCTGATTGATTGATTGATTGACTGATTGATTGATTGACTGGTTGATTGGTTGGCTGATTTGGTTGGCTGGTTGAGTGATGAGTGGATGAGTAATTGATTGGTAGATTGATTGGTGATCGACTGATTAATCGATTGATTACTTGATTGATTGATTGACTGGCTGGTTGATTTTGAGTGACTGACTGACTGATGATGCCTGTCACCGCTCCACAAACAAGATAACCAGGTATTACGGGTAGCCTATTTCTTTTCCCAAAAGCGGTGTCGCGCGTTATTTTTTTTTATAGACACACGGTAAGAAGTGCAGTTCGGGACGACGGTCGTCCCTGTGTAGATACTCAATTCGTTGAAATGTTTACCAGGTATATATATTATCTGATTGCGTTTTGTATCATCGTACATGCGTGTGGCGTGACCATGTGCTCGGGGCCAACCAGGAGTACAACAACACTTTTTAGGAACGAGACGAGTTTTGAGGCGGATTATGAATATGTCGGGGTCTGGTGGCGCTTTTTTCGAGGCTCTTTTCGCGGTTCATGACCCGACCCGCGGATCGGATTAGGAAGGGGGTATTTCGAAAACCTGAGGGTCGAATCGGGTCGGGTCAGGATGTGTTGGAAATCTCATGGGTCGAATCTGGTCGGGTCAAGGAGGTTTTCAAATTTCACGGGTCGGGCCGATTCACCGTGACACGATTCGACCGGCGAAACGCGATCTGACCTGTAACCCGTGAAAACAGCCCTGGCTTTTTTGAACGAGCTGCGGGAAAAAAAACTTCATTCAGGTGTTGCGTTTTTCCCGACTTTTTTTTTCTCAAGTGCGGCGGCTGATGATGGTGGTGTGCTTCTCTAATATTAATGTATCCTTGTGCAAGCCGTGTATAATATCATGAACAAAAGAAAGGCACAGCGTCATCGTCAATCAGCGGTCGACGCACACAGCCCACTAACTTTCGAGGGGGTATTTTTGGTTGTGTCGTGCAATAGAAACGTCATCGAAACCGTGGCTTAGGAAAAGTACCCCCTTTCTTAGTACTCGGGATTTGATCCACTCGCGCGCGTCACTCCGTACTTTACTACTACTACTGCTGAGAAGACTTTGTAGGCGATTTCCTACGCGCACCCTAGGTAACAACCACTCCTCCATTGCGGATTTACGCCTCTCGCAAGATAATCCAGCAAAAAAAGACGCGTGCTACTTGTACGGTAGCGGTGCGCCACTTTTTTTTTCTAATTCTACTCCTCGATTTGGGAGCTTAATTAAGACCTCTCTCTCCACAAAAACTGATTTCATTCAAGAGATTAAATAAAACTGCTGACCTCGGATGAAAAATCCCATTATGGCCTCGAGGTACAAGTACACGACGAAAATGATCAAAACAAAATACAGCCTATTTTCCGACGATTTTTTGGGTCAAGGAGCCCCGTCGTTCAGGAACCATTTCACACCAGAAACGCTACATCTATCGTAGGACGCATCGAAAGCTTGAAGACTGCGAAGGACTGGGGGGGTGGGTCATTCGCGCGAGTGACCCCGAAACCCTGCACAAAAAACAGTCCCAAGTGTGACCCCCGAACCCCATTAATAGTATAATAGATTTCGTCTTGGTATTATGTACCAGGTACGCGTTTTGACGAAGCTGCGCGAGACCTCTCGTATTATACTTGACTTTTGAGACGTCCACATGTGGGTATGGTATCATCCCCTCTACTCCGTTGGATCAGTATTATTATTTGATGAAAAAAAAAGAAAAACGTCAGCTGTGAGTACGGCCGATAGTAGTAGTAGTAGTAGTAGTAGTAGTAGTGGTGGTGGTAGTGGTAGTAGTAGGTAGTAGCAGTAGTGGTAGTTGTTGTTGTGGGGGCAGCGTGGACCTAGGGACCGATTACTAATGCTGCTCTGCAGGGATGCCTCTGGCTCTGAAATGGCCACTCGCACGAGGGCTGCTCGGATGTTTCATATCTGTCCCTGGTGCGAGTTAATTACTACTTGCTGTCCGCCGGATACCTTCTGGCAGAAGGAGGGGCGGAGCTGTTCGTTCGGGCAGGAGATAACGCCTGCCAGCTATGAAGAGGACAGCTGCTTGTAATCATAACGCCGCAACGGGAGAGAAGGGATACAACAACACAGGCTCGACTATCAAATCGCTTCCAACGTTTCTTTTACTGAAGCACTTGCTTGCGCGTTGCGTGTGTGCCTAAAACCAGGGCTTTAATTCACGGGTGGCATGGCCCGACCCGAGGGTTGGCAGGTCAGGAGGGTTTTACATTCTCGCGGGTCGAGTCTCGGGCCGGGTCAGGAGGCGTGTTCGAAAACCTCACGGATTGAGTCGGGCCGGTAGCGGGGCTTTGTACCTCGGGCGGATCACCGATCCCTGCTTGATGATCTTGTAGATATTTAAGGGAAGATGTACAATGGGTTAGCCCATGACGTGACCAGGTGGGAGCCGCATACGATATGTGTGTGATCTAGCACATGCTTCCTGGATTGGATCTGTACCCTACTGGTATATATATGTAGATCCAGCATAACATCTCACAGCGGCAGATACGGGATGTACTGTGGATGATCTAGATCATGACCTGTCCGTAGATAAAAAACAAAATCTGACGAATCGGATCGAGACAACCCACGGCCCGACCCGTGACCCGACCCCGTAAAAAAAGCCCTGCTACCAAAAGCCTCCAGTGGAGCTTACCACTAACCAATGAAACGCAACAACCAATGCACTGTGAAATTCCCCTTTATCTCGTACATAGTGTGCGTCAACCATGTTGTCGAAAAGTGGTAAGCTCTACTGGAGGCTTTTGGTAACAGGGTTTTTTTTCCGGATAAAAGTGCTCTTTGTCTGGTGCACCGTGTGCGCCAACCCTAGTGTCTTCGGTGGTAAGGTTTATCTGCATGTGGTACCTGAAGCCTCGGGTCGGGCCGTGGGTTGTCTCGATCCGATCCGTCAGATTTTGTTTTTACCTGTGGACATGTCATGATCCAGATCATCCACAATAGTACATCCTGTATCTGCCGCTGTGAGATGTTATGCTGGATCTATATATAGACTATATACCGGTATAGAGTACTGATCCAATCCAGGAAACATGTGCTAGATCGCACTCAGATCGTACGCGGCTCCCACCTGGTCACATCATAAGCTAGCCCATAGTCTACACATCTTTCCTTAAATATCTACAAGATCATCAAGCAGGGATCGGTGATCCGTCCAAGGTGCAAAGCTCCTCTACCGGCCCGACTCGATCCGTGAGGTTTTTTTAACACGCCTCCTGACCCGGCCCGAGATTCGACCCGCGAGATTGTGGAACCCTGCTGGCCTGCCAAACCCGCGGGTCGGGCCATGTCACCCGTGAATCAAAGCCCTGATTTTAGGCGCACACGCAATCCGCAAGCAAGTGCTTTCTCGACGACGTCACACCACCACCGGAGCGTCTTGAGGTTGAGCAAATCACCGGCCACCAACTCGTACGCGGCCGCGGCGGAGTCATCGCTGTCCTATACGAGACCCACTGGACCGGACTTCTCAGCCCCTCGTGGGAACGCGAGCTCGACCTCCAACACTCCAGGCGCCATATTTTACTCTACTGGTCCGGCAGACCGACACAACACCGTCAGACCAACCGCCTCTACCGCCAGATGCGCATCGGCGCCGCACACCGCGAGCTTTCCCGATCTCAGGGCCAACTCTTCCTCGCCCCCGGCTACACCCTGGTCCCCCGCGACCTTTGGCTTCGCAATTTCAGAAACTCCACCCTCCCCTCCGGGGCACACGTTTGGTACAAGGCACGTGACGGCCTCTGGTGGCTAGGCAAGATCGCTCACCGCGCGCTACCGGACGCCTCTTCGCGAACCCCCCCGGACCCTTCCCCGGGTAGTTCCTACATCATCAGGTTCCTAGACGACCCCGGCCCGATCAAGATCGACCTCCAGCCAGCTCGCTACACTACCGCCCGGAACGCCGTCTCCGGATCGTGGTGCCTTCAACGCCATGGGCATGGGAGCCTATCCCGTGGGGTGCTACGGAATTCTGATGCTTCCCGCGGTGCCCCTACCGTTCCAACTCCCCCCATTGGTTAGTCTCGGGTGTTTTACCTGTTTTTGGTTATTCTACAGTAGTTTTGGGATTAGTTCTTCACGGTCAGCCTTCTACAACAGTTTCGATAGTACTACCTCATGGTTAGGCCTTTCACCTACGGTAGCATTGGGAATGATTCTTCATAGTCAGCCTTCAACCTGCAGTAACTTTAGTGGTATTATCGTGGTCATTCTTCCGACCTACAGTGTTTTTTGTTTCGTCATGTCTTCTCGTGGTTAGCCTACAACCGTTATCAGGCTTGAATTTGGTTTTAACATTGAGGTGTCCCTCGCAATACCTCCGCTTTTGGTTGGTTCTTCATACCAGCGTTTGCCCCTTTTTCTCACCACCATCGATTCCGTCAGTCCCACTCCGTGACGGCTGACAACTCGTGGTGGTAGAGCAGTATTCATAATTTTCTGCAGTATGCAATGTTTTAGGTACGCCCGTCTGACGACCCGGTCTTTCTTTACCCCACTCTGTGATGGCTATCGAACCAGGACCGCCTCGTACCTAGGGTATGTTAAGGTGTTTCTCCCCCTCTCTTTTTTATGTTCTTTTGGTTTTCTCTCTACCACTACGGTCTCCGCTAGTCTCGTTTCGTCCAGGCTTCCGAACCGTGGTCGTCTCTTTTTCTTTTAGTATTTGTACTTCACGATTCCTCCGCCGATACTCGGTGATTTTGCCCCTAGGCGCTCGATCTTTGTGTTGTATCCTGACCGCCGCCGGTGCCGCTTTGCCCTGACGGCATCGCCGAGCTCTAGGCCTGATCGGTTTTCTGCGCACTTTGCCAAGTAGGGCCCCGGCAGCCTTGCAGACTTGCAAGACCACCGGAATGCCGGCCATCCTTTCTTTCTTTCTTTGTATTCTCGTGTTTTCTTCGTGTTTGGGTCACGGTAGCTTTTGCCGCCCCACAAGGCTGCCGACTTCTGAGTAACCATATTCCTGCCACGGTTGATCCCCTCGAACTGTGCTCAGGTTCCCGTGAACTTCCCAATCACGGCGGTAATTATGCTCTCCCTTTCTTATGAGTCTTTTGGTTCCTGTTTTTTTCTTCTTGGTGTACACGTTGCGTTGCCATTCTACGCTATATGACGCGCCAGTCGACCCCCCCTGTAGGCGCTGTTTTGGCATGCTAACTCCGTCGCTCAGCGCTGCTGACATTTTTTTTTCTGTGTTCGAACGAATTAGGTCGATCCACGTGCGTACCTCTTTGGCTACCCTGACGTTCTGTTCGTGTTGGTTGAGTTACCTTGCTACGTTTGCCGGTTTTGTTCCCAGCGCAAACAGACCTCCCAAGTCGCCACGTTGTTCGTTCTACCAAGTGGTCCTAGCAGCCCCTTAGTTTTAGCAAGCCTTACGGCAACCTAGCAGCGTTCGTTTTGTCTTACGTGTTATTTTTCATTTTCTTCGGGCTTTGGCCACGCGGCTACGCATAATGCCTCCCGGCCATATATACTTTCGAATTTGGGTGATGCCCCTTTGCGAGCTTTCGAGTAACCGACCCTGTTCGGCGTACGACTCTCCGTTCGCTCCCCCCTGGGCCCTACATAGATCGCTCCGGTAATATGTTTCTGTTTTCCCTTTGCTTTCGCTTTGATCTCTGCCTTTCTTAGCTGCCTTCCCTTTGTCTTCGGGTTTCCTTTTTGGTTTTAAGTTTTCAATACTCTACATAAGTTGCTCCATTCTGGTTTTCCGTTTTCCTCTCTCTTCCTGTGGCCTGTCTTTTAGCGATCTGCTTTATTAGTGAATAGCCCTATCCTTGGAGTTTAGGCCTCTTTACGAGGTGTGGGGGAATCTATAGCCTCATGTGTTTGTTTCGAATAGCCGCATCTTCGACCTCCTTTCCCGGCCTTTTAGGATGAACTTTGTCGTCATCTTTCGACCGTCTTGAGGTCTGCATATACGACTATTCAGGGTGGGCTAATGTAATAGAGTGTCGGTATAGCGGGCAATAGATTCGGTAAGATAGTCCGCAGAGTTACGGTCTATTGGCCACAAGAAGATTCCCTTAGAACGGAATATTCTTAGTGAAGCGGATAACCCGTAGAGAATAGCTAGCTTATACCACAAGAACGTTCTCGGTAATGGAACGTCCTCCTCTGGACAAGATAGGTAGAAGTAAGCGCGTTAAGCGCTCTTGGGAATATAGAACACCTAGGAGAACGTTCCTTGTACGTTCCATAGGTAAAGGTCAAGAAGAGAGCACAGCAGCAATGCTGGAGGGTGAAGCGAACTCTGTGAGCCTCACCCCACCCCCATGCTCTCACTCCTTCCCCTTTCCTGTCTCCTTCGAGCTTCTCATAGCTCAACGCCAGTAATAAGAAATCATCAAAGAAGAACCGGTGCTGTCTCCAAGCGAAGCTGATACCCCTGCGTCCCTTCCCTCCCAACATCCGGCACCACGACTCCTTCACATTTCAGTAAATTTTCGAGAAAATGGTTGACGCAGACTGTGTACGAGACGAAGGGGGGTTCACCCTACATCATTATTGATTGGTAGGCTGCGTTTCGTTGGGTTAAAGTCAGAGCTAGGGTCAGGGTTAGTATAAATAACTTAACCCCTTTAGAGCCCCCGAACCCCTCCCAATAAAGCTTACTGGCACCACATATTCGAGAAAATGGTTGACGCAGACTGTGTACGAGACGAAGGGGGGTTCACCCTACATCATTATTGGTAGGCTGCGTTTCATTGGGTTAAAGTCAGAGCTAGGGTCAGGGTTAGTATAGATAATTAAAATAAATAAAGAGCATAGTAGACTATGTCAACCATTTTATCGCAATAATAGCGGTAAGTAAGGTGCCCTCAAAAAAAGCATAATAATCAACGCATGCATGTATGTATCGCACGTCTCGTTGGGTCTCCACCAATCGAATCTACTCGATGATGGGTATCTTGGCACCGTATGGACTGTGTGTGTGTTCTTCACATTAAACCGTTCTTCTACTCGTCGACATCCAGCACACCCAGTGTCCGTACTGATTCTTCACCCTAGAAAGATCAGCTCTGTGGTCACAAGCTACGACACAGAGATAATGCATCGTAATGCATTCGACAACGCAATGTCATGCCCTAGTACTGGGTACGACAGGCACAACATACATACGTCAGCAACAGAAATACATTGGAAGAGAGAATACGAAATAAACAAAAACAAAAACAAAAACAAAAACAAAATAATAATAAGAAAACAAATGAAAACAAAGATAAAAATAAAACAAAAATGAAACAAACAAAATGAAGGGGAAATCGAAGAAACAACCCAACCGGAAAGGAGAGCCAAAGCTCGGAAAAGAAACATAATAAAATAAAATAAAATAAAGTAAAGTAAAACCAAAATAAGATAATCCGAACACGAGCCAAAAACCTGGACACGCAAGGAGGGAACAAAGGGGAAAAAAAATAAAATACCCCAGAAAAAGAAGAAAAGTGCTACGTACCTACTAGTCGGCCTGGTACCTTGCTACCCTGTCTGCCATCTCCTTCCTGCCTTCGTCCACCGCGGTCTCCCTTCTATTCCTCCTGTTGCCCCCCCTGCCCCCACTCCCTTGGACGGCTTTCCTTCTACTCCTCCTGTTTCCCCCCCTCCCCCCTTTGTGTTCTTCTCATTAAACCAAAATACCTTGTAAAAGAGAGAAACAACGAAAGAAACCAAGACAAAAGAAATAAATAAAAAGGGGAGCCAAAGCTCGGGAGATAGAAACATACCCCGAGCATGAGCCAAAATGGACATGCAAGGGGGAAAGAAAGGGAAAAAATACCCCGGAAAACTGTAGGGAGATTCAATTTAGTCAACCGACACCATACGCCCGGAAGATCCCCGTTCCGAGGGGGGGGATAACATATGCTACCTGCTGGGTATATTATAAAAAATGAAAATTCACCCCAGCTGTGAGATCGAATATTTTGTCGAAACTCATCTTTGCAAGCTGTGTGTGATACTCCGATCGCGCGTATTACGGGTTGTTGTGTGTCCTCATTAAGGATATAGATAGGTCGTCGACTCCCCTTGCAACTACAGTGTAGCTATCAGGGTCAACAGGGTGATGTTAGTCAGTCTGTGCGCGAAAACTATAAAACCCGTTTCTGAGGAGGACAAAATCTGACAGCTAGCTGTGGAAGGAAATGCATCCGTTTATCAAGTGAACCAGGTATAGTCTATAGTCTATGCTATCAGGTACTTTCATATTATTATAAAAAATGAAAATACACTTCAGCTGTGAGATCGAATATTTTATCATCATGATGTTTTTCTCTCCGACAGAATAGCGTAGATGCCGTTCTACAAGGCTCTCTTCTATTGTGCGTACGGGGGAACATACAGCAGTAGTATTCAGAATGAAATACGGCATTTATTTATTTACGGCTAGCCAAAATAGGGGGGTATATCGCCCAAAACCTCGACACGAACGTGACCGCACGGTTCGAGTGACCGCACGGTTCGAGTTGTGTCCACTCCCCGTGGCGCTTTGGCGAAATGTGCGCGTGCGAAGAGATATGCCCGAAAACAGAGGCAAAAACGACAAATAAATGTAACTGCTCACGTAATCCATACATTGCCTCAGAGGTAGTATTTTTTTTTTCTTGATCGTGGGCTCTGTTTACAATGGCCCCCTGCAATATGATGAACAGTAAGTAACAGCAGCTGATTAATGGTCCACCCGGTTCCTACGATCTCTTCTTGTAACGACTCTGGCTCTGTAATCAACAGAACAACTTGTAACTGTCATATACAAGCTTCGTTTCATCATGTTGTGGTTATATTGGGGCGGGCGTCTTGGTACACTGAACATTGATCACAACAAACAGTAGGTGGATGCTGCCTAATAGTTCATCTATATTCCTTAACAGGTTGTATGTAAGCTGGTGGGTTGTGCTTTGCATAGCCAATATCTCAGTAGGTGATATCTGCACGTTTGTTCACTGCTAAAATACGCTGATTGTTTGGCAACCATTTGCCGCCCTCCGTGTAGACTGTTGCAGCAGCGAGTGGGTAGTTTTTTTGTTTTTTTTTCATCCTCCGGCGGATGGGTAGTGCTACAAAATAACCAACATCTCAGTAGGTAACATTTCCCCTTACTGCCCAAAGCTGCTGAATTACAGCTATCAACGCCCTTCACCCCTCGCCCAAACGAACAAAACCGTGAAAGTACTGTTTGTTTTATGTGTTGCCGCCTCTGGTCTGCTTCCCGAGCCTCACCCGCCACTGTTTGCAACAACAGTGACATTTTACCCACCGGCAGTCACTCTTTCGTTGTTGAAGTTAGAATACCAAACCGCCGTCGTCGCAAAAACACGAGACGACAAGCACCCCCTCTGCCCGCTCCTTGCCAGCTAATCGTTCGAAAATGCCTCCCCCCACCCCCCCTGAAAACCCGACTTACCCCGTCCCGGTATTGTGGGGACGCGAGGAGGCTTCATATGTTCCCACAGGCTGCGGGTATGTGCCTGGTACCGTGGTTACCTCCCCCCCTGAAAACCTGACTTGCTCCATCCCGGCGTTGCAGGAGTGCAACGGTCTACGGCCATCCATGATAGGAGTGCATCTGCCCCCCACCCGCCCCCTTTCCCATAGGACACTGTTATAAGGCTTAGTTTGGGTAAGCTATCGGTTAACCTGTGCAAGTGGTCAAACGGACTAATTCCCCACTAATTCCTTAACAAATGGCGTCGTCGACAGACCATGGGTTTTTTGTGTCGTGGGTTCGATCCCCACCATCCACAATAATAAACTTTTCAGATTTTCCCCATGTCGAACTTGAAAAATACTCTCCTTGGTATCCCCAGGGAATGAAACCGCTTGGATGTTGACAGGTCCGCTGTATATCCGGCCGACCTGCTATCCCGCCGTTTCAGGGGGGGAGAGTGTTATAAGGCTTAGTTTGGGTAAGCTATCGGTTAACCTGTGCAAGTGGTCAAACGGACTAATACCCCACTAATTCCTTAACAACACCCCCTGTGGACTCTCTACAACATGCGGTTCGCCGAACACCTCACGGCGCTTCGCGCTTTCGGTGCACGGGCGCGATGCTTGCCTGGTCGATGAAAACCCGGGGTGCTCCATCCCGGCATTGTACGAGGAATGCGAGGGTTTATGTGGTCCTACGGGTGGATTACGGCCATGCATGATGCGATGATTACACACACCCGCCTTCCCCCCCCTCCCGTGGTGATGGAGTTGACCCGAGGCTAGCCTACTGTCTGGAGTCGCCACGGTTATACTGACCAGTACAGCAGAGAACACAAAAAAAAAATCAAGGCAATAAGAAAGGCAGTATAGGCTGATGTTCACACGAAAATGGGCCACTATTTCACCGTTATACTACTGCTGTAAGTAAGCTATTAATAGTGTAGAACGTACCATCTCGCAAAGAAGAAACCCGGGCTGGCCTGGGTCGGTCGGTATTTTTCTTTTTCTTGCTACTTACAAGTATTAGTGAGGTTTCCTACGGTGTTTGCAACACATACGACCATCAACGCGTGCTACGATAGAGGTGCATCACTTTTTTTCTAATACTACCCCTCAATTTGGGAGCTTAAGACATGTCCTTCTTAACCCAAACACTGATTCGGAGGGGGGGGGGGGAGGATCGCTACCGGATGAAAAATCCACGGCCTAGGTACACAACGAGAATCACTGCAAAAAAAAAGGCCTATTGTTTTTTTTTTCCCGACGATTTCGGTTTAATCAAGGAGCCCCGTCATTCAGAAAACATTTCAGACGAAACGTGCTTACTACCTATATCGTACCGCGCGTCGTTCGCCATCGGTGGTTTAGATCGGAAGGGTTGTGTAATTCAATGCCTATACGGCGTACCTGCCATACGCTGATAAGGCTTAGTTTGGGTAGGTGGTTGGCTGACCTTATTTACCAGTGCCGTACTTGTAGAGGTCCCTGGGTAAGGCGGTGGTGTGCCAGAGCAATAGGATCGCCTTGCTGGTGGAAGCAGCCTTTTTCGTGCCAGGGTTATGAGTGCAGATCCGCAGTGGCGCCAAGCGATGTTGACCGCCTTAAAATATCGGCATAGGTCTTGCTCAGATCGCCTCACGGGACGACCTATACTGTAATCAAGCGGAGGAATACCCCGTAGACTAAGACCTCATCAAAATGGCGCCGTCGCCATGACACGAGCGAAGCCCGTTGTGGTTGCACACGCAGATTCGTGTGCGACCGACTACGTCATTGTGTTGCTACAGTGTAAAGAGGGAGTTACGGTGTGATACGTCGGTAAACCGGACGGCCCTGTAGCAGTAGATCATGCAGTAGCCGGCGCTGAGCAGAGGTTGGCGTAGAGTCAAAACAGAGGGAATCAATGTCTCACAGCACAGGCGTCGAGGCTGCGCCTGTACTGACGGTTCCGTATCCTAGTAAACCCTCTTTCTATATAGTGCAAAACCCCAAACACTCTATTGAGCCGTTCTTGCGCTAGAAAATGTCCTGACACGGTACAGCGGGTACCCAGGTTTAACAGCACCCTGCATAAGAGCATTCGGGACTTAATAGCGGTCAAATGGGGTTTTGTCATGCCTTTTGATGCCTATACAAAAAAAGCAAAGCTAGATGACACCCAATCTAATACAACAAGAGTGATACGGAGATAAGAAGAGCAGTCAAAATCCGGGTGTCACGGGGCACTCTTGATTCCGAGGTATCCCCTTCATATCATAGCGCTCAAAAAGACAGCACACCCTCTCGGACGAGATTTTGACGCTGATGGTCTCGACAACACACGGGGACGGAACACACACAAACACCGGACGCACGCTATTGTAGAGGTGCGGTAGTTTGTTTTATAGGGGTCCTCACTTGGGGAAGTTTATGTGCAAAACCCGCTTTTCACGGGTCATAATCCGGCCGACGGGTCGGATCACGAGGTTATCAAAACCTCATGGATCGAGTGAGGTCGGGTCAGGAACCATTCGAAATCCCACGGGATGGGTCGGGTCGGGTTAGGAGGTTTTCAAATCTCGCGGGTCGGGACGGGTTACCCTGACTCGACCTGACCCGTGAAAAGCCCGGGAAAAAACTTATTTACCCTGTGGGGAATAATAATGGTACTACGCGCACGATGACCAAACCCATGACCTAGTATCTAGATATACAGCGAAATTTATTTGCCCCCCAAAAAAAAGATCGAGAAATTTTCGGACGATTTTGGGTTAAGCAGCCCTGCCCTTCAGAAATCGATTCAGTTAAAAATAATGAGTCACCTCGATCGCAGCAGGCGTCACCCCGAGCAATGCGCGTACGGACACATGCTTCTAATAGTACGAAATATGTGCACCCGTATTTGTCTGAGGCTCCTAACCTGGTGAGGAGAGAGGATCCTAACCTGGTGAGGAGAGAGTCTCCTAACCTGATGAGGAGAGTGGCTCCTAACCTGACGAGGAGAGAGACTCCTAACCTGATGAGGAGAGAGGCTCCTAACCTAGTGAGGAGATAGCCTCTTAACCTGAAGAGAAGAGAGGCTTGTAACCTGGTGAGGAGAGAGGCTCCTAACCTCACAAGGACAGAGGCTCGTAACCTGGTAAGGACGGAGGCTCGTAACCTGATAAGGACAGAGGCTCGTAACCTGATAATGACAGAGGCTCCTAACGTGATAAGGACAGAGGTTCGTAACCTGAAGAGGAGAGAGGCTATTAACCTGAATAAGGACAGAGGCTCCTAGCCTGATGAGGAGAGAGGCCCTTAACCTGAAGAGGAAGAGAGGCTCTTAACCTGATAAGGACAGAGGCTCTTAAGTTGATAAGGATGGAGGCTTTCAACCTAATAAGGATAGAGGCTCTTAACCTGATCGGGAACTCTTTATTTCACCCAAAAACTGATTTCGAGAAAAATGAATGTGCCACCCGATGAACAAGCCACCCGATGAACAAGCCCATGGACTAGCTAGGTATTAAAAAAAAATGATGTTGCTATATACGAGTAAGGAAGGACGTCCGTCGAAAAAATGGATCAAGAAGCCCAGAAATACTTGAGCGAAAAATAAGTGCTACCGCTATCGTAGCCCGCGTGTCTATGGAGATATCTTGCCGACATATTTCCGAAGCCACCATTTTCTTTTTGCCTGACGCCCCTTTGGTTAGGAAAACTCGGGTCCGAAGATAATCCCAGGGTTGGGTTGCACCACGGGTTAAACGGTACTGTAGCCCGTTTGATTACTGGTATGATACAGCTTTAACCCCTAAGCAATGCCTTCCGTCCGCGATCAAGTACGTTTTAAACCGTCCGTGATCAAGTTTGTTTTAAAGCGGAACGAGCTTCGGCGTCGGTCAGGGGCTCTGCATGGACACGGTCTGACAGGGAGGCTCCATAGCCACTGAGCTAGCAGTCATCGACTCCGGATTGTGTTTTTTATAGATATACACCTATGGCCACTGAGCTAGCAATACAGTAGGGTGTTCGCGTGATAAAAAACGTGGTTGGGTAGAACAACATATACTGTTACAGTACCCCCTCTCTCCCGTTGCGGCGTTACAATTGATAGCAGCTGTCCCCTCTATAGCCAGCATGTGTTACCGCCTGCCTGAACCACCGGCTCCGCCCCCCCTTCTGTCAGAAGGGGTGAGGGGGACAGCAAGCAACTAACACCAGAGATGTAACATCCAAGCAACCTTCGTGTGAGTGACCATTACAGAGTCAGGGGCACCCCTGCAAAGCAGTAGTTGATCCCTAGGCCCATATTGCTCTAATGCGAGTACACTGGCATCGTGTAGCAGGACACGGATCTGCGCGTGAAAACACAATAGGTTTCCAGTCCATCAAGTGAGAGGTGTGGGGGTGGGTTGTGAAGCGCCGCACCTTCGATCTATTGTCCGAATTCTCTGGATGGATTTAGTTCCACCTAATCGTTCTATGAATCTGGACATACGGCCCTCCAGGGTGGGCTAGTGTTATGGTATCCCCTCTCTCCCGTTGCGGTGTTTTGGTTTATAGCAGTTGTCCAAGTTATAGCTGCCAGGCATTATCGCCTCCTGAAGAAACGGCTTCGCCCTCCCTTCTGTCAGAAGGTATTCGTCGGACAGCAAGCAACTAGCACCAGAGATGTAGCATCCATGGAACCTTCGTGTGAGTGACCGTTACAAAGCCAGAGGCACCCTGGCATAGCAGTAGTTGATCCCTAGGTTCGTACTGCCCCAATACTGCTACACTGGTATTGAAACCGACGGCTGTCATAGCCCGAGGTCAACCCAACCCGCGAAAACTCAAGTCAGGCTAGAACAAAAATCTCACCATTTTTTTTCAACTCGTAGCGTACTTTTTGGTGGGTTGGGATGGCGTTGGGTTGTGACGTTCGTCTGTTTCAATGCTATGAATCCATCTTCGATGTAGCTTGGCCCAACAAATAAGAGTAAAAACATACGATGGTTACGTGGGGTTATACGACGGGATATTGCGGGATAGTATAGCATGGGAATGATACGTGGAATGTACTTTTCGGTCCTTGTTGGCCGCTGAGAACAGGCCCACCGCAGGGACTTTCTGGTATTAGCATTGTGGCATTTTAGTGCGTTTAGGAAGAGTATCCCGTGGTGCCTGGCGTAGAGCATGTCGGCTTCGCATGCCGTCGCCTACCAGCCCCCTCCATCTCTTCCACTCTTATCAGCATCCGGGACCAGTTAATAAAGACATGTACATACCATCTTCTTCACACTGTGCTACAGTGAAGCTCGCGCCCTGAGACTGGTGTCCTGGCAGCACGTTATTCGTCGCATAACCGATTTATTCCAACAATCCTTGCTTTTCTGCCCACCCATATTTTGTATATCGCAAACATCATGTGTGTTCTTCACATTGAACTGGTATTTCCACCCGTTTGCACCCAGCACAACTTTTTATAGAGCCCGTGCTGATGCCTCATATGATATATATATATATATATATATGTCGAAAAACGAGCCCTGTGGTCATAAACTACGAGACGGAGATACGCATTGCAACAACTGTAGCAAGGTGATCAGGCCCTGCAATGGCAACCGCAATGGACACAAAAGCGTGCAAGTCAGCATACCACACCAATTGCGAACAAAAAAACAAAAGAAAAAAAAATAGAAAACAAAAAAAAACTGGAAAAAGAAGGAGGGAACAACAATAGGGCGTCACGAGAAAAACTGAAACAAGGCACGACAGACAGACAGACAGCAACTAGCAACAAAAAGCAGACGACGCCATCCACCCAACGTCGAGGGAAGCAACCATCTGGGTTTCGAATGATCTTACTGTAGGAGCAGGAGCATTGCCGCATGGTCTATTACCTGTTTACTGCTGTTTCTGACGACAGCGATGCCCATACCGTCATCACCCCCCTATCCGACGCAAAAACGAGCCTAAACAATAATGCGAAAGCCTAAGCACAGCAACAAAGCAGTTGACACCACCCAGCCGGCGTCAGGACAGCACCCAAACTGGGTTTCGAATGCAACAACTGGGGGGGTAGGAACATTGCTGCCCGGTCTGTCCTCTACTTACTATCGTATCTTCGACGGCGGTGTCCACACCGACATCATCGCCTCCATAGCCCCCACGGGTACTAAAAAGGAAACAGAAAGGGCAAAGCGAAGGGGGAGACCATATTCAATGCTGACTGCTCGCCAGTCGATATGGTGTACATCCAACATTGCGTACAGTGGTGGTCCATTTATAGTGCGGGTATGTGCACGATAGAGGAAAATACCGGCACTATAGCGGAAACCGGCACTGCTCCGCGTACGGCCACTACTGGTTGTTCCCGTCTGTGTCAAACAGTTTTACAGGCAATATAGCAGACAACCGGCACTATTCAAACCGGCGCAATATAGAAGAACCTCTCTACTGTACGGGAACAAAGCGACCCTCCTCGACGTCGCCCCTGCAGACCCACACGCGGGGGTTGTCACATGCGCGGTACGGAAGCATCATCGACTGAGATAGATCACCTGTCTCCGCTTCTCAGTGGGCACGAGAGCACCGCCACCTACCGTATACCAGGTGTTATGATTCCGCAAGATAACACACCCCCTCGGGCTAACTTCAAAGCAGACTATCCCGGCAACGGAAGAAAGCGCAAATCAATGCAAACAACGCCGAGCTACGCTTCTTCTAGGCAGAGAAATCGACGAGATCCTCCCAAAGCCCGTATTCTTCATTGTGCTTATGTCCCACAGTTTTTTGTCTGCAAACCGGGCTTGGAATGCCATCCCAGGGGGATGTGTTATCTTCCGTGTGGTACGATATTTTACAGTAGGAAATTCCGGGATGAAACGCATGCTGCTATGCGATAGACGTGGCCACCTGTCTTGTGTGCGACTCCTCCTCGTATACAGAAAGGTGCTCTCCAACGCGCCCACCCACTGACTCTCCTCCCAAAAGAATAAAAGCTGAATCCGATGAATAACCCCATGGCCTACGCATACAGATTGCGACACGAGATGATCCAGCGATGTTTTTGCCAGCCTCCTCACTTGCGAAGGCCTGCTCGTGGGTCATGATCCGACCCGCGGGGTCGGGTCGGGTCGAGTCGGGTCGGGTCGGGTCGGGTCAGGTCGGGTCGGGTCGGGTCGGGTCGGGTCGGGTCGGGTCGGGTCGGGTCGGGTCGGGTCGGGTCGGGTCGGGTCGGGTCGGGTCGGGTCGGGTCGGGTCGGGTCGGGTCGGGTCGGGTCGGGTCGGGTCGGGTCGGGTCGGGTCGGGTCGGGTCGGGTCGGGTCGGGTCGGGTCGGGTCGGGTCGGGTCGGGTCGGGTCGGGTCGGGTCGGGTCGGGTCGGGTCGGGTCGGGTCGGGTCGGGTCGGGTCGGGTCGGGTCGGGTCGGGTCGGGTCGGGTCGGGTCGGGTCGGGTCGGGTCGGGTCGGGTCGGGTCGGGTCGGGTCGTGTCGTGTCGTGTCGTGTCGTGTCGTGTCGTGTCGTGTCGTGTCGTGTCGTGTCAGGTTGATCGTGTCGGGTCGGGTCGGGTCGGGTCGGGTCAGGAGGTGTTTGAGACCTCACGCGTCGGTCGGCACGAGTCCGGGTCAGGAAGAGTTTCAACACTATCTCACGGGTCTGGCCGAATCAAGCCAGTCACCTTGACGACTCGATCCGGCCAGTGAACAGTAATCCGACCCGGGTGAAAAGCCCTGACGGAAACAGTTTCGGCATAAGCCGCTACCTACCCCTATTCGTGTAGCACGCGTCACGAGTTTTTTTAGACGTGAGCGTCTCCAAAGCAAAGGAGGGGGCACACGCGCGCACAAGACGAAAATATCAGGAGCGGCTCTGGAAATACTTATTTTCGTCGAGATATTTCCGCAAACAGACGCATCGATTTTGGCGTTTTTAGCACCCACTTGTCGAGGAAAATCACCTTCGAAAATTGGCCAAGGGGTGTGTGTTTGTCTTTTCGTGTAGTACGGTGTTACCTCGTCCGGGACAGGTGTCCTTCGGCGACCGCAGCCATAAACTTACCACCCTTGCGGTCATCGAGGCTACATCTTGGGGGTGGAATATTGTGCGAGTACACCCTCCCTTTGGTTAAGGAAGTCATGGGCCACTCAAAACCGAGGTTCTAGTGCACTCCGGGGTATAGGTTCGGTGTAGAAATGAAAAACCTTTCTATATATGGCAGTGCATGTCGCGACACCTAAAAGCAACGAAAAAAACAGGCAGCCACTCGCTCGAACGTGTGGCCTTTGAGCCGTCGCTGAAGGAAAAGTTACCCCTGAAAGCGAACAAGCGAATGCATTCGAGGTTGTCATCCATGTACAAGAAAGTACGCGCAAGGTGCGGAAGTCCGCCTCACAAGTGGTTCATAGTGGGATGCAGCCCAGCCCACCCTTCATGCGACTCGCCGAACACCTCACGGCGGCGCTTCAAGCTTGGTGCACGACGCGATGTCCGCCTGGTCTGTGAAAACCCGACGTGTTCCGTCCCGGCATTGGTTGTGAGGATGCGAGGGTCTATGGTCATGCGATGCGACTACGGCTATGCATGAAACGAGTACACCCTCCACCCCCCGATACGACAACCTTGGTTCCGCGGTAATATTTAGCGTTTCGGAAAGGAATGCAGCAAGTCCGTCGTCGGAGGAACGAACCGGGGGTTCCCTATCCAAGGAAGGCGTTGGTCAGGAGGGCCTTTTTCAACTTATCTCGGTCATCACCCAGGTCGGCAAATCGCGCCGTTTGCGCCGGTAAAAAGCTGCTCTGCGAGACCGCTAGGCCGCCAGCGGGGAGAAGGAAGGTCGGAGGGCTACTGTCCAGGCGTGGGGGTGACATTTAGATGCGAAACACGGTGGAGGTTCCCTCTATAGTGCCGGTTGAGTAGTGCAAGTTGCCCGCTATAGTGCTTGCGAAACCGCTCGGCACAGACGGGAACACGCACTATTAATGGTGGTAGTATCCAGAATAGTGACGGTTGCCGCTTCAGTGCCGGTGTTTCCCCACTATAGTACACATACCAGCGCTGTAGAGGGACCACTCTTGTAGACGATCTAGACACAATGTGTGACGCAAGCGTAATACTTCGTACGTACGAAGCACTACAGTGTACCAGGTACGAAGTAATACAGTATTTATAGGTACTCGAGGATAAGCACCGTTTTCTCCGTCTCTCCTTGTACATCGAATGAAAGCGACGAAGTATGTGCTTAGAAAAACAGATTATACCCTCTGGTAATCGGTTACCCAACAGTCAGGTTCGATGCCTGCCAGCTTACCCAGTGCATATTGTTAAGGTATTAGTGGGGTATTAGTCTGTTTGACCACTTGCAAAAGGTTAACCAATAGCTTGCCCAAACTAAGTCTCGTAACACTCTCCCCCCCTGAAACGGCGGGATACCAGGTCGGTCGAACATACGGGCGGACCTGTCAATTATCCAAGCGGTTTCATTTCCTGGGGATACCGACCGGGGAGACAATTTTTCAAGTCCGACACGGGGAAAGTCTGAAAAAGTTCATTATTGTGGATGTTGGGATTTGAACCCACGACCCCCCAAAAAAATTGGTCTGTCGACGACGCCATTTGTTAAGGTATTAGTAAGTTATTAGTCTGTTTGACCACTTGCAAAAGGTTAACCAATAGCTTGCCCAAACCAAGCCTTATAACAATATACCCAGTAAAATAACCAGTACCCGACTCACCTATAACCAGTACCCTGCTCACCTATACCCTGCTCTCGTACAAACACGCACGATAACGGTAAATACTCCCACCCATAGGGTGTTTTTTCTTGATGGTTTTTGGCTCCCTGTTCGTAGCAGTACGCGAGGGGTAGTACCTTATTTTGGCGAACGTGCTTGCCTTGAGGGCCTCTCTCCCACAAAAAGCGCGAATTTGATCAGTATTGAAAGTGTAGCCCGATAACCAATCTCATGGCCTAGCTAGGTATAGACAACATATCCGGTGGCCCCGGTGGCGTATCAGGCTATCCTCGAGCCTGGTATAGGTCAGTTTCGTGAGTTCGAATCCCCCCGAGTGCATACTCGTACAAATTCGTGGGGACTTTTTCTTGTTCACAGATTGACTTGCGGAAAACGCGAGAGCGTGAGTTAGCAACACTCGATAAAACATCGACGAGCGGTGGTATTGCTGAACCCTCCGCGCGATAAAAAAAGTTGAAGGCAATAACCGGGCGGGGAGAAGGGACGACACCTGTGACCTGTGACCACGGCTTGTCCAGAAGCTGGAAAGTAGATGTGCGTGAAGAAAAAACAAAACTGCTTTAGGTACTATTACGCATAGAATACAAGAAATATTATTGCTAATCACTGCCGAAATAACTCGAATGCGAGTCCACAAGAGAAGAAATAGCTGGAGTCTTCTTCTCGCGATAAAAATGAAGGCACGTGCCGTAGTGGGGAGGGGGGAGAAGAGCCGCCGACTTAGTGACCCGGATTTGAGGTAAGTCTAGGGAGGGACAAGGAGCGAGAAAAACGCGAGGACAACGGAGGAGATGAGCAAAAAAAAAACGCTGTGGTACTCCAACGATGCTGGGTGCGAAGCTCCTCGGTTTGAGGAGCTTCTGTATACTACACAGAAACGTTTTGTGTCGAAAACTATTGAGGTTGTGGTTTGCGCCGTGCACCAACTCGTGGAGCTGACCAACTCGTGGAGCTGATGCACTATCTGTATACGCTTAGTAGACTCGCTTGCCGATGATACGGACGAAACACAGCCTGCACAGCCTGCAATTGCTGCCGAAGCTTGATCCACTCTCCAAGCTGGTGAGCGTCCGTCGTGGCCTGTGGTGTGTAGTTGGCAACCGCTTCCGGGATCGCTGGATCAACCCCGTCTTGGATCATCACCGGAGACATCAGCTGAGTGATGAACATCGTCACATGGGATCATTGGAGCCGCTGGATCAAAAACTGGTACAGCACTGTATAGGGGTCCCCCGGTGAGGCGGTGGTGTGCGAGAGCAATACGACCGCCTTATTGAGGGAAGCCGCCTTATTCATTCCGGGTTCAGTGTGCGGTTTTGATCGCCTTATATCGGGATACCGCCTTATATGGGAATACCCGCCTTATACCGGGATACCGCCGTATACCGGGATACCGCCTTATGTAGGGATACCGCCGTATACCGGGATACCGCCTTATACCGGGATACCACCTTATATCGGGATACCGTCTTATACCGGGATACCGCCTTATACCGGGATACCGACGTATTGGGGGACCCCTACTGCTGTAGCACGCGTCTTTTATCCGACGCAAGGGAGGGGCAAACACAACCAAAAACGGGTTTTGTAGCTTCGGAAAAGAGCTCGTCGAGTTTTTTTTCCCCATTGAGCCACGTCGCCGCTCGAGAACTTTTTTTTTCGCTCTCGGCGTTGTCGAGACTACCAGCTTGCACACATCTAATCGTCGGAGGAGGCCAGCGTGCCACGAAGAGCGGGTTACAGACAGTATACACAGGACGCCTGCTAATAAATAACAAGAAAATCGGGCAACAAGAGAGGCAATAGGCCGATTCTCTTTTCCCTTAAGAGGGCATTATTGCTAGTCTGTTTTGTCCGCAGGTAAAAGGTTAACCAATTGCCAACGCAAGCCAAACCTCATGAAACTCTCCTCTGTCCCCTGGACCGGCGGAGATACATAGCAGCAGGTCGCCCGGACATACGCCGGCGGACGTGTCAACATCCACACGCAGTTTCATGTTCCTGGGGATGGCGGGGGGGGGCAGTGTTTTCTCAAGTTGTTCTACATGGGGAACGTCGCTAAACGCTTTCTTATTGGTGGATGGTGGGGTTCGAACCCACGACCCCCCCCCCAAAAAACAATAGTCCTGCCGACGACGCCATTGGTTAAGGCCTTCGAGGGTGTTAGATCGTCCGTTTTTTTTACCTCATCAGTGCTGGCGAAAGGTTAACCGATTGCCTGCCGAAGCGAAGCCTTGTTACACCGGTTTTTTCGGGGGAAGACAAGAAAAAAATCTGGGCGTCCCGTTATGTCGAGGCAAGTGTAGAACACACCCCTCCTCTAAATAAGAAATCCAGCCCCGGGTCGGTGTTTCTGCTTCTTAATAGATGTCCTGTGGTGCGCCGCTTTCTCCCGAAAATTTGAGCGACCCTTGGACATTAATAATGAAATAAAACGTTGCCTAGATTTCCGGACAGAGTGTTATAGGGAAAAATACGCCTTGGAACAAAACACGTGAGAACATGCGGCGACTTTTTTTTTTTCCCCCGCCTCCGCCCGTGCGCTTTTTTTGGCGGGAGGACCAGCAGCGGCGGCGGTGGCGGTGGCGTGAGGTGCATTGCTCGGCCCGGTTCGGTCGGACAAAAATTTACTCGCTTCTTGCTTTTCCAAGTGCGCCCAAACCCGGATTGAAGTCACCCGCGGGCGGCTGCCCTTCGGACAACTTTTTACCGCCTCTGCTTACTTTTAAATAGAGGGCACGTACCATAGTGTGGGGGGGAAAGAAGCACCTGGTTATGTGACCCCGGATCTCGGTTGCGGCCAGGGAGGGAGAAGGAAAACGAAGGGCGAAGATGATAAATGCATTGCGTGGAAACAAAAAGGTGCCAGAACCCTGATTGATTGAGTTTTCCTGGTCCCGATCGGAGAACTTTGTGTTTTCCTCGATTCTTAGTTTTTTTCTTAATGGCAATCTTAAGGTTTGATTTTTAAACGTATCAACTTTTTGGTCGTCGTATAAGACTATACACTTACGCTTTTTATCGGACATAGCTGCCTTGATGCTCTGTTTCTCCGTCATTTTCTGTGATTGGCACGCTGATGGCATTCATCATAATCAAGCACCCACAAAATCCCGATTGGGTTGGCCCGCGGGCCCGATTTATTTCCTCCGTTAAGGGCATGTGACCGCCCAGTTTAGCCTCTCCCTCCCGATCATTCCTCAACCAACTCAACATTCGATGTTGATGGTTGGCAGTGGGTCATAGGAGAGACCCTACTGCTTTAAGGAAGGACATTCGATTTGTCTCGGAACGGCATCTTCGCTGTATTGTCGGAGGACAAAGATAATAACAACAACAACAATAATAATAATATATTACGGTGTAACTGCATGGCAGCCAAAACAAGAGATAGTGCTCCATAGCATGCGACGATGGTGTTTTAACTGCGCCATTAATTGATTGGAAGGCAATGTTTCTCGACTTGACACCACGATGTAGTATTCAGTGCGCACTCCTGCGTCATTAACAGAGTGCAGGGCACCTCAAACAAACAAAGAAACAGCTTTTTTGTTGTGGTAAGAAATGGCCGATTCCACGATGTAGCCCCCCACCCCAAAGAAAAAAAGCAGCGATTTTCTTTGGCGAACGATTCATGGTTGTTGCTCGACACAAGGAATGGTGTTACGAAACAATTATCTTCGCAAGTTTTCATGCTTGCAAAGGATTGTCGAACGGTGACGTCGGGCTGACAAGGAGCACCATAGTTCAGGAGAAACGGGCAGGGAGCTGGTTTCAAAACCGGCGATTTCGTGAAAGAAAAGCTGGGGGGGGGCTGAAGACGGTACAACGACACAAGTCCAGGCTGAGATTTACATACAGGCAACTACGAACTTCGGGAGCCGTCATGCCGAAACCAATATAGGACGCACCCTCTCTTCCACATAAGAAAATCCGGCCTGAGATGGTAAATATGTTTCTTATTCGGTGTCCTGTGCTATATTGCACTACGAACCGCGCGAAAAGGAACGCGAGTATGTACTCGTTTTTTACAGTAGTGGTTCCTCAATAGTGCCGGTATGTGCACTATAGAGGGAGATATCGGCACCATAGCGGCGACCGGCACTACTCCGGATACTGCCACCATTGATAGTGCGTGTTCTTATCTGTGCCCAGCGACTTCACAGGCACTATATCGGGCATCCAGCATTACAGAAGCAACCGGCACTACAGAAGGACCTCTTGCTACCGCCTTTCTTGTACACAAGGATTAGTTGTGCACTGCACAATGTCGAAAGGCAAAATTCTCTATTACGAAATAGTTAAATATCACGCAGGACCATTCTGTATCGTAATCAGAACCCACTATACATACACAACAAGCAATATAAATAAATGTATTTCTTCGAAATTTCAGATTTTTTTCCCCCCGAAAACCGGCGAATCCAATACTTCACGAATGATACTGTACGGGCTCAACCAGGGGATGGACAGTTACGATCGGAAGAAAAAGGAAGCGGCACAACGAAAACGATGTCTTCCTCAGTTTTTACTGTTGTTGACCCTGTTTAATTCTGATTTATTGGTACTTTTTATCTTCTCCCGTAATTGTAAATCGTGTTGGGTGTCGTGTAGAAGCTTCGGCGCATCGCTCGATATGAAGAAAGAAGTGTTTGTCGAACCGACAAAGTTCGGTATTTCTTTCGATTCTGTTTTTTCTTTTTTCTCGCTAATTCGATAAACGATAACAATATGTACGATGAACCGATGAAAGGCCGAACGCCTCCCACGGGGACGGGGGAACGCAGAAACGATACGCAGTATCCACAACGAGAGCCATCGGTGCTTTGTGAGAAGATCAGCATTATGACATTTACCAGGTAGATGAAATAGTCTAAACGGCTATTGACACCGAGGTGAATGGATCCCCCCCCCCCCCCCATGCCACGAAGGACGGGGGTAGGGGGCGACACTCCCCCCCCCCCAACCACAAGGGGGTGAAAAACTTTCCTGGTCACAAGGAGGAGGACCTTCCCACTAGCCACAAGGTCGGGGACCCCCCGCAATTGTCACAAGTCGGGGGACTCCCCCTCTTGCCCCCCTTGCCACAAGGGGGGCGACCATCCCCCGTTGCCACAAAGTAGGAGACCCCCCCGCCCCCGTTGCCACAAGATGGGTGACCTCCCCCCTGCCACAAGGTGGCGGGGGTTTCCTCCCTTGCCACAAGCGGGGGCGATCCCTCACCCCTTGCCAAGGGTTGGGTTCCCCCCCCCCCGCTAGTCACACGGTGAGGGATCCCCCCCCCCCTTGTCGCAACGTGAGGGATCCCCCCCCCGTTGTAACACGGAGGGCGAATCCCCCGCGGTGCCACAAGGGGGGGGGGGGGGCGAGTAGCCCACTCTCTAGACATATTTCCTCAGGGCCCAGAAAGCCACAATGCATGCAAAGGAGGGGGGACTCCCCCCCCCTTGCCACAATGTCGGGGACCCCCCCCCCCCCCTGCCACAAGGAGGGGGACTACCCCCCTTGCCTCGAACGGGGAGGACTCTCCGCCCCTTGCCACAAGGTGGAGCATCCCTCTCCCTTGTCACAAGGCGGGAAAACCCTCTCCCTTGCCACAAGAGAGGGGGGGGGGGGGAGTAGCCCAGCCTCTTAACACCTTTTCTTTATGTCCCAAAAAACCACAACGTATGCACGTAGGGAGGACTTCCCCCCCTTTGCCACAAGGGGGGAAGGCTCCACGCCCCTTGACACAAGGGGGGGTACCTCCCCGCTTGCCATAAGGTGGGGGAACTCCCCCCCTTGCCGCAAGGAAGAGGACCCCCTCCCCCCTTGGCACAAGATGAGGGAGTTCCCCTCCCCTGCCACAAGGAGGGAAATCGCCTCCCTTGCCATAAGGTGGGGGACCCCTCCCCCTTGCCACAAAGTGGAGGATCGATCGCTCCCCCCTTGCCATAAAGTGTGGGAGTCCCCCCCTTGTTCCCCCCCCTTGCCGCAAGGGGGGGGGGGGAGTAGCCCACCCTGTAGACACTTTTTCTCAAGGCCCAAACAGCCACAACGTATGCAAGGGGGGGGGACTCCTCTCCCCCCCTTTGCCACAAGGGGGGAAGAACAGCGAAGAGACCACCCCCCTGACACATTGCATCAAGGCCCTAGAAGCCGCAACGTATATACCCTTGGCGTCGGGATTTTCAGGGGGGTATTGGACGCATCTGGCGCGATTCAGGAATATGCCCTTTAAGCCACGCTGTGAGGGTGTGAGCCGCACAAGATGCGTCCAAAGTCGGGCGTGTACTGGGCCTTTGTGGCTTAGCGTTCCATTGCCCAAAGCACTCGCTCCTTGTTATTCTCTCTGAACCCACAACACACACCTTTGCTTTTTTTTACTCATCCCGTCTTTTTGTCTTGTAATTTTTCTCCGGGGACCCGGGGCAAGAGAACAAGAACCCCCCCCCGTCCCCCTCCACCAACGTGCACGCCTTCATTTTTGGTCGGGAGAAGGGTTCGGCATTGTCCCCCCTCTCGTCCACTCGCGTCACATTGTAATTGCGCATGCACACACGGTAGGCGTTTTTCGAGTCATCCCACGCTAGGCCTGCAGCAGATCCTAGGAAACTTCTGAGCTCCGAACGTGAGGAGCTCAATATCAAGCCCGAAACATGACTCCGACGAAGACATTCGTTTCGCGCGACCCGAACAACATGTCTATGCGCTAGTCCTAAAAAGCTAAATACACTCGTAAAAAACGTTAGCGTGCTCACCGATAGTTTCGCGCTTGAGGACCTCAACCCACCAGGAATTCTTGGCTCCAAAATTGCAAGCCCCCATCGTGGTGGGCTCGAACTAGCCTAAAATGGCCGTAGTAGATGCGATAATTAGCGCTAGGCCACTGCGGACGCCGGTCCATGCATGTTTCTGAGCGAGCTTGTTTGGGGCCTTTTGGCGCATAGGTATTACTGTCGGATTCGTTCTGGTGTTCCCGTTCTTCTTCAGCGCGGCGTTGACGGCATGACCAACGTGTGGCATTTGTTTGAGTACGTAGCGCACGCCTTTGCCACCAAGAAACTGCGGTCGGCAGCCATCGAACGCCATCTGTAGCAGCAACCGGTTGAGAAACGAAGGGCATCATGTGCCCGTCTCAACGTTTTGCTGCATTCCATGCACCATCTGCCGAACATGCACGCTCACACACTCAAAAACCAAAGCCCCCGGGTGATCCCTGGAGTCATACCACGGCAGGGCCTTGGCAACTCTTTGGGTCAACTAATGTTTCTGACCGATGTGACCGATGTGACCGGTGTGACCGGTGTGACCGATGTGACCGATGTGACTGATGTGGCCGATGTGACCGGTGTGACCGATGTGACCGATGTGACCGATGTGACCCATGTGACCGATGCGACCGATGCGACCGATATGACCGATGTGACCGGTTGAGCCGCTCAAGGGTGGAACTATCTGTCGGTATGATATTTCCACGAGCACCGGTGTTTTAGGACTTGGCGCGCATACAAATATTGGTCGGATTGGGCGAAACGAATGCCTTTGAAGTCATGTTTCGGGTGAGATGTTCATTGAGCCCCTGACGCTAGGAGCTCAGGAACTTCTCAGAAACTTCTATTGCACCCCTAGCGTGGGATGACTGCATGCGCTACCTTTATACCTTATGGGGGGGCTGTGTAGGGGGGAGGGGGGAGGGGGCGTACTCATTTGTTGCCTGCACGCGTCATTTGACCACTGATCACGAACACACTTACCTGCGACCGCAACATCCCCAGCGAGGCGCAAAGAAGGGGGAACGGGGGCGTACTCATTTTGTTGCGTGCCTTAGTCATTTGGCCATTGACCACGCACCCCTTTGGAGACGGAGCACCGTTCCTACCCCTAACAGTGACACCTCTAACATTTGGCCGCTCAGTGAATTTTTTCCATATATTACGTAAAAAGCGTTTTGCTCATCTTATTATCTCCTCCCACTTTGGCCGTCTGTGGCCACCACCCATAGAATTGCGAGGGGGAGGTCTGTCGCCCACCTTTGTGGGCTCGACTGACTGTTCCCCGCCCTAAACCCTATCCCCGATACGAATACGCCTTCCGAGCAGTACGCCATCCTTTCCCGTGTTCCTCCGCTGAGTCTTTAGCACTACATTATAGTCCATCCTGGTGAGCCGTAAAAAGCATAAATAATGCCGGACATTTCGTCTACAGACGTAGCACAACAACACTGCGTTTTATGTTTCCATCTTGATCCCTGATTCGTAAACGCGGATTTTTCTCAACCCTGAACCTCTAATCTATAGGGGCATACCATACCACTGCATTTCGCGCGTACCAATGGGCCGTGAATAGCATAATTAATCCTGAACCCTTAGTGTACAGACATTCTAATGACTCTAAACACAGCCCATCCTAGCCCATCCTGTCGGGTCAAAACGCAGAAGAAAGAAACGCACCCCTCCGCACAACACCAACAACAGAAGATTCGGCAAAAAAACGCGGTGGCCTCCACGAGCTAGCAGTGAAAAAATCGAAAACACGACTCCTCCTCCTCGCGAAACCCACTCTCACACCCTCTAACCTGCGAGGCTGCGTGAAAGCCTCACGAACGTACAGTTGAAAAAAGGTGGATGGGAGGAAGGAACATGGGAATGTGCTCGAATTGCAAGGTAAGAAGAAGCTAAAACATACTTGAAGTATATGTGTGCGGCACACGCGCTTAGCACGGTGGTACTTCAGACATCAGACAGAACACGATCTAGATAACCTAGATGATCTATATAATCTGCCGGCATAGTGTGTTGTGCAGAGAATCTGTGCAGTACAGATCAAACCCTGGAAAAATGTGCTAGATCATGCAGATCAGCCGGCTCTCGCTCGGCAACATGCTCTGTAGGCCATGCAGATCTTATAGGTACCAGGTATCTGTGTCTGCGCTGGATGGCAGTTGCCATCTTTAGAACTATAGGGATCTGATCTGTGTCCGATATGTGTGTGTGATATTTGCACGGATGCAAAAACCCTTCAGTCGTAGACTCTTGATACAGCAGTCGCACTGGTCTGTTTTCGTTGCTGTAGACACATACCTACGGCAAACGTGCGCCATTCGGTTTTTGAGGCTCCTAACCTGATGAGGGACCTTTCTACACACCCCACTCCAACAAAAAACGTGTTGACCAAAATGAGATACAACCCGATGGCCAAACCCGTGGCCTAAGGTGCAAAAACTATCCACATTGCAAAGCAAGGACGGCGTTCCGACGATCGGGGTTAATAGGTTTAGGAGCCCCGTCTTTCAGACAAAATGGTTGGCCAAAATATGAGCTGCCTCTATCGAGTCTTACTACGGTAGCCCCCCCGAATTTTTCGTTAACGAATTCGGCGGTTCAAAAACCGGCTCACGGTCGTATATCCTGAAACACGGTGTTCCTCGGCACCCCGACGCCATCGATCGATAGACCTTTGCACACAAGAAAATATATGGACATTTTTTTCTATAGTATCTTTCCTTGTGTCGAGCAGCCATGAAACGTTCGTTCAAGAAAGTCGCTGTTCTTGAGGGGGGGCTATCGTAGGATCAGTCTAATCCTAAGTCGCGTGTGTACACGGGCCTCATAGAGGTTGTTAGAGCCCTTTCCCAGCCAGTCCCAGCAGAGGCTTGCCTTGTACACGCTGCTTCATACCTTGCGCGCCTCTTGCAAGGCGACGAAACAATCTGCACTTGAAACGGGCATTAAGACACGTTTTGGTGCACTAAAATAACGCCGATAAATACTATGGAGTACGTTAAAGTAAGCGTTCGGGGCTACCTACCGAAGGACTCAGTGCAAGCCGAACGATCGATTCTGTGCGGTTTTTCTCCTTCTAAGATTTCCCTTGGACTCTATTTTGATGCCTCACGTGCCTATTGCGCGCAAGACAAAGCGGGACGCTACTAATAGATACAGGGCGACAAGGGACAAGACACGTGTTGCGCACCGAAAAACCGCCGGTATACGTACGAACTCCCTAAAACCGGGGTTTTGGACCACCTACCGAGCGACTCACTGCATACTATGCCCCAAAAAAGCTAGGCGGCAAGCCACCGTTTAAGGCATTTTGTGAGCAATTACAGTCATAAAAAGGTCTAAAGTCGCGCCTTAATCCTTTTTCGTTTGCCTGCGGCATGCGTTATTCCGCATTGCATGCCTCAACACGCCAACGACGCGCCTCAGCGTCCAGGATCTAGGTAGAATAACCTACGAGAGGTTTCACAAGAGACGGGGGAGGAATGGGCTTCCGAGTTCGTAGCAAGCTCGTTCAATACCTAAGTACTAGACTACACACCCATTCACTGTTTAGGGTGCGAGCAGGCCGTGCTTTGCTGTTCATATCGTTCGCGCAACACTTGGTTATAATCCAAGTTGCTATGTAGACATCGCTGTGCAGCGTGCTATTTGGTATGCTGCACGTTGTCCAGGTTGTCGTGCATTAAGAAAATGAGCAACAACCGTCTACTTTTGTGTTCAACGGTCGGTGGCTCACTTGCACACGCATGCTACAGAGCGACCCGCACCCTGTCGATTCCCCCATCAGAATGAAAGAGCCCGCCTTGCAAGTGGTTGAGTGGTCGTGGTGCACGATAGACAAGAGCGAGGTCGTAGAAGTGGTGTAGTGGTCAGCATCAATCATGGATACCGCAGTGCGTGTTGTGCTGTTTCACTAATCGATCTCCACCTGCTACATGTTCGACGGTGACGCAGGGTCTTCGGCGCAAGGGTGTGTGCCGGCGGAGAACCTCTTCCTCGATGATGCAGCCATCATGGGCAGCATGGTGCAACTCCAACCAAAGGAGAAGGGGGGGGGCATCGTACCATGCACGGCCGTAGTGCGTAACACCATAGATCCTGGCATCCCTGAATTGCCGGGACGGATCACGTCGGGCTTTCACCGACCAGGCCGACGTTGCGTGCACTAAGTGCGATTCACCGTGAGGTGTTCGAAAGGAGAAGGGCGGAGAAGAAGGGCAAGACATGGGCCGGCAAATTCGACGGGCAAGGGAGGGAGGAGGTAACCCAACAATTTGTTGAGGATGCTGAACGCTGACGATGCGGAGGCATCGTACCGCGATCATCAGAAGGACCGGAGAGGATGACGACGGCGATTGTGACTGCACACGCGGCGTTCGTGCTAATGGTTTCGGAGGCTAAGACGGAGGTCATGCGCCTGCAACCGACAGGTGGGAGGAAGAAGGTGCCGTTCACCGTCAATGCAGCCGGCCAGGTGTGCAGCAGGGACCCCTTGGTAGTGCCGGCGTGTGCCAGGCACAAAAAAACGCACTTCTGCGGCTACCGGCACTACTCCCATCTGTGACGAGCGAATTTTTACCTGCACTATAACGGCAACCGGCACTACTCACCCGGCACTAACTGAGGGACTCCAACTGTGAAAAATAGATGATCGAGTTTTGTGTACTTGGACGGGGCTATCAGCGCAGACGGAGAGCTCAGCTTCGAGGTATCACGGCGCCAACAGATTGCCTGGTCGTGCTCTCGGTGGTACAAGATGGAAATCAATGACCGCCCGGGTGTGAGCTTGTGGCTGAAGTTGCGGATTCTGAAAGCCGAGACTAGTGGGACTCTACTGTGGGTCCCAACAAGGTGCGTGTTGCTCAAACTTCAGTCTATCTTGACAGCCGTCCAATTTCAGGTTTCCCCGCAACCAAGAGGGCTGGCCGCGGCAGGACACGGCAAGTCCACCAAAAGCACTGTTTTTCCTCCGGCCGGCTGAAACGGTAAGCACGAAGATCACGCCCTGTCATACGCCGACGCGCTTGCCAAGACAGTCTCTGAGAGCTTTTAACGCGAGGGTCCACAGCCGGAGGATACTATTCGCGGGTGTCATGGCACGTACGCGAGAGGAGCGCATGCCGAGGAGGGTGACGTTCGGGGAGCTGGGTGGGATTAAGGCCTACTCCCTGGGACAGGACATGGGTTGGGCGAGGCGATTCGAAGGCGATCTGGAAATTTTGGTATCAAGATCGAAGGGTGGCGCGAGGCAGCACAGAAGGCCGGCGTACTGTTCCGACGGGTCGAAGGCGGGGCGGAGGGCTTCACGCAGAAATGGCATAGCGCGAAGGGGAGTAGAAGAGTGGCAGTACGACATCCGACGGTTGCAAAGACAACACGGACCGTCGACACCAAAGTTCGCATGACGAGGACGGGGGGGGGGAAGGTGAACTCTTTTTATGCGCAGTCGTAGTTGTATGACCAAAGACCCTCGCATTCGTACAATGCCGGAACCGAGCATGTCCGGTTTTCACCGAGAAGGCAGACATTGCATGCACCAAGCGCGAAGCGCCGCGAGGTGTGTGGGGGAGGGGGGGGCAGGAGGGCGAACTCGTTAGTTGCATGCTTTAGTCCTTTTTGACCAGTGACCACTCATCCCTTTCGAGACGGAGGAACGTTCATACTCTTAACGGAGTCACCTCTAACATTTTGGTGTTCATTATGTTTCTTCCATATATAATATTACGTAACAGCTGGTTGCTTATCGTGACCTCTGCCTGTTTCGCCGGGGGGGAGAGGGGAGGGGGGATTGGAGTCTACTCAGTTTGTGCATGGCCGCAGTCGTATGGTCATAGACCCTCGCATCCCTACTATGCCAGAACGGAGCACGTCGGGTTTTCACCAACCAGGCAGACATTGCTTGCACCAAGCGCGAAGCGCTTAGAGGTGTTCGGCGGGTCGCATGAAGGGTGAACTGCATTCTTGCAAGAACCGCTCGTAAGACGGACTTCGCCACCTTGTGCCTACCTTCTGGCTTATGGATGACAGTGCCAACGAGTTATACTTCGTTTTCTGGTGTGGCCACTTCTGAACAGTAATGGGTATTACTATGTAACTGCCTCGTGGGTGCCTTACCATATTCACACTACGTGATGCGATCATTTCCCTTGTGCGGAGTTAGGGTTCTCCACCCCGCACAATATGATCTAACTCGATATCCATCATGGTGACCGCCAAAAAAAAACGATACCCTGGTTGTCTAGCTCACGCAGTGACTGATATGTTTTACAGTGTCGTTGCTAACCAACGCCAACCCCAATATACATATAATGTTTCACAGCGTCGGTGCTAACCGACGCCAACTAATATGTATATATATATCAAGAGGGGAGGGGAGGGGGGGAGGCGTTTTTCCCGAGCGACTGAAATCTGGGCCTCAGCCAGTTGTGTTTCGGCGAAATTACTTCCCCCTACGGTAGCACTGGTCGCTTCGAACACCAGCCGGGCACCTTTGGGACGAATTGACAGGTTGCGCGGTGGGGTCTTTGCCTAAGGGCTACGCAAAAAAAGCTGTTGTCCATACCTGCACATCCATAGCCCTGAACTTACAATTGCGAGCGAATCGGGTTTCTGACTAAGACGGCCGCCAAAAAACACAGGAGCTCCTTCCCACCCATGCGTGCCCAAATCTCCACGCCCCGCCTTACCACCGGAAGTCTCCGAACAACAGCAACAACAGCCATTCCTAGCGAACAAAAAAATGCCAGGAATGGGAACAAAAAAGACCCGCGATTTCTTTGATGAAAACGTGACGTTCCAGAACCTATAGACTAAATGTCAGGGGATAGCGATCATTTTGCGTTCGTAAGGAACGACCCTGCCTATTATGAATGAATATAAAGTGCTCACCATCGAGCAGTGTGTGTCGTGTTGCCTCCTCCCCAATAACTCACAACATCAGCAGTAGTAGAAGCCTGGCCTTGGCAGCAGCGGCAGCAGCAGCAGCAGCAGCAGCAGCAGAGCACCAATACCAGAAGCCGTAGCCGCATGATCAAAATCGCCAAAAAAAACACGCACGAAATGCGAACCAAATAAGTTACTCCGCGTCCCTGTTGGTCCCTGCACGCCTTTCGCATGCGAGCAGAGCACTTTGCCTATCGGAAAAATCACCGCGAAGACCAGCAGCGGCAACTGGGTGTGCAAGAAGTGCAAGCGTGATCTCGGACGCAATATAGAGCAACTGAGCCGGACCCACGTGGAGACTCACGAACAGTCGCTTCAACACAAGTGAGGACTTGTGAGGACAGCAGTTGTTGTGCATTCGCTAGCACAAGCAGTTTCGATAAAAAAATGAAAAACGTCAGCTGTGAGCACGACCGATTGAATGGTTGAAACTCAACTTTGCAAGCTGCGTGGTACATTAGATCTATGTTTGATTTATGATATGGTGTTTGTGAAACATACCTGGTTGTTAATACACTGCTTCACAATTTTGACGGGAGGTCGTTCGCGCGTGTTCAGCAGTTTGGGAACTGCCACGCTGGACGTATTTTAGTCGCGCAGTGTATGAGGCTGCAGGCCTTGTCGATGTGTGTATGTGAAAAGCAGGAGCAAATTCGTATTTTCTCTCCACGGCTGATCAATTGCTATTGCTCATGCCGCAAGTTGCATGTCGACCAACGTGTGTCGACAGGGGTGCTGGTGCCGCGGCGGCGGTGGGGAGCGGGCGCATATTGCTGGATTTTTCCAAACCGAAGAGCGCCACGGACGGCGCGAAGGAGTCGCCGGTGTTGATGGACAGTAGTAGCGGCGGAGGCGGAAGCGGTGACGCTGACGTGGTGGCGACGGGAGTTGTGAGCAGGGGTGAGGGTGGTGCGGGCGCGGGCGGTGACGCCGACGTGGTTGTGACGGGAGTTGTGAGCATGGGTGAGGGTGGTGCGGGCGCGGGCAGTTTCGTTGACGTGGTTGCGACGGGAGTTGTGAACGGGCTTGAGGATTGTGAGGGCGCGAGCATTGATATGGATGGTGTTTTCTCCGACGCTGCAGACGGGAGTGGTCCCGCCGATAGGACGCTTGTCCACGCTCCAATCTACTGCGCGGGATTACGTCCGGCTGTCCGGGAGCCTGTTCTCCAACACTACCCATCGACTCTCCATGGTATTGGCAACCAGGGGGTGTCGTGGGAGGCTCGGATAAACCTGAATCGCGTGTCTCTCCATGCGGTGCCAACTGCCTCCCGCGGCATCTTGAGCCCAGGCTGTGCGGGAACGGTGGAACAACCAGAAGGCACGTGCGCGCCGTGTTTGGACATCAAGGGCACGAAGGTTTACAGGGGTTCTTGCCCAAGCGCGGCGCTTGCCCATCATTGACTATTTCTGACTACATTGACCACCTTGCATTGACGCAAGGATTAACATACCTAAACAATCGAAAGTACAGTTTGACATCCCTTGCTCTTGCAATGTTGGCTTGCTTGCCAAGCCTCTTTGTTAACGCAAGAGTGTGCAGTAAACCATCCACAGGGGCACAGCCAAGAAACGTACCACCAAGCACGGAAACAAAGTGAAAAAATATAGTCTATATATATTGAAAAAAAAAAAGGCCTCGGGGCGGCGGGGGGGGGGGGGGTAGGTGTGCGGGAAAACTTTCCTTGTGCGCCCTTGGTCGTAGAGGGAATAATAACCCGCCCCGAACAATTTCACAAAAACATAAAAACAAAAAACACTAAGTAAGTAAAGTCTTACTGGCTTCGCCGCCCTCGTCTGATTCTCCCTCCAGCTTTTTCCCTATGGAGACAGCCCCGTTGACGGGCAGGATACAGATGACGCAGATCATCTTCGTCTGCGTCTTCGAGGGATCGCGCTCGGAAAAAAATTTAGTTGTTTGCGGTGAACGGGCAGGAGTTGGGGTCCCCTTGGACGTTCTTGTAAATATACCTACCATAGTTCTCAGGCGGATTTGTGTCGCACATCTCTCCGGCCTCTGATCGCCTTTCCGCACGGTTTCTTTGCCGGAGCGTGCCTCGGCCTCGCCTGCATCGGCCGGCGTCGTGGAAGCGCCGGCTGCGCGCCGTAGCGCCTGCGCGGGGCCTCAACGTCTGAATCTACGACGGATCAACGAAAATCGATGAGCTGCCCGCGTTTTCGCGCATTAATTAACGACAGGGCTGATTGATGTCTGCGCGTGTTTCTTTCCGGTATGTCCTCTCTGACCTTCGACCCTCGGGGATCGGTGGTCACCCTGCCCAAGCGGCCATTGTGGGAGCCTACGCCGACGGCTAAATGGTCGGATCTCGGACACAATTGGAATGCCCCGGTAACAAGTGCCGTCCACGCCTCGTCGAGAAGTGTCATCTGTAAAAAAATCCCGAAAGCCTTGCTTCCATACGAGGTATGATACTATGACAACAGCTGTACCGCCAGGTACTACGCATACCAGGTATGATACTATGACAACAGCCGTACCACAAGGTACAAGAGGCAGCAGAAACTATGCAGCAGTCGCAGCAGATCACCAGGGGTCATGGCGCCAACGCATGAGTCAGATCTTCTGTTATGAAATCAAGCTATTTAATATCAACAGCAGCCGTTGACTCCCTGCTCCGCTATCCAAGTTGCACCGCCATTTTTTTTTTTCGGTTCAATAGCATTGTCCCGGATTAAACACCCACTCCACACCACACCCCCACACCACACCACACACCTCTCCACTCCACACCACACACACCAACCTGCTAGCCACCCTACCTGATGGACCCGTTTAAGCGATCTCCGGCTAAAAAGGCGAGACCCTCGGAAGCCGCCGCCCCAGACACAAGGCCTTTCCAAGTGGTGGGAGAGGTAACTACGAAGCCCTGCGGGGACGGCTACTGCGACGGCCTCCTACTGAAAAGAGAGTAACTGGGCGTAGCGTGGTTTGGTACTCCTTGACAATTGTGTTTTTTGGGAGAGGTAACTACGAAGCCCTGCGGGGACGGCTACTGCGACGGCCTCCTACTGAAAAGAGTAACTGGGCGTGGCGTGGTTCGGTACGACTACGAAGCCCTGTGGGGACGGCTACTGCGACGGCCTCCTACTGAAAAGAGTAACTGGGCGTGGCGTGGTTTGATACGACTACGAAGTCCTGCGGGGACGGCTACTGCGACGGCCTCCTACTGAAAAGAGCAACTGGGCGTGGCGTGGTTTGGTCCCTGCGGGGACGGCTACTGCGACGGCCTCCTACCGAAAAGAGTAACCGGGCGTGGCGTGGTTTGGTACCAAACCACGCCACGCTCAGTTACTTTTTTCAGTAGGAGGCCGTCGCAGTAGCCGTCCCGGCAGGGCTTCGTAGTCGTACCAAACCACGCCACGCTCAGTTACTTTTTTCAGTAGGAGGCCGTCGCAGCAGCCGTCCCCGCAGGGCTTCGTAGTTGTACCAAACCACGCCACGCTCAGGTACTCTTTTCAGTAGGAGGCCGTCGCAGTAGCCGTCCCCACAGGGCTTCGTAGTCGTACCGAACCACGCCACGCCCAGTTACTCTTTTCAGTAGGAGGCCGTCGCAGTAGCCGTCCCCGCAGGGCTTCGTAGTTACCTCTCCCAAAAAACACAATTAATTGTCAAGGAGTACCAAACCACGCTACGCCCAGTTACTCTTTTCAGTAGGAGGCCGTCGCAGTAGCCGTCCCCGCAGGGCTTCGTAGTTACCTCTCCCACCACTTGGAAAGGCCTGAGTACAAGGAGCATCAAACCACGCCACGCCCAGTTACTCTTTTCAGTAGGAGGCCGTCGCAGTAGCCGTCCTCGCAGGGCTTCGTAGTCGTACCAAACCACGCCACGCTCAGTTACTCTTTTCAGTAGGAGGCCGTCGCAGTAGCCGTCCCCGCAGAGCTTCGTAGTTACCTCTCCCACCACTCGGAAAGGCCTGAGTACAAGGAGTACCAAACCACGCCACGCCCAGTTACGCTTTCCAGTAGGAGACCGTCGCAGTAGCCGTCCCCGCAGGGCTTCGTAGTCGTACCAAAACACGCCACGCTCAGTTACTTTTTTCAGTAGGAGGCCGTCGCAGCAGCCGTCCCCGCAGGGCTTCGTAGTTACCTCTCCCACCACTTGGAAAGGCCTGAGTACAAGGAGTACCAAACCACGCCACGCCCAGTTACTCTTTTCAGTAGGAGGCCGTCGCAGTAGCCGTCCCCGCAGGGCTTCGTAGTTACCTCTCCCACCACTTGGAAAGGCCTGAGTACAAGGAGCATCAAACCACGCCACGCCCAGTTACTCTTTTCAGTAGGAGGCCGTCGCAGTAGCCGTCCTCGCAGGGCTTCGTAGTCGTACCAAACCACGCCACGCTCAGTTACTCTTTTCAGTAGGAGGCCGTCGCAGTAGCCGTCCCCGCAGGGCTTCGTAGTTACCTCTCCCACCACTTACTTGGAAAGGCCTGAGTACAAGGAGTACCAAACCACGCCACGCCCAGTTACTCTTTTCAGTAGGAGGTCGTCGCAGTAGCCGTCCCCGCAGGGCTTCGTAGTCGTACCAAACCACGCCACGCTCAGTTACTTTTTTCAGTAGGAGGCCGTCGCAGCAGCCGTCCCCGCAGGGCTTCGTAGTTACCTCTCCCACCACTTGGAAAGGCCTGAGTACAAGGAGTACCAAACCACGCTACGCCCAGTCACTCTTTTCAGTAGGAGGCCGTCGCAGTAGCCGTCCCCGCAGGGCTTCGTAGTTACCTCTCCCACCACTTGGAAAGGCCTTGTGTCTGGGGCGGCGGCTTCCGAGGGTCTCGCCTTTTTAGCCGGAGATCGCATGAGCGGGTCCATCGGGTAGGGTGGCTAGCAAGTTGGTGTGTGTGGTGTGGAGTGGAGAGGTGTGTGGTGTGGTGTGGGGGTGTGGTGTGGAGTGGGTGTTTAATTCGGGACAATTCTATTGAACCGGAAAAAAAATGGCGGTGCAACTTGGATAGCGGAGCAGGGAGTCAACGGCTGCTAGCTGCTGTTACAGTTAGTTGTTGTTGCTATTAATAGCTTGATTTCATAACAGAAGATCTGACTCATGCGTTGGCGCCATGACCCCTGGTGATCTGCTGCGACTGCTGCATAGTTTCTGCTGCCTCTTGTACCTTGTGGTACAGCTGTTGTCATAGTATCATACCTGGTATGCGTAGTACCTGGCGGTACAGCTGCTGTTGTTGTTGTTGTTGTCATAAACTTAAATACCTAGACCTCGACCCCCTCGGAGGTCTCGCTCGGCATATCCTCCCCCCTCTCAGCCCTTCTCAGCCCGTAATTGCCGAAAAGAAAATTAGTTGCTGGGGAAAAGAACCGTCCCGAAGTTCCTTGCCTTCCTTGCTTTCCCTAGTCTCATTCTTACTTAGCTCTCATTCTCTCATCTTTACTGCTTGCTCTGATATTTTTATTTTGTTTTTTCAGCACCTTCTTTTTTGTACTTTTACTTTTGAAGTTGGCCAATTGCTGGCTGTTGGGAGGGAATTGCCGTTGACGGCTGCAAACAATTTGAATTTGAAATTTGCCGGATCGGCAATAACAATTTGAAATTAAAATTTGCGAAGCGGACAAAGGCTAGTGCGGGAGGAGGCTCCGCCAACAGTGGGGGTGGTGAAGGTTCAGGATTAGGCGTGTGGAAGCTGGTCGGGCAAGAACGGGACTCAGCTTCTTCTGGCAATCCTGATTGGCCGTGCCCGAGCAAGGGTTGTGACGGCTTCCTCATCGCACGAAATAGGAAAAACAGGAGTTCCCAGTACGCTGTCTGCGACACCTGCAGGAGTGACGAGCCTTCCACGTGCCAAGCTTTTCATAACCTTAACAAGAAGCACTGGGGAAGCGGCGACAACCCTCGTGTGTGTGACTGGTGTGACGCGGACACCTGTGATTCACCTTCGATCGGCGTCCCTAACGAAGGAGCTGAGAGCTTGACGAAACGTGAGTTTCATTTCTTAGCTTTCGTGTTGTTGGAATTTGATGTTTGCCGTCAGCTACTATACTACTGATGATGTTGAGAGTTTGTTCGCGTTGTCAGTGTGTTCAGCGCCGTGCGACATAGGTAAGACACCAGATGTCAACACCCTGTATTTTCGGTAGTGCTGCGTTGAGTGTTGGCTGAGTGTGCTGCAAGTTGTGCGCAATAGACTACCAGTATGTGGTTTTGGGTGTTGGTGAACTCAAGCGAATCCTGTTTCCAATAATGATGCACATTGAAATTTACATTGTTTGACCTTGTGTGCCTGTCTGCAACGTCTGCTGTAGCATGTGTGTGCTACACCAGCGTGGTCGAACTACCACACGGTGTGGAAGCTGTGCTTGGGGACGCGTAGCCTGAACAAACTCAAGTTCGCCTTGGTGGTCACGGAGGGCAGTCCCGTCGTCGGGGTAAGCATGTTGTACTAGTTTTCTACGCAGTTGTGTGCTGTGATTTCTTTTTCATGTGTACAAACACACTTTTGCATGTACGAGTACGTGTACGGGGCAGTCCCATCATCGGGGTATAAGCGGGAATTGTACAAGTACTCAGGTCTACGAGTAGACCTATGCAGTGACGCTGTGTGATGCGATTTCTTTTTCATACGTACAGCCAAACACACTTCATATATGTACGACTACGAGTACGGGGCAGTCCCGTCATCGGGGTAAGCGGGTGTTGGACAAGTGGTCCATGCAGTGACGCTTTGTGCTGTGATATAAACACATGTTTTGGATGTACGACTACGACTACGTGGTATCTATACATGTAAGACGCAATGAAAACGGGCAAGTCTCATCACGGGGGTCAGCCAGGGTTGTAAAAATGGTCCATGCAGTAATAAATAACACAGCAGCATGATACCTCAGCACCAGTCGCAGTACACACTGGAGGTTGATATATAGCAGTAAACAGAAGCTGAAGTTAACCTGGGTGATGCTGGAGAGCAGTCCCGTGATTGGGGTTAGCGAGTTGTTCATGTAGTGACGCGGTGTACTACTACTGTTACTCATTTTTCATACAACCACATGAACTCTTTGTATTAACGAGTACAAGTAGGGTGCGCAACCTCTTCAGGAATCGCAGTACACGTCGGTCGTAATAGTGTTGATAGCAGCAGTAATAGAGTAGTACCGAACAATATATATACAGCAGGTACTGTCTCTTACCCTTCGTTGTCGGTATTCCGCCGGTAGGCCTTATATAGCAGTATACCGGGGCTTACGCTTACCAGTTGCGACTGTGAATCCCGTTCGTTCCTGTCCCAGTGGTGGTTTCATAGGTGTTAGCAACGTTGTGGTACCAGGCAGGGCTTTGCCCATAAACGACCGCTTTCATTACAACAACAGTGTTAAATTGTACGACTTCCTTTCAAACTTTGGAAATCGACGACAGCTACGTGGCCTTACTATTTTGAACATTCACTGAACGCAAGGTATTCCCATCCGTTGTTGTCGTTTGCAGAAGCCCTGCGAATCAGCCGCCGAGGGCCGCCAAGTCGGCGAGGACATAAACACGAAGTGCACCGGCGACATCAAGGTCGGTGACCTCCTGAAGAAGGCAGGCGACCACTTGCTCGATATACATCCCGCATTCCATTCCCACGGTGCCACGAGGGCGTTCGACATCGAGGTACGTTCTACTCTTATCTTGCGTCCTGTGTGTCACGAGTCGAGACATCCATGTCTCTTGCTCAAGACTAGGGGATGGCGTGCGGATATAGTCTATGAAGTGCGGCTCTTTTTCCGAGTACCAAGAGCAAGTACAACAATACCACAACAATTACTAACAACGAAAGGAGCTCCAATAATTTGGATGGTTACGACGTCTGCTGGAGAGAAGTACCAATACTTTTTTTACACATACTTATCGACGTCCTCCCGCCATGCTTCAACGTTTGTGGACAGATCCACAAGATCATCGACAAAAAACAAGAGTGCAAGGTGCTGGGTACCTCCGCTGAGGAGGAAGAGTCCAAGCAAGCCTGCATGCTCCTTCGGAAGCAATGTTGACAGCACGTTCTTTATAGAACGTTAAGTTGTGGTTTATTATATCAGCATCGTTTTTGGAGAACTATGCCTAAATGCGTGCTCTTCGTCTTTCTGGAATACAAATGTACTTCACATGTTTGCGGTGCGTGCGTTCAAGTTCCTGCTTCCAGCATGTTTTTTTTGGCACTGCGCTCCTTTACATCTTAAGTTGTAGTTTTCCTGTCTCTATCCTTGACAAGCGCGTGCCTGGTGTTTATGCACTGCGATAATTTATTATTGATGATCGACTTAGAGAGAGCTATTAATAAGTAAGTGTACAGGTGCTACCTGAGAGGTGGAAGGATATGCCAAGCAAGTCCTCCGACGTGCCCATCATGGACTGGGCGAATGGATGATAATAACAAACTCATAACCATAATCGTCTCTATCCTGTACCGTTGTACTATATATGGACCTCTTGACATTTTCAAGTCGCCAGTTGCGCCATTTGTGCTTCTTTTCCGCCTTCCTACTGAATGTCCATTCCTCCTTCCGCAAGCGTAGCGGGCGGCGCCCAGCCGCCCGCGAGCGAAGCCCTTGTATTAAATAGTATCATACTCTGGTATGCGTAGCTTCGAGCAAAAAAAGGCTTTCGGGATTTTTTTACAGATGACACTTCTCGACGAGGCGTGGACGGCACTTGTTACCGGGGCATTCCAATTGTGTCCGAGATCCGACCATTTAGCCGTCGGCGTAGGCTCCCACAATGGCCGCTTGGGCAGGGTGACCACCGATCCCCGAGGGTCGAAGGTCAGAGAGGACATACCGGAAAGAAACACGCGCAGACATCAATCAGCCCTGTCGTGAATTAATGCGCGAAAACGCTGGCAGCTCATCGATTTTCGTTGATCCGTCGTAGATTCAGACGTTGAGGCCCCGCGCAGGCGCTACGGCGCGCAGCCGGCGCTTCCACGACGCCGGCCGATGCAGGCGAGGCCGAGGCACGCTCCGGCAAAGAAACCGTGCGGAAAGGCGATCAGAGGCCGGAGAGATGTGCGACACAAATCCGCCTGAGAACTATGATAGGTATATTTATGACCAAGATTGGCGCTAGTTCAAGTACTGCTGTCTACCCCGGATCGCCCTTTCACTGGATAGCCTGCCCTCGCCTTCACGTTGTGGGGAGCGCATGTACCTCTCATGATGATGCGAGTGGACCTAAGACCTACCCACAACAGTCAACGCTCGTCCCTTGGGATCGTCGTTTTTTTTCTTCTACCTGGTACTTGATAAGATGCGTAGATCCTACCACTATGAACCTAATTTTAAGGATCATTAGAATATAAATATTATATAAATCATTTCCTTGTGTTTAAGTCCAAAACTGTACTGGTTTTCTCAGGGGTTATTTTGTCCCCTGACCCCTTTCTATCGATTCTAAAACAAAAGTAGAAACCCATAATTTCGTATTGGTTTGTTTGTGGTGGGGCTTGCACCCTTTCCGCTCGCAAGCTAACTGGTGGACTCTCGACAGGTGCGCGAGGAGGACATTCGGGTGCGCGCTGTCCGCTGAGGTAGGCACTGTCTCCGCGCCCCACAGTTTTTGCGCTGAAAAGTACATCAAGTTAAGGCAAGGGAAGCAAAAATGCATGGCTTGTGGGTTGCGTTCGTTCCTTGGCACCTTCTGCCGGCGATTCCGGAGGGTAGGAAGGGGAAGAAGGGCTAGGCTTGCCTCGCAGATGATCGGACCCAGCGGGTACTCGGAGGAGTTTGTTTGCGTGGTGGTCTGCTCACCGTGTGAGGCATGCTCTGGCATAGTTTGACCTCGATTGATCGTCGTTCACATGCGTTATTTTTGAAAATGACCTTCCTGAATATTGCACGGCGTGTGGTGGTGGAGATTGCACCATCATCAGCTCGTGTTCGTCACTCAGAAGTTCGCAGAAACCAGAAGGATGATAGAGTGGTAGGGGCGAAAACAGCGCTGTATTTTGCGATGGATTAGACGGGGGGGGTCGCGAAGCATAAAGTGTTTCATGGATGTCTTTCTTGGTAGTCGTGGACGTGTCTGTGGTTTGGTCTGTAGGCAAGCTCTGCTCCCTTTGCGTGCTGTTGTTTCGCTTGGCACCCCGCGGACTGTGTACGTCGCGCGTCGCAGCAACATCAGTACTACCAGGTACAGCAGTACTGGTATTTTCGACGGCCTGTAGGACTGAGTAGGACAGCAGCAGCAGCAGTGCTGAACTAGACAGTGCGCTGCGTGCCGCTTGCACCTCTGCTGCTTTTATACTCGTGCGTAGTCGTACATAGCTTCCGTTTTTTATGCTGTCGACTTGTTGCTCAGCAACAGAGATACGGTCTGCTGTGCCTCGGCTCTATTTTGTACCAGTACCTGGTAGAATGGTATACGAGTGTATGCCTGGTACAGCAGTAGTGTTTGGTACTGCGGTGTAAATGGATGTTGCTGCAATAGGTGAACGAATCGCGTTACAAATCCATCTGCGCACCAGACGTCAGTCACCCAGTCCTTGTACGTAGTGGTGCAGTGTACTGGACACCAAACTTGTATCGTAGGTAGACGCAGCCCCACCGCAACTGAGAGATGAGAGACAACGCTATCTTATGCTTTCTTGCATACCTGGTATCGTGCTGTAGACCACCGTACAATACAACACGCACAGATGATAACACACGAATTTACAAGCCGAATTTGTCGACAACATGGAGAGGGTGCAAGCGACGAGCGATGATGGCGGCCTTGGGAGTTCACGTCAGGGAGGCGTGCTTTTGTTCGGTTCCTATCCACTGTAGTCTGCTGCGTCCTTTTTTTCGCTGTTTTGGCCCGAGTCGTGCCCGGAGGAAAGGGCTCGTTGGCGTGTCGCGCGCAGCACGCGCTGCAGGCGTGTTAGCCCCCCGTAGGGTCCCCTGAGGCACCCCGAAGGGCTTTAGGAGATGCGGTGGCGGCTGCCGCCCCTCCGCGTAGGGGCCGGCGGGGGCGTGCCCCCTCCCCCTTTTTTTTCGATACAACGTAAATAAGTGTATTTTCATTTTTTATAAAATATATACGCCCGAAAACCACTCTCGACCAAGTGCGTTTAGAAGCCTGCATCAATTGTTTTTCGCGATACATACGTGAATATTCGCTCAAGAACCACTTGACCCAAGTGCGCGCCTAGACACCTTCGAATATATTTTTCCCTATATACTATTACCTGAAGCCCCCTCCGCCCCCGCCCCCCGCCCCCCCCCGCCACATTCCCCCCCCCTCCCCCACAAGAAGGATTTATAGTTTCCACGCACAAATTGACCTGCCCCACCCGTCCCCTCCCCCCCTCCCGCCCACTTTTGATCAAAATCATGCCCCCACGTCCTTCAAAACTCCGCCCTCCCCTCACCGGTTATTCGACTTACAGTAATCACTTGATAAACTGATGCATTTCCTTCCACAGCTGTCAGATTTTGTCCCCCTCAGAAACGGGTTTTATAGTTTCCGCGCACAGACTGCCTACCATCACCCTGTTGACCCTGATAGCTACACCGTAGTTGCAAGGGGAGTCGCCGACCTATATCCTTAATGAGGACACACAACCCGTAATACGCGCGATCGAAGTATCACACACAGCTTGCAAAGATGAGTTTCGACAATATATTCGATCTCACAGCTGGAGTGTATTTCAATTTTTCCAATATACATACGGCTTACAGCGGAGACGAATAAGGTGCCTCATTTTTTTTTCTCGCCTGCCAATAAAGAAACGCGGAGCACGTTTTTTCGCGGAGCACCTTCCGTCGCCTGCTGCGCAAAACCTCAATTTTGACCAGATCGTTGCGCCAGTGCATCCGCTAGTTAATGCCCTACCTGGTACTTGATACGTACCTGGGACAGCAGCATCACGGCATCAAACTATCAGTGTTGAAATATGAAATCGGTCATACTACTACCGCTGTGTAGTATCGTGTACAAGTACTTGGTATCAGTTATGACGTATCGATCTATAATATTACGCCTGTCTCTCGGTTTTGCTGAGTTAAATCGACACACGACGCGTATGAAAATACCTGGAAGTGTGGTGAGCGAAAGCTTTATTTTTCCCCATCCGCCGGAGAATGAAAAAAAATAAAAAAAAAACAAAAAAAAAATATTTGTATTGCCGGATGATTATAAAACTAAACGACCACCGTTTCACGTCGGCTTCGGTGACGAAACGGGGTGCTTTGCAGGAACCATGGCGTCTAAGTTCTGGGCTCACGAATCGGGGGGGTCAGGCTCGGAGTCCGACTCGGACTCGGACTCCGACTCCTCCATGGGCGGCGGGGGTGGCCCGGCCGGCGCCCGGCGGATCTGGGCCGTAGACTCCGACAGCGAGTCGGAAGAGGAGGTAAGGTGTCCGTGCTGAAAACAGGCAACACAATAACAGGGACCTTGATGGAAAACGACTAGCGTCGGTGGTTTGGTTCCATATATTTTTGTTGTTGAGGAGGGCGGTGGCTCTGGGCGGCGGCTCTGGGCGGTGGCTCTGGGCCGTCGACTCGGACAGTGAGTCGGAAAAGGAGGTGGCCCGTTTGTCAGCTGCAGGCTGTGTTAAAAACACACAATCGGGGGGGAAAAGCAACTTGAGGAACTGCTGTGGTTGGCTTTGCGGCGGCGGCGGCTGTCGGCATGGTTCATTCATCGAAAAGGACCTAACTCGACCCTAAAAAGCAAAACGAAACCAGGCCGGCCCATGTTGCTGACAAAACGGCAGATATATTAGCGTGTTACTCGTAATGTTTGGGATATTGATAGATGTAATTGTGATAGTTTGCAAGGTCGTAGCGTTGCTGCTGTTGGGCGGGCGATTATGGGGTATGGTTTCATGTGCAGTTGGTAAGGACGGGCAGGAGAGGGAGGGACTCGGACAGCAAGTCGGAAGAGGAGGTGAGCTGACAGCAGCTAGCTGTGCTGCAAAAATCAAAACGAGCGCGGCTCCCTTTTAGTAGCTGAAAACTTGGAGTGGTAAACCCTGTTTTATGTATTTTACAAATAACGGCATGTACCGGGGGGAAGAAGGGAAGGTACCTGCCACCACGGCTTGTCCAGAAGGTCGCGGAGGGTATAATTTCTTCACGGGTTGATTTACCCGTAGAGGTGATGGAAAATAGCGAACAGAAGTGGCGAGACGGCCGAAGATGCGAGTATAGGCGTTGGTGTTGCCGGTTCTGGGGTATGGTTCCTTGTGCTCACGGGGATGTTGGCCAGAAGGGGCAGAAGGACTCCGCCAACGAGTCGGAAGAGGAGGTGAGCTGTCAGCTGCGGGCTGTGTTAAAATAAGGTAAAACGAGCACGGCCCCTTACAGTGGCATTACGGCTATGTATTTCGTACCAGAAAGGCATATAGGGGAATGGCTCCATGTGCTTACCGGTATGTTGGTGTTGAGAAGAGGGGGGGACTCGGGCAGCGAGCCGGAGAAGGAGATGAGCTGTCAGCTGCGGGCTGTGCTAAAATAGGTAATACAAGCACGCCCCCCTTTGGTGGCAAGATGGCGAATCGGAGGAGGAGGAGGAGGAGGTGGGCTGTCAGCTGCGAGCTGTGGTTAAAAATACGAAAGACAAAACGAAAACGGCCCCCCTTCAGCGGGAAGGCGTGCAAACCACGCCGTGTCTACACACCCTTGCGGACGGTAGAAGCGATCGTTGCAGGAAATACTCGGGAAAGCGCTAGACTCGGGGATTCCTGTTCTTTTCATACCATGGACACGTCGCTCGGCGGTTACGCTACGCTCTCCGCATTTTCGAGAAAAGGAGCGTGGAAACTTGTGTCGGAGGGGGTGTTATGATCCGTGTGGTACGGTAGACCAACTATTAATAGTCAAAAGCCATGATTTTTTTTTTGATCGCCTCCGTTGTATTTGTAGTGTCACGCGAAATCCAAGAAAGTACGCACAACGTGCGGAAGTCCGCCTCATACGAAAGTGGTTCTAAATAGATTGCAGCCCAGACCACCCTTCATGCGACTCGCCGAACACCTCACGGCGCTTCGCGCTGGGTGCACGACGCGATGTCTGCCTGGTCGGTGAAAACTCGACGTGCTCCCTCCCGGCATTGTAGTAGTCCGAGGGTCTAATAGCTATGGTCTTTAATTTAAGACTCCGGCTTTGCATGAAATGAGCACCCCCCCCTCCCTTCTTTTTTGCGCCCTTGCACCGTTGCGCTTTGGCTTACCCCCATGGCAGGTGCGTGTGGTGAAGTCCGCGAAGGATAGGTCGTTCGAGGCTATCCGCACCACCGTGCTCAAGATCCGCAACCATATCAAGATCAACGACTGGAACGGCATTCAGGCGGACTTCGACGAGTGCAATAAGCACGTCGAAAAGAGCAAGGTGGGCCTTTGAACGCGGCGTGGACACGGGGGTTGTTTTGGTTTGGGGGGAGGGAAGGGGCGCGCCTCCACGTTTTGGGGTTGTGTTGCAGGGGAAATGTGTAGGTGACGTGTTTGGCAGTGTGGTAGAACAGGTTGAATGTTGCGTGCGCGTTGATGTGACTTGTGGGAGTAGGTGGCGATGGCCATCGCTTTGCGTATATTTGCTACCATTATTAGTGATTATAGTTTGCTCTCGATGGTCAGTCACCCCGGCAGCATCCATGGGATTCGTATGCCTTCAAATAATGATATATCTGTAAAAGCGAGCGGCCTGTATATCACGCAGCTTGCCAACATGCCTTGCCAATATTAGTTTCGACCCTTAACTGTATCGAACTCACAGCTGACGTATTTAGAAATAGTTTTATGAAGTACTCGGAATCACTGCTGCTGTAGTACAGGATGTATGTGTAGCAGCGCTGATATACATGTGTAAATGGGCTATAAATGTTGAATGAACTTATCATACCTTGATGTCAGTTCTTGGGAGAACTTTTTACACGTTTTGTTTTTATCACTAATGGTTTTACCCACGCGTAAGGATTCACTACTTTGGAATTAGTGCACGACGTATTTTTGTGGCCGTGTTGTACGAAGGGTATATACATGGGTAAAAGCGTAAAAACGCACGGCCGGAGCATCACGCCGCTTGCAAAGATGTGTATTCCCCGTTGAATTGATCGAACTCAGATCGCTACTACTGGCAAGGCGATAATTTAACCAAGAGAAGTATCCAAACGTTTTTTTGAGTAATTGTGCTGATGGATTTTCGTACCGTCGCTGCGGGCGCAAAAAACTTGAAAGAAGACTTCATTTTTCTGGTTCTTTTTAGCCAGGCGGCCCAGTTGGTAAACTTTCATCAAGCCTCGGTCAACGTTGTCAACCAAACACGATTGGCCTTCGATTTCGAGATACAGACAACCCACGGCCAACCTTCTTCGCTCCGGACAAGGTCATTTGAGTGTACTTGACAGCGCGGAAGAGTTCATGTTGATCCATCATATGTGTATTTTGCACCCGTTGAAAACTAAACAGGGCTAATCATTGCATGTGCCTTTCTGCGGCTAATTTTGTGAGCAGGTGATGATCGCCAAGGAGGGTGTGCCTTCTTTCTACGTGAAGTTGCTGGCCAACCTCGAGGACCTGCTGGCGGCGACCCTAAAGGACAAACCGGCCGTAAAGAAGATGAGCGCGACGAACACCCGGTCCCTCAACCGCATGAAGCTGCAGCTCCGCAAGCACAACAAGACGTGGGTTGGGATGCCCCTCTTCGCTTTTTTGTTTTCGTTTTACTTCATTGTTTTTGTTTCTTTGTTTTTGTGTTTAGTTTGTTTTCGATTATTTCGTTGTTGTTGTTGTTGTTGTTGTTGTTGTTGTTGTTGATGTTGTTGTTATTCTTTTTCGTGCTTTTTTTCTTGCGTCATGCCCGCGGGCTCGCTTGTTGTCGTACCGCGCCGCGCTGATTGCGTTTTGTTTGGAGTGCTTTTGCCAATGTTGTTGATGTTGCTGCTGTTTTTTGTTATGCTGAATGCTCGCAGCTACGAAAAGGAGATCGCCGACTTCCGCACGAACCCTTCCAACTACGCCGACGACTCTGAGTCGGATTCCGATTCGGACGATTCGGATTCCGATTCGGATTCCGAAGATTCTTCGGACGAAGATTCCGATTCGGATGACGCCGAAGATTCGGACGCGGCGGAATCGGACGACAGCGACGACTCGTCGGACGATGCCCGCGACGCTAAAGCCAGCAAGCCTGTGAAGCCTCAGAAGGTGGGGGGTTGTGTTGTGTTGGATTGCGTTCAATTCCATTTGATGGTATTCGTGGCATTCGCTACGGAGTAAAGTCGCGCGATAGCGTCTGTCGTATTCGAGGCGGAGTGCTATCGCAAATGGCCGTGATGAAAAGCTAATTCCTCGTTTTCGACGCGTGTCGCTGCAAAAGCGGGACGTGCGTGAGACCAAACGTTGCTTATCCAGCACTTCTGAGCTTTTTGCTACGATGCGTACTGCTACCCGCTCTTGCACTGCCTCAAGGTGTATGTAGGTCTCGATTTTTCCAACCGAATACCTATTTAATACCGGTAGTACCCAAACTCTCCCTACACGCACATTATTTTTTTCGTTTTTGTTTTTGGATCAGATAACTTTTTGTTTCCATCTTCTGTACGAGCAGCGGTGACAGGTGTAGCTCCTGCCCCCCCCCCCGGTGCACGCTTTCCTTCGTTGCTTTTGCTGAAAGGGTTCAATACACCACTGCTTGTCGATTTTTGCATGAAATTATTATCCTCGATGGCTTCCTGTCGAGTCCCCTCCAGGGTTTGGACATGTTTGGCGTTTCGCGTTGGCAATACTCTGTACCAGGTGTATGTACAATTCGACGCGAGTCGACGAGGGAAGAAAATGCTGAATTCTTCTCGCGATAAAAATGAAGGCACGTATCGTAGCGGGGAGACGGGAGGAGGGCCCGCTATGTGACCCCGGATCTTACTTACTACTGGGAGGGAGCGCGAGAGTAGAGCAAGGATAATAAATGGGATGAAGAAAAATAAAACAGAATACAAGGAAATTAATAGCAGTGGTGCCGCCGTGAAGCCCGGTAGATCTGACGTCGATGTAGACTCGATGCACACCAAAAGCCGTGACGACAAGCCAATTCCTCGTTTCCGATGCGCATCGCTGCAAAAGCGGGACGAGCATGAGACCAAACGTTGCTTATCCAGCACTTCCGAGCTTTAATTGAATGCTACCCGCTCGTACCTAATAGCTTGGGCCTCTTTAATTTCTTCGGAAAGTCTGTTCATTCCCGTAGCCCGATGTAGGTGCCGTAGTAAAGCATGCACGAAGTGTTACTTTTGCCGATTGCGGACATGACGCATCCGAGCCGTGACGACAAGCTAATTCCTCGTTTCCGAGGCGGCTCGCTGCAAAAGCGAGACGCGCATGAGACCAAACGTTGCTTATCCAGCCCTTCTGAGCTTTGACTTAATGCTGCCCACCCGTACTTTGTAGGTTAAACGTTCTTCTCATCTTTGGAAGAAAGTTTTTTTTTCCCCCCTGTAGAATTGCCGCAAGTATTTGATTTTTTTTGTCGATGACGGACGTGACGCACCCAAGCCGTGACGATAAGCTAATTCCTCGTTTCCGAGGCGTCTCGCTGCAAAAGTGGGACGCGCATGAGACCAAACGTTGCTTATCCAGCACTTCCGAGCTTTGATTGAATGCTACCCGCTCGTAACTCGTTGCTTAGGCCTCATTAATTTCTTCTGGAATCTCGGTTTTTATTTCAGTAGCCCGATGTAGTTGCCGTAGTAAAGTACGCACGAAGTGTTGTTTTTGTCGATAGCGGGCACGACGCACCCAAGCCGTGACGACAAGCTAATTCCTCGTTTCCGATGAGCCTCGCTGCATAAGCGGGACGCGCATGAGACCAAATGTTGCTTATCCAGCACTTCTGAGCTTTGACTTAATGCTGCTACCCAGACCCGTATCTCATAGGTTAAACGTTCTTCTCTTCTTTAGAAGGAAGGCCTTTTTTTCCCTGTAGGGTTGCCGCAGGTATTTTTTTTTTTTTTTGTCGATGACGGACATGACGCACCCAAGCCGTGACGACAAGCTAATTCCTCGTTTCCGATGAGCCTCGCTGCATAAGCGGGACGCGCATGAGACCAAATGTTGCTTATCCAGCACTTCTGAGCTTTGACTTAATGCTGCTACCCAGACCCGTATCTCATAGGTTAAACGTTCTTCTCTTCTTTAGAAGGAAGGCCTTTTTTTCCCTGTAGGGTTGCCGCAGGTATTTTTTTTTTTTTTTGTCGATGACGGACATGACGCACCCAAGCCGTGACGACAAGCTAATTCCTCGTTTCCGATGAGCCTCGCTGCATAAGCGGGACGCGCATGAGACCAAATGTTGCTTATCCAGCACTTCTGAGCTTTGACTTAATGCTGCCTACCCGTACTTTGTAGGTTAAACGTTCTCCTCATCTTTGGAAGAAAGTTTTTTTTTTTCCCCTGTAGAATTGCCGCAAGTATTTGATTTTTTTTGTCGATTAAGGACGTGACGCACCCAAGCCGTGACGACAAGCTAATTCCTCGTTTCCGACGCGTTTCGCTGCAAAAGCGGGACGCGCATGAGACCAAACGTTGCTTATCCAGCACTTCTGAGCTTTTTGTAGTGATGCTATGATACTACCCGCTGGTATTATATACGACTCCGGAGTGTATTTTGTTACCCTGGCTCTTGCCTGTCCAAGGCTTTTGCATTTATTTTTCCGGCACACATGTCATAGCTCCATGCACGTCCTATAGGAAAGCAGCAATTGTTGTATTTGTTGTTGTTGCTGTTGTTGTTGTTGTTGTTGTTGTTGTTGTCGTTGTCGATGACGGACATGATGCACCCAAGCCGTGGCGACAAGCTAATTCCTCGTTTCCGACGTGTCGCTGCGAAAAAGGGACGTGCATGAGACCAAACGTTGTTTATCCAGCATTTGCGAGCTTATCGTCGTGCCACCGTCGCTCCTCATGGGTCATACGAGCTGGATTGGCCAAAACGGAATATACAGGGTGGAACGGGTTTGCCGACCCGGTTTTTACGAGTTTTATCCTGTGAAATTTTAACAGGTCACTGCTTACAACATTTCTAGTAGAATAACGCCTGCGGTTTTCCTTTTTTTTTTTTTCCTTGGGTTAGATATATATTACTGGATTAGGGAATATTTGTTTTGCGATGAAATGATGTAAAAATATATAAAAATATAAAACTGCAGTCGTGATTCTAATTGAAATACCGATAGCAATCACGTGTCAAAAAATCAGGTTTAAATTCGTAAAAACCGCGCCGGGAATTGCAAATATTGTTTCGACCCCAGGAACATGGGTGACGTGGGATATCACCCCCCCCTTGGGCTATTATAAAACCTAGAAATCTGTCCATCAAGAACAATGCCAAACGTCACAAGGGTGGGAGGAGAGCAGCTGGGCGCCATGCTGTCGCTCTAGTGTGTGCGAGCTGCGTCGTGTGTGCGTCCGCTGCTGCCGTGCTGCTGCTCTGCTTCTGTGCATTCCAAAAAAAGAGCTTATTCCGCCGCAAAAATAACGGTTTCAGTTTTTTTTTGCAAGTCTAAAATCTATATGGAATACGGTGGATTCCTTTGGTTTGATCAAAGTGCACCAAAGGCGACGTCAGAGAGCACACGCAAACGCGCCGTGCTTGGCTGAAAACACCGATATGCTGAACACAGCCTAATTGTTTTTTATTACCAAGTTATGAGTGGACGAACGATTGTGACTTTACTGGCCAATCCAGCTCGTACCTATTCCCCGATTCGGATTAGGATTCGGAAGTTTAGCTCGTGCTAGTATAATCTACAGCAGTGCATGGTACGAGTATAACCCACATCTGGATGACCCCCCCCCCCTCCCTCCCCGAATTGACTCGTTTTTTTCCGAATGGTGACTAAAATCCCTCGCAGAACTTGGAGGAAATGGATTCGGACGAGTGGTCTTCCGATTCTGATTCCGATTCGGACTCCTCGGGGAGCGAAGACGAGGGCGATATGCTCAAGGGCCGTGCGAAGTGGCTAAAGAAGACGGATGACACGTCGGACATCAAGAAGCGGAAGGACGAGAAGAGGGCGGCTAAGGTCGAGGACGGGAAGAAGCGCAAGGAAAAGGTGAGTCGGCGTGGTTTCTCCCTCGGTATCATCACCTTTCTTTTTTTCTTGTCCTTTTTCTTTTTTGCTTGTTAATGTATGAACACGGATAATTGCTTTGTCTTTTTGTTGTGTTTCTATTTTTCTTGTCGTTGTTGGGTCCCTTTTTTTTTTGCCCCCTACTGTTTTGTTGTTGCTCAGTCTTTTGTTCTAGTTTTAACTTGTTCCTTGTTTTGACTGACTGTTGTATGCTTGCAGCTCTCGTTATTCTTGGTCCTGATTCCTTTTTCTGATTTTCTTTCTTGTCTGCCCATTGTGTGGTCTCGCCGTCTGTCCGTCCAGGCTATCGTCATCGCTGGCAAGGACAAGGGCCCGCCCCTAAAGCTCGACCTCGACATGACCTCCGAAGACCTGGAGAGGAAGCTGAGGGAGTGCCTCGCCAGTCGCGGACGAAAGGCTACCGACCCCAAGGTCAGCACTTAGTGCTCAATATTCGGTACTCAATACTTGACAATCGTTACTCGACTCAATACTCGACACTCGTTAATTGATACTCGATTATCATATTACTAATGGCAGTCAATACTCAATACACGCCGCTCATGACTCGATCCTCAATACCTCGCCAGTCGCGGACGCAAGGCTGCCCGCTCCCATGGTCAGCGCTCAGTACTCTGTCCTCGGCACTCACTGCTCGACGCTTAGTATGCGTTCATTTGATACTCAAATGTTCAATACTCGATATTCAGCACACGAAACGCAGTCATGTAGACCCAAAGGCACTCACTGCTCGACACTTAGTATGCGTTTATTTAATACTCAACGCTCAATACTCGATATTCAGTACACGAAACGCAATTATCTAGACCCAACACCCAATGCTCGATACTCGATACCTGGTGCGTGTAATGAATTACAGGTACACTAAATTACCCTAGCCTAACCCACTCTACCCGACCTTGCCTTCGGTTTCCTTACCCTACCCTACCCTACCCTACCTCATCTCACAACACGCGTCATTATTTGTTGCCTTACGTTGCCTTCCCTTACCCTACCCTAGCCTATACCTTATATCACAACACGTGTTATTTTCGATCGCAACAGGATGTCCTCCGTCAGCTGAGCGTCCTGGCCTACGTCGCGCGCCGCCTGGGCCCAGTCCGAGAGATCCCTATCATCATGTACCTCGTCTCCGCCATGTTCGACACCCTTCGCAACATCGACGAGTACATGGAGACGTCCATGTGGAAGAGCTGCAGAGGTTACATCAACCGGGTAAGCAATCACCAATGACCCTCTGGTTTTGGCAAAGACGGGTGCTGCAGCAGGGATCATCGTTGCGATCAAGTTTTCTGAGGGTCCTTCCCCGCTTGAGAAAATCCAACAACCGCGTGAACACCACAGACGAAAAGTAGTACTGGCTGTGGGATAGCTGCGAGTTAGCTTGACTTGACTTGATGTCCAGGTATTTACTTGCGTGACGAAATAAACGGACTGCCTGGTATTAATAACGGAGTTGCCAGGTATTTGTTTATAACAAAAAAAAACGCCTTTGAGCTTGACCTACCGACCCTTCCGACCTACGGACCGATTGACCTCTGCCCCCCCCCCCCCCCCCCTCCTGGTGCTCTACCGACCGTTCAACCCCTGCCCGTTTCCTTTACCACTTTTGGTTAGTTTGTTTTTCCTGGCGGTATTCTTCCACTCCACAGTGACTAGAGCCTGTCCTGTGACCACGGACTTGATTATGCGAGTTCATGTGAGAGCAACCCCTTTCCCTTCCCTGTGATGCCTGACCGACCGTCCAACCTACCAACCGTTCCGCACTACCGACTGTTCCACCTCTGCCCCCTCTATACAGGTGGCCGACTTGCTCGACGCCCGACCCGAGCTAACCCTCGGCCAGCTCGGAAACGAGGTCGTGGCCGACCTCCTCCAGGCCGGGGGAGGGGCAGAGGTTAGCCAGTCCGACGTGACGGACGTTATTGCCGAAGTCGAAAAGACGGGCGTCCTGAAGGTTGTGGGTTCGCTGTCGCTCTATATGATCCGCCTCGGGGATGAGTACACGAAGTCCCTGCAGAGCATCAACCCTCACACCCAGGAGTATATTGGCCGGCTGAAGGATGAGTCGGTGGTGGTGGAGCTCGCGGCGAAGGTCCAGGGGTACTATGAGCGCCAGGGGGAGATGGGGATTGTTGCGGACCTTGCTCTTCTTCAGGTGGGGGTTGGGGTGGGGGCAGGGTAGGGTAGGGTAGGGTAGGGTGGGTGTTGGAGATGGCGAGGATGGTCCAGAGGTACTATGAGAGGAGGGTGGGTGGTGGAGCTTTATGAGAGGAGGGTGGGTGGTGGAGCTTGCGAGGAAGGTCAAGAGGTACTATGAAAGGCGCGGGTAAATTGTCATTGCTGTGGACCTGGCTCTTCTTCGAACAGGTAGGGGTGCGAGGGGTAGGGTAAGGCGGGGGTGGAGTAGGGCGGGGTGGTGTTTCTTGCTACGGTATCGCTCCGCGCTGCTCTTTCTACTGTAATTTGCTTTGTTTCGCTCTGTCAAGATTTTGTGAACGAGTTGGATTTGGTGTGGACTGGGGGGTGAGGTTCAGGCTATGTTTCGGTGGAGGTCTACCCTTTGTTTCACGGCTTTGCCCTGGTCGCAGGAATGGTTTATCTTCTTCCGACCCTCACCCCTCTCTTTCTCACTGCCTTCCTCTTTTTCCTGTCGTCGGCTCGCCCTTGCCTTCTCACCAGGCTGAGCACCTGTACTACCAGCACGAGTCCATCGCCCGCGCCGTCCATAAGGCCCAGGCGTTCACCAACAAGTTCGGTAAGGCGGAGGACCTCCACCCGGCGTGCACTGTCTCTTCCGCCTCCGTCCCCTCGGATGGCGCATTGGACGTCAGCAAGGGACATCCCGCTGCGTTCCTGGGACAGCCCGTCGTGGACCATGAACATGTGAGGATGCGTTTGGAATATTCGGTAGGCATTGTGGCGTGGCCTCATCGGGGCAGGGGGCAGGGACGCGGGGCGGCGGGGCGTACTCATGTAGTTGTTTGCCTCTAGTCGTTTGACCGTTCACCACGTATCTCTTTCGAGATGAAGGCTTGGGGGGTGGGGGCTAGGGGAGGAGACAGGGGGGGGGGGGGGGGGGGAGGGGCCGTACTCATTTGTTGCTCGCCTTAGTCTTTTGACCATACCATTGACCACGCATCCCTTTCGAGACGAAGCACCGTTCATTCCTACTCCAAATAGACACCTCCAACGTTTCGGCGCTCACTACGCTTTTTTCATGTATTACATAAAACTGTTTGCTTATCCTATCCCCGTCCTGTTTCGCCGTTTGTGGCCACCATCTATCTCCTAGGATAGCGATTTGTCTACCAAACTCTTCCATGTCACATTCGTCTTATTTCGTCATTTCCTCTAACGCATCCCGTCCCTCCCTGTATATTTCACATTCTCCTCTTATGTGAGTCCTAATCTATAATGTTGTGCCACACGGGCACGTGTGTGCGTCCATGTCCTCCTCCCAACTACTGGTATATCTCTTTCTTCTTTCTGGTAGGTCCAGGTCCCCTACACGAAATCGCCGTTTTAGCGGGGAGGTATTTGTGAGGGTTGGCTGGAGAGGATTTTATTTTTATTTTTTTGGCAGGCGCGGGTCCGGGGTGTCCGGGAATTAGCTGTTAAGAACTCTGTTTCGGTAATTGTGTTTCTGACTCTCCCCCTCCCCCTCTTGACGCGGTTTGGTTTATATTGGGTTGACTCTTTTTTTGTCTTATTTTTCTGTGTCTTCGCCCGTCGTTCGGTGGTTCTCGCACTCTCGCAGGCGGACTACACGGAGCAGCTGCGGCAGCTGTGCGTGACGGTGTACCAGCACGGCAACGACCGCTGCCGCACCCGCGCCATGCTCTGCCACATCACACACCACGCGCTCCACGACCGCTTCTACCCGGCCCGCGACCTGCTCCTCATGAGCCACCTCCAGGACAACATCAGCCAGGCCGATATTGCCACCCAGATCCTGTACAACCGAATGATGGTGACGCTGGGCCTCTGCGCCTTCCGCAAGGGGCTCGTGAACGATGCCCACGACTGCCTGAGGGATGTGTGCTCCTCACGCGTTAAGGAGCTGCTCGCTCAGGGAGTCCAGATTAACCGTTTCCAGGTCCGTTTTTGGTGTGTTTTTAGGCTCTTGGGGGGGCAGGGCGGTTGTTTTCCTGTTTCGAGGGGTCATGTTTTTGACTGACGCAAACTTGGAGCTCTCGTCTTCTCCCGGTGTAATTGTTCGCTCACACGATGCGCCTCCCCGCCGCCGGTCGCCCCTCCCCCTTTCCCTCGAAGGATTACACGCCCCCCCCCCCCCACACACACACTCACATCTGCCTCCTCCCTTTCCCCCTACGTATTTCTGCCACCTCGTCGCCCATCCCCTCTTCTTCCCGTCTCTCCACCCCCACTTCTCTCTTCTACCTTCCGCCTCACCCGCTCCGCTTTTGTGATGTTTGAAAGTCTCCCCCTCTCCCCCCCTCCTCCCCCTTTGCCCACACGCCTTCCTGGTATTTTAAAACTCCTCCCTCCCCCCCTCCTTTACATCCCCCGTGTTCCCCTCTGCCTTCGTACTATCTGGAACTCCTAACGTTTTTAGGACAAGAACCCTGAGCAAGAGAAGGCGGAGCGCCGAAGGCAAACCCCTTACCACATGCACATCAACCTCGACCTGCTGGAGTGCTGCCACCTGACGAGCGCGATGCTCCTCGAGGTGCCGAACATGGCCCAGGAGTCGACGGAACTGCGCAGGCGCGTCATGTCCAAGCACTTCCGCCGCTACGTCGATTTCTTTAACCACCAGGTACAGTACGCCACCATTTTGGATCTGTAGGCTAGGCTCAATGTGAATGAAGGGACTTTCATTTTGGACCATGCTCAAAAGTTCCCGCGCCATCTTTTACCGTGTCCCGCCCTTTCTTGCCTACCCTACCCTACGTAACCCTACCCACCCTGGCTTGACGCCACTCTAACCTTGGACACCACCTTACGCGACCTTGTCCTATCCTACCCTACCCTGCCATGTCCTTAGGATACCTTGCCCTACCCTACCCTGCCCTACCCTACCCTACCCTGCCCTACCCTGCCCTGCCCTGCCCTACCCTACCCTGCCCTGCCCTACCCTACCCTGCCCTACCGTACCCTACCCTACCCTTCCCTGCCCTACCCTGCCCTACCCTACCCTGCCCTACCCTACTCTTACCCTACCTTACCCGACCCTACCCTACCCGACCATACCCGACCATACCCTGCCCGACCCTACGCTAGCCTACCTTACCCTACCCTATCTTACCCCACCCTACCCTACCCTATCTTGCCCCACCCTTACCCTACCCGACCCTACCCTGCCCGACCATACCCTACCCGACCCGACCCTACGCTACCCTACCTTTCCCCACCCTACCCTATCTTACCCCACCCTACCCTACCCTATCTTACCCCACCCTACCCTACCCTATCTTACCCCACCACTACCCTACCCTATCTTGCCCCACCCTAACCCTACCCTTACCGTACCCGACCCTACCCTACCCGACCATACCCTACCCGACCATACCCTACCTGACCCGACCCTACGCTACCCTACCTTACCCTACCCTACCCTATCTTACCCCACTCTATCTTACCCCTCCCTACCCTACCCCTACCCTACCCTACGCTACCCTACCTTACCCTACCCTAGCCTATTTTTCCCCACCCTACCCTAACCCTCCCCTCCCCTCCCCTACTCTGTATGACACCACCCTCGGAAGGTCTTCACCGGGCCGCCCGAGAACATCCGTGACCACGTTATCGCCGCCGCAATGAGGTTGATGGAGGGAGACTGGAAGCGCTGCTCGGACCTCATCCTTGGGTACGTTACGGGAGTTGTGGTGTGACCAGAGACGAGGTTTCGGGGAGGGGGCTGAGGAAGTGTTTGTGTATATGGCTTGGCCTAAAACATAAGATGAAATAGCCGAACAACCAATGCACGAAAAGCAAAAGCGTAAAAAAACAACACCGTCCTACATACTAGAGGTAAAATCCACATGGAATTGGGGTTATAATCATTTTACCGCTAAAAAAATGATCCCACACTGATTCCAAGTGTTTTGTCCCCTTAAACATGAGTGATTCTCGAATTTCATCCTTGGGTACGTACTTTCCGAGAGTTGTGGTGCCGAGGCGGGGTGTCCGGGGGGGGGGGGCTGAAGTTGTTTTGTTTTGTTTATAGGTTTTGCTTGGGGTTAACCCTTACACGATGTTAGGGGTCCCCCAATGAGGCGGGTATCCCGATATAAGGCGGTATCCCGATACAAGGCGGTATCCCGATATCAGGCGGCATCCCGATATAAGGCGGTATCCCGTTTTAAGGCGGCATCACGATATAAGGCGGCATCCCGATATAAGGCGGTATCCCGATATAAGGCGGCATCCCGATATAAGGCGGTATCCCGATATGGCGGTATCCCGGTATAAGGCGGCATCCCGATATATGGCGGTCAAAATCGCTTGGCGTTCACGACTGGGAAATTTTGCACTCATGACGTGGAATTAATACGGCGGGTTCCCTTAATAAGGCGGTCGCATTGCTCTGGCGTCTGGCACACCACAACCTTAATGGGGGGGACCCCTGTTAATAGCTGCGCTTTAAGAAACGATCCCACTCTATTTCCCAGTTGTTTTGTCCCTAGCAAATGGCTGTGGGTTCTGAATGAATCAATTAAGGGGGTGTTTTTTTTTTCATCTTGTGCTTTTCATGTGTTGTGTTGTTTTGTTTGTATTGGCGAATATATTCCGACTTGTTCCGCAACCTCTTGGCTGTGCCAAGTCTTCCCGAGTGATGCTTACGTCAAACCAACAAATCCACAAACTCTGTTGAGGACAACACACTGAACGTTTGACGGGAGACAGACACGACAGGCAGGGGTCACGTGGCCTTATGCTTTATCAGGGCTTTGAGTTCGGAGCGAACCTCAGATATACGTACCATGCTTCAGTAATTCACGTAAAGGGGGAGTATTCATATTTATGGCTTGGAGTCATAAACGCGATCTACGATAAGTACAAGGTAGCAAGCATATATACTGCGTGTTGCGCAACCTCTTGTCTGTGCCAAGTCTTCCCGAGTGATGCTTACGTCAAACCAACAAATCCACAAATTATGTTGAGGACAACACACCAAACGTTTGACGGGAGACAGACACGGCAGGCAGGAGTTACGTAGGTGCAAGACCCCCCTTTGTGATGTTCTTGGCTTGGGATCCCGAACGTTTCGCATTTTGAGAAGGGGGGGAAAAAAAAAGTCGTAAACACCAGAGGAAAAACACTTCGCCACCGCGCGTGTAACACCCACTAGCCCGAAGGCGTTATGGTTGGGTCTAGTGGGAGCATGGGATGCTTTTGCACGATGCCTGTTTGTGGTGTAGGCTCGTTTCGCGTTGGTTTGCGTTGTGCCTATGATGATGACGGTTTTTAGTAGGACGCGGCATGACACAGACGCAGACCGCCTACTTGCAGGTCGCGTTCTATACGCGCACGCCGCGAAAGGCATGCGAAACCCTTTGTATCCCTTATCGACATCCTAGATCCGACGGCTTGCTAGGCTCCCAGGACAAAACTGTGACGGGTTCTGGTACTGGTGCTAACGGACGACTGGGTGTTTATTGTTGTTTTTTTCTCATGTTCATATGTACCAGTATGGGATCTTACTTTTGTGTTGATTCTCTGGTTAATATGTCTGTTGTTTTGTTTTGCGTATGTGACGCATGTTGCCGTAAAGGTGTACCTTGTGGCCTGCTGAGGTGTACCTTTTGATTTTCTACTCTATACCTCACGCAAAACCGGATTTGGAGAAACAAAGGGGTACGAGTACCCGATTGAGGCAAACAATCCCACGGCCAAGATGTGAAATACAAAACATATTGCCAATACAAGAATAAAATGCAGTCGATTTTGTTTTGTTTTCCCCTTTTAGAGCCCCAAAAACCACCTCCCTATTTGTACTAATGCCGTGCAATTCCCCCCCCCCCCAAAGAAACGGGTTTCCATTTGTAAAGGCGGTATAACCCTTCAGAGGCCCAAAATCCCTCCCTATACCACTAATTTCAGGTATTTTTTTTCCCAAAAAGGTGTCCAGTTGTCATATGGAATTAAGGAGCCCCGGTCATGCCCGGTCATGCAGAAACCGTTTTCAGCTCAAACGCGCTATTAATATAGTACCTCTAGCGTAGCGCGCGCAATGTATTGTGCGTATTCCGTGCTTGCGCCGCCCCCCCTCTGCCATGCGTTTCTCAGATGATTTTCTACGTCAAACCAACAAATCCACAAACTCTGTTGAGGACAATAGACACCTGACGTTTGACGGGAGACGTGACAAGACAGGTTCGACGTGGGGCTTTTGCGCGTGTAAGACTGCACGGGGAGCGATCTCAGGATACGTTTTTTTTAGGGTTTCCGTTGCGAGGGCGTGTTTGTTGTTCGTGCTGCTGTAAAACGAGCTGTCTGTCTGTGGTCGATGCTTGCTTGCGCGATTTAGTAACGGGATTGGTGGTGTTGCGGATGCTCTGCCGCGATTTTTCTATATGTAATGTTTGTAGTTATGCATCTCGGGTTGGTTCTTGTGTTTTGTTCTGTTTGTTTTGGCGTGTGTACTTGGTGTTGCGGCCCCCCTGTCTGCTGTGTCAAGTCTTCCCGAATGATGCTTACGTCAAACCAAAATATCCACGAAAAATCTCGGCGGCAAGTACACCGGGTATGTTGAGGACAAGACACCTTACGTTTGACGGGATACCCATACAAAAACGAGTCTCACGCAGTTTTCCCTTACTTGTTGTGCATTTTGTAGTTCGGTTGGTCCATTGTTGTCGCCCTTGCAGCAGCAGTCACATCAGCAGGGCGTCGTACTGCGTACAATAAGTCAGCTCTCAACGCGCAGAGCACAAAACTTGAAAAGAGGAAGCTAATTTTTTACACGCGAAAAGCTAGCAAACGGCCCCCGCGTGTTCCGCCAGGGGCTTGGAATTGCCCCGGGCCGCCAGAAACAAATTCCCAGCTTTGTCTTTTCCAGGTGTTGCGTGTTGTGTGTATTCCGTGTTGTGCCGCGGTCCGCCTGTCAAGTTTTCCCGAGTGATGCTTACGTCAAACCAACAAATCCACAAACTCTGTGGCGATCGCCTCGGGTATGTTGAGGACAACACACGTTACGTTTGACGGGATAATGAAAGACAATGAGACAGAACGGGCGCTGCGTAGCCCATTGCACGATTTTGGTCGCAATCGGGTAGTGCCTAACAGAAAGCTTGCCGCGTGGCGTTGGCATTTTAGTGTTGAGCTTTGGTTTTGATTTTGGTGGTGATATTGATGCTATTGGTGCATGTGATGTCGATGTTAGTTTTTAGGTTAGTTTTGATTGTGACGTCTGACTGTTGACTTTCGAAATTTGGCTCTTGGCTTTTGACTTTTCACTCTTCGCTTTTCACTTGTGGCTTTGTAACCTTTGACTTCTGCCTTATGACTGCTGACTTGTGACTCGTGACTGCTGACTTTTGACTTGGACCTTAACCCCAGACCTACCCGCCCGCCCACCCACCCGCCCGCCGCCCCGCTCCCACTTGTGCGTAACCAGGCTGGACGTGTGGAACCTCATTCCCGGGGAGGGTAGCGCGGAGCTGGTGAAGGCTCTCGTAAAGGAGAAGATTCAGGCAAGCGTGACACCGATTGACCCCGCCCACGCCCGCGTCGTGTGGTGGCGAGATCCCGGTCCTGACGCCCCCCCCCCCCCCCCCCCCCCCCCCCCCCCCCCCTCGCCCCCCTACTCTTTATTCGCTTAACGCGTTTAGTTGGAACTCCTATGTAAAGAATATCCTAGTCGTGAAGAACGATTTCGTTCCAGCAGGTACCGGGTACTTTGTTGATCTTGAACCAGCAAACCAAAGCCAGTCTGACGTTGTCGCGAGCAAATGATGTGCTATTGCTGTCTTCCGCGTATATTGCTGCTGCTATTGGTAGTGCTGCGTGCTACATTTTTGTTGTACTGGATTGTTCGTTTGAACTCGTACCATCAAATGTAGGGATTATATAACGTGCAAACGAGCGTATGATGTAGTACGAGTGCTCGCAGTACTACTGCTACTACTGCGGCTGTACGAACATGTAGACCCAGGAGAGAAAAATAGCGGCAAAGGAACTAGATGAGAGCGATAGCTGGTGATGGATGATCTTCGAAGCGTTTAGGTCGGGCTTTCCTCCATCGTGTTTCTTTCGGAGTGGGCACCTGCTGTGCTTTTTCTTTTTCTTTTGTGTGCTGCACATTGTGCCAGATGGGGATCTGTGTCAGTGATTTTCAGTGTTTTCCTTCTCTTCGCTCCGAGATGGTTTGCTTTTTTTGCAACTCTTGGCAGTAATGTGTCGCATTCACGGCTTGATTTTGCCTATTACTATAATACATCCTCTTGTCATTGCGGGCGTGCGGGTCGCAGGAGGGCGTCAGCCCGCCGCGGCGAAGCCCCCTTGTATGATTTTTGTGTCACTAATTAGATTTTTCTCTTATTTTTTATCACCAGGCGGAAGCGTTGAGGACGTACCTGTTCACCTACTCCCCCCACTACGAGTCCCTCAGCCTCCCGACGCTGTGCGAGATGTTCGATATGCAGAAGGGCAAAGCGCACTCCATCATCAGCAAGATGATGCTCAACCAGGTACGTTTTGTTGTTGGTACGAGTAGTAGTAGAGTGTTTGCGAGCTGCGGAGTTTTTTTATACATTTGGGTGGGGGGTAGGAAACACATAGTAATAATAGTATTGAAACCGTCGAACGTCACAATCCAAGGCCAACCAAACGCACGAAAAAAACAGCGAAAAAATACGTTGGAATTGTGCGTTCCTGCTTTTTTTTTGTACACTTGTATTATTAGTATTAAACCGTCAAACGTCGCAATTCAAGGCCAACCCAACCCACGAAACAGTCAGCGAAAAATTAGGTTTGAACTATGCTTTTTCGTACATTTTCATTTATTTTGTATCCTACTTTTTCGTGCGTTGTGTTGGCCTTGTGTTCCTTTTTGGCGTTCGTCGGTTTCAGTACTATTATTATATGCTTTCCAACAGAGAAACGAATTTAAAAATCGCAAACACCTTCGTCGTGGTACGAGTAGTGGTGGTGATGTTGGTAGTGGTGTGCTACATTACATCTACGCTACATCGTTACATATACTTCGAAGTACATGTACAGACTCCGAAAAGTATCATAATTTGTATCTACATGTGCGTTACGTCCATGAATACGTGTACATCCTCATTCCGAGAACAGCCCCAGGCGATTGGGGCTATCAATAGTGTTCGGTTACTTTTTTCAATCATTTCAAGGGCCTATTGTATAAGGCGTTATAGTGCGGAGGGATTTTTCGCCGCCCTACATCGAGAGGCCGCCCTCTTCGTATAGACAGTTGTATTCAAAGTGACCATAATGCCCACCGATGTCGAACGCCCTGTATCGAGTAGCCGCCCTATTCTAACCGCCTTATATAGACCCGCTCTCCTACTGTATCAATCATAGATTTCCCTTGACGGCACTCTTGCCCGTTGACGGACAGCCTTCGAGGACAGCCGTCAAGGAACTCCACCTGCTGAAACCAGTATAACAAGTCCAAAGACGCCTTGACGGATCAGCCGTCAAGAAACTCCTCGCATTAAAACCATTATGATAGGTCCAAAGACGCCTTGACTGGTCCAAACTAGACCGTCAACTGACATCTTTGGTTTCAATAGTCATTTATAGTCGGAGCTGGCCCAAGGTCTGTTGGCTGGGGATTTTTGAACTAACGCCGTATTTTGGTGTTGCGTGTTCGTCCTCTTTTTCGCGTGTGGTTCCAGGAGCTGTACGGAAGCTGGGATCAGCCGACGGAGACTGTCGTACTTAGGAAGGAAGACCCCAACACTCTCCAGCTGCTGGCGCTCAAGTTCGCCGACAAGGTCAGCAAAAGTTGCGCTCTGCCCGCGTTAGTGCGATAGATTTTTGTGCGGCCTGCTATTTTGGTGCGGTAGGGCACCGATTTACCACAACCACGTTCGCCGACAGGACGATTAAGCGTGCGCGCTGCGGTCAGTGATTATGCGGTACGGTTTAGTGCGGGATCCCGCTTTGGTGCGGTAGGACACTGGTTGTCACAACCACGTTCGCCGACGACAAGGCGTAAGCATGCGCGCTGCGGTCAGTGATACGCACAATTTGACGTTACTAACTCCGTAGTGCTGTTACAGGTATGGGTTAGGGTAGAGTTGTTGAGTTAATTAACCATGGCGCGCGAGATTACCCAAAATGTAGGACACCCATGGTAAGCCGCGTAAGTATTGAGGTTGAGCCGGTAGGTTCGAGACCCGCCCGCAAGAGACTCTTACGAATTGGCAGGCGGAGAGTGCGAAAGCGCGAGTTGGCGAAATTCGATGGGGATCCACGAGAGCTTAAAAGGCCGAAAAGTGGGAATGTTGAACCCTATGCGCTCTAAAAATGAAGGCATTTAGTTCGGGGAAGGGAAGACACCTGTGACCACGGCTTGTCCAGAAGGTCGCTGAGAATGAAACCTCTTGCGAGCTGAAAAGAAGGAAAAAATGGTGATTAAAAAAACATGGACCCGCGTTACGGTGCGGGGCCTCAGTTGAGTGCGGTAATATATGTCTCTTTGAGCTGGTCAAAATTATATTTTGGTTCTGGGCATTATCTCAGAAATGATAGTGCGGTCCTGACCATAGTTCTTTGGCCAAAGCTTTCAGTGTGGTTGGTTATTTCGCCCCCTAGTTTTTCTTTGCTGCTGTGCTGTATCTGACCGTTGCATGGCTAGATGGAAGGCCCCTTGTAACTCGGCTGGTGGTGGTGTGTGTCGATGCGTCGACCTGCAGTATTTGTTTTTTTTTGTGTGCGGAGGCGTTAATGTTTTGCCTTTTCAGTGTACGGAGGCGTTCTTTTTTAGTATGTCTTGGCGGTCGGCCACTATGATGGCAAAATGATATAATGAGCCCGAAAACATCATGTGGACAACTCTAGCTGAGTGGCCGGCCACCCCCCCCCGCTTATGCTTACAAAACCAGTCGAGAAGTGTACCCACGTTTTTGAGGGACTAACTACTTGGATTTAGTGTGGAATCGTTTTGCGGTGGTTGAAGGGTCAAAGACACCCCTACCTGTACTTAACGCAAACTGGAAGTTGTTGAGCCGCGGCCACCATGATGGCAAAATGATACAATGAGCCTGACATTGCCATGTGGACAACTCCAGTTGAGTAACCGTCCAGCTGCCTCCCCCATATTTTTCCTTTTTCCGCAGAAAGCGCATTCTAGATGTTGCTGGACCGGCCACTATGATGGCTAAATGATATAATGAGCCTGAAAACATAATGTGGCGAATTCTAGCTGAGTGACCGGGCAGCCCCCCCCCCCCCCCCCCCGTTTTTTTGGTAGGATGCAGCTCACCCTTTATGCGACTCGCCGAACATTTCGCGCTTGGTGCACGCGATGTCTGCCTGGTCGGTGAAAACCCGACGTGCTCCGTCGCGGCGTTGAGGGAATGCGAGGGTTACTGGTGTTAAAAGACCATGGCTATGCATGATGAAATGAGTCACCCCCCTCCCCTCTTCTTGGTTAAAGACACCCTACAAAGCGCCAACTGGGTTGGATGCTGTTGTTGGGCCGGCCACTATGATGGCTGAATGATATAATGAGCCTGAAAACGTCATGTGGCCAACTCTAGCTGAGTGACCACCGCCCCCCGCCCCCCTCGGACCTTCCTAATCGTTTTTCCTACAACTCCAAAAGTTATCCCTGACTAATTCTGACTATGTTTCCCCCCAAGAAACAAGAGTGAAAGACTCCCTTGAAAGCACGAAGTGGATATTGCTGTTGTGCCGGTGACTATGATGGCAAAATGATATAATGAGCCTGAAAACATTGTGTGGCCAACTCTAGCTGAGTGACCGGCCATCCCCTCTCCCCCGTCTCCCCCTTCCTTGTTGGTGAAACCCTTGAAAGAGCAAAACCGGACATTGTTGTTGGCGCTCTTTTGGGGGCCTCGGGTGTGTTGGTCCTGCTCTCGCCACCGCCGTGACTTCCTCCTTGATTGTTGATGCATGCCCATGTATTTTCAATATGCTGAGCGAGCCAGCAGCGGCAATACCTTGAACGATATCGTTTTGTAACAGCAATATCGAGGCGGCCGGCCACTATGATGGCAAAATGATATAATGAGCCTGAAATTACCATGTGGACAACTCTAGCTGAGTGACCGGTCAGCCCCCCCCCCCGCCCCTTCTTTCCACTTCCTGGTTAACGCCTTTTTAACAGGGAACCCGTTTTCGGGGAAAAATTACTTGGAATTAGTATGGGGGATTTGGGGCTCTAAAGGGATTTTGTTTATTGACACCCTAGCAAGCGCATACATGTTGAGTTGATGATGTTGGGCCGACGACCACTATGATGGCAAAATGATATGATGAGCCTGAAAGCATCATGTGGCCAACTCTTGCTGAGGGACCGGCCAGCCCCCCCCCCGTCCCCCTCCCACTGCTACCTCGCCTGTGTGTCGATTGCGTGTCGTGTGTCACGGATATAACACCCATGAGAATACAGATGAGAATACAGTTGGTTTTTGTGGTGTTGGAATGGGTATCTGTGCAAATGTAGTCGGTGGCGGTACTGTTGGAACATAATTTTGTGTGCTGCGTCGACGGGCTTTGAAGGCTTGACGTCATTTTGGAGAGCGCTGGTCGAAGTGTCGCGTGACGATGTACGAAACGGCTATTAATATAACAAAACGTGAAAAAGAAACGCGTCCAACTAAAGCGTACGACCCCCGCCCCCCCATATTTCACATGCCACCCTTCACCCACCTCTCCCCTACCTCGAAAGAGGCAGCAAGCCTTGTAGAGAGCAACACACGTTCTCCGTCTCGGAAAGGGATGCGGGGGTCCGTAATCCTCAAGAATACATCCATGCGTCATCTATTACCAGTATTAGTACATGATACCCCCCCCCCACTCACACACGAGCCCTCCCCTCCCCCTCCCAAACAGGCAGCAAACCTGGTGGAAAGCAACGAGCGTCTCATCGACGCCAGGACCGGCGCATACGGTTACCGAGACGACGCCGGCCGCGGGGGTGGTCGCGGCGGCGGCGGGCGTGGTGGCGGGCGAGACTATAACCGGGGTGGCCGCGACGGCGGCGCCGGCGGCGGTGGCGGCCGTGGGAGCGGAGACTGGGGAGGGGGACGAGGATACACCCGGCCAGGGCAGACGGCTAACAACCGGTACCAGGGTGGAGGGCGCGGCCGTGGAGGTTATGGAGGGCGCGGGGCGGGTAACTACATCCGTGAGAGGCGCGATATGGGTGTCGGCCCGCGGCGCTAATTTTGAATGGTTGTGTTGGAGGCGGCTTTTGGGGCGGGGTGGAGGAAGGGAGAGAGGGAGGGGGGAGGGGGCGAGGGCCGGCGGGTAACTGGGGTTTGTGGGCCGTGGAAGGGATTAGGGTGCGTGGCGGCGCCGGCGGCGGTGATGATGGTGGTGGTCGTGGATACATGGCTCCGATGGTCGGATTGGATGGTTGGTGCAAGGGCACAGTCAGGCCTACAGAGATGTGTTGCGTGAAGCGACGGAGCAGGCAGGATTGTGTTGAGGAACGCTGCATAGCGACGACGTGCCGCTACTGCTGCTGCTGCCGATGCTGATGCCGATGCTGATGCCGATGCTGCTGCTGTTGTGCCCTTTCGGGATGGTGGTGGTGATTGTGGTGGTTCGTGCTGATGGTGGTATCGGGCGGTGTTTTTTCTTGTCCCTCGGCTCGTTGAGCCTTTTTTCTGTAAACCTCGGTTGTTGTTGTTGTTGTTGTCCCTGCGGAGGTGTCTGGAGGAAAGCTCTAACGTGATGAAAAGCTGCGCGATTAATTGGCTGTCGTTGAGTTGATTGCTTGTTTTTCCGTATCGCTGGTTTTCGGCTGTTTTGGTTCTGCTGTGTTTTTGGCTTCGCGATTGCGGTATAATAGACGGCATGAAAGGGCCTGTATCACTGCTTACTGCGTGCACCTGAAATCAGCACAACAACAAGCGACAGCAATGCCGACATGCAGCAATGCCGGTATGCAGCAAGACAGGCATTTCGCGGGCCGTGAACCGAATAGCGCGGGTCGGATCAGCAAAGTTTTCAAAACCTCGCGGATCGAGTCGGGTCGGGATGGGTCAGGAGGTTATCAAATGGCACAGGTCGGGTCTGAGTACCGTGACCCGGCCCGACCCGACCCACGAGAAGGGACTCGACCCGTACAAAACCTTTCTATTACCTGGTAATGATGCTTTTCAGGAAACCTTTTTTTACCGGCGCGTCGAGAGACCTCTTTTGACCTTAGTATGCTGGTTTCAGTATGGGGGCGGTCAGTCGAAAGGGGTAGAACATCGACGATCTCGTAGCATAGCGAGTCTAATCACGATGTGAGGATGGTGGGTGTACTCGTAGTAAACTCTACGGCGGGCAGTAGTGCGGTGGTATAATACACTACCGGCGTTGTTCCAAGTATGGATTTCGGTGGGCGGGTCGGGCTTCTTTTTTTTTTCATTTTCTTTTTTGCAGTTTGGTAGGTAGCTGCCTCGTTGAGTTGATTGAGCACACACCCACGGCTGGATGCAGGCGTGAAGACGAGAACGGGCGAAAAAGGTATAAAATTAAACTTGCGAAAAACGAACGAAACTGGCTTTTACAGACACCGCTTATTATTCTATTGATAATTGTTCTGAAGACCCGAGGGAAAATCTGACGACTTGTTTTTTTTCGTCGCGCTAACGTTTGGTGAAAATCGGAAGGGCTGCCATATGCCACAGCAGCTTTATCCTCCTTTGTGTTTGTGGTGTGGTTGTCTTCGGACTGCACCGTTGTTTCTAGGTAATGACGCGTCGCGGCAAAAAACTCTTGAGTGCCTGCTACCAGAACAAAATGAAAACTTTCACGTCAGCTAGTGAGATCGAAATTATAATCGTAGCTCATTATTAAATGTGTGCTGATTCTGATTCCAGGAGGACTTTCGTAAGTTGTTCGTAAGAGATAACACACCAAATATTTATGCAACATTACGTCCGTGGTGAAAATCTTAATCTTTGATACAAAGATTTTGCGTGCCGTTTTATGAAAACAGGTGTATGTATGATACATCAGCCGTCGGCGCGTAGTCAACTACCGGTACGTAGCTGACTTGAGTGTTTATTTTCGGATCGCCTCGAATAAGAAATATTATTAGTACTAGTTTTTTGGTTGTGCTCTCACATTAACGTCTTTTCCCCATCCGCTGGAGGATGAAAAAATAAATAAAAAAAAAGGAAAAAAAACGTATATATATCTGGTTTTAACGCAGGATAGCGTACCCATGTCTCTTGGACGAAAAAAGCCGAGATTTCCCAAAAACCGGGAAAACCGCAAACAAACGCCGAGGAACACTGCTGTGTCTTGTGTGGAATATAACCGCCATCGGATCATTCCAATCAAAGGAATCAACTGCTGCTGAGAGAGCGCCCAGCAGCGTGGTGTGTGTGTATGATCAGCGCAATTCGATGCGAGTCGACCACAGAGGGAAGACAAAGGCTGTGAATCAAAAAACAAGTCTTCCCTCGCGGTGTACAAAAATGAAGGCGCGCACACCGTACGTAGCGGGGAGGAGGGAGAAGAAGAGCCTGGTTAATGATCTAGGATCGACCAAAGCTACGGCGTGTCTACAGGAGGGTCATTTTTGGTATTACATCATTTATTATTGCAGAGTGTAGCTCGGGGTGTCACTCGCGCGAGTGACACCCCTTTTCCATTGCGGTGTCATTACGGTTTGTTTGTGGTGCTTTTTTATTTTTTATTTTGCGAGATGAACCCGCCAATGGAACGGTTAGTTAGTTAGTTAGTTAGCTACTATTACGCTGCGCCAAGCAAATCTCTCCTGAAGAAGTGGTTTGTTCCCGAGGGAGGTTCAGAGTCACTCGTGAAAGTCGCTCAAGTTCGGTGTATGTATGTAGTGAATAAAGGCGGGCGTATTCACATCCTCTCTACCGCCGTACCTTGGTCGATCTGAGTTATAACCATAATATACGGAGAGGGGGGGCAGTAAGAAAGAAAAACGGGCGAACGTAATATTATACTAGTCAGGCGCGTGGGATCCATGACCCCCGCCCCCTCTCCAAAAAAAAACATCGTGTTTTCGTTGTTAGTGCACGTCGACCCCAACAACCAACTAACTCGAAAAAGCACCCGAAAAATCGTCCGATGAGGGGCTTTTTTGGCTTGTGTTTTCTTGCGTAAAACTCCAGTAGTTACTGGTGTTTTATTATTTTAACGTTTAAAATGCGTTCAGTGGGCGACTTCGATCGATTTAAATTTAGGGCTCGATATACTCATCTTTCCAAAGCTGCGTTTTTCTCGCGGGTTCTTTTTTCATGCGTTAGTCACGCCCGAGGTCTCGCAAGAAGACCCAGCCAGGCGGTACCGGGTACCAGGTATCATTACTCATCTTTGCAAGCTGTGTGTGATATTCCGATCGCGCGTATTACTGTGTGCGTGTTCTCATCATCAAGGATATAGGTCGGTAGCTCCCCTTCTAATCGAATACCAGGTGATATTACTACGGTGTTGATAGGGAGGGTCCACCTCCGTTGTTGGCGACTGTTGTTGTCTGTCATGTTGTCTGTGGACACTGCTATCTTGTTATCAGTGGTCACTGCTGTGGTAGCACCAAGAAAGGCATACGGGCTGGGTCGACTAGGTCCACCGAAACTGACCCGGTTCCGAGACATACACATATATGCTGCGCTGCCCGCATATATTTGTATTTTTTTCGACGCGTTTGTGTGATACCATAATAATGTACTCATAGTTTTTTAGGTACACTTGGCCGAAATACTTACACGTGCATATGACACCAAATACATATTATAAAAATAAAACTACACTCCAGCTGTGAGATCGAAGATTTTGTCGAAACTCATCTGTGCAAGCTGTGTGTGACATACTCCGATCGCGCGTATTACGGGTTGTGTGTCCTACCCGCGAAAACTGACTCTGAAGGAAAAAAATTGATACGTCACTAGGCACCGGATGAACAGATCCTACGGGGCCTAGGTAATTCCACCACATGATTTCACGCAAAAAACAAAATAAATGGTAAATTTCCGACGATTTTTAGGTTGGGGAGCCTCGTCATTCACAAAAAAACAAAATAAGCCACAAACAGGTATACCTCTATCGTAGGACCAGAGTCTTACTACGGTAGCCCCCCCCCCGACTTTTCTTTAGCAAAATCGCCGCCGGTTTCAAAACCAGCTCCCCCGGTCGGATCTTCCGAAATACGGTGTCCCTCGACACCCCGACGTCGTCGATCGACAGGCCTTGGCACGCAAGAAAGCACATGGATACTTTGTTTTCAATTGTATCCTTCCTTGTTGTGTCGAGCAGCCACGAAACGTTCGTTAAACAAAATCGCTGGTTTGGGGGGGGGCTATCGTAGAATCAGTCACACCATAGTGGTATGACCCTCTCATCCCTACTATGCCGGGACGGAGCACGTCGGGTTTTCACTAACCAGGCAGGCATTGCTAACACTAAGCGCGAGGGGGGGGGGGGGCGTACTAATTTGTTGCACTTTGCCTTACAGAATCGTTTGGCCATTGACCACGCGTCCCTTTCGAGACGGAGCACCGTTCCCGCTCCTAACCAAAGAGGCACCTCCTGTGGTTGGGCGCTCAATACGTTTCTTCCATTGTTACACGCTAATTTTCTTTTTTTCCAATCTTATCTTGTTCTTGTTTGGCCGTCTGTGGCCACCATCTAGGTGCTAATAGCTCCCAGGATAGCAATAATTTTCTCGTACTAATGTGCACACCGTTCTTCCTACTCCGAACAGAAACACAAGGCAAGGATTGGGGGGGGGGGGGGGGGGGGGGGGGGGGTGAGGTCCCGCCGCCGACGCCACGTTATCAAGGTACTGCGATAACCTCGCGGCACCCTAGTTACAAAGGAGCAGTATGGGGTCGAGGCCCACCTGCTGGTTTCTTGGAGAGGCTGCGAGTCGGCAAAATATTTCACGACGATAAAAACTAATCGGTACGTGCAGCTAGCCAACAAAGTGACTTTATTACAGCAAAATTACGGCTGGCGAACCTCAATGAGTCGGATAGTCGGGGCGTTGGGAAAAAAATGTAAGCTACACGCTGCCCCAAGACAATATCCTGGAATGAGGCGTTTTCTTCCATGATGAGGTACACTACAGATGAGTCGCTCGCGCGTACTGAAAAACGGGGGCCACCCCACCTGTCGTACAACAGCCGCCACACGTCGTATAGGGAAAACGTGCATCTCAATCGCGGCACGACGAAAAACACGTGCACTACACGACAGAGGTTCACACTAACTACTTGTTTTCTGAGGGTTCACCTTACTTTTTTAGGAGCTCAAGACATGCCATTCTTGACCCCAAGAAAACTGATTTGAAAAACAAAACAAAACAAAACAAAACAAAACAAAACAAAACAAAACTGCTACGAACCGTATGATCCCGGATGCAAAATCCCACGGCCTGTATATATATAGGCATAGGACGAGAATCATGAAAAATCGTGACAAAAAAAAAGAAATGGCCAATTTTCCAACGGTTTCCGGTTAAAGGGGACCCGTCATTCAGTTATCCTCTATCGTAGCACGCGTCGCACTCGAAGAGTTCACTGTACCTTACCTGGTACTACCTAGAAACCTAACTTGATTTTATTTTTCGGGGGCGCCCACGTCTTTTTTGCCGTATTAGGGGAGCAGGCACATCCCAAACGTAGGAAGCATCACTTGCTAGTGAATACCTCGCTCGGCCTCTGGCCTGTCTACAAAAGGAACAGGGAAGAAAGAGAGAGCAAGTTTCTTCGACCACGAATTGAGAACATGAAGAGACGAAATACACGGTTAAGCTTTTTTTTTCTTCTTAAGACTTAATAACGCTACGAAATCGTTTGCAAAGTGAAACTCAAAACCGCGAGAAGCCAGAATCGGCAATATTTCCTGGGATGACTGAAACAGCCGGCAATGCCAATCAACTCCGCGAGACTTAAAACAAAAAATGTAAATTCGAAAAATACCACGCCGCATGCACAAGAAGAGCTCTTATCTCTTGATGGGGCTTCGGGAACACCATGAGCCATGAGACACTGTTTGCTCGCTCCAGCAAAAGCCGGCCGCGGTGGGTGCCCTGTACTCTACCGAGCGGGCCCCAGTTCGACCGGGGTTTGATCCCCCCGGGGGGTGGGCGGGGGGGGGCGGGGGGGGTACTAGGCTTGTGCGTGGCCGTAGTCGTATGACCATAAACCCTCGTATTCCTATTATGCCGGGACGGAGCACGTCGGGTTTTCACCAACAGGGCAGACATTGCTTGCACCAAGCGCGAAGCGCCGTGAGGTGTTCGGCGAGCCGCATGGAGGGTGTGAACTGCATCCTTCCAAGAACCGCTCGTAGGATGAACTTCGGCACCGTGTACGCCCGCTTTCTTGCTCGCTCTGATCTTCAATCCGTCCGGGGGTTGTTACAACCGTAAAAAAAAAAATGATTGTCCGGTGGAGTCGTTTTCATACAATTAAAACAGTACCAGGTCTGCTACCTGGTAGCTGCACTGCTGAATGATGCACCCGCGAATATTTGGCCGAGCCCGCGGAAAATTATACCGGGTATTTGGTTTTGGAGTATAGTCTAGTCATATAGCTGCTGTGCCAAAATTGTTTCCCAGAGCGGGGAAAACGGTGTGTCGCTGAATCGACGGGTTAAAGCTTAGCGCGTGGTAAAGCTAAGAACCGCCATACACCTAAATCGCAAGAATCGTCCACGTTCTACGTGTGGCGTGCGTCAGGGCGCAACCATCGCGCATATGCGGAGGTGCACCGCGGTTTTGGTCTACCGACATAGTCTATACTAAAATCTTTACAAAAAATTGCGTTCCCCAGGTCATTGCCCGCAGCCGTCCGGCTTCTTCCTCCCTTCCCCTCGCGGCCTGGCGGTCCCTCAGGGCTAGTCTGGCACCTATTCACGCGGCGCGAAATCGCGACCTGGGTGGCCACAGCGGGTCTTCTTGGTGATCTGGAAGAGGCGTTCCTTGCGGGGGCCTTTTCCACGACAGCGACGATCCGTCTGTCCCTGGTCTGCGGATCAATGCCGAAGGGGCGAAGGCAGGGGTGTGAGCGTGAGTCGATCGCCCATGGAATCAAGCAATCACGCGCGCTGCCGCGATACGCGGGTGGTCGCAATTTTCGTTCGAGAGTATCCCCACGGTAGAGAAGAGGTTTGCATGTTTGGGGCCAACATCGTTTCCGACCTTCTGGCCGGTCGAGCTCCTCGGGTGGCTAGCTACCGGCCGGTTTTAGTCTGATACTTCGTACGAACTCGTTCGCTTCAGGGTTAATTTAGCACGTACGTGGTAGACATGTTGGTCGGGTTGATGATGCGCGGAACGAAAAGGGGAGACACCTACTGCAGGCGACCACAGCTTGCCCAGAAGATCGCTGGGGGCAAACCCTATTTTTCGAGCTGAGCTGGCAAGTAAACCGTGCTGAATAAAACCCCTCAACGAACACAATATAGCCCACTGGATGGGTGCATCGGGCTTGGCTTATCGGTACTTTCTCAAGGTGTGTTGCCGAGTGGGGTGTAAATATTAGAGGTCCTCGACCGCGAGAGGAGACTCGGAAAATCACGGTGCCAATAATCTCGCCGCTGCATGAAGCCAAGGCTATTACTACGGTGTGCAGGGGGGCCATTTTCGGGCCCTTTTATTGCACTGGGACTGGGTTCACTCGCCCGAGTGATCCCCTTGTTCGTGTTTTATTACGAAGGTTGGCGATATGTACCCGCAACGGAATGGTGAGCTACTCCGCGCCTAATAATTGCCTGGATAGTAGTTTTCGTCAGTGAGGTACAGAGTCACTCGTGCGGGTATGATATGATATGATATGATATGATATGATATGATATGATATGATATGATATGATATGATATGATATGATATGATATGATATGATATGATATGATATGATATGATATGATATGATATGATATGATATGATATGATATGATATGATATGGTATGGTATGATATGATATGATATGATATGATATGATATGGTATGATATGATATGATATGGTATGGTATGATATTATATTATATTATATGATAGCTCAGACAGACCGGGTAGTGACAGAGGTATATCATAACATCCCCCCCCCTCAGCTAGCCTTGTTCCTTACTCGATTATTAGCGTATACTCAGGTTTTGCCGTAGAATCCGCCAATGTGCAGTGTGACGAGATTCAAGTTTCAAACGTCGATCATTCCCGAACACTCCCAGAAAAAAGTAGATGAAAAACAACGGGGGGGGGGGGGGGGGGTCGATCACTCCCAAACACTGCCAGAAAAAAATAGAAGAACAAACAAGGGGGGGGAGGGGGAAATGCTTACAAAGCAGGAAACCTATTGCGCAAACAAGCACTCTACCTCCTTCGACGGGTGGCAGATAAAATGTCTGCCGCGTGCTTCGAAGGACTGCTGCTTGCTGTCCCTGCTGCCTGAGGACCTGTGGTTAGCAAACAACAGGAAATGCCGCGCCTTCAAGCGCTCAGCAGACACCAAAACGGCGCCCAAAAGCCCAATGAAGGCGCTCTAAGGCTTGTGGTGTGCCAGGTAGTTAGTTGTGTCAAACGAGAACTACAGCGTGGTGCATCGATCGGCAGGCAGGTAGGTGCTACTACAGAGTACTTTGATGGCGGGACCTCGTAATCACCGCCGTACGCATTGATTGGCTCATTCAAGTCCCTTTAACCACCGCACCCACGCTTAGGGGACAAACTCACTTGAAATTAGTGTAGCATACGTCTCGCCCACGTGTAAGGGATAGAAGGGTTGGAATTAGAACAGCTGTCGGGAATGTTTGGCATTGATTGGTAGGTGACAGGCCGTGTCTAGTAGTATGATCGGATGTCTCACGCGTGCTTCTATACGACAGGGAGGTATTAATATTGATAGCATTTTTTGGCTGTTTTTTTTTTTTTTTTTTTTTCCTGGATTGACCTTGATGACCTCCTTAAAACCCGTTCGGGATTTCCGAGGCAATACACGACCCCCCCAAAAAAACAACATTGACGATTACGAAATCTTGCAGCATCGGCGACATCATGAAGCAATCCAAACTCTCTGCTGGTTGGCGTAGCGCATGTTTTCCAACCGCACCGTGCGGGAAGCCAGCTGTGAGGCAAGCGGGTTCAAGGCATGACGATACCCAGAGACTGCCTCGAGCTTTTCCTAGACGCTTGATTGTTAGATCGCGCCCGTTGTGTTTTTTTGTCTGTCTGCCTGTCTGTCTGTATGTATTACGTGGTCCCCCCCCAAAAAATAAACCCTAGAAAATCGAGTCGGAATTTCGCGTTTCGGTTTTTTGCGTTATGTTTCGTTGTGTATACCTATACATAGAGCGTGGGATTGGTTCCGCATCGGGGAGAGCACTTTTAATTTTTACCCAATCAATCCGTATTAAATTAGGTTAATTCACCCCCTCTCCGAAAACCTCCCCATACTAATTTCAAGTGTTTTCCCCCCGAAAAAAAACGGATTTCCATTTGTGAAGATCCTTAACGCCTTCATAACTAGAAACCCGTTTTCGGGGACGAAGTTACTTGGATTTAGTAAAGGGAGGGATTTCCAGTGATGTAAAGGCGTCAAGTGAGGAGGAACCTCAGAGAAACCGGTGCAGCACCTCCTCTCGACCGTCGTAGCATGCATGCATGCGTGATCAGTGCTGTTTCGCACTACTGGTGCAATGCTTGGGGCTCTTGCATAAATTTGTCGAACCACGAGCCCCGCGGCGAGCGTCTGCGCCGGGCGTTTGTGTCGTTCGCCAGGAGGACGTCCAGAAAAAAAAAAGAGCTTGTTTTTTGGTTTGTGGTGTGGTGATGTCCATGTCCAGGGGGAGGCAGGAGGATCATCCCATTTTTTTTTCTGCGTTTCCTGGATGGTGAGTGACACATTCGGTTTGAGGACTATGGTGTCGGTGCCTGCTTTCACACCCTGACGAGTTGTAGCCGTCGCGCTGTAGACGTACACCCATCCCATCCACGGCCCACCGTTGTAATACTAGGTACAAGGGCGACGGCGCGGCCGACCGACCGACCGCTTGAGCGACGAAGGCGACCCAAGACCGCTAATTGTCATCAACTGAGCGACGAGGTCTGTCGCCCGACCGAGCAAGCGACCGAGTGACCGGGGGAAATCCCAAAAGGCCGCCAACTATCAACCGAGCGACGAGATCGATCGCCCAACTGAGCAAGCGACCGAGCTGCTACAATGATGCGTATCGAGGCTCTGACTCTTGTGACAAGAGCTGCACATCAGAGGTGACACATAATTGTGTGTGAAGATGACGTGTGATGATCACAACGGAGAAGAAAAAGAGAAGATGCCTTTTTTTTTTTTTTTTTTATCCTCCGGCGGATGGGGAAAAATAAAGCTTTAGCTCACCACACTTCCACGTTTTTTCATATGCGTCGTGTGTCGATTCAACTCAGTTGCTTTCGCAGCCCAACGCTAACTGGCGCACCCTTCGGGTCCCATTTATTTGGAAAGGGCGGCGCTATAATGGCCAAAAATTGAAAACCAAAGAAAGGAGAGGACTAAGAAGGAAGGAGAAAGAGAAACACGAGAGAGGGCATGGAGAGAGTGTGAGAATCAAGATGCGATGGAGGTGGGGGGCTGACCGCCGAGCCATCCCACGGTGGCGGTGTAGTAAATTCTTGAGAATTTTCTGAGCTCCCAGCATGAGGAGCTCAATGAATATCTCACCCTATACTACATGACTTCGAAGGCATTCGTTCGCGCAACCCGAGCAAGCTTCTCTATGCCCTAGTTCCTAAAACAAATTATACTGGTACAAGTATCAGACTCAACGGCAGTTTCTCACTCGAGGAGCTCAACCCCAACCGCACTATAGAGGCACACCTTTACGGTAGCATGTGATCCCTACCGCACTATAAAGGGATGACTAAAAAGTGGTGCACCTTCACGGTATCATGTGACCCCTACACCGCACTATAGCTAGGGACATCTTTACGGTAGCATGTGACCCCTACCGCACTATAGAGGGATGACAAAAAAAGTGGTGCACCTTTAAACGGTAGCATGTGATCTCTGCCGCACTATAGAGGGATGACTCCGTCACCTCATCCTCTTGCGGAACAATGCCCTCATAGGCTACGGGTAGATGTACTTTGCGGGTTGTCGTGCTGGCCGACAGCCCGTCCTCCTACAGTATATATATAGTAACGTTCCTTTGCAGTGCTCCTTCAACGCCAGCCCCGATACTGACGGTGTGGTCAAACTTGTTACACCTTGAATGTACCGGTGGTGTGTTCAATTCACCGACGGGAAGAAAACGGACCGAATATCCCCGCATGTTGCAGTTCTCCGCATCTAGAAATAAAATACTCAGCGTACTCCGGGTTGTGGGTTGTGTATTTAATAGCACGCAGGTAGAATATTTGCTCCTATCCAACGCCCCCCCCCCCCCCCCCCCCCCCCCCCCCCCCCCAACAACCCCTCCCCAACCCGCCCCCCCATGATGGTTATCGAGTAGATCATGTTGTGCGCGGCGGAGAATTCAACCCTAACTCTCCGCACAAGGGGAATGATTGCATCCCGCAGTGTGAATATGGTAAGACACCCACGAGGCAGTTGCATAGCAATACCCATTCATTGCTTTCTCTGGAGTGGCCGCACCAGAAAACAAGATAACTGGTTGGCGCTGTCACCCGTAAACAAAAAAGTAGGCACAAGGTGCCGAAGTCCGTCTTACGAGCGGTTCTTGGAAGGATGCAGTTCACCCTTCGTGCGACTCGCCGAACACCCCACGGCACTTTGCGCTTGGTGCAAGCAATGTCTGCCTGATTGATGAAAACCCGACGTGCTCCGTCCCGGCATAGTAGGGATGCGAGGGTCTATGGTCATACGACTACGGCCACGCACAAACCGAGTACACCCCAATCCCCCCCTCCCCTCCCGACTTCTTTCCCTCGCCCTCCCCCTCACCAAAATCAAAATCCGCCGCCAGAGTTACAAGCACTATCCGACAGCAATATCATATTTTTACATTTCGAGCCATCCGTGCAGTAGCCCCATTTCTTTTTTTTTATGCATCCTTTAAGTTTCAATCAGTTAACATCCCCCCCTTCCCCCCCGGCCGCCACGGTCGCCTACTAACATTACGCGTGCAGTAAGATCCTATTCCCCCGTTACCTGCCCCCCTCTCCTCACCGGTCACACGACTACTATTAATAAGTAAGTGGTCTACAGGATATAGTCTACATATGAAACTGGTGCATTCCACAGCCGTCATATGTTGTCCCCCTCAAGGACGTTTTTTTTCTTTTTGTAGTTTCCGTGCACAAATTGATCAACATCATCACCCTGTTGAACCTGGTAAGGGGAGTCGCCGACCTATATCCTTAATGAGGACACACACCCAGTAATACGCGCGATCGGAGTATCACACACAGCTTGCCAACATGAGTTTCGACAAAATCTTCGATCTCACAGCTGGAAGAGTGTATTTTCATTTTATGTAAAAGAACTCCCCACTGAGCTACCGAATCACGCGACTCGGTAGCTCAGTGGGGAGTTCTATATGACAATATATATATACATATAGTTTCCGCGCACAGACTGACTAACATCACCCTGTTGACCCTGATAGCTACACTGTAGTTGCAAGGGGAGTCGCCGACCTAAATCCTTAATGAGGACACACAACCCGTAATACGCGCGATCGGAGTACCACACACAGCTTGCAAAGATGAGCTTCGACAAAACAACTCGTAATACGCGCGATCGGAGTATCACACACAGCTTGCAAAGATGAGTTTCGACGAAATCTTCGATCTCACAGCTGGAGTGTATTTTCATTTTTTATAAAATGTTCGATTTCACAGCTGGCGTGTATTTTTATTTTTATAATATATAGACCATATATATACATATATGTTTTCGAGTTCGTTTATAGATTCTCGCCAACTTTGAAACAGGAACCTCCGGGGCCTTCCCCTCGCCACGTACCTCAGCATTATGCAGGAGCACACTATCATAACCCTTGATATTGTCTGCCAGCGAGCACGCTCGAAAATAACCAATCAATGAAGAATGTGAAATCGGCGAGAATCGGACTCACGACATATCCTTTGTTAGTTATGTACATAGCACTACACACTGAGCTACTGACTCGGCAGCTCAGTGGGGTCTGGTGCTATTTACCCAGCAGAAAGTAGTGACTACACCGTACGAATCAACAAGATGCTAATGGACTGCAGAGTCCATATTCCAATAGAGCGAGCGGCCGAGCGAGTCCAAAAGCAAAATATCAGCGAACAGCCCCAAAAAAGAAAAGCAGCGACCTAGTCTACAGCATCATCACCATTTATTGTCATCATCTACAACAACCACAACCGCAACAAAAACAACATACAACAACAACAACAACATGATTATAATTATTATTAATACCGTTTTATATGTGTACAAATCGTACCGACGGTGGCTAGACAACCGCCGGACTCAGCGTCTCCTAAAACGACAGCGGCAGTGTGTTGCCACAGTAGCTTTCCTGTACCGGGGGCCGGGGTGGAACGAGTTGGAGCGAGTGCCGACCTCCTTTCCTTCGCGAAGGCGGTCACAATGTGTTGCCACCGTACGATAAGTGTGCTGCGCCGCCGGGTATGTACGGACAATCTCCGAGTTTCTGGCTCCCGGGAAAACGATTCCCTCGTCGCCTCCGCCGGCGTTGATCTCCAGTGATGCCACTCTAGAGGCACAAACGAGTGCCGAGCGAGACCTTTTCGCCCACGAGGGCCGCCAGCAATGTTACTAACTGTTGCCGGCGTAGTAGATGTTGGTGCCGTCGAGCACGGACTATTACTATTATTGGTGTCCAAACCTTTTGCTCTCAGTCGGTGAGAACGATCGCGATGTCGCCGCCGCGGAGGAAAGTGTTTTGACACCGGGTACGAACGAACGAGTGTCGAGCTCTTCTTCTATATTTGACGGGAAGACGGCCACCACCGCGCTGTGTCACCGTTGAAATTGTGCCTACTACTACTTCATATATGGTGTGGGTTCTACCCATACGCGGGTTCACTCTTCATTGCCTGTATCACAGCATCCAGCTGGTTGGTGCGCACGCGCCACAAGCCATGCCCGCCACCGGGGGCTTCCGAATCCGCGTTCGGGCGAGCGCCAAACTTTTGTTCGTCAAAACGACCGCACTGACGTCGGCGTGGGTTGATGTGCCGCCGGGTAAATACTCCGGGGAGAGTTGATTGCCACAATTCGTCAAACTCACGGCTGACGTCTTGAAAATTAGTTATAAAATACTCCGGGGAGAGTTGATTGCCACAAGCTGCCGAAGCCCGCGAAAACGGTTGGTTGCAGCATTGCTACCGTCCCGCACTACTACGTGCCACCGTAAAGAAAGGTGTTTATTACCGCCGGGTACGAACGAGCGTTAACTCTCCCCGCTGTTGCGCATGAAGCTAACTACCGCCATATATTATCCTCCCAAAGCGAGGGTGCGAGGGTGGGAGGGGTGGGATGGACTATATTATCCTTGCAAACAAAAGAACGCACACTATCTTTATTAATAGCTACATTCCTGATGGCGACAGGGGGGGGGAAGAGAGCGAAAATTTATTCGGGAAACAGATAAAAACTACGCAGCGGCTATGCCGCCACACTCCCAGTGAGCGAGGGAGGGGCGACAATGCGTGCGGAGAACGGAAGAACACACTTACTTGCGACCGCGACATCCCCAGCGAGGCGCAAAGAAGCGGGGGGGGGGGGAGGAAAGGGTGTCAGATCCTTGAAGAAGTCATAACGTTAAAGCTACAACAAGTAGTTAGTCCCGTGCCTCAGTATGAACGGCCACACATTCATTACCCGAATCACCCCCTCCCCCGCCCCCCGCCGATGAGCCGGGGGGGCGGGCCGGGGGGTGGGAGGGCATACATACATACATACATACATACATACATACAGACAGACAGACAGACAGACAGACATACATACATACATACATACATACATACATACATACATACATACATACATACATACATACATACATACATACATACATACATACATACATACATACATACATACATACATACATACATACATACATACATACATACATACATACATACATACATACATACATACATACATACATACATACATACATACATACATACATACATACAGACATACAGACATACAGACATACATACATACATACATACATACATACATACATACATACATACATACATACATACATACATACATACATACATACATACATACATACATACATACATACATACATACATACATACATACATACATACATACATACATACATACATACATACATACATACATACATACATACAGACGTACAGACATACAGACATACAGACATACAGACATACATATTTTCTGTTTCTTTTTCTTCTCTTCTTTTTCTTCTCTTCTTTCCGTGCTTTCTTGTCTTGTCTTTTCTTGCTTCTCTTGTCTTTTTCTTCTCTTTGCTTGCCTTTTCGTTTTGTTTCGTTTTTCTTCTCTATTCTTTCCTTTCCTTTATCTTCTTTTCTTTTCTTTGTTTCTTTTTCTCCAATTGACTTATGCCTGTCGTGCGTACGCGGAGTGATAGATACTACGTGTAATATGTACGTGGTAGTCTTCCTTGGGTGGCAATCGGAATATATATGTGGTTTCTCCAGGCGTGAATAGTAAGACGTATGCACCGGCCTGGACCTGGCGCATCGTAGACTGACTCCCGATTTCATTTTTATACGTTTCTGGTGGAGGCATGAATTGCGTCAGCTGTGATATACATGCGTGCACCACCATGGGTTGTTTGTGTTTTTTCCTGGGGTATTCCTCAGCTCCAGAGTGACTGGAGCCTGTCCTGTGACCACGGACTTGATTATGCGAGTTAATGTGAGAACAACAACAACAACAACAACAACAACACGACACATACGGGTCTCTTTTATTCTACCGCACCCTTGGGAATACGGAGTGCTCAGACAGTTAGTTCGTTCCGTACCCCTAGACTGTGCGATTGGATTGCAGTTGGTTGCCCCTGCTGGCTGATGATGGTGTTCGGAGTTCCGAGTTCCGAACCGAGGTGAAAGCATATATCTTTGTTTCATCAATCACCATCCATGTATGTCTGTCGCAGAAGCGCGATGAGGGACGCAGGCAGATGACAAACAGACGACATACATTCGTAGCCAGATGTTGTAAAAATTCCGTCAAAACAAAACCGACCAGATGCGAAATACAAAAAAAATGGCGAGCGGGTACTTGTACTTGTACATTGAATGTTGGGACTTTTGCCTGGGTTGCCATGGTTTTGGTGCTGAAGTGTTTGGAGCTCGCCGACCGTAACTACCCACTACGAGAACACGTCGAGGGTTGACGGAGACTCTCAAGAGGGAGGTGTTGTTAGTAGTACGTAGTAGTGCGGGTAGTATTTAATAGTAGCCGGTCGCCCCGGTGGCGTATCAGGTTATTATTATCCTCGAGCCTGGTATACATAGGTCAGTTTCTTCGTGAGTTCGAATCCCCGCGAGTGCATACATACTCGTACTCGTATCGATTCATGGGGACTTTTTCTTGCGCACAAATTGACTTGCGGAAAGTGCGAGAGCGTGAGTTCTACCAGCAACACTCGATGAAAAATCGACGAGCAGCGGGATTGCTGAAACCCTATGCGCGATAAAAATTGAAGGCAAGAACCGGGGGGGAGAAGGGGCGACACCTGTGACCACGGCTTGTCCAGAAGCTGCAGCTGGAAAGTAGAAGTGTGCGAAAAAAAAAAGAAAAAGAAAAAAAATAGTGACGAAATAAATGTACCAAAACGATCGAGTACAAAAAAAACAAATCTATTAAATAGTACTCCGGGTTGTAAAAATAAATGTAAAAAGAATCAAATCTTTGGCCGATACAGTTTTTCCCTGACTGAGTTTTTGCAGAATACAAAAACCTCCACGAGAAAAAGCCGGAGGAAGGCAAGGTGCCGCCACATGTACCCATACACAAAGCAAACAAAAACGTGACGCGCACCCACATCCACACGACCGTCATCATCACAATCTCATCGCGAAAATAACACAGACTGCACATAGATGCAGCAGCAGCAGCAGTAGATGATGCTAATCACGCTCATCATCAGGACAGCGTTGGATATCAGCTGTGTGTATACCAGGTAGTGTATGAGTGCACTACTGTCGGCTAGTGCATAATAGCGCCGGCACACTGCACCACATATATTATTTTCAGGTGATCGATGATACGCATGACAATAGACACGGGGGGATTTTTGGATCCTTTTTTTTAGAGGTACTCCACTCTCTCACGTAATGCCGCGCGCGCGATTTTTTTAGCTGCGCGAACCAAAACAAGAAAATATATCCCGGCCCCCCGGGCTCGAGCTCTGCCCCTTGCCCCCGGCCCTCCCAGATCCAAACTCCCTCCACCCCAACAGCCACGGACGCAGCAACAACAACAACCCCTGCAGCAAACAACACAGACAGCAGTCAAGCAACAAACAACGCAGCAGAGCAAGAAGAGGAGAAGAGGAGGAGAGGAGCAACCAACAGCAGAAACAGGCAACAAACAATAGGAAAATTCACCAAGGATAGAATTTCAGACGTTAAAGAATCGACGGACGATTGAAATATAAAGTATTAAATAGTGAAGTAATCAATTAAGCCCATGTGAGTCTTGACCACTCAACCGGATGAACTCACATATGATGTATTCGAATCTGGATGTTGTGTTCTTTCATCATGTTGATGGTTTTCGACACTCACGCTACATTGTCAAATGGCAAATGAAATAATGATAATAATATACACCTGTGCGCCTTTTTCGTATCGTGCGTTTTAGATGGAAAAGCGTCGTATTTCCCGGACGAATTTTGATTTAGCTTGGTTTTTCGGATCTTCCTAGGGCTCCAGCACCTTTGTGTGACCATGGTCTCTAGATTTTAGACAAGAGTTAATGTGAGACGACAACAACTATTTATAACAATTGACTTCATCCAAAGCTGAGTATTGATCGCTCAACCCATCAAACTCACAGTCGACGTATCTTAGTTTTTTCCTTTTTACACTGACACTGACACTGAATGGTTAAGATCACTGAAATCGTTTCTTGTGGTCTGCATGTCTCGCTTGCATCACCACGGCGAGAGAGAACACTACCGCCTGGGTATTTTTATTGGAAGAAAGACACGCAAGAAGAAGAAAAAAACACAAAAAAGGACAGGAGTCCTTTTGTTTTATTGCCCTACCATGTACCATACCAGGTGCAGAACGTTTTTGTGAACGTCGCCGCCGCGCCCCCCGAGGCTGGACCCAAAACGCGGCCGCCACGCTCCATTGTTGACGCAGCCGCTACCTCCACCGCCGGCGCAGCAGATGTGCCCGCAAAGGTTGGCCCCACCAGGCGGCAGGGCCCGTGTCTTCATACCGAACCAGAACCAGCGCCTCTGCCCCCCTCGCCCCCCCTGCTGCCCCCCGCGGGGAGGACCGGCCGCAACGACAACGCCCGCGACCCTCCGCCCGCCGCTACGCTTCCACCGCCTTCCTCTCTGCGAGCGGGTGGAGATGGCGAGGACGCCGAGGCCGCGGGGGCCTCGTGCAGAAACTTACACGGAGACCAATTGCATTTACCGGTGCGCGCAAACATTCGGCACACCTGGGGGAGACTTGAGCTGGCCTTTCCCTTAGACCCGGGCGACCCAGCGGGGGGAGCGGTTGCCTTCCGCTTGGTGGGCCTGTCTGCGCCGGAACCGATGCTACTGAGTACGAGCCGGAGAACCTCCCCCCCGCCGCGGCAAAATTCGAGAGTGCGCACGAAGGCGGGCACGGGTGGGGGGTCGAACGCCGTGCCAGCTGGGGGAGGGACAATAGCAGGGGAAGACCGCTGCGCAGCACGCATGAGCTCACTCACCCACAAAGCGATGTCGCGATTAACCATGTCACATAGCACCGCATGCGCTTCTGGGACGGACAGCATGCTATAGTTGCTGAAGGTGTGCGCGCGCAAGCCCATGACCGCCACCGTAAACGCGTCTCCGAGGGCGTTGACCCGCGCCAGACAGGGGAGATCGTCGGCGACCCCAGGCGAAAGACCCACAGAAAGGATCGCAACGACAGCCAATCTCAGGAGGTCGAGACGGTCGGCGACCATTAGGGAGTGCCCGATGGGCCCGTCCACACGGGGCCCGTAAGCCCCGACGTCGAAGGAACTAAACGACCGAAGCTGGGACGCTACGCTGGCGGTCACGTGGATGGCCTCCCCCACAAAAGACTGCAGGTCAGCGGGAGAGTCCCCGAGGTTCGGGGGGATACGCCCTCGAATGATCCACAGCTTCCTGGCTGTGTTCACTTTATTCCACGTTGTTAGTTCGGTGGCAAGCTGGGCTTTTTGACGCTGGCGCTCCTGAGCGTCGCCGTCGTCTCGGGAGGCTACCCGACCGGAGTTGTTTTCCATGAACTGCCTGACCATGATGTCGAGATTAGCAACCTGATCAGTACATGTATCCGCTGCTTCGCGGGTGGAAGAGGCGAGTGCCGATAACTCGGCATAATTGTCGTCGAGGCGCTTATGGACCCGCGCGAATTCGGCTTCGACCTGTCGGGCCCAAGTGGCCCAGTCACCCGAAGGCGAGGCCGCACCGGCAGGTTGCGCCCCAGGGGAAGCCCCCGAGCTCGCGAGAGCTGCGGCGGCCCGGGCACCCAAATTATCCTCCACCTTAGCGCTGGCGGCAGCAGGGGCCACAGCATCCGGCGAATCCCCCATCGTCACAGAGACAGCCCGCAGCACTCGCCACAGCAGTAGTCACAACGAATTATTGCCACGGCAGTCACCACGGCAGTACCAGCGAAGTCTCACCGCAGCAGCAGTCGCAGCAAGCAATCAGCCAGAAATCAGCCAGTCTATCACACCTTGACCTTGTCTTGCTGACGATGCTCCTCTCTTCTCTGCGTGCTTCGCTTGCTAATCAGCAACACGACAAACTGATCCAAGGTTCCCTTTGCTATACCAGGACAAGTACAAGTAACCACCCGCGTTGATCTCATTGGTCAACGTGCAGTAACCCCAAACTTCTTCCGTACATACAAAACCCTTATTTTCTCGTGCCTCGATAATAATACGCATTTCCCGGACGAATTTTGATTTAGCTTGGTTTTTCGGATCTTCCTAGGGCTCCAGCACCTTTGTGTGACCATGGTCTCTAGATTTTAGACAAGAGTTAATGTGAGACGACAACAACTATTTATAACAATTGACTTCATCCAAAGCTGAGTATTGATCGCTCAACCCATCAAACTCACAGTCGACGTATCTTAGTTTTTTCCTTTTTACACTGACACTGACACTGAATGGTTAAGATCACTGAAATCGTTTCTTGTGGTCTGCATGTCTCGCTTGCATCACCACGGCGAGAGAGAACACTACCGCCTGGGTATTTTTATTGGAAGAAAGACACGCAAGAAGAAGAAAAAAACACAAAAAAGGACAGGAGTCCTTTTGTTTTATTGCCCTACCATGTACCATACCAGGTGCAGAACGTTTTTGTGTTTTGTTCTGCTTGTTTCGTGTACTAGTTTGGGTTGTTTTTCGCAGGTTTTTTGCTGTGTTCTCCTGAACTGCCCTCGGACGTTGCTGGTTGGGTGGTAAAAAAAGGAAACGAAGCCTCGAGACACACAAACGCTGCAAAGAGTTTTTTATTGAGAGTACACCAAATAAACCGCCATAAAGATTTGTTTTTCAGTCGAAAAAGCAAACCCTATCCCCTCCCAGGCCATCAGACCGTGTCGCGCAAACCTGTGGAGGCGTGGACCATCGGCGACTATACCGACTGCTGCCAGATACTCCACAGCTTTACCTCGAAAAGACTCTGGGGCGAACGTGGCTGGGAGTGACCCGTACTTCTTTCTACGCCGTGGATGCTGGAGGGAGCCTCGGCCGGGGGGGTGGGTGGTGGCGCGGGTGTTCTTTTGCCCCAGATGAATCGGTCTAGGTCCGCCCCCGAGACGTCGTCGCCTGACATCCTTAAGAGGCGTACTGTGGGGAGGGAAGGAGACGACCCGGAGGCAGCAGGTGTGTGCGAGAGTACTCATACGCACAGGAAGGTCCTGCTGTTATTGTGAACGCGCTGTGACGTGCCGTGAGTCGGTTGGAGGTTGGCAGGGTGTCTGATGTGGCACCAGGTTATCAGAGATTTGCATGAGGTGTGCACTACTTACAGCAGTGCTATGACCTCTCAATCATATTATTAATGCTGCTTTTACTGCTTTCGCTGCTGCTGCTGCCGCCGCTTCTGCTGCTGCTGCTGCCATTGACGCTCCTGCTGCCCCTCAGGGACGTCAACAGCATCCGAGAGGAGGGCTTTGCTGACCCTCTTCTGGTGCACCTCGGGGCCCGAGTGGACCCAGAAGTCTGGCTGGCAGGAGGACGACAGCGACCTCGGAGAGTGGTGCGGTATCGGGCTCGACCCGGGGGGCGATCATGGAGTGACGCTCGTTGATCTCCGACGAAATCACCTGTCAGGTGAGCCACTCGGCACAGCAGTAGAAACAGCAAGAAGAGCAGCATCGTAAGGACATAGGTTGGTCGGGACGGGGCGGGGCGGGCATTCTAGCACGCCGACTTGCCACATATTTATGCTAATCCGTTGTCATATTTTTCTATTCACAACGCACTTGCCGTGGGGCATGTCTGCGTCTCTGCGGCGCCCTTCCTTTTCTGCTTTTCTGTTCTCTTCGTGTGAATGTTACGTTCATCTCCCACTGTCACGGCGTTCGGCCCACTAAATCCTCACCAAACACCTAACAAGCGCCCGTTATGTCAAACCCATTGCTAATAGACCAAAAAGCGACGAGTGCAGTCTAGCCAAGCGTCCAGGGAGAGCTTGAGGCAACCCGAGCATCGTCTTGCCTCGCGCTTGCCTCACAGCTTCCTGCGTTGCAGCTCGAACACATCTCCTACAGCAGCAGCAGCTCGGGTTGTTCATGTGGCCGATGCTGCAATCGGCAGTTTTTTTCATTTATTTGCGCCTCGACTCCAACGGGGCTACAGCAGTATTAAAATACACATCTTGCGGAACAATATTTCGCACGAAGCGTGTGCTGTTTGTGGGAAAGTAGACGATCACGCGTGCACAAGCTTGCCGAACTAAGCATAGACCACTCACTCAACTATTAGAACCCACAGCTGACGTGTGTTCAATATTTTTGTAGGAAAACGTGTTTCGGGCACGGTGCACACTAATTTCACGAGAGCAGTTCCCTGCTGCTGCTGTTGCTGCTGCTGCCTGTCTTGCCAAGAACAGTTAGTTAGTCGTGCTTGGCACAATGTACCTGATACGATATGATGCGTGTGTGGTACGCGTATCGGCAGGAGGGGGGGTGCAGCTTTGCTTCGCGATGCGTCCCTGCCTCGTCCTCCCCGTGAGCAGTTGCAACAGAATCAAGTGAAATGAATAAATTTAATTTTGTAAAATAACCAGCTGCCGCTGCTGCTGCTGTTGTCGTACATACTGCTGCTGGTGTTGCTGCTGTGTTCGGTCCGCCTACCACCTCAATGATTGTTGCTCGTCTTCATCGTTCATCCGAGCATCCACTACGCACCAGCACTAAACGAGAAGCGGCAGGCAGCAGTAGTGCTGCTATTTATGATATTTTGAACAATGTATTGCCGGTTAGCCGTTCGTTCAAACACAAAACTCAAAACTCTACTGGTACTCTGCAAATGAAACTTTTGCAATTGGAACTCTGCCCTTGTACTCCTGTGTACTATACACTCGACTTGTTCGTTGTTGTTGTTGTTGTTGTTGTTGTTGTTGTTGTTGTTGTTGTTGTTGTTGTTGTTGTTGTTGTTGTTGTTGTTGTTGCTGTTGTTGTTCTCACAACAATCGACTTGTATTCCACGCCGGTACGACGGCGGTATCGAACACACGCAACCCAATCCGTTCCGATTGCCTCGTGCCTTCGCTTCTTCTCGACACCACAACTCGAAAACTTTCAGGAGCGCTGCCGCCAGAAATAGGAGACCTAGGCGGCCTCCGCCACCTGTACCTTGGTGACAATCAGCTTCAAGGTGAGGGGGGCGGCGCGTATGGACAAGGGCCGTTGCTTTCATGGGCGAATATATGACCGCAATGAGCCCAAATTTAAGTGTCGCCCCAGCGGCAGGGGTTTTTCTGGCCATGTTGCTATGCACTGCTCTGTACTGCTCTGTGTGGTGTGTGTGGTGTGTGGTGTGTGGTATATGTGGTATCACAGCAGGCATGTATGGTATGGTTGGTTTGTCGGTGATGATACTTGTGCGTGCGAATTCATGAACTATAAACCACCGCAGCAGGTATGCTCTTGCGTGCCCAGTACGTTCCATACCTTGCGTTTGTGTTTCTTTCCCTGGGGTATTCCTCAGCTCCAGAGTGACTGGAGCCTGTCCTGTGACCACGGACTTGATTATGCGAGTTAATGTGAAAACAACAAACAACAACGGTTCCGCATCTGACGCCAGTTGCTTGGTTGCTTGCTTTCCGACGATGTGTGTGTTCTCGATGGTGACGATGCATTAATCTGGCGTCATGGGTATCATCCCTGGTTCGGGTGATGGCACCGTAAGATATTAATATTAATAGTACCTGGTACTCGTTCGAGGGCATGGTATGTTTCTCTGCTCTATGTATAGTCTAGTCAAGTTGAAGTAAATGAAGTGAACTAAGGGACTCGCATGTTGGTCGGCAACATGGACGTGCGTACTGACAGCTGTCGTGGCTTTGATGTTTGAGGTGGTTTGCGGAGGCGGGATTAGATGTCGGAAGAACGACATCATATCATACCGTATCGTATCATGGCATGTGAACGACAACACCCAACACCCAGCTTGTACCAAAGAGCAAGCACTACATACTACTTTCTTTGTTGCACATGGTACCTGGTATCTTGGGGGGGAGGGGGAAGGGGGGGGGCGGGGGAGGGGGGAAGGAGGGAAGGCCGGGGGTGGGGGGCAGGCGGGGCGTCATGCCCAAGAGACTGAAGTCTGGTTCTGGCCATCATCGTCTTGAAATTTGTGGGCCTTCCAATGGCCGTCACAAGTTAGCGTAACGCCGCCCTGACTTCTTCGCCTTGTTGCGTTCTCTCCCCAGTGCCATTGATGATGCACTTGATACCCTCTATGAGCCCAATGCCGTTTTTTGTCAGTTCCTAGGGTCTGCTAGTATGACATTTTTTTCTCTTTTCCTTTCCTCACTTCCTCTTCTGGTCTTGTCTTTTCTTGCTTTTCTTGTCTTTTCTTTCCTTTCCTTGTTCGTTTTTTCGCTCGCTTGTCTTTTCTTTCCTTTCCTTTATCTTTTCTTTCGTTTGTTTCTTTTTTCCAATTGAGTTGCGTCTGTCGTTCGTATGCGTAGTGATCGAGACTGCGTGCAATATATACATGGTAGTCTTTCTTGGGTGGCAAGCGGTATGGTCGGTGTTTCCAGGCGCGAGTACTGAGACGTATGCACCCGTATGGACCTGGCACATCGTAGGCTGACTCCCGATTTCACTTTTGTATGTTTCTGGTGGAGGCATGAACTGCGTCAGCTGTGATATATGCGTGAACCACGTTTGGTTTGTGTTTTTCCCTGCGGTATTCCTCAGCTCAAGAGTGACTGGAGCTTGTCCTGTGACCACGGACTTGATTATGCGAGTTAATGTGAGAACGACAACAACAACAACATCTTGCCGCCCAGCGCTTTCGGGGTTGCATTGTTTGTGTGGTACAGACTGTGACTGCAGACCGCGTCATCTCACAGACTAGGATATACAATCACACGGACACAAGGCATGCCGGATGTTTACGAATGGATTCCATATACGTAAATGAAGAAAACGCACAATGCACATACATATGCCCATTCCCTCCATGCCCTCATCCAACCCAGTACATTAATAATATCGTATTAACTTTCTTCCGCTGCATTGCCCCGACACGGGCATATAGTGTTGTGTGCTGTGTGCTGGAGCTTTCATGCGCGAGCCGAACCGCTGAAAACCTTTGCCAGTGTAAAAAATCGACTTTTTGGGGGGACACAACGGGGAGGTTTTTTCCCCTTCTTGTACATGGTAGGTTTTGGCACGGAACGAAACAACAGCTGTTTCTTTGTTCGTGTGTGTTTTGTTGATGATGTGATTGTTGGTGGCGGTGTCACGTCGCGAAGGAAATAAAAAAAAGAGTGCAAGCTCGAAGATCGTACAAAATCCGGAAAGTATACACTACGGTACAAGATAAAGTAAAAAAGTAGTTCGTACCAAAAAATGGCTTGCTTTCTGTCAACACAACAGCTTGCTTGCTGACTGGTTGAGCTTCTGCGTATATGATCTGACCATGTGTGGGGCACCCGATTGGACACCTTTTTAAGAGTCCCAAATTTTCTCTCTGTACTAATTTCAAGTAACTTGTCCCCATCAACGGGTTAATATCCCCTCCGCACCCAGTAGGGCAGTGTCCATCATGTTTTGTTTCACCGGTATAAAATTATTCTAACGTCAGCTGTGAACTCGACAAGTAAGTGCCTTGGCTCAGATTGGCTAAAAGACTAAAATCATCCTGTTGACCCTGATAGCTACACTGCTGTAGTTGTAAGGGGAGTCGCCGACCTATATCCTTAATGAGGACACACAACTCGTAATGCGCGCGATCGGAGTATCACACACAGCTTGCAAAGATGAGTTTCGACGAAATCTTCGATCTCACAGCTGGAGTGTATTTTCATTTTTTATAATAAAATTGTACAGCAGGTTAGGTTTTAGCATAGGCATACCATTATAACAGTGTTTTTCTGGTGCAGGCACACAAGGCGTGACAATCCGATATTGACCGCTCTTTGATCTAGCGCTGGATTGCGAATGCAATTAAGTTAAATCGATACACGACATCTATGAAAATACGTGGAAGTGTGGTGAGCTTAACGCCTGCACCACTGGAAACCCTTTTGGGGGACAATTTTACTTGAAGTTAGTATAGAGGGGGATTTTGGGGGCTCTGAAGGGGTTAAGCTTTATTTTTCCCCATCCGCCGGAGGGTAAAATATAAATAAAATCTTCGATCCGTCTTCTCTTATTGTGAGCGCTCTCAAACCGAGTAGCCTACCTGAAGCGGTATCCCTCTTTTTACGAGCACGCTCTCAGCCTGTTTCGGGACACGAAACTTGTTGGAAGTACTCGCAGACAAAGCCGAAAGATACAGCACTTCGCAGTAGAAATTTACCACTGCTGCACCCTCCGGGCTCCCGTGAAATGCTTACGTGCAAGGTTTTTTAGATTTGCACGTAAATTCAATAGCAATTTATGTATGCCGTCTCCCTATGTGCAAGTCCGCACAAAATAAATGACGGTTGCGCTGCCCAGACCAACCCGACCCCAGACCCGACCCTAACCCTAACCCTCACCCTAACCCTAACCCTTTGGGGGGCTCGAGGTCTGCTCAGGTCGGAAGGGGCTGTACTGAGTTTACGTGCAATTCTTAAAACCTTGCACGTACGTGCAATGAAACGCCTGGTGCACCCTCCATGTTGGAGGCAGAACTACTGGAGTCAGACTTGGATTATTTTTTGCGGAAAATTTGAACTAAAAGGAAGTCCTACACGTTGTTTTTGGGGACGAAGTACTTGGAATTTTGGTGTGGGGTCATTCTGCCCAATATTTGTGTTGTAGCAAAATGTGTAAGGTGACGCTGGTGGGTTTGGTGCCCAGTGGAGGGGGCTGTTGTTGTAAGATATGCTGGTTTAGTTTGGGTCCCAAATCTGCTTTATGTAGTATTTTAATAATAGTGCGTTGTCAAAGGTAAAAAGTGTCGCTGATGGCTTTTTTTTGTGCCATTGCTCCGGAAGGGTTGGGGTTTGTACGGCTTTGTTTAGTCACGAGGCAATTGGTCAACGTTTCGCCTACTACCAATATAGGCCTCATGAATGACACTCTCTCCTCCATCAATAGGTCGGCCGGGCATACGGCCGCACCGGCGGACGTGTCAAAGCCACACGAACCCATTTTCTGCGGATCCGAAAAGATGTCCAGGAAACGGCACTTACTTTCACCTTGTCGAGGAGCGAGCATTTTCTTTAGCTGTTTTTTTTAGGTTCGACATGAGGAGAGCAAAGTTGTCCTTCGTATGTTTTTTTTTTTTTTTCTTCATCCCAGTTATCATCCTCGCACTTCTCTGGGATCTCGCGCTCCCTTCCAGTAGTAACTCAGATAGATCCGGGGTCACATAGCAGGCCCTCTTCCCCCCTCCCCACTTCGGTACGTGCCTTCATATTTATCGCGACAACAAGTCAGCCCTTTCTTCCCTCGTCGACTCGCGTCGATTTGTACCTGCCGACGCTGCTAGGCGCGCCCTCACTCATCAGCTAGTGGATCCTATTTTGTTTTGCATTTTTTTAAATATAGTCAAATCTCATCGCGGTGGGAGTCGAAGTCAAGGACCATCGCTATTAATAGTAGTATTCGAGGGTAACCGTAGCCACTATTAATAGACCACCGGGGCGACCGGCATGTATATGATGACACTGTGTGTGTTGTCTTCATTAGTCTCCACATTAAAGAACACAAAGGGGGGAGGGGGGGAAACAGGAGGAGTAGAAGGAAAGCCGTCCAAGGGAATGGGGGCAGGGGGGGCAACAGGAGGAATAGAAGGGAGACCGCGGTGGACGAAGGCAGGAAGGAGATGGCAGACAGGGTAGCAAGGTACCAGGCCGACTAGTAGGTACATAGCACTTTTCGTCTTTCTCTGGGGTATTTTTTTCCCCTTTGTTCCCTCCTTGCGTGTCCAGGTTTTTGGCTCGTGTTCGGATTATCTTATTTTGGTTTTACTTTACTTTATTTTATTTCATTTTATTATGTTTCTTTTCCGAGCTTTGGCTCTCCTTTGCGGTTGGGTTGTTTCTTCGATTTCCCCTTCATTTTGTTTGTTTCATTTTTTGTTTTATTTTTATCTTTGTTTTTATTTGTTTTCTTATTTTGTTTTTTGTTTTTTGTTTTTGTTTTTGTTTTTGTTTATTTCGTATTTCTCTCTTCCAATGTATTTCTGTTGCTGACGTATGTATGTTGTGCCTGTCGTACCCAGTACTAGGGCATGACATTGCGTTGTCGAATGCATTACGATGCATTATCTCTGTGTCGTGGCTTGTGACCACAGAGCTGATCTTTCTAGGGTGAAGAATCAGTACGGACACTGGGTGTGCTGGATGTCGACGAGTAGAAGAACGGTTTAATGTGAAGAACACACACACACATTAAACCGTTGTTTCTATCATACCCAACGACATCATCATCAGTACACCTAAGAGTCCGTGCTGGTTCTTCATCCGACACCGCTGTTTAGATTTTCTTCTATGTATTATAAAAAATGAAAATACACTCCAGCTATATATATGCGAGTATAGAGTGTCCGTTTGTTGTTGTTCTTCAAACCCTTTACAACTTGAAACCCGTTTTTGGGGGACAAAATTACTTGGATTTAGTATAGGGAAGGGTTCCGGGGCTCTAAAGGGGTTCAATTATTTATACTAGCCCTAACCCTAGCTCTGACTTTAACCCAATGAAACGCAGCCTACCAATAATAACGTAGAGTGAACCCCCCTTCGTCTCGTACACAGTCTGCGTCAACCATTTTCTCGAATATGTGGTACCAGTAAGCTTTATTGGGAGGGGTTGTGTGTCCACAACGAAAACTCTTCACGGCAAAGGAGTGCGCCGCGTGCGTTCTTGAAACGCGAAGAAACCAGAAACCTCAAACAAAAGGCTGTTTTTGATACGCCAGTTCGCTTTTTGTGAAGAAACCAGAAACATGCAAGCGTGGGAGGGGGAGCTGTGGGAGGGTTGGAAGGAGTCTTCCCGATTTTTTGTTTGATTTTGATTTTGGTTGTTTTACCACGTACGTGTCACTCTTGGTGGTGGTGTGGTGGTGTGGTTGTGTGGTTGCATTCGTTTGACGCCTTTGCAACTGGAAACCCGCTTTTGGGGACAACAATATTAGGAATTAGTATAGGGACGGGTTTTGGCTTTTGGGGCTCTAAAGGCGCTGACCAATTTATTTGATGAATATGAATACCGGTACTCACCGCATATATCACGCAAGATATTTAGCACACCCAACACACCCCCTGGCCCCTGGGACGATTTTCAGAGGCGTTTTGTTCTGACAGAAGTTCGGGGGGGGGGGGGAGGGGGGAGGCTCACGCCCCAGAAATGCCGAGATCTTTCCGTCAGACGCGCCGCTCGGCGTTTTTTCCCTCCCCACGGTGTGGAGAAAATCATCTTACCGCATAATCGTTCGAGGGGCGTTAGGGTGTGTCATCTTGCATCTTCCACGATCATCATACAGCAGGTGTACGGCGTGCATGTATGTACAAATGATGTGCAGCATCTGCTGCATGCAGTACTCGAATGATATGATATGATATTTGAAAACATGCATACCATCATCAGCCGTCGAAGCGTGGTCTCGACTAACTGAGCTCAGAGGGCTTGTTTTTGGGATCGCCCGATATGATATGCATACATACATAGTCAACTAACTGAGGGCTCATTTTCCGGATCGCCAGATATGATTTGCATACATCATGGTAATCTAACTGAGGGTTGATTTTTCGGATCGCCTGGTATGATATGATAGCATACCAGGCTTTACTGGCCCTTTGGGTGTGGGGTCCCAGTTTAGTGCGGTACCCTTGAGTGTGGGGTTCCATTTTAGTGCGGTGACGACCGCTTGCCATGACCTCGTCCAACCGAGTGCGACAATACAGAAGTAACCCGCGATAGTTCAGGGTCCCACATTTAGTGCGGTTATTGTCGTATGGCAAGACACCGCACTATAGAGGGACCACGACCCTGGATGCATATATTATCCTGTATCGTTTCTGTTGGCTCGGTGCGTTCGATCGTTCGTGGTTAGCGACCGGATCACCTCGGCCCTCGTTAATAACAAATAACGCCTCTTATCGCACATACAAGGGTACGTCCGATAGCCTACTTGCGAATCCGCCTACCTTCTGGCCCGCCCTATGTGCAGGGGCTACCTGCACACAGCTCTGTGCAGGTCGCGTGAGGTCAATTTCAAACTTGCCCTGCACATCGGCCCAGACCAACCCGACCCGAGACTTGACCCTCACCCTAACTAGCGCCAACCCTTTGGGAACCTCGAGATCGGCAGGGGCAGTCACGCGGCTCCGACGTCGACGCCAACGACAACAGCTGTTTATAATACCGAATCTGTACGCAGGTTGTTGTTGTTGTTGATGATGTTGACAATTTCACGTAAAACCGGGAGCCTGGTATTTCTTTTCTCCCCGTGGCCAAAAAGAGTCTATAAAATGGTGTCTAATGACGGGCAGGAAAACCAAACCAATCACTGGTCAGCCAGGGTGATACCAGGACGAGTCAGATCGACGACGACTTATTGTAAGAAACAAGACACGTTTCAATGCCACAAAACATTATACCCGGCTCCTGTATGGCGTACTAGATAAAAGGGCCAAGGTCTTTACCTGCGCGCGCGTTTAAAGCCACTCGCACACTAACCGACTATCATACAGCCAATAACGAGCCCCTTGTCTGCACTGCTATCGCGAGCTCCTGGCTATTAGCGTTGCTTTGTTTTGGAGTGCTGCCAATGCCCGATGCCACCGTTACCATTGCCGGACGCGACTACAGGACAGGACACCTGTATATGTTTTTTCTTCGAAGTATTTATAGAACGAAACAGAAACACGGACCCTGGCTGGGTTTCTTATTTGGTCGAGGGCGCGTTTTACAGTAGTAACATAAGTGTAACGGCTCCTGGATTTCTCAGACAAAGAGGCTGTAGGAGGAATCGTGTGTCGAAAACGGTGGTTTTTGTATTGGACAGTGTCGTCTTCGTGGTGATATTCGTGTACGTGTCAGCCTGCCTTTCTTATCGTCCTGTTCCTTATTTGAGGTGTTTATTCTGTAGTGTTGCAGTGTATTTGATCAGCTTTCCGTCCCGATGGTATACATCTTGCCTCCACACACGACACCGTTCGGACGAGGCCGCAGGTGCTCGGTACGGTATTATAGACGAAGTCCGCGAATCAGGAAGGATTTGATTCGTTGTGCCTGGCGCACCTCTTTTTTTATATTTGCCCTGCGCCGCGCAAAATTGACCCGACCCTAGTTCCGGGTAGATTGTCCCTTGAACCGTGGCAGCACTCGTAGAGGGGTTAAATACCCGTGAGATTTCAAACACGTCCTGGCCCGACCCGATTAGACCCATGAGTTTTTGAACACCTCTGACCCGACCCGCGGGCTGGATCTTGACCCGTGAAAACCCCTGGTAAAATTATCGACTTTTATTTTCATTACGTGGTAACTGCCTGTAAAAGCTCTTCTTGGCCAGCTCAGCTCAGACGTATAATACGGCTGCCGCTGTTGTTGCCTTCAAGCTGTTTCTACCCAACGACACCCTGCCGGTCCGTATGCATGGACTGATGTGTTTCTGCTTATTCGGTGCTTGGTACCTGGTACCTGATAGCTGGTAGCTTGCACGCCGCGGACAGGTCACGATCTGAATCATTTATATCCTACTGTAACATCTAAGAGCAGATAGATCCATGGTGTATATGATCTGCACGGCCTAGATCGTGTTTCCTGGTGAGAGCCGTACGATCTTCATTTCCTGAGCAAATGTTTCCTGGCTTGGATCTGTACTTGACAGATTCTGCATACCTGGTATGCATCATATATATAACAACGACACCTACAGGATTTAGATGATCTATATGATCTATATCGTGATCTATCTGATGTGTAGTAGCTTGAGAGCTCCTCGCGCATATACGTTGATGTCATCTTCACATTAACCCCTTTTGAGACTTCAGAGCGAAACATGGACGACGAAAAATGACGATTACGGCATCGGCCACTGCTATTAGTAGTCGTTGATGATATTGATGTCCGAACGACAACAAATGCAAAGACTCGTTCGGGAAGGGTGCAATGTGATCCTCTACTCGTGCTGCTGCGCGCTGACGCTACTACTCGTAGACGGTCTTGGTAACATCGCACTTCTCGTGTTTTTGGTCGATATAAATGGGCCATTAAAGGGTTGAGCTATTTCCAACTCCTAAAATTATCCTAGTCTGAAGTCCAAGTGTTTTGTCTCAATGTCGGGAGTGCGGTGCTATAAGGGTTAAGCGTTTGCTTCGGTTTTCTATGTGCATGCCCGGTGACATGATGACCACACTGCTGTTGCGCAGCACACCACTATACAGAATACCCGGTATCCGTCATGGACCTCTTCCTACGAGCAGATAGAAAATTTATGTGGTGACTGACCGCTGTCAGACGAGAGAACACCAAAATAGACATACCGGATATTACACAAAAGAGCACAAAACAACCCAAAACAAGCATGCATCATGCGTCGACAAGCGGAAGAGCCGGCGCATGCGATAGCCCGATCACGAAGAAAACGGAACGCGCACAAACAAAGCAAAACCTATTTCCTCTCTCGTGCATCCTCGTTTGTGGACAGCGGGAAGCGCTTGCTGCGCTCTGAAATTGCGCGGCTTAACAAAATGCGCGCACTACTATGGCAAGCTGGCGCGCGCCAGCCAGGCTTCTGGCATGCCTGGTTCTGTTGATTCTGTATGCTAATTGGTATGGATTCCGTAGGTTAATTGGTACGACCGGTGTGCTTGCTTCAGCGCGTAGTGTTCTTATCGTATGTGTGTTATGATGGTTTTGTAATATCGTCAAAGGGGTGTTTGCCCCGGGTTTTTAGGTCATTTGGGGCTATAGGGAAAACTCGCCCGCAAAACGTGCCAGCACTTGCCCCAAACTGCGTATAACTCACTCCACACGGCGCTGGCAAGACCTTCGTAGCCCAAACCGAGGACGCACACCGTTTATGTTGTTTTTTTCGGCCAGGCCATTGGGGCTGAGCTAACGGCGCCGCAGCGAAAGGGGGAGCAAAATAATACGTGGTGCAGCAGTGGGGGGCTCCCAATGGTGCCGGTTGAATAGTGCCACTGCCCTCTATAGTGCCGGTCAAATCGCTTGGCACGACTGGAACTGGAATTGTCTCGTGTAATCCCGTTCCCGATAGTGCCGGTGCCCTAAATAGTGCCGGTGTTTTGGGCTGGCGCACACCGGCACTACTTGAGCGGGAGCCCCCCGCTACTGTACTATAAATATAATACCCCAAATAGGTATTTAGTATTTAGGAACGGTGTGGCATAACCAGTGACTAAATTCGTGTAACAGCTACTGCTGTACGGTGCTTCCTACTGTTGTTGCTGCGTGGCGTGTGTGGCCCTTTGAGACTGTTGCTGTGTGCCGGCTGTGGCGTGGGTGGCCCTTTGATTAACGGTACCGTAATAGCTACCAGGTCCATGTTAGTAGAGACGTTCCAGAGGGCGGGTACTTGTACAAAGTTCGAAGATTATCGCGGCTGTTCAAAGGTTCATAAGGCTAACCGAAAGTCAAGCCGAAAATCGTAAGCAACCAAGTAATTACCAGGTACCAGGTACGCTAGGTGATGGGTTTTTTCATACCGGCTTTATTTAGATTAGTAATTTTCTCCACCGGCGGCGGCAGCTCAGCGGGATCCTCCGAAGATTCCTTCGGCGGGCCCTCCGGAGACTCCCTCTCGCCCACACCCCCGCCGGCTCGGGGGTGTCCTTTTTTTTTCTTGCATCGCCCACGTATCTTCAGTCGACTTGACCATTTTAGCACCGCACTCCGGATATGCGGACAAAACACTTGGAATTAGAATACTGAATGATAATGTCAGGGGTTGGAACTGGTTTATAGTCAGTTAAAGTCAGTTGATTGGCTGGCTTCGCCGTCCAAGTATCACTATTGTAATAACATGCCCTGAAGTTCCGCCCACTTGCTGGTCTACTTGGTACCAGGTACACGGCAGCGGTGGCGCTTTGTTTGAGTGTTTAACGTTGAAATAGTGTTCCAGGGTACAGCAGTGCAGTTTTAAGCAGTACCTGGTACTGTTTTCTCCCTCAATTAATAGTGCTGTTTTGTACGAAGTTTTAGCCTCGGGTATGTACACGGTTCGTTCGCTAGAAGAAGATCCACCTTTTAGATAATTTATCCTGCTTTTTATGTAAATTCAATCGAGATGTGGGTGTATAAGGCTGCTGTTCTGTTCCATTGATGTGTTTCTGGTATATTCTACCCGACCCGCCTGTGTTTGGCCGGTTATAATAATGGCTGATGACGAGCATCAGTCATCGGTCATGGATCATCAGTCATCAATCACCCCTCGCGAGGATGGGGGAAACAAGTAGGGTATTAGTAAAAGTCGTTTGACTCTATTTTGTGGGGATCTTTGGAGCTACAAGTTTTAGCTCTGTTTTCAGAAATATTTTAGAGCTGCAAGTTTAACTCCCCCCCCCCCCCCCAGTCCTACCGCTTTGCAGGCATTACATACGGAGTGGCAGTGTAGCCATATGCACCGACATGCCACGAATGGCTCGTGGCGCCTTACCTTACCTACCATACATGTATGATACCTATTACCTGGTATGTGTTACACGTTAGAGGTAGTATTCATCTACTTTCTTTCCGTAAAATCACTCCGTCACCACTGACCACTACTCTGGAGTATTAATCAGTGCAGTATTATTTAGTTTACCGCACCATATATATGGCACGCAAGATAACACAAAGATAACACAGCCCTAGGACGATTTTCTAAGCCGATTTTACTTGACAACGAGGAGAGTGCCGAGCGTTGCATCATCTCGACATCTCGCCGAGATCTTTCGGAAGCCACCATTTTTTGTCGTGTGCGCCCCCCTTGTTTTGGAGGAAATCGGTTGGGAGTTCCGTTTCAGGGGGCGTGTCATCTTGCGTGATGCCTGGGTTCACGGTATTGTTGCTGTGATCCTGAGAGTTGAGTCGCCCAGGAAGCCCCCCTTGGTTCGCTCGGAAAGCCATTACAGTAGAGAGGTCCCTCTATAGTGAGTGCCGGTTGAGTGATGCCGATAGTGCCTGTGAAATCGCTTGGTTCTGATGGGAACAACCAGTACAGTAGTGGTGGCCGCATGCGGAGTATTGCGTGTTGCCGCTATAGTGCCGTTGTTTCCTTCTATAGTGCACATACCGGTACTGCTGCAGGGGAAGCACTACTAATAGTACAATGGTTGATTGGGCTGGCTGGTTAAGGCCTCTTTTCTCAGCCCTTGTAAACATGTGGCATAGATCGACGTTTCTCAAACAGTGGCATTTCAGCGTCTCTTTCCCCGTATGTTCGCATGAACAGAGATGGACACCACCGGCCGTGCCCCGTCTGTTCAGTGCTGGGCATACAATGAGAAACCGAACGTTGACTCATTCAGAGGCTGGATGTCTTGTTTGGGAAGGGTACGTTCTGCACTAACTTCAGTACAGAGGCTCTCGGACTTGTTATTTTCGGTTAGATCTCAGCCTGTTTTTCTTGTTACCCTGCTTCTTCTCGGTTGCGGTGTCCTGACCTGTATGCAGTGCTCCATGTGCCCGTCGAAGACGATGCCACGACCCCAGCTGATTTTACCAGGTACATGTTGGCCACGTCGCAGAGCTTGCGTCACATGATTCGTACCGTTATCCAATCATTTGACGTGTCCTATGCTGTACCAGGTATCATTATACGTTTTAGCAAGGTCAACGCGTGTACGATAGAGGAAAACTTTGGCTGAAAGGTTTTAGGAATGAAGCGAATGAAGCGAATGAAGGGTCTCTCTGCTTGACCCAAAGCCGTCGGAATTTCATTATTACTTTTTTTTTGTACATTTTTCGAGATAGGCCATGGGAGGCAGGAAAGAGATGGCAGACAGGGTAGCAAGGTACCAGGCCGACTAGTAGGTACATAGCACTTTTCGTCTTTTTCTGGGGTATTTTTTTCCCCTTTGTTCCCTCCTTGCGTGTCCAGGTTTTTGGCTCGTGTTCGGATTATCTTATTTTGGTTTTACTTTACTTTATTTTATTTCATTTTATTATGTTTCTTTTCCGAGCTTTGGCTCTCCTTTCCGGTTGGGTTGTTTCTTCGATTTCCCCTTCATTTTGTTTGTTTCATTTTTTGTTTTTATTTTTATCTTTGTTTTTATTTGTGTTTTTTTGTTTTTTGTTTTTGTTTTTGTTTTTGTTTATTTCGTATTTCTCTCTTCCAATGTATTTCTGTTGCTGACTTATGTATGTTGTGCCTGTCGTACCCAGTACTAGGGCATGACATTGCGTTGTCGAATGCATTACGATGCATTATCTCTGTGTCGTTGCTTGTGACCACAGAGCTGATCTTTCTAGGGTGAAGAATCAGTACGGACACTGGGTGTGCTGGATGTCGACGAGTAGAAGAACGGTTTAATGTGAAGAACACACACACACATGGGAATATAAATATAATATGCACGCTCATCGGTGGATTCGTATATATTCATAGCACTTTTGTTTGTTCTCCGAATCTTTTTTCGCGGTGGAGGGGAAGTATCGGGAATTGTAGGGAATTATAGGGTATTTATTATAGAGTAGTATGGGCTACGTATACAGGTCGGCCTAAAAACTTGAAAAGTTGGCGCACTCTTTCGCAGAGTTTTTTTTTTTTTTTTTTTTTCCCCCGATTTGTCTGTTGTTTGATACGTTATGTCCATGTCGTCTACTTGTCTAGACTATACTCGTACGTAGCCATTTCTGCTACTCGTACGTTGTTGTTGTTGTTGTTGTTGTTGTTGTTGTTGTTGTTGTTGTTGTTGTTGTTGTTGTTGTTGTTGCTGTTGTTGTTGTTGTTGTTGTTGTTGTTGTTGTTGTTGTTGTTGTTGTTGTTGTTGTTGTTGTTGTTGTTTTTGTTGTTGTTGTTGTTGTTGTTGTTGTTCTCACATTAACTCGCATAATCAAGTCCGTGGTCACAGGACAGGCTCCAGTCACTCTGGAGCTGAGGAATACCCCGTATGCATACCTGGTACGATATACCCCTCGTATGATGACGTTGTCGTTATGATAGCGCTGGTGATTTTTGTCTCCGGCGTCGAATGGTATGTTTTGCGATATCGCGTCTCGTCCTGCTCAGTTTAGTTGAGTTTGGTTTGCAACTGGTAGCCGCTGATATTAGGAACAAGAACAAATACTACTGCATGTACACTGATAGTATATACTCCGGAGTATGATACACCAGTAGTACCTGTTGAAATTTATTTTCGATCGTATGATATGTATGATATGTACACGGTATGTATTTTTAGCCCCCGATCTATTCCGTTTTCACGATGTCTGCCGGTGCAAAGCAAATTTGCTAATGCATGCTGGAGTTCTATCATGTGCTGCGCGTATGGTACATCCTTCAATTTGTTGACCGGACACGCCCCATATACCCCAGCAGCCCGGGATGTTTTGTGTGTATGTTAATGGTGTCCATAACTCAGATATAGCCGAGGCTGTACTCCTGTCATCGTCATTGCATTTCGTAAAATTAACTACTTAAATACGTCAGCTGTGAGTTCGATCGATTTATGTGGAGTGTCATCTTTGCAAGCTGCGTGATACTCCGGCCGCGCGTTTTTTCGGATGTAATGCTCTTTTAACATATATGTAATTCTCTCCGCCGTTTTTTCCCGCTCAAGTCTCTAAGGGGTAGATGATGGTGCTGGGGGGGAGGTGGCGGTGCTGGTAGCGGGGGGGAGCAGTGGTCTTTGCGGTGGGAGGTGGCGGTGGTGGTGCTGGTAATGAGGATGGTAGTGCTTGGTGGTGATGGTGGTGCTGGTGCTGCTGGTGGTGGTGGTGGTGGTGTGTGGTGGTGGTGATGTTTTTGTGGTGTTGCTGGTACTGGTGCTGGTGGTGGCCGTGCAGCATGGGCGTTATTATGTGTCCTCGGGGCCTTTGATCGCACCCACGGAGGGCGACGACAAAGGTTGCGCGTGATGACCCCATCACCCATTCGCTTTGCCTTGCCTTGCCCCGGGCAGAGCAGGGAAGGACAGCAGCAGGGCGTCCACTGCGCTGACCCGAGACAGCAATAAAAACGAGTTGACTATCTTGGAATCGAAAATGATGAAGGTTCATAGTGCTTTCTTGGTCCTACATTTCTCCTGTTCAGCTTCTGCTCGTACCTGTACGGCTTTATGTTTCGAATATGTACCAGGTATCGGAGAAGCGTTAGGGTTGTTCTGTTTCGTCATTGGTGATGTCGCCCCGTGTTGCGTACCTGGTATTTTTTATGTGTCATACATAGGGTGATGTCGCCCATCAATTCTATAGCCCCTCAGTACGCTAGGCATGCTGTGATGCTGTGTGGCGTGCGGTTGTTATCCCTCTATCCCTTCGAGCAGTTTCGAGGGGAACAACGAGGGGGGCAAAGGACTACAGTAGTGAATACCCCGATTAAAGAGCACCCCGTGTAAAGCCGAAACAGGCGCTCTTGACTACGCATGCTTTTATCCGTAGTGGGCAATACGTTGCTATTTTGTATGGCGGGACGTGCCGATTTGACCGCTCTCATGTCCTGAATGCTCTTGTCTCGGGTGCACTTGATCCTTTTCCAAATCCTAATTTTTTCGTGGTCTAACTGCAAGTGTTTTGTTCCCATGTCGGGAGTGCGGTGCAAAAATTCTCAAATGGTTATCATAATAGTAACGATGGTATTGATAATAGTGTTGATTGCGGCATCGGCCGCACGCGGCAACGCTGACAGCTACGGTATGTGATTGTTTTTCTTGTCGGACTCGCAACGCAAGGAGTTGGTTAGAGATACACCCGAGGTGCAGCATGCCCATGCCTTCTCTTAGAGAGACGAGCTCTCTCTGTGGTCACCAAGTACAAGACAGAAGATGGGCATCGTTCGTAACATACGCTAAGGTTATTTGGCCATGCAATGCAGAGATGTCACATCGGCGGATCGCAAATTACATAATAAGGTTTGACAACGTTCTCCCGGTGGTGTGTTTTCCCACCTCCACCGCTGTGGCCACATGCCTAGTGCCGTAAGTTCTGGACGGACCTGCAAACAACTTCCTGCCGGTCGTTCGTGGCCAACTTAGATCTTGCACGTCGGCCAAAACGAACCCAACCCCAGAACTGGCTGATTCTATGTCTAACCGCAACCTATGCGCTATGAAAAATCGAAAATTCGTGTCCAGCATTGCCATATGGCCCGTAGACCCCGATCTTTTGGCGGTTTCATGGTCGGCAGCAGGGATCTCGCCCGGCTCCGCAGCGTATTTTTGTGACATTTTTTTGCTTTAACAATACTGTCGGCCTTAATTGTGGCCAGCCTTACACCAATCAGACCAACGACAGGCATTTTTTTTCTTGTTTGGCCTGCCCGTCCTGCCTTTAGGTAGAGTCCGGCCACTGCAAATCAAATATGTCAGGAAACAGGTCAGTGAAGGGAACACATGCAGAGTTCAAAGGTGTAGAACCTATCGTTCCACACCAAAACCTGGCAGGGTGCCGTTAGTCAAGGGAATTTGCTGGAAAAGTTGCCGTCGGTCAAGGTCTGAAAGTGTCGTCCTCTGATGTCGTTTGACTGCAATGTGTTTGCGTGTTTTTCTTTGTTCTTGCTCGATCAAGCTGCTGCTCTTGGTCCAGCCTGCATTTTAGTCGTTAGAAGTCACGAAGGCGAAATAAAGTGAGGATTACACGGCATGGACCACGCGAACCGAAGCGGGCTGCTGGCTTCTAAGGGATTGGTTATTTTTCTTGCCGAAGTGTGATTCCTACGATCCAAGCAGTTGTGTGTCACGCGCGCAGCACCTATTAATAGCACCTGGAAATCGGCACATCTTTGGGAGTTGAAAAACTTCCTGCATCAACGTTAGCACGAAAACACAAGGCATCGTGTTATTTTGCTGAACAATAAAAAAGTGTGCCAATTTAACTCCTCGGTTGTATCCGCAAAATTAGATTTATCACGCAGCTTGCAAAGATGAGTATCGACCCTGAATGTATCGAACTCGTAGCTGACGTGTTCAGAGGATTTCATTTCAAAAATATTTTTGGACGCATCGCGCCTCACGCAGCAATTTTGAGCCTGGCCCAAAATTAAGAGTGTCTTAAAACCCTTTTAGTGAGCCCGATGTGGCGACGAAAATATGACCACGTGCGAACTTTATCAAGGGGCTGCGAAGAGCATGCAACAGTGCAGTTTAGCGCGATGCTGCGCTGGTGGGCTCCGACTCCTTACCTTGTACCTGGTACTTTGGATGCACCCCTTACTCCAGCGAGTCGGGTTGGTTGGTGTGGCCGCGGATGATGTTGTCGTCGTCATTTCATCCCGACATTTGATGCCTCCGAAGTGAAAAAAGGGGTTACGTGGTGTCGCGCGACTGCTATTTGGCTGCTGCTAACTTTTGCCGACGTCTTCGTTAGTAGGACCAAGGCAGCGTGAAACAAATACCGTCTGCTATGCTATCATGCTATACCAGCAACTGTCTGCTCGCGGCCGCGTGAGAGGGCACCAAGTTTGGAACCTGCTGTATAGGTGGTGCGTTGCAGGGCGCGACGGCGAGAACTAGGTGGCGAAGTTCCACGGAGACGACTAGGGAACAGGTCAACACCCTTTTGATGTAGTCTACTACTGTACAGCACGTTTGAACCTCCATTCTCCCGTCCCCTCCCTTCTCCCCGTTTTTTGGTGTTGGTCTCGGCAGGGTCGATTCCCAAGACGATCGGGCAGATGCCACACCTGTGCATCCTTAGCCTTCGAGGGAACAAATTGAAAGGTACGCCAAAGCAATTAGTTGCGTACCACACCTCCGCCGTGGGGTGTGTGGCTTTTTTTCCGTCAAGATAATTGAGTCGCGTCCTTCCGTGCTGACCACGAATTTGCGAGTACTTCCGCATGCGGTGCTGTTTTTTTTTTCTTTTCCGGGTGTGGAAACATAACGTCGCGTCATGTTTACGTGTGGCGACTACTGTATGATGCTGTACGACCCGTAGTGTTTTCTCGTCCGTCCGTGCACTCATCAGGTGTAAAGAAAGCTGTGCTTACGTGTATGCATAGGTAACAAATGCATGCTTTTTTTTTGTTTTTTTTCTTTTAATTTGATTACTTTTCGTTTAATATATACCAGTACTTTTCTCTTGCCCGGTCGGCAGGTCACATCGTTCCGGAACTGGGCGACCTGACCAGCCTGAGAACCCTCAGTCTGCGCGACAACCACTTCACCGGCACCATTCCGCCCGAGCTGGGACAGCTTACCGCCTTGAGGCACCTCTTCTTGAACAACAACAAGCTAAGAGGTGCGTCCGTGGTCCCTCGCTCAGGTCGGGAGTAGAGTGGGAGGATCGGGACCGGACGGGAGAATGCAATTGGCATGACACACAAATAATCAGGGCTTTTGACGGGTCAGGTCACCTCCCGCGGGCGGGGTCGGGTCGGGTCGGATCAGGGTGACTCGAACCGGTCCGTGAGATTTGAAAACCTTCGGGCCCGACCCGTTCCGACCCATGAGAGTCTGAAGTATTTCCTGACCCAACCCGACTGGACCCGCGAGATTTTGGGAACCTCCTGACCCGAGCCGCGGGCCGGATCTTCACCCTTGAAAAACCCAGCAAAAACAATTGGAACTGCTGTGGTGAGCTTAATGTTGCTCCTTTTTTGGGGACAAATTAGTTAGAATTTGTGTGGCATGCGTTCTGTTTTTGTACGAGCACACGTGCATACGGGTTAAGCTTCATTTGTCCCCGTGTCCGCCTGGAGATTGAAAAAGGAAAATAGAAAAAAAGGGAGGATCGAGCCGTGTTTCGCCGCGGTAGGGTTATTTGGAGGTTGATGTTGGACGGGGGCAGTACAGCCGTTTCAATGCGGTTCTTACCCTTTATGGGGACCCCCCCCAAAAAATGGGGGTGAATTTAGGTCTAAATGCTTTTCTTTTTAGCGGTCCCCATCTATCAAGAGGCGTGATGCGTATCAGGCAGCAATCAGTCAATCGTTTTTTCTTTCTTCTTTTTGCTAATCCCATCTATTATCTTCGCATTTTTTCTTTCTCCTTCTCCTTCGCCCTGCCTGGTATAATGACGGAACTCGGATCCGGCGCCACCACGACGCAGGCTCTTCTTCCCCCTCCCTACGACACGCGCCTTCGTTTTATCGCGAGAATATTTCAGCACTTTCTTCCCTCGCCGACTTGCATCGAATTATCGTTACCCATGCTGTAAAGCAGCACTCTCGGCGGTTGTTGTCTCTGGGAAATAATAATCTCCATTCCGAGATTTGAACCCGTGACTTCACCGTAGGTTGGAGGTTCGACACTGCTGCAGTAGACCACCGGGGCGGCTCTGTAGACGTATTTCTTAGTTTTTTTTTTTTTTTTTTCATCCTCCGGCGGATGGGGAAAAATAAAGCTTTAGCTCACCACACTTCCACGTATTTTCATACGCGTCGTGTGTCGACTTAACTCAGCTGCTTTCGCAGCCCAACGCTAGCTGGCGCACCCTTCGGGTCCCATTGTAGGTATAGCGTAAGCTGTCCCTATCAGTGGTCTTCGTTACACCCCCGGCAGCGCAAGCTGCCGTTGTGTACGGATGCGTGTGTATGTCGACCCGGCCTGTCCCCTGAGGCGTATTTCTTAGTACGTCCGTACGCCTGGCATGATGAACAAAAAAAAAAAATAACGTTTCTAGCTGTGAAACCGGAGATTTTTGTCGAAACGCATACACAGGGGTAGTTGCAAGCTGTGTGTGATACTTGAATCGCGCGTGCCACAGGATGTGTGTATGTCCTCATGAAGGGTGCATATAGCTCGGTGACCCTCCCCCCTAGTGCTAGGTTTTAGTAGTACCAGGGTCAACAGGGTGATTTTTATTCATCCTGAGCACGCAAAAGTATATTTCCCGCTTTATGGGGGACAAAAACTGGCAGCTGTGGAATTCGTATTGGTTTTGTCTGTCGTTGGGCCATAAACCATCGCGGTCGATTTTCACGGTTACAAACGGTAGACCGGTAGACACCGGTTAACGACCGCTTTTTTCCCGGTGAACCGCCTATTCACCGGTACAACTGGCTGTACCAAAACAGCTTGTAGAGAAAATTGAAAAACGTCATCTGTGAGTACGACCGATTGAATGGTTTAAACTCAACTTGAACTAATAAATTGAATTTCGACCGATCTCTTCGATGTTTTGCAGCTGAGGTGTCTTAGCTGTAGATATTTTAATTATTTAGAATGGATCCCTACCACGAGTTGGGTGTATCCCTGCCCACTACGAGCAGTATAGGAGTGCCAAGATGTGATGGCGTTTTGATTGCGGGCGATCCGAAAATATTAAACCCTCGGTTAGTTAGTTGATTAGACTATATATGCGTCGACGGCCAATGTTATAGCTTTGTAATAGCAGCATCAACGACACCAACATCATGAATTGTATTCGTACAAGACACCATAAGTGTACCAAGGCGACAGCACAAAACAAGACAACGAAAAACTAGCGCCGGATTGCAAACACAATTGAGCTAAATTGACACGCGACGTATATGAGAATACGTGGAAGTGTGGTGAGCTTGAGCTTTATTTTTCCCCATCCGCCGGAGGATAAAACAAGAAAAAAGACAGCACAAAACTACACAAGGAACAACACAAGGAACAGCAACATCGTCAACGTCGGCAGCAGCAACGCGCGCAGAACACGACACGACACACCCCCTCTGTTTCGTCGCCGGCTTCTCCGGTCAGGGCATATCCCAAATGAGCTGTCCAAGCTGGTGGAGCTGGAGCAATTGTTCCTGGGTGACAACGACTTGGAAGGTACGTCCCCTCCAGAGACGCGCGCGCGGTCATCCTCGGCTCGACGCATTCACATTCAACGTTCGGTTGGGTTTGTGTACGTGCAGCCCCGACGACTCACCCAGAGCGCCCCCCCCTCCACGCGCATAGCTTAAATTGGGTTAGGTTGGGTTAGGCTAGGCTGTGCTATCTGTACTACGCTGTGCTGTGTTTTGCTACGGGTGAGCTTATCTATTTTATAAAAATATTTCAAGGACGTCAGCCTTGAGTTCGACGAATTTTTATCTATTTGTGTATTTTGTTCCTCCAGCGGATTGTTGAAATGTATAGCTCATGCTCGCCACATGTCCACGTATTTTCGTACATGATGTCACATTGCTTAAACTTGACTCCGTTGCATTTGCAACCCGGCGCTAGCTGGCGCGCCCTCCGGCTCTCCGTGGCGGCGGCAGCGCAACCTGCTGCTGCTGCAGACGCGCCGCTGCTGTGATTTCAGCATCGCAAGCTGCTGCTGTGGCCTGCGGGCGCGTGAGTATGTCGACCCGACCTGAACCCTGGGGTGCTGCTTTGCCTCCTTTTGATCGCAGGCCCAATTCCTGAGGCTTTCGGCGGTCTCATGCGCCTTGAGGAGCTGGTGCTCAGCGGGAACTCGCTTTCAGGTAACGCAATAACCGCGCTTGTCTCTTTTTATGTCGCTAGACTTGGTTAGTGAATATGATAGCGTTGATAAAACCGCTCTTGTCGGTTTTTAGGTCGCTATGCTCAGCACAGAAGTTGATAAAACCGCGCGTTTCGCTTTTTAGTTCGAACCGCGCTTGTCGCTCTTTAGGTCGCTGTATTCAGTTGATGATTAGCGTTGATAAAACCGCTCTTGTCGGTTTTTAGGTTGCTATACTTCGTACATAAATTGATAAAACCGCATTTGTCGTTTTTTTTGTCGCTATAATGAGATAGCAGTTAATGAATAGCGTTGATAAAACCACAATTGCCGCTTTTTAGGTCGCTATACTTAGTGGAGAAGGTTGAAACCGCACGTGTCGCTTTTTACGTCGCTATGCTTGAACAGTTGTGAAGGTTAATAAAACCGCGTTTTTTCGCTTCTTAGGTCGCTGCTCTTAGTCAGAAGTTAATTAATAGCGACAACATAGAAGGTTGGTGGCATTAGTAGAAGGTTGGTAGCCATAAGACAAGGTTACTAGTAGTTCGATGCGAGTCGACGAGGGACGAATGGGTTGAAGTATTTTCGCGATAAAAATGAAGGCACGTACTGTCGTAGTGGGGAGGGGGGAGGAGAGCCTGCTTATGGAACCCTGGGTCTGAGTTACGTGTACGGGAGGGAGGGAGAACGAGAAAGAATGCGAAGATAATAAATGGGATGAGCAAAAAAAAAACACGAAGATATCAAGAAGTTTCTGAGTTTATACTGTAAGGTAAATGCCATCCATAGAAGGTTTTGACCCCTTTGAGGATTTCGGAAGTAAAAATTGACGATGAAAATTGATGATTGCGGCGTCGGACGCGGCTGATTGGGGGGTGATAAAGTTTGGTGTCCGAAAGTACGAGAGCAGTGACATTGCAAGGAAGGGGCGTACAGGACGGGTGCGGCTTGATGCTACTCGTGATGCTGCGTGCACACGCTAACTCGTAGACGCTTGAAAATGTCTCAAATCGACGCTTGAAAATGTCTCAAATCGACGCTTGAAAATGTCTCAAATCGACGCTTGAAAATGCCTCAAATCGACGCTTGAAAATGCCTCAAATCGACGCTTGAAAATGCCTCAAATCGACGCTTGAAAATGCCTCAAATCGCGTTTTTTTTGTCGCTGTACATGGGCCCAAAAGGGGTAAAAGAGTCAAGAGCATTAGTAAGGATCAAGACCATTATTAGAATGTCAATAGCATTGATTTGGTTAACAGCATTAATGGAAGGGTCTACCTCTTGAAGACTGATTGTATCCCCGGTTCGGAGACAATTTACTTGGAATTAGAGCATGGTCATGTTTTTAGTGGTAGAAGGGATTCTCAGAGTGGCTCTGGTAGTTAGTTCCCTTAACCGACGGGTTTCGTTTTTTTTTTGCCGGCGTTTTGGTCGTTTCTACCACACCGCCGCTGCGGTCGCTGCTCCTGCCCTTGATACTGCTGTTGCTGTTGCTGTTGCTGTTGCTATCGCTGCTGATACTGATACCAATCTACCTGGTATTGATTGCTACTGCTAGTGTTCCTGCCGCTGTTACTCCTGCTGCTAATGCTACCCCCCTCGCCCCCGCAACTGGTGGTGTAATCGTTACTGCTACTGCGGCTGCTGCGAGGGATGCATAGACCTTGGCCCAGCAAAATGGTTAAAATAGAGACAACTTTACAGTAAACCTTGACCAGAAACCTGACCGCCTGGGAAAATTCTCGGAAAGGAAATACAATGAGGAGTCACTGTGGACTATCAACCATTTAGGCGAAGCTGGACCAAGTCGTATGCACTTCTGACTGCTGCCGCTAGTTCTATTGCTTCTGCCCGTGCTACTGCCGCTGCTGCTGCCGCTGCTACTGCTACTCGCTACTGCTGTGACTGCCACTGCCCTTGCTATTGCTCCTGCCCCCTGCTACGGCTCATGCTACTGTCGCTACCTACTGCCGCCGCTACTGCGGCGCTTGTTCTCGGGCCTCGGTTTCTCGCTGTGCTGGTCGAAGGCCGCTGCGTCGTGTTTATTAAAAGAAAACCCACCAATATGACGCATTGCGCAGTTTGCAAGCTTAGTATCGACCACTCATTTGGTCGCATTTTAAATATCTCACTTCAAGTACAGTACGAAGGCTGTGAATTCGACCGGCTGAGTGGTGTATCTCAAGTGTTCGAGCTAAGGAATACGCCGGCCGCACTTTTTTTTTTCATCCATTCCTCGTTAAGGGTAATAGGTCGGCGACACTCACTGGTGCTTTTGGACAATACGCCCGCTGCGAGTTCGACCCAATATTGTTTATGTGTTTGATGTTCTGGTAATGATGAGAAGCCGCCGCCGCTGCTTACTCCTTTGTTGGCAGGTATTATACCCTTGGAGCTGGCGGATTTGACGAGCCTCGTTAGGCTAGAGCTGGATGGCAACCGCTTATCAGGTCAGGCAACCCACCGCTTGGTTGTGTTTTGGTTGTTTAATTACAAGTGTTGTTTTTGTTTTCGTGTTACTATGTTTTCGTGTTTTTTTGTTTTTATGTCTGTGTTTTGCGTGTGTTGTTTTTGTACCTAGTACTGCTTTAGTTTTGTTTTGGAGGCCATACGACTGCAGTACCCGTTTGACCACGGCGCCATAAAGAGATCATTATTCTCCACCACCAGCCCCCCCCCGTAACCCCCGTCCACCCCTCTGCCTCCTCCGCTTTTTCCGGCGTTTCGTTTGTGATATACTGGTCTTTTTTTTGTTGCTGTTTTTGTGGGGCGAAGGTGACGTGCCGCCAGGGCTGTGCGCCCTGTCCAGCCTGAAGGTGCTCTTCCTCAACAACAACTGTCTCAGCGGTGAGATGTGTGTGTTTCCTGGAAGGGAGCATGAGAGGTACTTCCTCCCTGTTGTTGGAGCGGCATCTGATCTTAAACGCGATCCCTCTTGTTGGTAAATACATTAAAGTTATACAGTATCGGTGCGCAGCGTGATTATGGGCCGAGATCGCCCTTGACAAAATTCAGGGGGTTCATTTATCATCCAAAAAGTAGAAACGCGCGCGACCGGATTATCACGCAGCTTGCAAAAACCAAGTATCGATCTTAACCCCTTATAGGCCCCAAAACCCCTCCGTATACTAAATCCTAGTATTGTTGTCCCCGAATAACGGAGTTGCAGTTGCAAAGGCGTTAAATTGACCGAACTCGCAGCTGGTGTATTTTAAGGTTTCGTTAAAATAATGTCATTGACCCTATGCATACCCGTCTCTTCTCCGTGCCGTGCGGTGCCAGGGCCTATCCCCGGCGAGCTGGGCATGCTTAGCTGGCTCGAGCGGCTAGATCTGTCGCAAAACCGACTCACAGGTGAGCTTCTTGTTGTTGTTGTTGTTGTTGTTGTTGTTGTTGTTCTTTTTCTTTCTCTTGTTCTTGTTCTTTTTCTTGTTCTCGTTCTTGTTCTTGTTGTTCTTGTTCTTGTTCTTGTTCTTGTTCTTGTTCTTGTTCTTGTTCTTGTTGTTATTGTTCTTGTTCCTGTTCCTGTTCTTGGTTGTATCGAAAGCTGTCGTGCCGAAGGGCCCATCGTGGTCGGAGGTCATAAGTAAGAGGTGCGAGATAGTAAACCGCCGCGAGAGAGCATTGCAAGCCCTCGTTTTCGATATTCGAAGATATGTAGGCAGAGTTGGCGGGTCATGCTTCCCCCCCCTTGTTTACCATGGGATCAACCCTTCTAGTACCTGTTGATAGTGCAGCAGGGTTGTCCCGGTAAGAACAGTGGTGTGGGAGAGCAATGCTGTGACCGCCTTATTGAGGGAAGCCGCGTTATCCATCCGGGTTATGAGTGCAACTCCCCAACCGCGCAAAGCGATTTTGACCGCCTTATATCGGAATATACCGCCTTATATCGGGAAACCGCACTATTGGGGGACCCCTACTGGAATGTCATAGCAACCAAACCACCGAGAAATGCGGTGGTTGCACCCATAGCGTGCGCCGCCGGTGTGCACACGTAACATCATGCTGCGTGCGTATCATGCGATCTCCCTCTTGAATGCTGCGGTCCGGACGAGTGTCCTACCCCTGTAGCCACTAGCCAGTAGCCCCATTCGATTCGTGTGGCTGATACTGTAATCAAGTCAATTTTGTCTGGAGCCTTTTTTTCCTCTTCATCTCCCGACGGGGTTTATTTGTTACCTGTTTCCGGCCCATTTCTCATGTCCCTTTCAAGCCCCAAATGGCTTTTGTAGGTGTGTGTTCTTCCACGTTAAACAGGTATTTTCAGCCATCTACGTCCAGCACAACCATTGTTCGTGCCGGTGTCTCCTAGAGATTGTAACCGCTACTATTAATACTGTTTTTCCGCGCATCTACATCCAGCACCACCAGCGTCCGTGCCTTCCATTAATGTGCACATTTTGTGGTGATAAAAAGGGAACGGAATACAAGTAATTTGACTTGCGGTGGGTCTGTTTTTCCGGGGGGGGGGGGGTTATGTCGCTCTCTGCGCGTTTCTCCGTCCCAGGGACCATTCCTCCTGAGCTCGGCCAACTGTTCAGCTTGGAGATGCTCATCCTCAGCAAGAACAAGCTTGTCGGTGAGCCCGGTGATTAAACGCTGCTGGTCGTGGGGGTGGTGGTGGTGGTGGCGTAGGTGGTCGTGATGATGGGGACGGTGGTAGTGCCGGTGTGGTGGTGCTGGTGCTGGGGGGAAGAGGGGGGGGGGGGGGGGCACGGGCTGAAACATCTCATCTGATTTATAGGGGGGGGGGGGGGGGGGGGGGAGGGCAGGGCGTGAAGCGGCGAAAACGACGTACTCTGTGTGCCTGTTTGTTGTGTTTTGGAAAATTCCGGGGTGCCCAGGAGGTCGACCATCTTATTCGTCGCGGCATCGCGCGTTTCCTTGCGGCGCCACTCGATTCGACCAATCAAAACAGGCGTTTTTTTTTTTTTTTTTTTTTTTTTTTTTAACGTTTTGGCCCAATTGAATCAATCAATTGCGGGTAAAATGGGATTTATTTTCGTTTTTGGTTTTTGGCTCAATTTGAACAACCGAAGGCGGGTAAACGGGTTGAAATAATGATTTTTGTTTTATTTGTTTCTTGCCCGATTCATCCAACCGAGGCGGGTAAAAAAATGTCTGTACGCGTTTTTTTTTTCTTCTCTTCTTTCCGAAGGGGCTACGAGTGTCGTGTTGTGCTGTCTTAAGTGCTTGCTCCCTCTCATCTCGAGGTTATCGCGTCCGTGCTCGGGGCTTTTGGGCGGGGTAACGCAGGTGCAATCCCGTGCGAGCTGGGACGGCTGCACCACATCACTCTTCTGCTCCTCGATGGCAACATGTTGTCCGGTGAGGGGTCACTAAATATAGCACTAATCTGCAAGTTTAAGCTTGTGTAGTTGGCATTGTTGCCCGTTTCCACATGTATCGGAGTTGACCGAAGTGTCTACCGTGGCGCGTCTACGCTCCTGCTTCGCGCTCTCTCTCTATCTCTCTCCCGCCCCGTTCCACCACCTTCCTCCTCGTGCCCTGTCTCCACCCCCCCCCCCACTTCTATTCGCCCCCCCCTCCACACGTCCCCTCCACCCCGCGAGCCCCCCGCCCCGCGCCCCCGCCCCCGCCCCCTCGCACCACCGACTCGCCTCCCCTCCCCTCCATCACCGACCCCCCCACCTCCCCTTGTTCCACTACTGACTCCCCCCCCCCCCCCCCCCCCCCCCCTCGCCCCTCACCCCTCACCGACCGCTACCCCAGGAGATAAGTGTTGGACACACAGCACACAACACACAACACGAAAGCCCAAACAGGAAGGAGATACGTACACGATAAGCAAAAGCATGTAATGTAGTATATGGAAGAAACGTAGTCGGCGCCGAAACGTTGTAGGTGTCTCTATTAGGAGTAGGAACGGTGCTCCGTCTCGAAAGGAATGCGTGGTCAATGGTATGGTCAAATTACCAAGGCGAGCAACGAATGAGTACGCCCCTTCCCCCCGCGTCTCCTCCCCTAGCCCCCACCCCAGTTCCCCCATCAATGACCCGCCGCTTGCCCCGCCCTTCCGACTGTGCTCGGCCGTCCGGTTCTGTTTGATGCAGACGCGCTGCCGATCGTGGGGGGTAAGGGCCTGCGTCAGTGGCAAGTTGCTCAGCGGAAGGCGTTTTTGAACGGGTGGAGCATGGTAGACCGGCTTTCGCACTTGGAGACCGAAAACGCGCAGCTGCGCAAGGAGAACGACCTGCTGAGGAAGGTATTTCACTTTGTCCTTTCGTTTGTTTTTTTAGATTATTGCAGTGGTTTTGTACTTTGTATTAATAGTGTTTAGCTTATGCTCTGGCGGATGGGTAGAGTTCAAGCGTAACCCACTTTTTCTGAAGCCTATTATTTTGGGGCAAAACTACTTGGAATAAGTGTGGGACTAGTTTTGCAGCAGTGAACGGGTTAAGCTTACCACGCTTCCATTTTGCTGTTAGTGGTGGTGGTGATGGTGTAGGTGTTATCGTTGGTGATGTTGATGGAGTGGTGTGGAGGGGGGGGAGGCGGTTGGTGTTGTGTGTGAATAACGCGAATGAGATGAAGAGAGGTTCGTTTGTCCACCGCCTTAGGGGCTGCTCTTGTCCTTCCCTTCTCCGCACCCTGCCTGGAGCATTTCGTTTACGGCTGCTAGCTGCCCTACGAAGTGTCCCACGCTCGCAGCACCTCTCCGCCCGAGGTCGATTGCCTCTCTTTCTCCTGTCCCGGCGTGGCGTATATATTGACCGTGTGTCCGGTGTGTCCGACCGGCTGCCCCTGTGTAAGTGGATGCCCCCCCTCATGCCCCCCCTCCCCGCCTCCCCCCTCACTCTCCTCGCTCCATCGCCCCCCCCCCCCCCTCCTCCCCCCCCCTCCGTGCGCTTCTTGCCCTCTGCCCTCCACTTTTGTTCTGCCCTACTGGTCCCTTTCCTGAATTGACCATAGCGCATCTTGTGTTCCGGGACACAACCCCCTCCGGCTCTCCACGTGGCCCCCCCTTCTCCCACGTCCCTAACGGGCACCAGCCCCCTACCGCTCTTCTCCCCCCTCCCGTCCCCCCCTTTTATCCGCCCCCCCCCTCCCTCCCCCGTGACGAACTCCCTCCCCCTTCTCAGTCCATCGCCAATGGAAAGTCCATCCTCCTCGCCTCCCATCCCAACTTGGCTCACGTCGCCGGCACCACCTCCGCCACCAGCGCCACCGTCGCCGCCGCTGCTAACAGTGTCGGGACCGGTGGTGGTGGTGGCAGAAATAGTTTCTCCAGGAGCCCCTCAGTGACACCGCCTCCTCTACACCACAACACCGCCCCAAGTAAGAACACCCCAACTTACAAAGCGGAAAGTAATGGCGGCTATGGCGCCAGCTATGTCAGCGCCGGTGGCAGTGGCTATGGTAGTGGCGGTAGCGGTAGCGGTAGTGTTGGTGGCGGCGGTGGAGGCGGTGTTGGTTCCGGTGGTGGTATTGTTGGAGGTAACTCCCCCTCCCGACCTCCCTTGGCCCCGGCCGAGTGGACGAGGCCTCGCTCCTCATCGTCGGAAGAGAGAGATCCCTTGGCGACCGGGGTCAGTGGGAGGGGCGGGGACAAAGGGGGCGCGCCGGCTCGACCTCCTAGGGTTTATCCGGCTAGTGGTGGCGTTGGCGTGAGTGTTGGCGTTGGGGGCGGCGGCGGGGGCAGCATTGGGGGCGGCGTTGGAGGCGTTGCCGGGAGGGGTCTCCGGTCGCGCCGTACAGCTTCCTTAGGGGAAGACGAAGAACGCCTCGACAGGAAAACCGAGAGAAGAGTTCTCCTTACCTCGGCGCAGCTTCGGTCTAAGGGCTCCAACAACACAGACAGTGACCTGGTGGGGGCCGGCGGGGGTGGGGGTGGTGGTGGTGGGGTGGGGGTTGGTGGGGTGGGCATCGGTGCGGGCGGGGTTGTCGGGAGGAGAGCGAGAGCGAGACAAAGCGCTGGGTACCCGATGGGGGGGAGGCGGGGCGGGCGGAGGGCGAGCGACTCGGAGGATGACGAGTATTCGCGGTCGTCGTCCGGCGGGGAGAGCTCGGCGGCGGGAGCCATCGCCGCCAACCTCGGGAGCGGGGTGCTATCCCCGCTCCGGTCGCCCATGCGCCGCGAGCAAGAGGGCGGCCAGAGCACCGGGCCCGGCGTGCCAAAGATGAACGGGCTGTCGGGCGCGGGCGAAAATCGGAAAGAGCTGATGACCCACACTCACGACCAAAAGTCTTCCGGGAGGCTGTGGGCCTCCCTGATAAGCATGGGTCCGGCGAATGCCGACAAGGGGGCTGGGCTTGAGGTGAGGGCCGCCGCGGCCACGGAGAAGGCGGCGGGAAGGGAGCGGGAGCGGGAGCTAGAGCGGGAGCGAGGGTTGGGGGGGGCGGGAGGCGCCGGTAAGGGCGATGGCGACGGCGACGGCGGCGGGGGTGCGGGTGCGGGGGGTGGTGTGAAGGAGTCTGATATCGGTGCCGGCGGGGAACAAACTGGAGATCGCTCTTCGGCGATCGCCTCGAACTCTCCTTTGGGGGCGATGGTCATGGTAAGAGTGGTTTCGTGTTTCGGGGTTGGGGATATGATTATCGCGCCGTGAGACTCGCTTGCCCCTGCGTGATTTGTCCGGCACAGTTCAGCAGTTGGCGTTTTGGGGGGGTAACTCTGCGTGTACTGGTTATTGGTCGTTTTTTGGAATCGAGTGGGGGAATCCCGACGACCTCCCGTGCTGGGTTGGCTTTGACGTTGGGATTGCGTGACTCGCTTAGCCACGCCTCGGCTTGCCGGACCCCGTACGTGTGACGTCATAGCGCGAGCGCCGAGGACAACAAGTAAAGTCCCCTCTTTTTTCAGGTGTTGATATTAGTGCTTCCCCCGGTCTTGTTGCAGTTTCTTCTTTCGCGACACGGCGGTGACCCAATTGACTGCTGTTTTTTGTTCTTGTTCTTGTTCTTGTTCTTGTTCTGGTTCTGGTTCTGGTTCATGTTGTATTTCGTTGTCGTTGTGCTTGTCCTTGTTCGTATTTATTCTCCTCGTTCTCATGGATATTCTCGTATCTCGTGCTCTTGGTTGTTCTCAACGCTACTCTCGCTCCTCGCTCTTAATCTCGTTCTTGTCCTTGACACTTTTCTCGTCACATGCTTCTGTTTTTATTCCTGTTCTTGTTCTTGTTCCTGTTCTTGTTTTCGCTCGGTAGGGGCTATTTCGGGCGGGATCAAGCGATGCGACCCCCTTCGCCAGAGGTCCCCGGCAAACGTCCATCCTTTCCGCCCCAGTTCGCCCTCGAGAGAGCGGCAGACGAAGCGCCTCTGACGTTGGCGTCGTCGCCGCTACCGCTGCCGTCTCTAACCCGGAGTAGTTGAGGAGGCGGCAATGGGGTGCGAGCGTGGGTGGCGACAATTATAATATACCACTGTTTGAAAGTGGAAGTACAAGGACTGTGGTTATGCCTATTAATACCCGAACTGTTGGGTATTCCTGTCAATACTCAAAATGGTTGGGTATTGAGTATTACTACCCAGAAGGTTGGGTGCTAGTACCCAAATGGTGGGTATTGATGCCCTAAATGGTTGGGTATACCCAGAACGTTGGGTACTAATACACAAATGGTTGGGCATTAGTACCCCCAATGGTGTCGTGTTCCTATTAATACCCGAAAGGTTGGGTATTGATACCCGATCGGTTGGGTGTGGCTATTAATACACAAGCGGTCCTCATGTTCCCAGACATGGTAGCGGTGTAGCGTTGGCCGCGGGGGGGGTCGGAGCGGGTTTTGTTTCAATGGCGGTGTTGCTTGTCGCTGACAGCGTCGAGCTTTGTTCGCTTATTTGTGTTTTTTACTTTTTTTTCTCGTTGTTTAGTCTTAGGTTGTGTTTTTTTTCCCCCCGTCCTTTTTTCGCGCAAACTCTGTAGCTTGTGACCTCGGGTGGGTGCGTTTTCGGGGAAGCCGTGGTAGATGTAGCGGTAAGTGTATCGGATCTAGATGTAGAGGTTTTACTGGTACAGGTGTAGTCTTAAAGAGGGAAAAAAGCTTGGCGACATCTTCCTACGGCGAGTGTGTTTTTTTTTCGTTTTTGCTTTTTGTTCTTCTGGAGGTTAAGGTAGCCTAATTTGTTGGGAGTAGTAGCCACTTGAGGCGTACTGGCATTTGTTTCCCTTCGTATTAATATGAGCAGTTTACCATTCAAGTCAGGATGGGGCACGAGACGCACGATATGGTGGCTGCATGCAAGCTAGCATAGGCCAGGATAGGGTCGAGCCGTGTCATGTCATGCCCTTTACACCATTCGAGGACGTTGAAGCTGCGCGACTTTTCCGTAGAACGTGCGGAAAAGTGGCGTTCACAAGACTGCCTCCCTCACCCCCCCGCCCCCCCCTTCCTCCGCTTTCTCTCTCCGCCCGCGCCCAAGGGTGGCTGCAGAGCGTGTGCTACTATAGGTCTCAAAAAGTGTGTTTGCTGGCATTGCTTCACAATAGCCAGGAACTTTTCCGATTTCGCACTCCAGAGGGTGTCCCACCGATGAAAAATGTATGCGCGTTGCTGCCATTAGCGAGGCAGTTTTGTTTCGAGTCCCCAGTTGGAAGACGTTGGATTTTATTTTTTTCCTCGTCTTTGCCGAAGGTGGCCGCGTGTTGGATGTGTCCATGCTGCGTTTTTTTTCTGTCTATTTGCGGCCTTTTTGTCTTGTGTGCGTACGTAGAGGCGTTTTTTGTCGATTGATAGAGAAATGTTGCCTATCACAAGCGATTTTTTGTCACGTATTCGTAGCGAATATCTCATCAGGCGGCATCTTGTCCCAGCGTATTTTTTTCTACCAGGTACTGCTGTAGACCATGTTTTTTTTTTGTCTATATAACGTGTTTTGCCCTATATATGCAGCGCTTTTCTTTTCTTTTTTTCGTCTAGCTTTTTTTCTGCCAAACCGTTGCCTTGCGCCTTTTTGTGTGTGGTAAGCGCGTTGTGCGACTTGTTGTTGGCCGGTTTTTGTCGAGCGAGCATCTTGTCTCGTAACGATCCTTTTGGCTGACGCACTCTTGTGTGGCACTCTTGCGTGGCGACTGCTGGTGTACCGGCGTGCTGCGGGACGATTTTTTTTGTCGCGTAATATTTTGTCCAGTCTGCGTAGTCTAGTCTCTACTCCAACGAATTCTTGTGCGCCAGCTTCGTGTTTAGCGACTTTTTTTTGTGTGTCTACGATCGATGGTGGCTTTCTTGTCTGATGATTTTCGTATCTAACGGCTCCCTTGTCTAGCGACCTCTCGGCGACCTCTTGTCTAGTGCTTTTTGTCTGGTAAGTTTCTTCTTTGGCGACCTCTTGTCGAGCGACCTCTTGTCCAGCCACCGAAATATTTTTTTATCCAGCGATGCCTCGGCCGTCGAAATGTGGTCGAGCAGCGTTGTATGTCCAGCGAAGTTTTGTGTAGCGAAAACCGCGTCGATTGTTTTGTCCACTCGTAGCGACAAGACCCTTTGCCCTTGTTTAAGGTGTAGCGACGGACTCTAGCGACTTGGCAAAGCGACTTGTCTACGTAGCAAGTCGTTTTCTTCCTCGCGTTTTTTATGTGGAAAAAAAAAAAAAAAAATGCGGTGCGTGGGTGTGTTTGCGCGTGCATACGCACACACCCGTGCGATTCTGCACCAAGTATGCCATTCATAGCTAAGAACAGCTTTTAAGCAATTAACCACCCGAAAACTCATGCCCGGGTTTCTATTATTAATAGTAGGAGCGCGGCGTCATAGGAAGGGCAACGGATTTTGTTTTTCGTGGAAACGGAGGGCTGTACCCCCGTGCAGCTCGTACGGGTATGATTTATTCGCCCGCACTGCTGCTGTTGGTGGTGCCACTGCTGTTGCGCTTGTCAACAGTAGGGTATTGCTGCTGTTGCTGTTGTTAGTAGTAAATTGCTGGTTTTGCGACTGCCATCAGTGGGCTACTGCTGTTGCTCTTGAGGAGAATAGCTATTGTGGGGTTTTCAACAGTAGAGAGGCGTGCGTTTTTTGCGTTCCGCTTTTTTTGCTGTTTTTGGTTTTGTTTGTTTTGGTGCCGTCCGTGACTCCCGCCCCCCTCACCGTGGCCGTTGTGAGAGCGACCGCTCCCGGAGAGGTGGGCTTGGACTGGCGGTATGGGGTTGATTGTTGGTTGTGGGGGGTGGCTGTTAGTTGAAGCCCCCGCAGCAGAAATATCCGTCGTTGCTGATGCTGGTGATGCTGCTGTTGTCATTTGTACGGCGGGGAGGCAAGCATGTGGTGCGAGATTTGCAGTCTTTGCGCTGAGCGCGGAAGATTTTGGCGCCTTTCGCGCGTTGAAGGGTTTTTGTAGGGTCCTGACCTTGTTTTTTGTTGCAGAACGTGCAGGAGGCGGGAGAATAACGAGACGACGCAACGTATTGTGATTTAATGCAATTGCGTTGGTTGTTGGGTTGCTTGAGTGAGAGAGTGATTGATGGGGAGATTGCTTGGCTTGCCGATTTGTTGATGGTTGATTGGTTGCTTGGTTGATCTAATTGGTTGATGGGCGGGCCGTACAGCGGGTGGTGGTCGCTGTACTATGCCGTTTTTATTTACGCCGAGCGCGCGCTGATGTTTGCACGTTGCGCGAGCGCTACTGCTGTTGCTGCTGCTATTGTTGTACTCGTGCACAATAAACCGCGGGGTAGCAGCAGTGCGTTGCAGTAACGTGCTCGCGAGCTGGTGGTCGGGGAAGGTGTGTCGCAAGGCGGTGTGACGGTTTTGCGGCTGTGGCGGTTCAACGAACGATCCGTCAGATCCCTCTGCTTATTTGGAGTGCGTTATATATTAGTTATTGATTGGATGGATGAGTAAAGCTTAACGACAGCCAACAGGTGTCTGCTCGTGGTGCAGTAGTAAGATTACAGCAGTAGTAGCTAACGAGGGTTGAGGTTGTTGGGGGACGGTCTAGTTTTTGTGGTGCAGGGAACAAGTTGTTTTGTTGATGAACGATTGTGTGCGCTAGCAACAAGAATTGAAAGTTGTAAATCGTGGCCCCAGGTTTCTGATTGGTCTTTTGCTTCTCAAGGAATTTTCTGATGGTTGGAAGAGCAGGAACTCGTAACCTGGCAGTTGTCTGCACGTAGTGAGTCTGCTTGTGGCAGGCATGGTGCCCGAAGGCCCGGAGGAAAGGGCAAGTTGAGTTAATTGCTAATCCATATGATGACGTTTATCGACTCCGCCGACGGTGCCGATTGGAGCCAAACCGCGCAATATAGCAAGGCGGGCGGGCGGGCGGGTGAGTAGTGGTCACGGACGGCCTAGCAGGCCGTTCTTGTTTGTTTTTAGCGTCTCCTTCAAGAGGTGGGTTGTGGTGGGTCGGTTGTGGCGAGCGCTTTCATGGGTTTCCTCGGCGGACCTGCGGACCTAACCAAGATGGCGAATGGGAAGACAGGCGACGCTAGCGTGTGCGAAGCTTCTCGGGTGCTCACGCCGTTTCTTTGCTTTATTATTGCTTTTATATACCAGGTATATATTTTACGTATGTATGTTAACTTTATTTTAAACGCTGGTGTTGCGGTATAATGTAGCCTATATTCGTAGGTTGGCAGTGCAATCAGGTGCTGCTGTAGATTGCAGATATGACAGGCCTGATAGTTATGCTTGGACGTTCGTAGTGTATGCATGTTATCCGTATGCCCGTGCCGTTTTGCTGTGCTGTGTGTGAAGAGCGGTACCAAGCAACAAACAAAATCCCAGCACTGCTAGCGAGAAGAGCACAGAGCAGTATGTTGAGAGCGTTCAATGAGTGTGTCGAGGGTGGTACAGTGGTGTTTAGGGTTTTGAGGCAATATCGGTGTTGTTTAGGGTGTTGTTGCTATAGCAGTGTTTTTTAGTGTGTGGAGGCTATGCTGTTGGGGGTGCTGAGGCAGTGCTATTGAGGTTGTTAGGGCAGAAGTGTAGCTGAGGGTGTTTGAGGTATGGCAGTGCTGTTTTTGAGGGTGTTGAGGCGTAGCAGAGTTTTCGAGGGTGCTGAAGCAAAGGTGCCAGTGTTGTTGAGGGTTCCTGGTGCTGTTGAGACAGTACGTCCTGTTAACTGTTGTTGTTTTCGTTGAGGAAATGCCAGTGCTGCTAAGCGCTGATTTTGGTACTGTCGCCGCTAACTCGGTAGCAGACGCTCGAACAAGTCTATTTTTTCCATTTATGTCCGTTCTCCCGACCCAACTGTAGATCAAGCATTCCCATTCCTTCGGCCGGTGTGTATATTATATCGAATATCGAATGCCGATCCAATTCGTGGTCCACATCATGTTGTTCTACCTTGCACTGCAGCTGGCTCAACGATGTGTTCTCCGCGAAGGTCATTGTGGTCTGGGGCCAGTCCCAACCACTTTGCCAGGCGCGACCCACCATGACAAAGTAGATAGCATTGCTTGTCCTCCATGAGCTCTGCGACACAGTTGTCTGGTAGTTTTCGGTCTGTTCCTAAGCTGCTATCAATAGTCTATTCCTGAAAAACTCATGTGTAGGATCTCCCCAAACTGTGTTGATGGGGGTCTCTGTTTTGACAATACATTTTTTGACCATCCGACCGCTCGTCCATTCGTCCGCCAAAATGAACGCCACCATTTTACCCGTTCGGGCAGTGGTGCTTACCACGTTTTCGAGAAACCCGTTCATTGGCCAGCTACTGAAATTTCGTGATACTGCATTGGTGAACCCACGCACACACACTAATTTGCACTTCGCACCTGACCCCACCCGGGACCTGATCCCATTTGGCACATGTACAAACCCTATAAACGTATTTGTGAAATTGTCTCATCGTGCTAAGTAGCCTGCTCCTGCTGTTATTCTGTCATGTTATCCACAGTGTTGATGTGATTGCTACGTTTCAGTGCAGGACCTAGGTGTGATATTACCTATCTTGTGAGAATACACGTATCGCTGCTACCATATTGCCCTAGGTAAATGACTTGTTTGGTATATTTTGTAGAATCGCATGGGGTAGCCCCAGCCTCGATCTATATCCCTCCCCCTTTTTTCCTCCTGGGTGGTGGGGGCAGGCACGAGCGCGTTGTTGTAGATCGGGACGCTTTGCTCGCACTGTTCAGCGTGGTTTCAGAACGATTAGTACCAATTGTGACAGCTAGGCCCTAGGCTTTGAGGCACGCCGTAGAATAGGTGGTTGAAACTGCTTTATGGAAGGATATTCGGTTTGCATCGGAACGGCATCCACGTTATATTGTCGGAGCGCAAAAATAAAAATACTAATAGTTGGTGGTAGGAGGACCGTGGCATGCGCCTAATAGGCCACGCTCCTAAACTGCATCAGGCAACACTGCGTCGGCAGTCACTGTACCATCTACTCTTATGAAAAAATCCAGGCAAGGCATAATCTCGCCCGTTTTTTTTATGCTCTGTTTCTTGCAGCAGCAGCCGCGCACAACTACCTGCCTAACGGAGACGACGACGATGCGGTAAGGCATGACTGAAGGCAGATGCACCCCCCATGTCAAACGCACGGGTAGAGTCAACGTAGGCAATACACTTCGTCACTAGGGCTCGCCTACACTACCATAAGTGCAATTGTCATGTATGCATGAGTGAAACAGACTTGCCCCCCCGTACATGGCTTCACACTCGCCTTCGCTAGGGTGGGGCTGGGTGGCTACACTCACCAGTGATATGTCTCATACCAATCTTTGGCACTCAAGGCCTGGCTCGCTCAGCCCTCTCGACCGCAACCTGATACTCTACCGTACTGTCTGACCTGCGACTCCGCTGACGCCTAGTTTCTGGTTGTATTATTGCTGGGCCATGCTAGTTCCGTCTCTCGTCTCGGTTACTCGACTGGGCAGGTGTTGCAGCGTGATGTGGGTTTCAGAGTGGTAAGACTGATCTTGGTCGGAAAAGCACTTGTGAGCATATGCGCTCCACTCCGCATGAGGGTTGCTTCATGGGAGCATTATTTCCTTTATGTTTCTCTTCATCGACCCTTGGAGTAAGGTTGACTGGTTGGCTCACCTCTTGGCATGGATCTTATCTTCGCTCCGCATGTCAGCCTCCCCGGCGATTCTCTAGAGGCAACGACATCATGCAATCCAGTGGCTGCACCCGAATAGCTACCTTGAAGCCCTCTCGATGCCTACCTTAGCAATGCCCTGTTGCACCAAACCACTGTAACATCCCCCCCAGCTTGGTGGCGCTAAAGCCAGCAACGCGACACGACGAGCGATGGGTAAGTGTATGTTACGTATTTGAAAACCCCTGTCAACCAATACTGCACAATATACTAACCAGGGTCCTATGTACTCCGTTTTCTTCCTCTTGTCTTCCCTGCCTCTGTGTACCGCTTGTCCAAATACTATGCCTACCCGAGCGATGGGATCCTCAGCCTTGCTTAAATCGTCGGCTTCACCCCCATTCTTTATGTACTCCATCATCTCCGAGACAGTCAACTCTTCCCAGTCATTGTCAGGGAACTTAACGCGCAGAGCGAGCAGAAATCGTAAACCTATCCTACCCGGCTTACATGCCTATCTCCCACCGTCTGGGATCTAGTCGCCATTGTTCCTATCGGGCAAGGGTTAGATCGCGTACTTAGAGTGCGTGTTTCTTCAGGCAGACGGTTGTCTGAGTTAGCTCCGCGTTATGGGGTTGCAGGTTTCATGGGGTGTGAAAGTTGTCTAGCTGTAACGGTGAAAAGCTGTCTAGCGATTCTGCCTCCGTGACCCAATCCTAGGAGGCGCCATCTAGGTGCCTTCCCCGATGCTCCCAACGGGCTGCCGCTGTGACACCCACGACACTCCTGCGGTCTATTAGCATTTACACCAGGGCCGCTGCGACCGAGTCTCCTTGAGTCCTAGGCCCGCACCCCATGCTAATTGCGCGAATTCGTCCCCTATCGGGTGTCTCAGATTTGATGAGCGCCTTTAGCAAGGTTCGAGTGGTGCTACAGACACCCTACGGGATGGTTTTCTTCTCCCTTCCATCTTTTATGATCGAGCTGTCAGACCCTTGAACACTACCTTAGTGGCAGTCCACGGGCCGGTCTAATTCTCCCGTACCAACTTCGGTCCCACCCCTTGCCGGAAGAGCGAGCTGTCGCTCTCCCGTGCCAGGACGAGGTCTCCCTCTGCTACGTTTACACCTGCGGACGGCCGCGATACATTGGCGCTGCGGCGTTGTCGGGCTGCCTCCTTGTCCTCGTGGATTTTACTCGGTGCTTCCACCACCTCTGACTGATTCTACGGTAGCCGCCCCCAAAACTAGGGATTTTCTTTAACGAGCGTTTCATGGCAGCTCGACACAGGGAGGGATACTATCGAAAACAAGGTATCCATACATTTCCACACATTTTCTTGTGTGCAAAGGCCTATCGATCGATGACGTCGGGGTTGTCGAGGGACACCGTGTTTCAGGAGATACGGCCGGGAGCTGGTTTTGAAACCGGAGATTTCGTTAAAGAAAAGTTGGGGGGGCTACCGTAGAACACCTCCTCTCGAATGTTATGCCTGGGGTTCTCGATGAGGTTGCTGAGGCCGCCGGTGGCCTCTGTGTCATCTATCTGAAGGTCTCGAGACTGATATGTCAAGGGTGTTGCAAGGGCTACGACCGAAAACAGCTGGAAATGGGTCATGGCGGAGGGTAGCATTGGTCTGGTATTATAGTGCGTTCGATCCAGGATGCGGCGGCAACGTACTCGTCCCACTTCGTTGACCATGTTTTACAGAGCTCAGATAGCACATCCTGCATCTAGGTTTCTACCTCTTCTACACCCCCCTGGCCCCTGGGATGGCCTACCGGTCCGAACTTACAGGAACCTTCAATCATCGGCATAATTGCTCCAGTATTGCCGCCGTGAATCCCCCCCCACCGGGGCGGCCGTAATAAATGGGGGCACCCCAAGAGTCAAGCAAGTATCTAGGAGCAGGCGGGCTACTCCGTGCGCTTCCTTGACGGTGGGTAAGCGAATGGGGGATCTGGAAGCTCCATCAACTACGAGTAGCAGGTATTCGTTTTCCGCTTCCGACGTACTTTGGGATTTTCTGTAGGTCTACTTCTAACACCTCCCATGGCTCAGGAATTTGGTGGGCAACATCGCTACAATTTTGACTACGCGACATTTTCCTTCGCCTACACCCACACCATAATACGTACCCTCGTGGATACCTGCACATGTCTGGCCAGTGAATCGGTCCCGTGAAAACGATAGCGTTCTTGCGACCCCGGGATGACCGTGTTGACAGTGTATCAGAGAGAGTAGGTCTGGTACCAGACAGCTCTGGACGGCGAGTACCGCCGTTCGTCTTCCCAATGTCCCGCTCCGCTCGTACTCAAGCCACACGAGGCTCTGGCCACCTATCAGGTATCTACTGATATCCGTTTCTGTCCACTCCTTCTGCCCGGGTACCTCTCCCTGACTACTTGACACTCGTCTGACTTTGCCCAAAAAGATGCCTGCTTCGTGGATCCTAACCAAGTGAGGCAAGTCTTGCAGCGACAGGAGAACACGCTCAATCACCGTCGTCGCAGGTGGTCCCCCTCCGCGTGCCAACTCCTCTCCCCTTGCCGCAAGACTGCTCTCAACGGGGTCAGGCGTTCGATGGTCACCAGCAGCAGGCAGTGACGGGTGTCTCGAACCTACAGTGGGCCGCGTACCGACTCCTGAATTGCCGTTGCATCCTCCTCGGGTGATCGTAGCTTTACCGGCAAACGCGAGGTGCTCGTAGGGCAAGGTAGACGGGAGGGGACTTCCGGCAGCGGGTTTAGGCGTAGGGATGCAGTATGAGCACGGTTTGAGCGTCTATTTATTGGCAGCCGCAAGCCGCGTCTGGATATATTGCTTTAATCTGGTCGTGGAACGCCAAAGTGGCGAGCTGCGCTCCACTGACGAGGTCGTCGGATCATCCGGGCGGTTCTTCAAACACAACTACGGTCGGCGGGGTACTATCGACGATCGCGCTAAGTACGGATGGCATTCGTGAGTTGATTTCTTCCTTGCCGACTACGTGTTTCTCTCTGACAATCCCAGGGTCGACTGGTATCTCTCCCAGCAGTTCGAGGTCGTTCAACAGTTGTCCGTCCACGACCGGGTCCCTGAGTCCGACGCAATCGGTTGCTTTGCCGGATGATGCGCCGTCTGGAAAGAGTAATGGATTGAACCGCCTGTTGTCACCGGGGAGATCAAGCGGGACAGGGTACTAAGTGGTAAGGTACCTTCCTTTCGGGATCCAGGTACAACAACCTAAAAAGCGACGAGGATGGTCGTAGTATCCGACTCCAAGAGCGTGCAACACGGAATAGTGCTATCGGTTTCCAGCAGCAAATGTTTCTTTAGTTTGTCCGAAAAGTGACGTCACGATCCCGGATGACGACAAGTAATGTCGACCAAGTGTTTTCCACCAATGAAAAATTCCAACCTACAAAATTTGACCAATCAAAATAATGCGGGGACGATATTTTTTTTTCTCTCTGTGGCACGTTTGACCACAACAACTTGACAGCAAACTTTTTAATGGTTGTAAGAGCAAATAGTTTAGTTGTTTGTCGCTTCCGTCGAGGGATCGTGTTAATGATAGGTGCTTTGCTCAAAGGAGAAGGTACGTAGCCAGTAGCCTGCCTAGTTGTTGATCGGTAACAAAGCCGTCTACAGCTGAGGTAGGTGCATTATGCAGCGTATGGGCGAATTACGCAATCGCAAGGAGTACTGTTGAAGCACGTATGGAATACGCATACGTCGATAAGTGGTAGGCAAAGTGCAACAAACATCAGCAAGGCAGTAGCCAAAAAAGCGGCGTGACTACTTGTTTTCCTGTTCGGTACCAGGTATTTGGTAAGTAACACGCTGAAGCGCTTTATGGGAGCTTGTGTCAGGATGTTGCAAAAATACAGAGTAGATAACTTGCCACGCGCAAGAAGCATCAACGCTTACGGGCAAGCATTGAGGAACGTTGCGCTGGGGGGGTCGGTTGTTACAACGGCACATACGACACATTCAACCGCAGAGCGTGTATTTTGCCGAGTTGGCCGAGAATGGTCACGTCCACTCGATCCCTCTCGTCAATCTCTCCTTGGTTCTTGGTAGGACGCAGCTCACCCGTAACACGTCTGCTTCGATAGAGGTAGCGCTTTTTGGCAAAGCTTCTTTCTGAAGTTCGGGGCACCTTAACCCAGAACATCGCAAGAAGATGTTTCCGATCTGACGCTTTTTTTTCCGTTGAAAAACCTAGGACGTGATATGTTTCATCAGGGTGCAGTTTCGTTTTTCTCGCAGTCACTTTTTGGGCAATGAGATGAAGAGTCCATCACGTTAGGAGCATCGGAAAACGAATGGTGCACCTTTACCGTAGCATGTATGTGCCTTCATGCCACTGGCTGAGCACCTCACGGCGCTTCGCGCTCGGTGCACGCGAGGTCAGACTGGTCGGTAAAAACACGACGCGCTCCGTCCCGGCATTGTAGGAGTCCGAGGGTCTATTAGCTATGGTCATACGAGTGCTACGGATATGTATGAAAGGAGTACCCCCCTGTCTTCTTCTACCTTTGGCTCAGAGATTATTCATCATGACAACTGCGTTGACAGTCCGCTGCTGATTGTCAGCTCCGTGAGGTGCGCATCGCGCTGAATGCTTCGCCGTCGTCCGAGCCACCAAAAAAGGAATAAAGAGCCTCTACTTGTTGAAAACTTTTCTTAATGTTGAGTGAATGCGTCGTGCGAGAATTGACAACGCAAATAAAATAACCATCACTACAGCTACACAGCAGCAGCACCGCCAGTACTGCACGGCTGCCCGGACACCATGAATCATACTGTGAACGACACCATAAACCTACACAATATCTAAACCGTACCGTAGCCCATACCATCAATGGCACCAGTAACTATACCATCAATCATCCGTCAGAAACCAACCAGTAACAAGACCATCAGCGAAACCATTAATAACACCAAGAAACCATCCCATAAATCATATGAAGTACCGGGTACCAATAAAGACATCAGTAACCATAGCACTCATGATGTGGCCAATTACTACTATTTAAATATTATAATAATCCACCTCGTCAACCATTCGAGTCGACAGCACCTCGTGCGTTCAACGCCCGCTCGTTGTTTACGAGAATGACAGCGGCCCCTCGAGTAGAAGCCGCAGAACATGGCGCGTTCCACACCGAAGCACTGGTGAGCAAACTGCCCTTTCGTAATGTTGTTCTCCGGTCCACTGGACGTAATCACCGACTCCCCATGACACGCATCGAAGGGCAACTGCAGCGCAGCGGCGCTCGAAATGTCAACAGCCATATCGACGGCCACGGATGAAGGATTGAGGGTGGAATATCAAGGACCTAGGGTCAAGGACGAACGATCCAGGATCTAGGATCGAGGATCGAGCACCAAGGACTGGATACCAAGGACGAACGATCAAGGACCCAGGATCGAGGCTGCATGATATGCCGCCTTCATTTCCGGAGAGGTAACCCTCGGTCCTCATTCATCCTCCTGTGGCAGCTAGCTCAGCTAGATCTTCACTCATCGGCGCGGCTGGTGTCCAGTGTAGCCAGACACATGGGGGTTGCTGGTCGCGACAGAAACACACACAAAAACAGGAACGAACCATCGGCGCGGCAACAGGAATGGGGGCAGAAACGGCCGGAGCAAGAGCGTTGCACTCAGAGTCACACAGATACCGGTAGATCTTACCGTCGCGAGCAGGGGGCGGGGCGGGGGGGGCGTACTCATTTGTTGCTTGCCTTAGTCATTTGACCATTCACCACGCATCCCTTTCGAGACGGAGACGGGGGGGAGGGGAGGTAACCCAAGGTGTTAAAAAGTAAACGCTGATACCACTTTGGACGGAAATCGTAGGAACGTTGAGATGCCAACGTGATTCATCAAACGATCTTTACATTTCTGCCCAAAGTGGAATATGATAGCCGGATGGACGGGCTGGGTTAAGGGCAGCAGGGTGTACCCTCCCGAGATGGTGGGGAGGGGCTCGCGCTGTTCTTCATGAACGGCACAAGCCTCAGCATCCCTTTCCCCGTTCAATTCGAGATGGGTCGGTTTCATGCCGAATCTAAACGGCATTGCCGAATCTAAACGGCTTTGCCTTCCTGATTTGAGATGCTCACTGCTCGGTTGTGGTGTTCGTGATGAAACGCTCGGGTTGCAAGAGGTCGTAAAAAAATGCTTTGCCTCAGGGTTATGCGCCTACTTCAGCGGGCCCGTTGGGCTCTAGTTAGCTTATGGTATCACACCTTTAGGCACAGTCCCATGACACCGTTGAACACAATCAATTGACTTACATGCTATCGTTGAACGTCACCACTGCCCTCGACGCCGCTGGCAACCATGAAAATCACACGATACCGATGAGTATAATCAATCCGACGGTAGCTTTGGGCCAGCCGAGTAGGGACCGAAAATAACTGCAACGTGCTTTGATACGACACAAAAAAAACGTGCCACATTTTCGCAGGCGTTTCCAAGGAGCTACAAACCCACCAAAAACAACCATCGTACCCGCTGAATGCGCGCGAGACTGTTGCACGGGGCTGCCGTGACCGAAATCGCGGACTCAAGAAATGCAGACAGCGGACTCAAGAAATGCAGACAGACGCCTGCCCCCGAAGATTTTTCTGGCTCATCTAGTCGCAGATATCGGCTGTTTTGGTCGTTTATGTTGCTTTCTCGCCAAGCATCGATTAGCCGGGGCCCATGACAACGTCACCTGCGAGTTGGCGGCTGCCGCGGCGTGCGCTATACATTCCGTGAATGCATCTGCAAAAACGCATTAAAGTAGTTTTCAGGCCATGTTCAGAAACGGCCCCTCTTACCGCCACATGGTAATCGTACTGTAGGGTCACTCACTAGTTCATCGCGTAGAGGCTCTTTGCCCGGACACGGTCTGTACCGTCCGTGGAATCCCCCGCCTTTCCCCCTCCTTCCCTCCTATCGGGCGGGCTGCTGCTGGTTTTCACGGCACCCAGGTGTTCACGGCGATCGCAGTCGCGTATGTTTGTTTTTTGGTCATCCAAAAATCCGCCGCCCCAGCCCGAGGACGATAGGGCATGGTACAGACATGCGAAACGAAACGCCAGCGGTTGGGACACCATGTTACCAAGACAAACAGAACGTGCGCGTAGAAACGCGGCGATTCTAGAGGTGGCAGCAACGGGTAAGCTTGAGCCTACATCAAGCTTCATGCTTCACGGTTCACGGTCACACCACTGCTGCTGTACCATTTGATACTTATTGCTTCGTGTTAGCATAAAAAACGTGCGGGGAACTGCCCGACGCCTAGCCTGAGGTTAGCTTATTTTCGCGATTACTGGCTACTGCTGTAAACTCATGCAGCGTGATAAATGCACCCTACTGGGGGGAACGGCGGTCGTCCTGACGCCACCCCTGAGTTTCGTCTGGATCGTTTTCCCGACTACGGACTGCCGTAGACTCACGCGATGACTTAAACTGAAAACGCAAACGCTGTAGGAAGCGGAGTTGATTCGGGAGTTCTGCGCTGTACGGCAAGAAACTGGCGAGCTTCGAGAATACTCTGCACACGAATCCTTCGTTCAAGCCCACCGCATCGGTCAAGCGCAGCGTTATGCGCGAGCTGGTAACATCACGGAGGCGGACCCCACCAGCACCGGTGTATTCGTTGCGATATTCGTCTCTCCTGCGCAGGGTTATCGACTGGACAAAAACACGCGTCCCCCTAGTTCTCCGTTCCCGTCTTCGACGGGTGCTAATTGAATATCACCAGGGCGGCAAGAGGTTGTGGCAAACACCTCTCTAATTTTTCGAGCAATAATCTTACGGTGGACGTATACAACAGCGACCGCCTCCCAGCGCCCACCCTTCCCCCAGTTCCTCGCTTACCCTAGACGAGCACATGCCCCGGACTCTGCCACCTGGCGCCCCAGCCCCTTCAAAAGGGACCCCGGTCCGGCCCGCGCCCTCGTTTGGTATCCAAGAACGTTCCCTGAACTTTCACCACCCGATGAAGCAGGGTGAAGCAAAGGGTTTCCACGAGGCGCCCAGAGGTCGTCTCCCGCCTGGTCCGGTCTCCGCTCGGACCGCGGTTTGTAGATCGTCGCGCTCGGCTGCTCATACGCCGGCCTCATGTGTCTTTTGCCAGCATTTTTCTGATACCTGGCATCATTGGCGGCGCATTCAACAAAACTAAGCTATGCTTTGAGCTCTGAGAGGAGGAGATGTCCAAGATTAAGCATTTGTTTCCTTGATAAGAAAGGGTTTCTTTCCTTGTACGTGTAAAACCTTCCTTGCGCGAAGGAAGCAGAGCGTCAAAAATTGTGAATGCATTTTGTATTTTCTGACCTCCTTGAAGCGGGAGAGAGAGCCGTCGCATCGTGGCTTTGCCTGGTGGGAGGGCGGACGCCTTCAGACAGCACGACCACCTGTGTTCACTCTCGGGAAACACAACAAAGGAACACAAGCCAACACCCAAACTAACCAGAAAAGAAGAAATAAACCGACGTGCAAACTCCTAGTAGCACTAAAATACTACACCGGCATGTAGCACCGCCGTACGCAGCGCGAGGAAAAGTAGCGTCCGCCTCAAACCACGTTCAGCAAGCGCTGGTACCAGTGGCAACGACGACCTCTGTCCTATGCAACCGTCGTCCGATCGCCCAAGCACCCACTGACCCAACACTACTCTGTATCATAAGGGATACCCGCGCGGAGCGGCAAGCCTTATACGAGTACAGCTAACCCTTGGACAGGTAATATGTCGACCTTTTACCCCATTATCTCAGCAGATAATACGTTTACATTGGTGCCAACGGCAGGACCGTCAGGACCTAAGTAACACAATTACACTAGGTTACGCGGCGAGAATACCACCCCCCGACTATATCGCGGTGCACAGTAGATGACCAGACCTGGAGGCTTCACTCTTGAGCTCCATCGGAGTAGGCTCAAGCCCGTTCGCCGCTCGCGCGCAAGTGGTGAACCGCTCCTCTGGTCCCGGCACCGCCGGCCCTCCGAGCACCACCCCCGGCTCCTTCTGCGGGCAAGGGGCGTGGTGGAGGGAGAATGGGGAAACCGGGGCGGGCGAGGGTGTCCATCAGAGGGCGCGGCATATAACAGCAACATATGGAATAGCACAGCACCGCTCGCTGCGTGCCAAATCAGATCAAAAGGAATAGTATAGCACAGCGTGGCACCTGCCAGGAAGAACGAGAGCCACAACACGGGGTGGAGTGTGTCAGTCGAGTTCTCCGCCACGAGCTGGATTGTTGCACTTTATTTTTCCAAGGGACATCTGGCACGATCTGCGTCCACCAATCGGGAGGCCACCGGTGCGCAGGCGCAGCGCGCACATACGTTTCCACGGGGCACAAGCGCGAAGCCCAACGGGAAGAAGGAACAACAACAACAAGAAGGTCTGGTTATACTGCGATACGAACACAACATGAAAAAGAGAGGGAAGAAGAAACAAAGCGACTGAACAAATGATAAAACAAACCCGCCGATTGGTCGAAAACGCTAGCCTCGCATGACGACAGCCTTGAGGACGGCAGGGGCGGCGGAAACTCACCCGCAAAGGCTCGGCACAGCGCCTTCTGCGTGCCCGAACGGAGTCCTGAGTGTCCGTGTCAGCTGCCGGCACGATGCCGTGCTCCTCTGACCTCTCTATCGTCTGGAAAGCGATTCATCGTTGCGTTGTTGCGCGGCGGTAGGGGAGGTAAGCGATGGGGATCGCGAGGGATGACGCCCAGCAGCGAAAATCCCCCCAAACCCTTAGAGAACAGGACTACTGTTTGTTGCATGAGAAGGACTGCTGTTACATGTTGCACACGTACCCAAAAACATTAGGCAACTGGACTACTGTTGCAGCAAAAATGATTGCTGTTGCATGTTGACACGTATGACTAACAGTTGCATGCATGGTGCAAGGGTATCGAGCTACCGTAAGCGCTACTCATGGAGCGGTCCGGGGTCCCGGTGGGCAAGGTGAAGGGCTCGATGAGCACAGAGAGGCAATCGTCGAGCAAGCGTTTGCGTTACTTCCGCTAGCAAAGCGATCGTAAGACTCGACAAGCACCGAGCGCGTCGTCCTTGCGGTGCGATGGCCGGCCCCGCGGTTTTCGCACGTGAAGGACCAAACAAACGCTGGAACATGTGCTTTTTCGCCTGCAGAAATGACGCAACGGATGGCGCAAATTTGGATTTCATTGAAGCACACGTGCGGGACAACGTTGGTTTATGGTGCTTGTTATCCCCCACGTTTCCCGTCGTCCCACATGTCGGGACCGTCGATCGTCGTCCCGCTCGAGGGGTGAACAAACACGAATGCAAGAAAACTTCCTGGGAAAACCCCACGCCAATTGGGAACGGGTACGTATTACAGCAGTTAATACTTTGTAGGTCTCGACATCTGATGACGCGCAAAAATCGATCGTTGCATTCGATCGTTGCATTCGTGCGGCAACGTGTAAACCCCGACGAGCACACGGTGGTGTCGGGTACGTGCTTTCCTGAGGGCAAGCTACGCCCCCCCCCCCGCCGGTGGGGCCCACACACCCTTTTTTGCATTCAAACTTACGCACACAACGTGTTCACTTACCTCCCTATAAGCGGCAGGTGGCCCCGCGTGCATCCGGCGCCCTGGACAATGTCGAGGAGCAAACCCAGACCAGTCGGCCGAGGCATCCTGGGGGTCATACACGACGTCAACGCTCTGGCCGGCCTCGGGGGCGGGGCGGGACGCGGTGGGCGTTAAGGAAGGCGCCGGTGCCGCCGTAGGCTTGACGCACGACAACGGCTCGCTGTCTCGGAAACCGTCGAACTTGCTCAGAGCCGCGTGTTCCTGGAGCCAGGACTGAGTACAGTGAGTGTGCGCGGGCGCGCACGGGGGGTGTACTCGTTGCCATGCATGTTGGTTGTCGTACTACCTTAGACCCTCGCATTCCTACAATGCCGGGACGGAGCACGTCGGTTTTTCCAACGAGACAGACATTGCTTGCACCAAGCGCAAAGCGCCGTGGGCGGACGGGGGTCCGGAGGGGGGGCGGGGCGCGGGCGAGGCGCTAGGCTCAGCGTCAAATACCGTTTTCCCTCCATATGTGCGTGGGCTATCGTAAACCCCTTTAGAAGCGCAGCCACGTTTGTGGGGACATACTGCGTTGAAATAGGGCGGACTAACTTTGCAGCCATGAAAGGGTTAAAGGCCGCCAAATTGTGCGGGAGGTCGAGCCGTGCTTTTTGTCGAGCTTTCAGCGGCGGGCGATCTATGCAGAGCACCCCTCCCCCGGACTACCGGGAAATCGGTCGCCAATGGCTATTGATCCGTTGGTATTATATGTTGGTTGTGAACATCAATAACTAGTGCTCGTCCCAGGGGCTACCAAGTGCTGCAGTGAGGGTCGTGATTGTCTCTAGTACGTGGGAAAATGGCGCTGTTAAAAATAGGGGTTTATTTTACGTACTGGACTGGACTGGTAGACCCTACAACAACGCGTACAACCCTAACGAAACCTACGAAGAAGCTGAATGCTGCCGATAATAAGAAGAGTAGCTCTATCTCTGCGCCGACATGAATACACAGCCTAACACCTTACACCAGTCGCCGAAGTGACCTATTTAAAACTCGTATTCTGGGTTACGGTTTTCAGACGTACGCCCGCTGTTCTCTCTGTATCGGAACGCACCATAATCGTCAGTATTTTCAACATTTTTTCCAACAAGCCCCAAACAGCACAACACCTTGGCGCGTCAGACACTAAAAGGTACTGCTGAATGGATGAGGGCCACTACCCTGTGTACGATACGAAGACAACTAAACCATATACCCCTAACCCCAACCGAGCCGATTGCACCTAATGCAGCAGCGTTTACAGCTGGTCCTCTTCGTCTCGCACATAATGTTGTGCGTCAACCACAGCACGTGTTACACGTCAATTCTGTCTTCTGGTGAGGTCTACTGCTGCTGCTATTGTCTACTGCTGTTATATTATTAATAATACGATTAATAATAATAGTAGTTCTGCTCCGCTGTACCAAAACGACTTTAAATTTCAAATCTCAATCTGGGGTCTTTTTGGTCGCGATCTTCGAGAGGATCCGAATCCCACAATAGCTCTGACACTCCTCGATGCGACCTTTGTCTCTAAATAGGGGTACTCGCAGGAGGAGATGGCCGTGTGCGTGGCCCACACTGAGCGGATGTAGCTTTCGCAGAGTGTGTAGTTCTACCGTCGTCGTCGTCGTCGTGTCGTCGTCGGCGTAGAATTCGGGTGTGCGTAGCCGCCGTTTCAAGGAGCAGTTCGTACGGATATTCAAAATCTTGCAGCATATTTTGAGAGAGATGTGCGCAACGCGATGTAGATGCCCGCCTTGCAAGGTGTACACATTTAAACACTGGTTCATAATTCAACTCACCCGCTCCATTTTGACGAGGCGACGTTGCTGTGGGCTTGTCAGTGGCGCCCTCGGGTCCTCGTAGCGAGCGAGCAGGCACAGTGTTCATCCCCGCATCCGGCGAAAACTGGCCGTTATTTTTAGTGGAACTCCCAAAAAAGAGGTACCTCGAGGCGACGGCCCTTGTCGGACTTTCACGCTCCTGTGGTGCCGTGCCACACACTCTGAACTCGGTCGGAAGTCGATCATCTGTGTGACAACACTCCGCTGAAGATGTCTGCTCTTCCTGTTGACGGAGGCTCCCCCATGTGGCCTCCGTGGGCACGGGGCGCAAAAAGACCTAGCGCGACTTCGTCGGATATAGAGTTGGATGGGACATGCATTCCGCTCGCCGACTTGCGCTCATCGGGTTCCCCAGGTGAGCGGAGCAAATTTGGGCTGTGATTGGTGCGCTCTTGCTTTGGTTTCTATACTCGACGTGGTGTGACCCTTGTACGAAGTGATGCTTTGGTGATAGGAGCTCGCGGATGAACGTCGTACAGTGGGAACGTCGTACTTCTGATGATCACAATATATAGCCTACTGGTATAGTATACCCGTGATTACGGTCAGTGTTGCAACGTGTAAATTCGAATTGTCACAGCAGGCAGCAGTTGCCTCATCGTTCCGTCGTGGTTACCAGGGTAGTTGCTTCTGTTTGGTACGGCTGTACCAGGCATCATATACGACCAGCAGTACCTGTAGCTTGGTGCCTGGTGGCTTGTAAGCTCAAGCTTGCTCAGCCGAGCATGTCAGCAGCAGAGAGGTCCCGTAGGTTCTAAGATTCGTACGTATGTACAAGGGCTTCGCTCGCGGGCGGCTGGGCGCCGCCCGCTACGCTTGCGGAAGGAGGAATAGACATTCAGTAGAAAGGCGGAAAAGAAGCACAAATGGCGCAACTGGCGACTTGAAAATGCCAAGAGGTCCATATATAGTACAACGGTACAGGATAGAGACGATTATGATTATGAGTTTGTTATTATCATCCATTCGCCCAATCCATGATGGGCAAGTCGGAGGACTTCCTTGGCATATCCTTCCACCTCTCAGGTAGCGCCTATGTAGGTCCTGTACACTTCAATAGCTCTCTCTCTAAGTCGATCATCAACAATAAATTATCGCAGTGCATAAACACCAGGCACGCGCTTGTCAAGGATAGAGACAGGAAAACTACAACTTAAGATGTAAAGGAGCGCAGTGCCAAAAAAAACATGCTGGAAGCAGGAACTTGAACGCACACACCGCAAACATGTGAAGTACATTTGTATTCCTGAAAGACGAAGAGCACGCATTTAGGCATAGTTCTCAAAAAACGATGCTGGTATAATAAACCACAACTTAACGTTCTACAAAGAACGTGCTGTCAACATTGCTTCCGAAGGAGCATGCAGGCTTGCTTGGACTCTTCCTCCTCAGCGGAGGTACCCAGCACCTTGCACTCTTGTTTTTTGTCGATGGTCTTGTGGATCTGTCCACAAACGTTGAAGCAGGGCGGGAGAACGTCGATAAGTGTCAAGGAATTAGTGGGGTATTAGTCCGTTTGACCACTTGCACAGGTTAACCAATAGCTTACCCAAACTAAGCCTTATAACACTCTCCCCCCCTTAAACGGCGGGATAGAAGGTCGGCCGTATATACCGGCGGACCTGTCATTTATCCAAGCCGTTTCATTTCCTGGGTAAGCCGGGGAGAGTATTTTTCAAGTTCGCCATGGGAAAATCTGAAAAAGTTTATTATGGTGGATGTGGGGATCGAACCCACGACCCAAAAACCCATGGTCTGTCGACGACGCCATTTGTTAAGGTATTAGTGGGGTACTTTTAGTCCGTTTGACCACTTGCACAGGTTAACCAATAGCTTACCCAAACTAAGCCTTATAACATAAGTATGTGTAAAAAAGTATTCGTACTTCTCTCCAGCAGACGTCGTAACCATCCAAATTATTGGAGCTCCTTACGCTGTTAGTAATTGTTGTGGTATTGTTGTACTTGCTCTTGGTACTTGGAAAAAGAGCCGCACTTCATAGACTATATCCGCACGCCATCCCCTAGTCTTGAGCAAGAGACATGGATGTCTCGACTCGTGACACACAGGACGCAAGATAAGAGTAGAACGTACCTCGATGTCGAACGCCCTCGTGGCACCGTGGGAATGGAATGCGGGATGTATATCGAGCAAGTGGTCGCCTGCCTTCTTCAGGAGGTCACCGACCTTGATGTCGCCGGTGCACTTCGTGTTTATGTCCTCGCCGACTTGGCGGCCCTCGGCGGCTGCTTCGCAGGGATTCTGCAAACGACAACAACGGATGGGAATACCTTGCGTTCAGTGAATGTTCAAAATAGTAAGGCCACGTAGCTGTCGTCGATTTCCAAAGTTGGAAAGGAAGTCGTACAATTTAACACTGCTGTTGTAATGAAAGCGGTCGTTTATGGGCAAAGCCCTGCCTGGTACCACAACGTTGCTAACACCTATGAAACCACCACTGGGACAGGAACGAACGGGATTCACAGTCGCAACTGGTAAGCGTAAGCCCCGGTATACTGCTATATAAGGCCTACCGGCGGAATACCGACAACGAAGGGTAAGAGACAGTACCTGCTATATATATTGTTGGGTACTACTCTATTACTGCTGCTATCAACACTATTACGACCGACGTGTACTGCGATTCCTGAAGAGGTTGCGCACCCTACTTGTACTCGTTAATACAAAGAGTTCATGTGGTTGTATGAAAAATTAGTAAGACCTACTATTATGGCGAATATTTTCATCGATTATTTCTCTCTTTAACCGGGATCTCCGACGACAAAAATAAAAACCTTCCACTATGGGACCAGAAATCATCGTTATTTCTGGGTTCAGAAATAATCGAGGCCAGAAATCAGCGGATCTGGTGATTTCTGAGCCCAGAAATAACAGCTCTTCCAACCTCTCAGAACTGGGATTATTTGACTTTTGGATACTACCTCGTACCAAGTATCACATGTCATCACTGCTCATACTGTACCTGGTATGATACTTGTCTGCTGTACACGTCACGCATCACCCACAACAAAGAATCACAAACACACCTACGACAGCATACTGCGCTTGTTGTGTGCGAGACAGAGCTTCATCCCCACACACAACGCGACAGCAGCAGCACCACCACCATCGAAACCACCACAGGCACACCACACCAGCACCACAGCAGCAGCGCAGCAGAAGAGACCGCAGCAGAGGCGGTGGTGACCTAACGTCGCCGGCGACAGTGTACGTGCCAGATTTCAAAAATAAAGGCAAACGGCAAAACAAGACCTACCAATTCAAAATAAAACCACTTTCCAAAAATCAGAAGCCATAATGGACGCTCCTTATTTCTGATGCAGTTATTTCTGGAGCCTCAAAACTACAAAAATAATCGCCAGAAATAATCGCTCAAAATTTTCCATAATAGTAGGTCTATAACAGTAGTAGTACACCGCGTCACTACATGAACAACTCGCTAACCCCAATCACGGGACTGCTCTCCAGCATCACCCAGGTTAACTTCAGCTTCTGTTTACTGCTATATATCAACCTCCAGTGTGTACTGCGACTGGTGCTGAGGTATCATGCTGCTGTGTTATTTATTACTGCATGGACCATTTTTACAACCCTGGCTGACCCCCGTGATGAGACTTGCCCGTTTTCATTGCGTCTTACATTGTATAGATACCACGTAGTCGTAGTCGTACATCCAAAACGTGTGTTTATATCACAGCACAAAGCGTCACTGCATGAACCACTTGTTCAACCCCCGCTTACCCCGATGACGGGACTGCCCCGTACTCGTAGTCGTACATACATGAAGTAAGTGTGTTTGGCTGTACGTATGAAAAAGAAATCGCATCACACAGCGTCACTGCAAAGGTCTACTCGTAGACCTGAGTACTTATACAATTCCCGCTTACACCGCGATGACGGGACTGCCCCGTACACGTATCATACTCGTACATGCAAAAGTGTGTTTGTACGCATGAAAAAGAAATCACAGCACAACAACAGAAATGTAACTCACGTTTCGTCAAGCTCTCAGCTCCTTCGTTAGGGACGCCGATCGAAGGTGAATCACAGGTGTCCGCGTCACACCAGTCACACACACGAGGGTTTGCGCCGCTTCCCCAGTGCTTCTTGTTAAGGTTATGAAAAGCTTGGCACGTGGAAGGCTCGTCACTCCTGCAGGTGTCGCAGACAGCGTACTGGGAACTCCTGTTTCTCCTATTTCGTGCGATGAGGAAGCCGTCACAACCCTTGCTCGGGCACGGCCAATCAGGATTGCCAGAAGAAGCTGAGTCCCGTTCTTGCCCGACCAGCTTCCACACGCCTGATCCTGAACCTCCACCACCCCCACTGTTGGCGGAGCCTCCTCCCGCACTAGCCTTGGTCCGCTTCGCAAATTTCAACTTCAAATTGTTATTGCCGATCCGGCAAATTTCAAATTCAAATTGTTTGCAGCCGTCAACGGCAATTCCCTCTCAACAGCCAGCAATTGGCCAACTTCAAATAAAAGTACAAAAAAGAAGTTGCTGAAAAAGCAAAATAAAAATATCAGAGAGCAAGCAGTAAAGATCAGAGAATGAGAGCTAAAAAGTAAGTAAGAATGAGACTAGGGAAAGCAAGGAAGGCAAGGAACTTCGGGACGGTTCTTTTCCCCAGCAACTAATTTTCTTTTCGGCAATTACGGGCTGAGAAGGGCTGAGAGGGGGGAGGATATGCCGAGCGAGACGTCCGAAGGGGGCGAGGTCTAGGTATATAGTTGTATGATATTAGTTCGTGATATCAGTGGAGGAGGCAAAAACTAAACAGTTTCCACGGCTGAATGGAGCTGGGCCTGGGAAAAGGCAGCCGAGTCTCTGGGAATGGCCGTCCCCAAGCCCCAAGCCTGTGTATTGTTTATTATTTTCCATGCAACAGGGCTTTTCACGGGTCACGATCCGGCCCGCGGGTCGGGTCGGAAGTTTTTCTACAACTCGCGGATCGAGTCAAGCCGGGCCAGGAGGTATTGGGAATCTCCCGGGTCTGGTCTGGTCGGGTCGGGTCGGGTCGGGTCGGGTCGGGTCGGGTCGGGTCGGGTCGGGTCGGGTCGGGTCGGGTCGGGTCGGGTCGGGTCAGGGGTCAGGAGGTTGTTCAAATATCACTCGTCAGGTCGGGTCGAATTGATGCGACACCGGTGAAAAGCCCTGGTATTACGAGTATAATGCTTCGAAGTATCAACAAAGTAAACGACAAAAAAGAAGTAAACGACAGCTAGCTGCTGTCGACGTACAGGTACCTTTAGTTAAATAACCATGTACATGTTGTGTATATAAACTGAAGGTTGATACGTATGTATCTGGTACCAGGTATGGGATCATACCACCGATCGCCCGCAATGAAAACACCAACAGATATCCGGTGGGGTTACAAAAACCAGCATGAAGGCCTATTATGGGCCATGCTTAACCGTAGCCCTTCGCACGAGAGATACTTTGTATTGATGTGTAGGTGGCGGTGTGTAGCGTGTGTCAGCCCGTAGCTGGTATACGCTTGCGTAGGCTCGCTTGAGGATGACCCGATCAGGACTCAACCTATTTAATTTTTCAGAGGCTAAACGCAGACTCAGACCAACTATTATGGGAAATATTTTGAGCGATTATTTCTCTCTTCAATAGGGATCTCCGACGCCAAAAATGAAAACCATCCACTATGGGACCAGAAATCATGGTTATTTCTGGGCTCAGAAATAATCGAGGCCAGAAATCAGCGGATCTGGTGATTTCTGAGCCCAGAAATAACAGCTCTTCCAACCTCTCAGAACTGGGATTATTTGACTTTTGGATACTTGTTGTTGTTGTTTTCTCACATTAACTCTTGTCAAAAATCTAGAGTCCGTGGTCACACAAAGGTGCTGGAGCCCTAGGAAGATCCGAAAAACCAAGTGAAATCCAAATTCGTCAGGGGAATACTACGCTTTCCCGCCTAAAAACGCACGATACGGAAAAAGGCGCACAAGTGAAAGGTCAAATGTGCAAACTGAACTCACATGGCCGCGGGTATCCACTCAACTACAGCATAGAGTTCCCCCGTCCCCACAACTAACCAACTCGCGGCTACAAACTACAGCGGTTGGGCTGCCTGCACCGTACGAACCGCACGGTAATCGTGAGTATAGACGAACGCGCCTGCTGTCTGGAGTGCTGTCAGAGTGACGACCCGCGGGCATGCAGTGAAACAAGAGCAATGGAACCAAAAACCACAGTACAGATATCAATAATCGCCCCTCCTTCCCGAGTTATTTGACAGGTTGCAGCGCAGCTACGACGCCCGTGCCTGAAAATTGAAAATTGCGGCGGGTCGTTCCCCGTGAAGGGTATACAATTCTTCTACAAACTCTACAATAATCAGTGACGTAAGTAACATGTTGTACTACTGCCTCGTAAAAATAACCCTTGAAAAAAAGACGATCGCTGCTCTCATGATGATGATGTGCGTGCCGGTCGTGGGTCTCCGTGTGCCATCCTCCTGCTGTGGTTCTCCGTGGCCGCCTCATCGCCTTAGCTCACTCGGCCAGCTCCTTCGCACTTGCTCTCGTTCACACTCAATTCCAGTCGGTTCCCCTTCTCCCCCGTCCAAAAAAAAACAAAATGCTCCCCGCAGTTTGCGGTGCTGATCTGCAAAACAAAAATTCTCGTTCAGGGAGAGTTCAATCCGTCTCTTCCCCGCCCATCGACGGCCAGTCGCCCTCCTCCCTCGTCGTCGAATCCAGCCTCCTGCCGGCGCAGTTTCCTCCACGCAAACCGAGACTGCGCCGTAGCGTGGCTCGTGGTGGCGCCTGCCTCCGCGCACGAGCATCCCGATTAAGCATTGCTGCTCCGCCGCTGCTGCCTAAAAAGACGCGCGAATCGTAGGTGACCATGCCTAACGCACCACGTACGACCCAACTCTACCGCCACGCCTAAGCCTCGCGGCCACACGAAGCAGCAAGAAGGTATCACTCCTTGAGGGTGAGTCCGGCCTTACACCCGCCAGAAAGACCCCCCCACTCTCGCTACAAGCCTGCTAAGGCATGCTTCGCAGCATGCCTTACCGAGGCGGCAAGGGGGAACGAAGTTGGATACTATCTCGTGCCAAGTAACACATGTCACCACCGCCTACTATGTATCTGGTATGATACCTGTCTGCTGTACGCGTCACCCACCACCCACAACAAAGAATCACAAACACATACTACAGCACACCGCGCTTGTTGTGTGCGAGACAGAGCTTCGTCCTCACACAAACGCGACAGCAGGAGCAGCACCATCAAAACCACCACACCAACACCACACCAGCACCACACTAACAGAGACAGCAGCAGAGGCGGTGGTGACCAAACGTCGCCGGCGACAGTGTACGTGTCAGATTTTCGAAAAAAAGGCAAACGGGAAAACAAAACCTACCAACCTCAAATAACACTACCTTCCGAAAATCAGAAGCCATAATGGACGCCCCATATTTCTCATGCAGTTATTTTTGGAGCCTCAAAACTAGAAAAGTAATCGCCAGAAATAACGCTCAAAATTTTTCCATAGTAATAGGTCTCACGGTAAAGTGTGCCTGTAGAAGAGCTTCAAACAAGAGAAGATGGTTGGCGACTCCAGGCCGATATTGATTGATTTATTAATTTGCTCAGCAGATGAGAGCTGATATTGAGCAAATAGTATCAAGTAGCGACAATGATGATTACTGACATGTACTCACCTCTAATACTTTGTACTTTTCTCTTTCCACTTTTGGCTGATATCCTCATATAATAGTCACTGTTGGTTATGTATGACTCGCTCCTTCCTCCCCTCGGTTGCTCCCCGGCCGGAGTGGTGCTCGGGCTTTAACGTGCCAGAGCCCCTGAGGGGGGGTGTGGCGTCGACCGTACTCGTGCGCTGAATTAGCGCTCGGGTATGGCCGGGCCGGCGGTGACAGCCAGCGACAAGGCAAAAAGTTCCTCGCGGATTTTTTTAATGCAGCAGCCTTGCCTGCGGACGCAGTGTCGTATCACCGCCTCGGAAAGCGTGGGGCTCGTATCGAACAGAGAAGAGAGGATCGAACCCACGTGAGTGAGCACCAAAGTCGGGAAGGAGATGGACGTGGCGTGTCGGGACTGCTGCCCACTTCACGTTGGCACTTAGGCAAGAACCGGGCTGGGCGAAGGGAGACGGAGAGGGGGAAATACTCTGTCTGGGGAAAACGGAGGGTGGAAGGGAGGAATTCGGATGCTCGGAAGGATAGGAGACGCAGGAGGATTCGAAGGGCTGCTCAGAAAGTTCGCACAGATGCAAGGGCTAGGTCTAGAGCAGGGGAACTCTTCGTGGGTACGTACAACGTTCGCACACTTGCTTTCAAGGGCGCGAACGGCATAGGCCACGCCGAGGTGATACTGAAGACTTGCGAGGACGCAAGTTGTGGTATCATAGGATTGCAGGAGGTGAGGCGCAATGGACAAAGTGCTTTTACGGCGAAGGGGCATGCTGTGCTTTGCTCAGGAGCAGAGGAAAGCACGAAAAGAAGGGGAACCACGGGGTAGGCTTAGCTGTTAGAGTCTATCATGGCAGGGATGGATAAAGGCGATGTCGCGGTTGAGTGCATCAGTGCTGGATTGATGAAGATTCGCATCCAACTCATAGGGAAATCTAACGGTGTGTCTTTCATTGTTGGCTATGCTCCCACTCTCGACAAGAGCACCAGCGAAAATGATTACTTGTGGAGTTCACTTGACGAGGTGGTCAAGGGGGTACCCAGTAGGGGCATTGGTTTGTGTTTTTTCCCTGGGGTATTCCTCAGCTCCAGAGTGACTGGAGCTTGCCCTGTGACCACGGACTTGATTATGCGAGTTAATGTGAGAACAACAACAACCTCCTTGTCCTGATGGACGCAAATGCTCGTACAGGCATGAGAGGGATCGGGTGGACCGACAGCAAGGTATTGGGTGCATAGGGACGTGACGAGCTGAACGGCAACGGAGAGCGACTATTGATTCACGCAACTGATAGCAAACTCGCCCTCCTCAACACGTACTATAATACACCTGCTCGTGGTATGTCGTACACGTTTCAGAGTCCTAACCGAGGAAATGCCCAGTACAGGCTTGACTACATACTGACACGGCAAGTGGATAGACGATTGGTACGTAATGTCACTGTGCGGACCCCACCCAGAGAGAACGCTGAGTTGGACCACGACCTCGTAATCGGAAATATTCGCCTTTTGGGCCGCATCGCACCAAATCGTCCAAAAAGAGTGATCAAAAACCGGTGAGCTATTGATCTAGCAAGATTAATGGCAGACCCGCATCTCCGGATGAATTTCCAAAACGTGATAGTAGCCAAGCTTGCCTCCCCGATACCCGGTACTAATGCCGAAGGCGTTGATGACATGACCTCATTACTGACCGAGACGCCACTGTCGAATGCGGCCGACATAGCGCCCCCTATTCGGCGCAAACAAGTACCGAGGGGCTGGTGTGCGACCGAGGAGACGAAAGCGGAGTTGAACGCACGATGGCAGGATAGGGAAGACGCGAGGAAACGGGTTCGTTCTGCTCCAAACGATCGTGGTCTACGGCGAGCCTTGAAGGCGACCACCAAACAGCTGAAACGCACGCGGGCGGAAGCTGTACAGAGGTTCTTCGAAGATCACGTTAGCCAACTCGAAGGGCGTATCCGAGCAGGTGATCAATTTGGCTTCTACAAACACCTCAAGGGGATGGATGTGGAAGGGAAGAGGACGTTTAACTCGCAGTACATCAAAGACGAGGAAGGTCGATTGCTGCGGGATAATGCCCTCATCCGCGAGCGGTGGATGAGGTGGTTTTACAAACTGCTTAACACCAAGTCGCCGACCCTTGACCCGAGCATTGAGGACGAGCTTAAGCGGTGGCCCCCGTGCAGACTACTGGACGAATATCCCGTCTAGGTACGAAGTAGAGGAGGCAATCCGTGCGTTGGCGAACCGAAAGGCGGTAGGGCCCGATGGTCTCCCGGCCGGACTTTTGAAGGTTTTGGCCGACGAAGGAGAATTGAACACTCTCGGAAAGTTCCACGATATCATCGTCGCTGTGTGGAGGGGAGGTGGCCTGCCGCAACAATGCAAAGATACAACGCTTAAGATGCTTCACTAAAAGAAAGATCGGACTGAGTGTGGCAATTATCGTGGCTTCTCCCTCGTGGCTCACGCCGGCAAAGTACTCCTCCAAGTCATCGCGGGTCGCCTGAGTGACTATTGCGAACGCGAGACCATTCTGCTGGAGGAACAGTGTGGGTTCAGACCTCAACGCTCGACAGTTGACATGATGTTCGTAGTACGACGACTGCAGGAACTGGCGCGGAAGAAGGACCCCCTTGTGCTTGTGCTTTATCGACCTCACCAAAGCATATGACTCCGTCGACCGAACCCTTCTGTGGGATGTCCTTGCTCGTTTTGGCGTGCCACCGAAAATGCTCGCCGTCATCCGCCAATTCCACGACGGCATGCAAGCATGCGTGCGGTTGTAAAATGGAGAGTGCTCGGATAAGTTCGACGTGGGGCAAGGTCTCAGGCAAGGATGCGTGCTCGCGCCACTGCTGTTCAACATGTTTTTCACGGCGGTACTACGTGTGGCCGAGAAACGCTTCCTCGCTGATGCAGCCATCACGGACAACATGGTGCAGCTCCAACGAAAGGAGAAAGGCGAGAAGAAGAGCACTTCACGCACAGGCAAAGTCGACGGGCAGAGAGGGAGGGAGGGAGAGGAGGTGCAGAGATTGTGGGGTATGCTGTACGCGGACGATGCGAGCATCGTATCGCGATCATCAGAAGGGCTGGAGAGGATGGCGACGGTGATCGTGACTGCGTGCTCGTCGTTCGGGCTTACGATCTCCGAGGCGAAAACAGAGATTATGTGCCTGCAAACCAAAGGCGGGGGGAAGGTGTCGTTCACAATCAATGCACCCGGCCAGGTATACAAACAAACGATCGAGTTTGTGTACTTGGGCGGGGATATCACCGCAGACAGAGACGTTAGCATTGAAATAAAAACGCGGCGTCTTCAGAGGGCCTGGGCGTGCTTCCAGCGGTACAAGATGGAAATCTATGATCGCCCGGGTGTGCGCGTACGGTTGAAGGTGCGGTTGCTGAAAGCTGAGGTGGTCGAGACATGGCTTTACGGTTGCATGGCGTGGAGCCCGAACAAGCCTGACTATGACAGGCTACGACGGGTTCACCACTCCATGCTCCTCCGATTCCTCGGATGGCGGAAACGGAAGCGCGACGACCACACCCTATCGTACGCCGACGCGCTTGCCAAGACAGCTTCCGAGAGCATAGAGGCGATAGTGCGCCAACGGAGGGTATTGTTTGCGGAATTCGTAGCACGTACGGGGGAGAAGCATCTGCCACAGAGGGTGATGTTTGGGGAGCTTGTTGGGGGTAAGGGCTACTCAGGGGGGCAAGAGAAGGACTGGATGTCTCATCTGAAGGAGGATATGTCGGTCTTTGGAATGAAATTCGAAAGGTGGCGAAAGGCTGCTCGGAAGGCCGGCAGATGGTTTTGACAAGTAGAGGAGGGAGCCGAGTTGTTCATGCGGAATTGGCATGAAACGGAGAGACGAAAAGCTGCCGAGCGACGCGCAAAGGCTGTGGCAGCGCCATCGACCGTCGGCATCTCTACGCGGCCGGGGGGAGGGGGGAGGAAGGGAGGGGGGAGGGGGGAGGGGGGGAGGGGGGAGGGGAGGAGGGGGGAGGGGGGGAGGGGGGGGAGGGGGGGAGGGAGGGGAAGGGTGGGGGGGAGGGGGGGGAAGGGTGGGGGGGAGGGGGGGAGGGAGGGGAAGAGTGGGGGGGAGGGGGGGAGGGGGGCGTCATGCCCAAGAGACTGTAGTCTGGGTCTGGCCATCATCGTCTTGAAATTTGTGGGCCTTCCAGTGGCCGTCACAAGATAGCGTAAGACCGCCCTGACTTCTTCGCCATGTTGCGTTCTCTCCCCAGTGCCATTGATGATGCACTTGATACCATCTATGAGCCCAATGCCGTCTGTAGTCAGTTCCTAGGGTCTGCTAGTATGACATTTTCTTCTCTTTTCCTTTCCTCGCTTCCTCTTCTTGTCTTGTCTTTTCTTGCTTTTCTTGTCTTTTCTTTCCTGTCCTTTCCTTTCTCGTTTTCTCGCTTTCTTGTCTTTTCTTTCCTTTCCTTTCCTTCATCTTGTTTTCTTTTCTTTGTTTTTTTTCCAATTGACTTGCGTCTGTCGTGCGTATGCGTAGTGATAGGTACTACGTGCAATATTCATGTGTTAGTCTTTCTTGGGTGGCAAGCGGTATAGTCGGTTTTTCCAGGCGCGAGCAGTGAGACGTATGCACCAGTATGGACCTGGCACATCGTAGGCTGACTCCCGATTTCAGTTTCATGTGTTTCTGGTGGAGGCATGAATTGCGTCAGCTGTGATATATGCGTGTACCACCTTTGGTTTATTTGTGTTTTTCCCTGGGGTATTCCTCAGCTCCAGAGTGACTGGAGCCTGTCCTGTGACCACGGACTTGATTATGCGAGTTAATGTGAGAGCAACAACAACATAAAAGGTGCCTCTCCAGCTCTCGATTGAGGCATTTTGAGAGGCGAAACGGGGCGAACAGTTTGACGGCCGAAACACATTATGAAATACTGAGTATTATATATGGCCGTCGATGAGCTTCGAACTCACAACTGACGTATTGAAAAGTATTGCTTAAAATGCAAGGGCACGCTCGGTACGGGATGGGACCGTCTCGCTCGCCGCAGCCTTTTTTTTTTTGTCAGTCTCCCGGATGGACGGTGTGGGAAAATGTTCCCGTGTGTTTGCCGTGGGATGGGAATGAGACGGGGAGGTGGGGAGCCGTTTGGTTGACGGGACGGGATGGGAGTACACGATTTCTTGGTACGTAGTTGGTGACCACAGAGCTCGTCTCTCTATGAGGTATCAGCACGGACACTAGTTGCACTGGATGTAGATGGTGGAAATATCAGTGTTATGTGAAGAACGCACACACTGGAAATACGCAATCATCAAGCTCCGTCACAAACAGAAGGATCGTTCTGATTGCGACAGCTACAGGGAGATGTCGCTTCTTGTTGCCCATGCAGGCGAATTGCTGTTGAAAATCGTCGCATCCCGCCTCAGCAACTTTTGCGAGGACACAGGAATACTCCACGAGGAACAGTGCGGCTTTCGCCCGGCACGATCAGCAGTCGACATGTTGTTATTAATAGTCGTGCGCCGACTGCAAGGACTCGGACGAGCTTGAAACCCCCCCATGTACGTGTGCTTGTTCGACCTCCAGAAAGCAAATGATTCCGTCGACCGCAAACTGTTGTGGGTGCTCGCACAATTTGCGCGTACCAGAGAATATGCCAAGCGTTATCCGCCAGTTCCACGATGGCATGCAAGCTCGAGTGCGCACTGATGACGGTGAGTACTCGGAATGGTTCGACGTCACTCAAGGGTTGCGGCAAGGATGCGTGCTATCGCCGCTATTTTCAATGTTTTCTTCGCCGCTGCGATCCACGCTGTGCTGGTGCGCTTCAGTGAGGACCCAGGCATTCTTAGGGACTTCACCTGGATGGCGGGGTGCGGGGGGACGCTGAGCCATTAGATCGTTCGTGCCCAAACCGCAGTGTGGGGTATGCTCCACGCTGACGATGCGGGCATTGTCTCCAGCGGAAGGCCTCGCGAAGATGATGACGGTCGTTGTGAACGTCTTCGAAGAAGCAGGTCTGTGAAGGCGGAAAACATGCTGCTGCCGACACCGAACCAGACACCCCTTACTTCGCCGCTCGTCATCGAAGCAGCAGGCCAGAGGCATAGACGGCAGTTTTTTACCTGGGCGGCTTTATCAACGAGACCGCCGACATCATGCGGGGTATGAAACGACGGGTCCGACTCGCGCGAGCATGCTTCGATCGCTTCAATCTGAAGCTGCACGATATGGAGACGCTTCGTTCATGCTGAAGGCGCGCATGCTAAAGTCCGAGGTGATAGAGACGCTGCTGTATGGATGTGTGACGTGGACTCTCGGCGTGGAGCACTTTACTGTGCTGCACAGCGCGCACGGCAAGCTCCTCCGTCGGATCATTGGCTGCCATCGCCGACAATGCACCGACCACCGCATGTCGTATGCCAAGGCCCCCAAGATGGCACAATGCGAGATCGTTGAGACGACTATCGGCACACGCCTTTTTTTGTTGTCCGACGGATGGAGAAAACTAAAACTTGAGCTTAGCACACTCCCACGTATTTCATGCATACCGTGTGTCAATTTAATTCAATTGTATTGGCACTCCAACGCTAGCTGGCGTATCCTTCAATTCCTGTGGTGACGACAGCGCGAACTGTCCCTACCGGCGGTCACCGCCGTTACCACTCCTCCAGCGCAAGCTGCCGTTGTGTACGGATGCGTGAATATGTCGACCGGACTTGATCCCTGGGAATCAGGTGCGGTGGAGTTAGCCAGTCGGGAAGTCATCCCTCCGGGTAGTGTGGGATTTGCGCATGCTCACCCACTAACGAAACCCCCGGCCATGAGAAAGCAGCCTTCCGCCGGACTTGGTCCAGTTACGGTCCACCCTACCCTTTCGGGCGTTGGTCCTCTATATGTGGCGTGTCCTTTTTGAGGGGGCCGTACAGCGGGCAAACCTGAGCGACTAACCCGGCGGGTGATGTTCGGGACGATGGCCCGCGGGGAGTACCCGGGACCGGGTCGGCCAGGACAGGCATGGGCCCGATGCCTGGTAGACGACATCGCGGTGTTAAGAGCCAAAGAGGGATCGACGGGAACCCTCCCTTTGTTGTTCGGGGTAGAGACGGTGTTTTGGCCCACGACGGCTAAACGATTGGCAAGTGGTACCGGGGGACTGTCCAAGCGGCGGATAGTTTCATGTCGAGGTGGCGCAGGACCGAGGTGGGAAAGAGCTGGTTACGGCATGCGAGCGAGGACGCCACGAAGATAGGTTGGAAGGAGAAGGGAGGGGGGGAGGGAGAAGAGGGCGGGAGGGGCAGCCATACTGATACCACTGTCGATGAAAACGCATGATAACTGGCAGATCGTGTACCTACTGAACCGATGCTATCTATTTGCCCCCCCCCCCGAATTTGGTTTTGATTTCGAGATTTTTTCTTCTTCTTTAGCTGTTGTTCGGCTTGTTTTTTGCTTTTTGCCTTCACGTTTCCTTGGGGGGGCGACAGGCGTCAGCACTGAAATCGGAGACCGCAGTCGACGGGAATAGGAAGAAGGTGGCAGACCGCTTGGCTACCCTGCAGGCTCGTCTATGTAACAGAGAGCTGGAAAACTATGCTGCTCGTGCTTCCCCTCTGTGGTACGAGTACTAGTAGTTTGTTTTTGCTTGGCCTTATTTATCTGTTTTTTTTTCGTTCTTGCCTCCTCTCTGTGTCTACCTCTCCTTTCCTTTCTTCGCGTTGATAGTGATGCACCGCACTCGTCCAAAGCCTGCGCGGCACATGAGAGAGGTCACCGACGAGAGAAGGTTAATTTTTTTTGCCTTGTTTCATTGCGTCTTTTTGCATTTGTCTGTCTGCTTGTGTCCTGTGCCAGGAGTCCTTCTGAATTTTGTTCTCTTCTGTTTTGTTTTGTTCTACTAGTTAATACCGTAGTCTACTTGGAGTGATTTTGCTGTTATTCGTACTTGGTACGCTGATATTTCATTTTCTCGCCTTTGCTCATTTGCGATTTTTTTTTTTGGTTTCTCTGTTTCACCGTCTGTGGCCATAGAATTTGTATCTCTAGGATAAAAAACGCGATGAACACTGGGTGTCACTGGGTGTACTACTGATGGCATCGGGTAGAAATAACCGATTTAATGTGAAACAACTAGCACATATTATGAGTGGTATGAGTGGCAACAGCTCACCACCGTGGGATAATGTACGTATCGATGCCATACCGTTTTTACTGTTTGTAGCAGTTTGTTATTGCTGTTCACCCTAGCGTCATCCACAGCAGCCATATATCTTACAAGAGTAAGACACTTGTAAAGACGCGCGGCCGGTGTATCACGCAGGTTGCAGAGATGAGTGTGGACCCCGAAATCAATCGAACTCACAGCTGACGTATTTTTTAAATAGTTTTCGAACATATGACGGTCGCAAGGACGTACGGCGTGCTATTATCTATTGACCCTTTTTGGACTTGATTATGGTATACATAATTACCATAAGGCGACTCGTCGAGCGCAATCTAAGCAAGCGTCTATCAGGAAAAGCTTGAGGCAGTCCTTGAGTATCGTCACGTCTCATGCTTTGCCTCACAGCTTCCTACGTTGCGGTCCTAAAACACATCTCCTACAGCAGCAGGTCGGACTGCTTCATGTGGCCGATGCTGCAAGCGTCAGATTTTTTGCCAATTTTCACCTCGGAAATCCCAAAGGGCCTAATGGTCATACTCGTGCAGAGGCTGCATGATGCCGCTGCATCTATGCAGATGGCGCAACCGCAGGGAAGGGAGGGTGTTGCTCTCCCATTGCCCCATTACTGCAGCGAAAACAATATCAAACATCCAGCAGGGAGCAGACAGCAGGCTATATCATAGAGTTTGAGGCCTGGTATCTCCTGCTGATATCTTTAATTATTAACGGGTCTCGCCCAAAAGTAGTGCTATGGGATTTTCGCGCCTTCTTCCAGTCAACATATCATACTGGGTGTCATGTGCACGATACCAGGTATAGCAAACATACGATATGATGGCTGAAAACAGACGTCGCAAAAAACCCCGAAACACCGTCATCAAGTGACGCGCCCCGCGGACCCTCCCTCCCTACCGCCCGCCCTCCCAACGACAATTTGTTCAACGCAGATTCTCCCTCGACGTCCAACGGAATCCCGCTCGTTCCCGCGCACCCAATGCGGCAACCAAACGCCTTCCAGGACGGCGGAACTCCCGCCCTTTCTTTCTCCACCTCCCCAGGAGAAAACCAGCAAGACAACAACCGGACCCGGGCGTCTTCCTTCTCCTCTTCCCCCTCCTCCTCAGCCACGGCCTCTTCCTCTTCCCTGCCACTCACTCCCCGCGTAGACGATCAGACCTTCGGCCTTGGCGGCGCCGTCGGAGCTCCCTTGGGAGAACAACCCGTAGCCGACGAGCGTCGGCGTCGGCGTTTCACCCCTTCCGCGCCCAACCACCCGTACCCAGTGTCACCGCCCGGAGAGACTCGGGTCAACCGAGGACCCGCCGTAAATCCGGGGGACTTTATGCGGGGCATCGCTGCCGAAGCGCGCGCTTGGAGCGTCCGCGCGATCGCAGGTGGGTCTGCCGGCGGGGTTGCCAGCGGGCCTGTAGGCTTGCCTGCCAGGGATGATGTTGATCCGGTGAAGATGCTGATGCCGGACTCTGCGATGGGGCAGAGGGTCGGCGGGTCGGGGGGCAGGGGCCCGCTGCTGCGAAGATTGCAGAGGCCGGTGTTCGGTGAGCCATGTTGTGTGGAGGTTGCCGGTGGGCGGGAAGGGGGGGGGGGGGTATTTACATAATGCGCGGCCGTACCATAGATGCCCGCATCCCTACCATGCCGGAATGAAGCTGCACCGAAAATGGCGTGGTTGCTAGGGTTGTGTTGCGGTGTCTCGGGCAGGGAGAGAAATAAAGAGATAATACATTTTGCTCAAGGTATTTTCGAGGGTAGGCCGGTGAAGATTTTTCCCGACACCGTGATGCAGAACGGGCACAGCTTGCTCACGTGCTGCTGCTCTATCCTTTGCTGTTCCTGTGTTTTTTTGTACATACGTATCATAGCAGTGCATTTTCGGGAGACTCACCCCTCCGTCCTCCACCCTCCGCTCGTATGACAAACGCACCGGCTCAGGCATGCTGGATGACCTTATGGTGGTGACCGTGACCCGGCCAGGACCGCTATACGTGCGCCTCAGACCAGACAGTCGCGGTCTCGTGATCGTGAATAACTTTGACGTGGTGCCTGACGATCCACACACCAGCTGTCCTCGGCTTGGCCCGGTGGAGGGCGTGGGCGCGGTGATGCCGGGAGACGCCCTGGTAAGGCTTGACTGCGCGGCCCTTTCCCCCAACAGTTCACGGTGGCCACAATGAAGCATACATTTTATCGGGTATTATAGTATATTACAAGGGGCGCGTGATGCCCATATATTCGTAGAGGAGGATGAGGGTCAGAGTCGATGCCAAGAGATGGAGAGCGTGCGCTCCGCGCTCCAGTCAGCAGTGTTGGGTGAGCCGAAAAGGTGTATCGTTTTATTAAGTCAGTTACGGTCGGTTGGGCGAAAATCATGATCTACGTACCGTACATAGGTGCGAAGTCATCGTCGGCACACGCACTGCGGGCACACCGTTGTGTGTAGGTTTAGTCGGTCTTCGTACAGAGCGTCCCCGGAAATAAAAACGGGAGCACAGGGAAAGGACCACATCTGAAACAACACACGTGTATAACAAACTATCGTTGTGGAAGGCATCGCTATTCCTGAACTTGCGGTAGGCATAGCAACTGAGGTCAATGTACCTATAGAGCGGCTCGAAAGGAAAGGCCCTTCCACTCTGGCGATGTGTTGTAGTCCGCCTTACCAACCGAGGTTAGCGTCGAGGTGTCCTAAAGTGGCCGCACTGTAGCAGTACAGTAGCAGGGGTACAGCAGCAGGGGTACAGCAGCAGCAGAAGCAGCACGAAGCACAGCAGCAACAGAAGAAAGAAGCAGCGGCAGTTACTGCTCGTGCTGCTAGTGGATAGCTCCGACGTAGAGTTTGGCTGAACCTACCCACCTGCAGTACCTTCAAGCCGCCTGGTACGCTCATCAACAGTAGCACCCCAAACGCAGCAGCGGCAGCAGTAGGCAGCAGCAGTTGAAGAATGTCTTCGTCTGACAAGAAAATGTTTAGTTCTCGCCCTCAAGCCACGAAAAAAATGGTTTTTGTTGTCCCAGTGCCCTCGTTCTCTTTGTACACTTCGAAGCATATGACATGTCCTTTTTTTGTACTTGCATGCGATAGAAAAGACACCTCAACTGTGTGAGATCGAGAATTTCGTCGAAACTTGTCCTTTTCGCGACTTTTGTCTCTTGTGATTGGTTTCGTTGTTTTTTCCCTGCCCCGGGCCGCCTCTGTAGGTGTCAGTGAACCGAGAAGTGCTTGTTGGACGGCCGTTCTCGGAGTGCGTCAAGCATATCAGGGACTGTTCCTCAGGTCAGTTCCAAGGTAGAGAGCCTAGCCCCCTCTAAAGGGCGGGCTTCCCTTTCGCAAGCGAGCCTGGCACCTGGTTCTACTGAAAGTACTGCTGTTGACCTATCGTAGCTGTCCTTTCATCAAGTCGCTGCTAATCTATCGTAGCTGTTCTTCAAAAAGTCGATTGAGACATTGTTCGGTATTGTGATAAATGCACGTATATTGCGCTTCAAATGTTCACTTGTTAGTGCATACATCTGTTACTTTGTCATATTAATAGCGGTCTTTCACTACGTAAATCGATTGAGAAAACAGTTTTGTCTTTTTGAGAAAAGCGCCGAAGCTTTCGACATTTGCATGTGCTGGCGCCATTGATAGTTGATGCCTACTCGCTAGCCCAGGCTCTTGATCAGATCGTCAAGTCTCGGCAGCTAGCCTCGGCAGCTCGATGAATTCTGAGCTTGAAAAATGCAGGGTACCCGCTGAACTGGAACGCGCATGCAACCCGCCTTTCGTCAAATACAAGAAAGCACCGCTCTCCTCGCCGATACTGTTAGTTCTGTGCAAGCTCGAATTTACACGGCGCGAAAAACAAGACCCCGGTCGAGATCCCGCTGAAAAGCCGAATCATAAGTCCGCCGCCGCGGACCGAAACGAACGAAACCAAGACCGGCGACCTTTCTTTCCAACCAATATCACAGCAATACCATAATTCAACCAACGCACTCAGATTAACGGCGGTGGCAATTATGTTGAGTATCAATCTGCGCGAGTGACTGCGAAGCGACAGATTCACCATCTGTTCTTGACGGCTAGCTTTGCCCCCCTGCCGACGACATGGCTTTTCGCCGCCGCGTCGAACCGTCGAAGGTGCTACCGCGGCCAACCCGTGCCTGCTCTGCTTCCGGAAAGCGGACCCCAACTACCTGGAACCGAAACTTGGAGCGCCCCCCAGGAGCCTCGAACAGGTTGGTTCGATGAACGAAAACTCGCTTGTTTTTCCACCATGCCGTTGAATTCTTCGCCAGGCGGCATGTGGAATGAGACAGGCTGGGAGGTGGCAGGCGACGCTAGTGTGCGCCAGGAGCGGGTCTAGCCAACTACGCCCGCCGTCAAACACGAATCGCCTGTTTTCCTCAAGTGGACTACAATGCGGGACCCGGTTTAAGAGCCCGTCGGAAGAAGCGCGTGTTACGTATATACCATCCTTATGTCCGTATCGCTTTTTATCTCAAGAGTGGGTTTCATATAGGTTCCAGTATACGAGCAGGCGTCGCAAGCTTATGCCAAGGTCGGTTTTAGTGTTGGCGTGACAAAGCGTGACCAGCATTTTTGACCGTTCATAACCCACTTCCAACTCCTAAAATTATCCTAGTCTATAAAACTCCATGTGTTTTGTCACCAAGTCGGGAGTGCGGTGCTAAACGGGTCAACTTTGTTTTCTCTTGTGATGGGCGCTCTTAGACCGGATACTCCACTGTATGCCTTGTATTCATTTCTAAATCTCAGTATTTTGTCCCCGAAATGTGTGTGGGATGTATTGCTTACCTGGTCGGAGGGGAGGGGCTATCCCTTTCACTGGGGGTCTTTAGACCGATGACAATGAAAATCCGATACTTGTAGTTTGGCCAAAAAGTTTCCAAACTTTTTTTGGGGCTATTTGCTGAAATATTCCGGGTAACGTCGCTATGGGGAAAAACGATTATTTTTTTTTTTCTGGCTCTTTTTTTGGTCATGCGGTCCGACAGGTCAATTTGTCTATTTTCCATTAAGCCTTGATCAACACTGCCCACCAAGCACGATTAACCTTCGATCTCGAGATGGAGACGACCCATGGTCACTCCTCTCCGTTCTGGACCAGGTCACATGAGTGTAGGTGACAGCGCTGGAGAGTTCATCTCGATCCATGCCCTAGGGCGTGAGAGGTTGCTCGTTTTGTCCTGTGGTCTTCCGTCACATCCTCTCAAAATTCTGTTTTTCGCCCGTTGGGAGACGATAGAGAGTTTTTGTCTCAGTTTTCTACACACCAGCCGCTAAATGCGTTTTTAACAGAAGCCTAATCGGCGCCCGCCACAAATCACCGGTCGTAGAGTGAGCGCTGTACACCAAGGGGGGGTCGGAACCCCCAACGAGCTCGCCACGTTCAGAATTTACGAGGCTGTCGTTGATTTCGTCGAACAAAGTGTGTGGAGAACGCGAAATCACGTCGCGTCTAATCCAAGATCTGCTTGAGAAACTCTCAGGCCGATGTTGGCCAAGATCGCCGCGAAAAATCGTTTTTCCCGGAATTCGGGAAAGTTGAAAAAAATATCTACCAAGTTGGGCTCATAGGCGACCGACCGTTCAGGCAAAGGTTGGCTGGGATCTTCGGGAATTTTGAACTTTTGGCCTTCCGTTGTCACCGGTCTTGCTTCTTTTTTGTCTTTTTTTTTGTGGTCTGGCTTGCTATTAATAGTCCACCGAACTATTCCATGTCACATTCGTCTAATTTCCTCAACTCCTCCCTCAAGGCCATGGGGCCAAGCATGTCAGGAGACAGATGCCAGGAGACGGCACTTTCGGCCTTTGGCAGACGGCAACGTTCCCGAAACTTGCCCTGACTGGTCCCCCAATAAGGCGATATCCCTATATAAGGCGATATCCCTCCATAAGGCGGCCTAAACCGCTCGTAGTACCGCCACTGGGGAATTGCACTCATAAGCTGGATTGAATAAGGCGACTTCCCTCAATAAGGCGGTCATATTGCTCTCGCACGCCGACGCCTTATTCGGCGGCCCGTACTGTGCTGGAAAATTCGTCCGCTCGCGTTCCAAGTAGTTTTGTCCTGAACAGCGCAGGTACGGTTCTTACCCCCTTTAGAGCCCCAATTTTCCTCCTTGTACTAATTCCAAGTAATTTGTCCCCCAAATGGGTTTCCAGCTGCAAAGGCGGTAACGAAGGGGTTAACTGGTTATTGTCGGTGCTCTGACGCTACCCACTCGCCTACAGGAGAAGATGCGATCGCTAGAAAGGCTTTTGGAGGGGGGTGAGGGGGGATTGCTGGACGAGGCAAAGCTGCGCGGGATCACGTCGACGGGCGTGCCCGACATGGGGGGGCTCCGCCCGATACTCTGGAGATACTTGCTCCGGTAAGCACCGCGGCTCCTCGAGGACAGCTACGTGGTTGCCGCGTCTTGGCGATAGTGCGATACTCTTTTGTGTGGGTCCCCTGTATGGTGCGGTGAAAATCGCCATGTCACGACCTCGTCCTACACCAGCACGGAGTACTGGTAACGCGTTTACCTGGCAATGCACCGCGCTATGTAAATTGAGGGACTGTGTTGTTCTGTGTTGGTGCTTCGGTTGATAGCTGCCGAGATGCACATTGGAGTTTTGCCAGAGTGTGTTCTGCAGGGTACGAAGTATATACGCTGGGATACCCTGGTACTAGGGTTGCTGATGTTGGTCATACCCGGCTATATAGATACATGGGTACGTGCAGACAAATGTACCCTAAACAAGCACAGCCTTGGGCTTCTGATCAAAATAGGTACCGACCAGCCAGTGGGCAAGTTGACGATACGCGGCTGATTTCGAACCAATCAACGGGTTGTGGTTTTCGTGTCGCGAAGCAGCCGCTCGCGAAGTCTTGGAAGGGTAACTATAGTCATTGCTTGTGTGTGTATTTTGTGGAATAAGGTGGAAGGCTGACCCTCCGCGCGCGGGGCGGTCGAGTGCTTATCGGCCGTACGCTTAGAGCCATCCCTAATGAATACAAATAATGTCAGGAATCGTGACGAAAAAAAAAGTGACGTTTTCACATATCGCGGCATTTTTTAATTTAAAATCCTGGTTTTCATTAGTTTTGAGTTTTTCCAAAAAAAAGTGATGCCAGGATTCCTGACGAAAACACGTGTTTTTTTGTTTTTGTTTTGTTTAACGCGACGTTTCAGAATTTCAAGTGGTCCGGAATCGTGATATTTTTTGTCAGGAATCGTGATATTTTGCGTTTGTCAGGAAAACCCTTGAGCCCTTTAGAAGTGCAAAACTTGATGCCATTCGTATTCCATGCAGGTTTTCCCGAAAACCGTTGTGTAGGTCTGAAGAGGTTAAGGGTGGGCCGGAAAATTACCAGGGTCGAGCGGTGTTGCTAATCCGTGTTCATGCTTCTGCTGTACCTGGTAGACTTTTCGGAATCTTGAATTATATTCTCGCTCCCCCTGAGAGGGGGAAGCGATAATTCAGATAGCTCACAGCATGTATCCATTTATCTAGATAGTTTGGAAATACAAAACGAAGTTATTGGAGGACGAGCATTGAAATTCGTGATTCGAGATTCCGATTTTGTTTTTTTTCAACATGACGTTGCGTCTCGCGTGCTTTCCGTCGCTGTTGCCCGTTCCGTCGCGTAGGTGCCTGCCCACCAATCGGTCGGAGTGGTCGGACCACCTGGAGACACAGCGCAAGCTGTACGCGCGCTTTGTGCAGGATTTCATATTGAAGCCGGCTGAAATCGTTACCTCAGGCGGAAGCGGTAGCCGAGGCGATACACCCAGATTCTGTAGTGGGGCCCAAGCGACAAGGGCCGCCCGAGAAGCGGCGGCAGCCGCGACAGCCGCGGTCGGCGGCAGAGCCGCAGACACCCCAAAAGCGGCACAAGTCCCACCACATCGAGGGGGCACAAATCCCGACGGGAGCCCCGGAGGAGATGCGCTAGCACCGCATATCGCAAGGGGTGAGGGGTCAAGTTCGGTCGGGGGCGGTGCAGATGGCGTTATTCACGCAGCGAACGGGAGTCCCGAGCGAGATCACCCGGCGGCAGAGGGCGCGGCAGCTCAGACGACGGCGGAAACGGCGGCTGGGGTTTCCAGCCCCGAGTTCAGCGTTAGCGGGCGGGATTCGCGTGGGACGCGCGCGACGCGTGAGCTAAGGCCGGCCGACGACGACCCGCTGAGCAACAAGGACACGAGCGAATGGGCCGCGCTGTGGTCCGACAAGGAGTTGATGCAGGCTATTGAGCAGGATGTAGTGCGCACGATGCCGGACCTGGCGTTCTACGCCTGCCGAGGCTGTGAGGACGAGGACGACGACGTTGGACGCGGCAGCGCGCGTAGCGAGCAACAGCGGCAAGGGCGGGAGCGTCGGGAGGCGATCGCCCGCGTTTTGTTCGTGCACGCCAAGCTTAACCCGGCGGAGAGCTACACACAGGGCATGAACGAGATCGTCGCCACGCTTTACTACGTCCTGGCCACGCATGATGGTAGGGAGGATTGGAGCGACCACTGCGAAGCGGACACTTTCTTTTGCTTCACCAACCTCATGTCGGAGATTCGAGACGTGTTCATCCAGAGCTTGGACGAGAGCGAGAGCGGGCTCCTGGGGAAAATGCAAGCCTTTTCGAGAACCTTGTATCAACACGACCCGGAGCTCGCTGAACACATGGTGAGGGTGTGTCGAGAGTGCGGGGGAGCTACAGTAGTAGTATAAGCACACACCTGCGGCTGTGATATTTTTTGTGCGCTTCCCGCTTGGTACCCTGTTTCCGCGCCAGTCTGATCCCACCCGGACCTGAGCGCTCCAAACTGACTGTAGGTATATTTTTTATCACCGCGTGTGTCGATGGGGGGACGAGGTGCACAAGACGATAGCGGACCGCGTTGGTGTTCACGCGAGGTTATACAAGATAGTGTGTTACCCCCACGAGTTGCCTAGTGGGGTATTTTGAAATATGCCTTTTCTGGGCGAACCCTCTGGGCTGTCTGACATTACTTGCAGCAATTCGCTCGCTTTATTAAAACGCTCGTCACTTCCTGGCGGAGGTTACCACTTGGCCGCACTTTTGTTGTTGTAAAATAGTCTTCGAGACGCCCCCCGGATGTATTTGCCGCGTCCACGCTGTGTCAGGAGCGCTCGGTTCTTACCCCGGCCAGACGATTTTCTTCCTCCCGCCGTGCTTGTTTACAGGCGAGTCTGGCTCTGGACCCGCGCTACTACGCGCTGCGATGGTTCACCACCCTGCTGAGCCGAGAGTTTGACCTTCCGGACACGATCCGACTGTGGGATTCGCTCTTCGCGTCCCAAGACCGATCAGAATTCCTAGTCTTCGTGTTCGTGACTCTCATGCTCGGCCAAAGGGAAGAGCTCCTCGCGGGAGATTTCGCGTCCAACTTGCAGCTTCTCCAGTCTTACCCGCCCACAGAGGTACCGGAGATCTTGGCCCAGAGCGAGGCATTGCGCTTGTTCAGTGCGAGGGGCGAGGCGGCTAGGACGGGGGGGCTGAACGAACAGTTTGCGCGGGAAGCTTCGGATGGGGCGAAGCAGGCGGCGGAGCATGTTAATGCCGCGGCGAGGAGGTTTTGGAACGCCGCGACGGACCTTGCGGTTGGCGCTGCTGAAAGAATGGCGACTATGACCGAAGGCGAGGAGTCGTTTGAGGTGATATTTAGCGGTAGCGGTGGTGGTGGTGGTGATGGTGGTGGTGATGGTGGTGGTGGTGGTGATGGTGGTGGTGGTGGTGGTGATAGGAATCCTAGTAGTGATGTTGGTGGCGGTGCTGTCGATGGTAGTGAGGAAGGTAGTAGTGTCGGTAGTGGTGGGATTGCTAGTGGTGACGGGCTTGGTGGGGATGCTAGTGGTGGCGGTGGTGGTGGGGGGGAGCTTCGGGTCGATGGTGTTGCTAGTAGTGATGATAGTAGTGAATAGGCCAGGCCTTGGCTGCTTGGACACCAGAGCGCCCCGAGAAACGCATAGAGCCCGTGTCAATCGGGAAGGCGGGAACGGGGGAAAAATGGATCCCCGCCCCCCCCCTCTTTTTGTGGTATCATATTAAACAAATATCTCGGCAGATTACTGCGTAGAACAAGCTGTTGCCATGCAGGTTTCGGGCGTGGGGTATCCCACCATGGTGCAGTGCGTGTTGGGAAGAGAATATACTGGTGTGTGAATATTTTTACCCGCCTCTTGTGTCGCTGTGACTGCGTTTGATACGGAGTAGAACGGTCAATCCTTTTTTGGGGGGGTTCTGTTCGTTCATCTCCCCGCTGCGGAGCCGGTGACTACCGTAGTGTCCCCCACAGTATACCTAGTAAGTTTCAGAACAGACTATCACACTCTGCAGGGAGTGAAAAGTGCGACGCGAGAAGTGGGTGTTTTGCATGAGTGTATTGGTATGAATACATATTTATATATATATATGTATAGAGTTTGGTTCTGGGCTCTTGTCAACATTGAGCAAACTGTTTTAACGTTTACTGTATATCCTGATCATTTTCGAATTTTGATTGGTAAAATGGAGAAGGAAGTTCGTTTTGGTGAGGTGCAAAGGCCCTTTTGGAAACAGGCTCATATTGCCTGACCATCTGTTGTGATAATGTTACGACAATGGGACTACAGACCCGAATTTTTGTTTTGACCAAATAGGCTTTTGACCAGACATTGTCGCTCAAAAATAAATGGTCCCATTCAGAGTGCAGACTTCGTTTTCTCGTGCGAGGATCATCTGCCGAACATGTCCAAGCTCATGCAGCACATCGCGCCTCAAGGCCTCAAGGGGTATTCAAACAGCACGTAAAGCCTCATCGTCTACGCTCGGTGTCGAGCGCAACGTGTTTTACGTGCCAGGATTCAGTCTATGGTCGCGGCATTTTTCCCCCTGGATCAAATGAGAATATCTGCCTACGACAGCAGCACCCAGGCATTTTTTTCCTCTTTGGTGGCAGCGAGTACTTGGTGCAAACTATCATATCTGCCTACAGTAGAACTCAGGCAGAGAAATTTATTTTGGGGGGGGGGGTTGGCAACGCTTACTTGGTGCCGCCGTTGCTATGTGCCTGCCATTGTGGAGCAGGAATGATTCAGTCGTGGATTTATCCCATCAACGCTTTGTCTGAATTGTCACTCCGCGCACGCGGAAAAGAGTGTGAAAATCGTAACCCATCTGGGTGGATGATACACAGACGGGCACCCTTTCTGTTGTCATGGTTTCGAAAAAGAAAAAAAGACAGACTACGGTAGGGGTATCACTTTTTGGGCTTTTTTTGCAGTGGTTTTTCGGGGTCATTCTCGCGCGAGTAACCCCCGTGTCCCTTCACGGCCTTAAGAAGCTTTCGTGCGTGCGTGCGTGCGTACGTGTGTGTGTTTTTCAATTTTGCAACATCAAATTCGCAATGGAATGGTGAAGCTACGCCGCGCCCCCCCCAAGAAAAAAATTGCCGTTTAACCCGTTCTCAACTCCTAAAAAAAAAAAATCCTAGTCTAATTCCAAGTGTTTTGTCCCCACTTTGGGAGTGCGGTGCTAAGAGGATTTTTTTTGTCCGTGAGGTACGGAGTCACTTGTGTGCGAGTATGATAGCTCAAAAGCCGGGAGTGCAAACGGGGGTATGATACTACAATGGTACTGCAAGGATACTACAATGATACCACAATGGTACTACAATGATACTACAATGTTTAGGGAACAAACCACGTGAAATTAGAGTTGGGTAACTCTTGAAGTTTGTGTGGTTCAAGTGCTACAGCAGTAGGACGTACAATTCGACGAGGAATTGGTGAGCATAGGGATTAAGTAGTACACCCAACGCGCAACGTAAACATCAAGCAAGGGCTAGCGTGGTTCAGTGGACGGGGAGTCTCACACTGAGCCACCATCCCAGACCCCAAAAAATGATACAGGGGAATATGGCGGCGTTAGCAAATGAAAATTCGTTTCGGAAGGGACGACAATCGACCCAACATAAAATCCAATCAATCAACCAGTCCGACTGCTTCCTGTCGTCGTTGTGCATAAACCACGCGAAGGAAGTCTCGCGGTCTCTCCCCGTTTGGCCCAGAAAACAAAACAAAAAAAAACTTTCGTTTACGCGAGAGGAGCGCTGGAGCAATCGATCTGCCTCTCGCTTATTGGCAACGTGATGTCTGTGGCGAATCTTGCTTGTGCCCGTGATTTGAGTGCTTACTACGTTGGACGAACTCGACTCGCACGACTCCTTGTGCCCTGTAAGCTCCTATATCATAACAGTACACAAGGGTGGTTCGACGCCTTCCGGCCTAGAATGCTCCACGTTTTTGCTCTTCATTTGAGCCCCCTTCTGTCTTCCCCCCATGCGCCGACCCGGAGTCATGGCATACCCTTTCCTCTGCATCACCATATCTGACAGTACCACGGTTCTTGCTGCCTGGTAGTACATTATGCAATGCCGTGCGTGGTAGTTTTTATCGCGCATTACGTCCACCACACCAACCCCCCGGGAGTGAGCGAAGTATAAAATGACTGGTGACACCTTGGCACAAGGAACCTACCGTAGTATATAGTTTAACATATACGCACGCAGAGACATGCTTGGAAGCACTTGAAATTTAACTTCTCCACGCCCTGTATAAGGCAGTGCGCTCACGCGTTACGTACAACCTATTGTACACGCATTGCCTGAATGTACCGACGTTTTTCCTCGTAATTCCGACGCAAGCGCGACGCGTGTCATGCCTCATACGAGGTTCTGTGGCAAAACAACAAAAAACGCCTCCTTCGGTACACTTAATCAACCCAACCCAAGGCCAGCTGGCGGACGAGCTTCAAGAGCAGATCTTACAGAAAAAGCTTCGAAGTTCCAGCTTCAGTACTTATATCAGAGATCCAGCAGCGCAGCGCAGCAGCAGCAACGCTGCTGCACCCCGAGTGGTCAATAGTCAAATTGGTAAACAAACTCGATCTACCCTACGATGTACCCGACCGAGAGTATCTAGGAACATGTTACATGACACATTTTCGCCTGAATTGCCAACTCCGTGTTAATCACCAGAAATCCCACCGAAACGTCAACGGGTATGTCGCGCTCGACAATACGGCCGCACCCGTCTCCCGCCTCCCCCCACTGCCGATCGAGGATACCAGGCGCTCCCGGCAGACGAAACACTACACATGAGGCATGGTCACCGGACTTGCGAATTAATGGTTATTTTCCACAAAATCCTACCTCACGGCAACGGGTGCGCAGCGCTTGACGATGCGGCCGCGCCCCCTCCCACCCATACTCTCTCCCCCTTCTTCACCAACCCGACCGACCCCGTAGGTGGAGCATGACACATGACACATGTTCGCCTGACTCGCCTCATGTTACTTGCTAGTTAATGGTTGACTTCCAGGAAATCTCACCCACAGTCATTGGGTGCGTCGCGCTTGAAAATACTCTCACGACCCCCCCCCCTCCGAGGCGAAGTAGGTTGAACTTGAACGTGATTCATGACACATGCTTACCTCACTTAACATGCTAAGTAATAGTTAAAATGACCAGAAAATCACACTTCAAGTCAACGGGTGCGTTGCGCTTCGATACGGCAGCGCCCTTCCCGCCCGCCCCCCCTCCCCCCATTTCACTATCCCGAACAGGGTACCAGATACCCCCGGTAGGTGGAACATGACAAATGTTCGCCTGACCGCCTGACCCGCCTGGCATATTTGGCAATGAACGCCAATTTCAAGAAAATCCCACCCAACGTCAACGGGTCCGTCGCGCTCGACGGCATAGCCGCGCCCCGCTCCCGCCCGTCTCTCCTAGGGTAGGTTGAACTTGAATTATGACACACATGTTCGCCTGACTCGCCTAACTTGTTTCTAATTCATGGTCAAATTGACCAGAAAACCACACCTAGAGTCAACGGGTGCGTGACGCTCGGGGTTACGGTCGCGTCCCCTCCCGCCCGTCCCCCCCCCCGTGTATGTTGGACTTGAGAATGACACATGACACATGCTCGCTTGACTCGCCTGACATATTTCTAATTAATGCGGAAATCACCAGAAAATCCAACAAAAAGTCAACGGTTGCATTGCGCTCGACGACCCCCCCCCCCTCCCCCCCCGCCCTCTCCTCGCCAGCTACGATAATAGGTCTACGTCTGGATCGACGTGGCAAGCGGACATGGCACCTTGCAGCTTCCGCCAGAGCAACAACTTACTCAATTGCCTCTCCTCCACGTCCGCGGCTTCAGCCCCTTCGTCCTCCGGCTCCCGCCAAGGCGTCGCCCTATCCGCCCGGCTACTTGCCAACTCATCAAGGGATGACCCCAGCCGACGTACGGTTTCATCGACCCCTCTCCTAAGCACCCGCTGCCGAGCACACGTAGCCCTGTGTTCGCCCTCGCCCTCTCTTATGGCTCTCCGAAGCACGGAGCACACTACGGAGCGTGGGTCCACTGCCGCCGCACCCGGTAACGTGCTACGCCTGCCGTCGGCACCACTGGGGGACATCTTCCCTCGACCTACGGCAGTACCAGCGCCGTTTAAGCCTGCAATCGGATCGGCATGTATAGGCTGCTGTGGACTGCTCGAGGCAGCTTCGTCGAGATGAGGTCCTCTGAGCCGTCGCGCCGTAGCAGGCGTGAGCGGGGCGTCAGGGAGGGAGGCCGGTGCCTCGGGAACGGGCACAACACGAGGAACCTGCAGCGTACGCAGGACCGCGTGGGTTCTGCGGGCTTGAGACTCGTGCTTCACGATGGACGCCTGAGCCCGCACGAAGCCATTGACCTCGAACCAGGACGGCCGCGAGCAGGCGACGTCATCCGCCACTATATCGTCCTCGTGCAGGGCGCGCAGGAGAGCGAGGTGGGTGGGCAAGAAATAGTGCTCGGACGTGATGGGGTAGTCAGTTGATGGGCATGGGCTCGTCGAGCCTGCTGAACGGCGGTCGTTCCCCGGCCAGGACTCTCGTTGACGCTTCCGAGCTGGCTCTCTTCCTGAATATCCACATGCTGCCGACATGTTTCAGCTTGAGACCCACGTCACGCCAACGCTGTCCTTCGCCCGTGGGCGTGTGCGCCAGCCCTGCTTGTCGCTGATTATGTCTCCGTTTATCCGAATACAAAGTGCCTCTAAATCTGTATGAAACCCAGTAAGTCAATCACGAATGGCCGGCCACGAAAAAAACTGTGAAGTTGACCAATGGAAAGCTGCGGTGTGAAATAAAACGTCGCAACGTGTCCCGCCATGTCTCGTCTGTCTAACCTGTCTAATACCATTTGCCATACGACCGGCGGGCATACTACGCTTCTTCCCTCCCACATATCATTCGGTTCTCTATTTGCTTCCAGTTGTGCTTCTGCTCTCGCCGTGCACTCTCCCGAGCTGGCATCTAGCGTCTCTGCTTGACACCCTAGCACCTACCTCGCGTGAGCACCAGCCCGCTCTATCAGCCACTTGCAGGTAGGAGGGCTATCAGCAAGCAAGCAGCGATATCATGGCTCCTATCGAGATGGCTAAAACCGAGCAGCGGTGCTCGTTCTCCAAGCTCCAGGATGAAAGGATAGCCTACCGTTGCATCAAGCCTCGTGTGGTGCTGGCTAGCTCTATCCACGTCATGGAGAGGGAGGCGCTCGGCGCGAGGGACCACCACGGTGAGTGCTTCAGGCTATAGCGTCGTGTGGCTGCTACTTACATACGTACACACTTGAAGTCCTTGTGAAACGAGAATAATCATGTGTGCTTTGTGTGTCTTTGCGTCGCCGACTCCCAGTAAGAGCAGGTCAATCCAACGGGCACACAGGCAAGGCACGGGAGATAGAGTGGTAGTGCAGCTATCATACCTGGCACGCATGTGCTCTACTTATCCTGTCTGGCGCATGCGCTTGCACCAAGCCATGCACGATCACGAGCGAGATAGGGTTCCAGCTCGAAGACAAACGTTCCCTCTTGTCGTTCAACAAAGCATCGGGAGCCACAGACTATATCATGGCCGAACAATGGACGGCTAGAGCTCCACAGGACAGGAGGCACTCATTCCCTCACACGCATTGCGAGACCAGAACACAATCACAGCAAGCTTGCAACCTTGCACAAATAGCCTTGTCTGCAACCTGGATTGGCTTGGATCCCGCCGTCTAACCACACTTTGCCTGCTGCTGCAACTGCGGACTGGTCAGATCGCATCAAGGCGCTCTTTCCCAGCACCTACGGAAGGCCTCGCATCGAGCTTGTCCCGGGAGGTGTGGCGGATGTATTCGACAAGCCTCTGAACATGGGCGTGGTGCTGAGCGGAGGGCAGGCGCCTGGCGGACACAACGTGATCGCGGGGGTGTTCGATTTCGCCAAGAAATGCTCCAAAGACTCCAAGGTCTACGGGTGAGTTGTGTTTTTCCTGCACTGCCGCGGTGCAAGTACAGCAGCCGGGTCGTTCTACTCTTGGTGCTGTTCATATGATCTGTGATGTGATTTGCTGACGGGCACGATTTATTGCTGAGCGAGGTGATGCAGTGATGTAGTTTTGGTAGTTTTGGCTCTACGTGTCTGATCGTTTGACCGCTGTCTGTCATCTGCCATCTCAATTATGACGTGACGAGCTACCAGGTACCCAGGTACCAGGTATGTACATATCATTTGTGGCGTGTGATTCGATACGCTCGACGTCTCCATGTTTCCACGCTTGCTTACCAACAGTGAGTGGAAGATATGAAATCGTTGCCTTACCTTCGTCTTTTTTTGACGTTTTTCGTTACCTTCCTTCGTATTGCTGCTGCTTTAGTTCCTACCTGGTACGTGTCAGACAGGTCTGCTGTGACCCCCCTCAGGGCCTGTGTATTGCGTCGCTGTTGCACGTAGTACGGCCTTCTTGCGTGAGACTTGTATATCGGGTCTGGGCGAGCGAGGCAGTGGTTATATCCCCTGCACCATAATATGGGTAGCTACACACTGGAGTGATCTCTTTTTTTTCTTGTTTTCTTTTTCGCACACTTCCACTTTCCAGCTTCTGGACAAGCCGTGGTCACAGGTGTCGTCCCTTCTTCCCCCCGGGTCTTGCCTTCAATTTTTATCGCGCATAGGGTTCAGCAATCCCACTGCTCGTCGATTTTTCATCGAGTGTCGCTAACTCGCGCTCTCGCGTTTTCTGCAAGTCAATTTGTCCGCAAGAAAAAGTTCCCACGAATTTGTACGAGTATGCACTCGGGGCGATTCGAACTCACGAAACTGACCTATACCAGGCTCGAAGTTAACCTGATACGCCACCGGGGCGACCGGCTGTGAAAGGCTCGTAGAAGGCTCGGTGTCAAATTCGCACAAGATGCACCCATGCGCGACTATTCGTGTCCTGAGATGAAATGAAACGCTTGTATGCTCTGCGTTTCAAAATGGTTGCATCTTCTCTTCGTTTGGGGCTCGGGGAGAACAGGTGGTGGTTCACGTTTTCACGCGGTCGACTTTCCTCCGCGTTTGGTCCGCAGGTACTGCTATGCAGCTGGGCTGGTACTGCTGCTCCTGTATGTAGTCCACCGCCCACCAAAGATGTATACGGATCACCTCTTTGTGTTGTCTTCCTTCCTAATATTTTCTTTTTTCCTTGCAAGTTGTCTGGTGTGCTGGCTTACATACGTTTTGCCCTCGTGTCGTTCTTTCTCTCTTTTTTTTCTTTTTATTGTCTGCTCCCTTGTTTCCCTCCCCACCGGCCTTACGCCTTATGCCGGTATCTTCATCCTCTTCTTCGTGTTGTTTTTGTCCGTGAAGCAGCAGTTATCTTTTTCGTGTTTTTTGGTTTTGTCCGTGCAACAGCAGTTATCTTGGTGTTGTTTTGTTTTGTCTGTGCAACAGGTATCTGTTCGTCTTCAGCACGTATGTTGTCCTTGCAGCATTTCCGTTGCGATCTTCTTGCATCGCATTCTTCAGAACACCTCTCGTTCGTTTGTTTGTTTTGTTTTGTTCTGTTTTTTCCCTTGTTTTTTCCCCCTTTTCCCCTCTTTTTTCCATGGTCTGGCTTGTTTTGTTGTGTGTTCTCGTACCCGGTACGCTAGCATTTTCACTTGCTTCACCTGATTGCGACTGTTTGGGTTTTTCTGTTTCACTGCAGTCTGTGACCACAGAATTTGCAAGAATCAGCACGGACTCTGGGTGTACTGATGTCGTTGGGTAGAAATAACGGTTGATGTGAAGACGACACACACGTGTTCATTGCCGTTGGCATTGCATGGCCGAGCCACCATTTTTTTTTTTTTTTCTTCACACACATCTACTTTCCAGCTGCTGGACAAGCCGTGGTCACAGGTGTCGTCCCTTCTGCTCCCTGGTTCTTGCCTTCAATTATTATCGCGCATACGTATGGTTCAGCAACCCCACTGCTCATCGATTTTGATCGAGTGTTGTTGCTAACTCACGCTCTCGCGCTTTCCGTGAGTCAATTTGTGCACAAGAAAAAAGTCCCCACGAATTTATACGAGTATGCACTCGGGGGGATTCGAACTCACAAAACTGACCTATACCAGGCTCGAGGATAACCTGATACGCCACCGGGGCGACCGGCTATTGCAATATAGTGCACTAGGCATCTCTTTTCTTTGTAGTGCCTGACCTCAGGCAGTGCTCGTCTCCGTGGGAGGCATTGGCACGGACGCTGGTTGTGCTGGGTGCAGATGGATGAAAATATGAATGTGGAGAACACACTGTTGTCGACAAGGGAAATTGTGTCCTGCCAAAGGGTGTAGGGCCGATCGGTTTCCAAATTCAAACCTCGTACGTACGACCGTAGTAGACTAGACTAGCTTGAAGTCATTCAAGGGGAAGACGACTGTCTGTCAAGTACTGGTAAGTGCTGTCTCTTGGCATCGTTGCAGCCCACAGCAGCGGCAACAACAGCAGTGTTAAAAGTAGTGGTCGCGGGTTCGGCGTAGGTGTCAGTGTGTGGCGTGCGGAGTGTGAAGTCTGTCGAATGTTGATTGACCACGACTGCTCCTTTCACCCGTTGTTGTACGCGTAGTCTTCAAATTGCAGGTAAATAGTATTCATATGCTGCATAACGAGCTTAGTTCGTTTCCCACTGCAGTGTTCGCTGATCGTCACCAACTTGGTCACCGGGCAGGACGCAGGACTCGATTGCTATGATGTTCATGACACTAAGAAGGGCGATTATACGATATGTTGTCTCCACTTTGCGTTCTTTGTTTTTTGCTTGAACCCACCCAACGACTTCATCACACCCATTGTGATGTCGCTATCGTATGTGTTGTTGGAAAAACCGAACAATTACTTGCGGGCTGTTTGCCCACCCCATCGACTCTTTATTCCAGTTTGTCTCATGCTTCTTAGCTGCGGTGTGCAGCTCGTGGTGTGGTCGTTTTCCGCTCCGTCTTGGCTTCTATGGTTGTCGCCGAGGCTTTGCGCATGATAGATCTTGTGGTGTAGCTATTACCTGGTATTCGATACGAGTACCGAGTGCAAAGACAACGATGCTTGAGTGAAAAGCTACGAGTAACAACGAACATTATCTGGTGCATGCGTACATGTAGATGTCAAACGACACGAGGAGGTGGCTGTGGCACGACATGCAACGTAAGGATACTACCGGAGGCATGGATGTTGCCCGACTTCTTGCTTCTTGCTCTGCTATCCACCCATGAGCACATAAAACAAGAAACTCGCGTTCCAGCGTCTGCGGCGACAAGTGCAAGATTTGTTCGGTTCCCCCCACAAGCCCCGCCTTCCTTGACAGTGAACACCCATGACCCTGTTCTTAGGATAAGAACCCTTGGTAGTCTGCTTCCCTCTTGAGACTGGAGGGGATGCCTTGAGATGTTTAGTAGTCTGGTTACGTGTTACGAAATACTCAGCTATATCTCGTGATTTGATTGTTCGACTTGATTTGATTGCCTAGCTATCTGTCCAATCAACGGAAATTGATTGTCCGAGCGACTTTGCCTCTTGCTGTAGCCGTCGGCTTGGGATCAGGGTGCGAAGTGGGCGTTGCCAGCGGCAAACTACAGCACTGGTCCCCGATTAAGACGGCGATGTGCGCGACTCCTGTTAACCGCCTTATTGAGGGCAACCGCCTTATTTGCTAATAGGGCGGATAGCGCAATTATTGGGTTCGTTAGTTACAGGCTGAGGGTGTCTGTACAGATGTGGAAGCCTCAACTGCCCTCAATAGGGCGGTAGACCGCTCTATTGAGAGACCAGCCGTGAACAAGGTGATTACTTCCGTGTTGCGAGTTGCAGTCGTGCCAGGCGATTTTGACCGCCTTATACAGGGATACCGCCTTATGCCGGGACCACTATTGTATTGCTATATGCCCAGGCCGCTCAGGAAATCGATATTTGTATGCACTTCTATACCCAGGGTCGAATGGGGATCTCAGGTCCGGGTGGGATCGGGCCGGCTCGGATCATGGTGCCTAGCGTGATCAGGGTATATTGTTGTTCAAACGACACATTTTTGTGTTGCCCAGCACGCAGAAATGACCCTCGATTTTTTAACAGGGTGTCCAAAGTTCTTGAAATGTTGCTGCTGAACGGATTGTATGAACTACCAGATGCATCAGTACTGGTATTTCTTGTGGTTCGATGTAAAACGACGTCAAACAAACGGTGTGGCTGGTAAAGCAGGTCCACGCTTCGTAAAGCGGTAGCACCTCCTATGAGTTGAGCTGGCAAGCAAAAGGGATGACCGTTAAAAAAAATGTTAGTAAAAAGCAGGACATTTGACATATCGAGATGGTTTGGTCGGCGTTCTGCTTTTCGTGGAGTGACCACGAACCCGGTACATCACCCATGTGGAGGTGGTGGAGGAAAAAAACTCGGGGTGGACTTTCATCCGGAACTCCGTGGAGGAACACCAATAAAAGGCCAATCTACGTGTTGTTCCTGACGGCAGGTGCACGCGACTTCAGCTGAGAGTCACAGGGTTAGCGCGTGGTATCCAAAACATTTGTGCAATTGAATGAGCGTGGTAGGTGTTTTGGGTATACGGCGAGGGGCTCCAATAGTGATGGTTGAATAGTGCGTTGCTCTATATAGTGCCGGTCCAAAAGTGTCACTGCTCAACATGTTGCCGGTTCAATGGTGTCACTGCTCTATGTAGTTGCAAGTCGGTCGCCCCGGTGGTCTAGTGGTTACCCTCGAATACTACTACAAGTAGCATCGTTAGTTTTTGAGTTCGATTCCCACCGCGATGATAATTTATTTGCAAAAAAAAGAAGAAAAAGGATCAGCTGCTGAGAGCGCCTAGCAGCGTGGGCAGGTAGAGTTCGACGCGAGTCAGCGAGGGAAGAAAATGCTGACTTCTTCTCTCGCTATAAAAATGGAGGCACGTACCGTAGTGGGGAGGGGGGAGGAGGGCCCGCTATGTGACCCCGAATCTGAGTTACTACTGGGAGGGAGCGCGAGTGTAGTGCGATGATAGTAAATGAGATGGAGAAAAAAGACCAAAAAAAAAATGGTGCCCGTTCAAGAGGGCCACTGCTCTATATGGTGCCGTTGAATTCGCTTGGCACGACATAGAACCTCCTGTATATTAAGCATGGCCGGCGTCCTCGGTGATCCATCAGTATGCCGCGTAACTATTGAGGTCGAGGTCGTAGATTCCAATCTTACAAGGGACTCTTTCTTACTAATGATAATCGACAGGCTGAGAAACGAGAGCGTGAGTTGGTGAAAATCAATGCAAGTCGACGAGCATAAAAAGCTGAAAAAAAAGTGGGAATGCAGAACCCTATGCACGATAAAAATGAAGACAAGTACCGGGGGGGGGGGGGAAACATGTGACCACGGCTTGTCCAGAAGGTCGCTGAGGGTAAACCTCGTGCTACGAGTTGAGCTGGAGAGGACCATACAAGTGATGGTTGTTCCCAAATGTGCCGACGCCCTAAATAGTGCCGGCATATTGGGCTGGCACGTAACGGCATTTATTAGTATCCCCCCACTGCAATTTTGATGGTTCATGATTCGTAGTCGGACCGCCCCCGCCCCCCCCCCCCCCCCTTACCCTTCCCTTTCGGATGCCCTATTTGTTGTATGGTTGTTCTTGCAAGGTTTCTCAATGGGCCGGCGGGAGTGATGAAGGGCATCTGCACGGAGATCACGCCGGCGATGATGGACTCTTACAGGTACTACAATAGTTACTGCTGTATAGGTACTGCTGCTATTTAAATTATAACTACACTCCGAGGATACTGGCAGTATGCGTATCCGGTGTAGTACTAGCTGTTGCTGCCTGTCGTAGACTTTGGTCAACACACCAATGCTGCTGTTTTCTAACTGCTTTTTTTATTGTTTCTACCCGAAAAGAGAAAAGAGGGTGCGGCGGTCAAGGCAAAGTCGCCTTGTAAAGCCGTTTGACGCAAGCTGCGGCAGTAGAGGTGCCATAACCTTTTTTTTTTGTTGAGCCTCGTTCACTTGGGGAGCTCTTTGCCCCTTCCCGCCAAAAGTCTGACTATGATGAGAAATAGAAAGCGCTTCCCGATGAACAATCCTACGGCCTCTTCGTAGGGTATACAGCGAAAGATATTTATGAGAAATATTGAAATTCCGACGATTTGGGGTTACATAACGCCTTTTCAACTGGAAACCCGTTTGGGACCAATTTACTTGAAGTTAGAATAGGGAGGGGTTTGGGGGCTCTATAGGGGTCAAGGAGCCCCGCCCGTAACGCCTTTTTACAACTGGAAATCCTTTTTGGGGACCAATTTACTTGAAGTTAGCATAGGGAGAGGTTTGGGGGCTCTAAAGGGGTTACGGAGCCCCGCCCGTCTGGCTCCCCACTTGAGGAGCTGTATACTGTTAATAATATACCCTACTATACCCTATAATTCCCTATAATGCCCTATATTACCCTATAATACCCCATCATACCCTACTATACCCTATAATACCCTATAATGCCCTATATTACCCTATAATACCCCATCATACCCTACAATACCCTATAATACCCTATAATGCCCACCCCGTAACACGCGCGACCGAAGCATCACACGCAGCTTGCAAAGCTGAGTTTTTATCAAAGACCCCTTTGGTCGATCTCACAGCAGCTGAAGTGTATTTTTCCATTTTTTGAAAATACCCCTCTAGGGCAAAAACTCATTATTCAAGGAAAAAGAGAAAAGTGCTGTTGTACCCGATAAACAGTACCGTGGCCTCCAGTTGTACATCGAAAATTATTCATTTGAAAAATTGTAACAATATCCGACGATTTTGGGTTATGAAGCCCCGCCATTCCGAAAACGTTTCAGCCCAAAAACTGGTACCTCTACGGTAGCACGCGCCCTTTATTTTACCTATGATATGATATGATATGTGTGTGTGTGTTCTTCACATTAAACCGTTCTTCTACTCGTCGACATCCAGCACACCCAGTGTCCGTACTGATTCTTCACCCTAGAAAGATCAGCTCTGTGGTCACAAGCTACGACACAGAGATAATGCATCGTAATGCATTCGACAACGCAATGTCATGCCCTAGTACTGGGTACGACAGGCACAACATACATACGTCAGCAACAGAAATACATTGGAAGAGAGAAATACGAAATAAACAAAAACAAAAACAAAAACAAAAAACAAAAACAAAATAAGAAAACAAATAAAAACAAAGATAAAAATAAAACAAAAAATGAAACAAACAAAATGAAGGGGAAATCGAAGAAACAACCCAACCGGAAAGGAGAGCCAAAGCTCGGAAAAGAAACATACCAGGTAATAAAATGAAATAAAATAAAGTAAAGTAAAACCAAAATAAGATAATCCAAACACGAGCCAAAAACCTGGACACGCAAGGAGGGAACAAAGGGGAAAAAAAAAATACCCCAGAAAAAGACGAAAAGTGCTATGTACCTACTAGTCGGCCTGGTACCTTGCTACCCTGTCTGCCATCTCCTTCCTGCCTTCGTCCACCGCGGTCTCCCTTCTATTCCTCCTGTTGCCCCCCCTGCCCCCATTCCCTTGGACGGCTTTCCTTCTACTCCTCCTGTTTCCCCCCCTCCCCCCTTTGTGTTCTTCTCATTAAACCAAAATACCTTAGCAAAAAACTTGGTATCCAGCTGCACTAAATCTCGTGTTGCCGGGCCGTCGAGTTTCCTGCAGGCCAATGAAGTCACAGCCGAGTTGCTGGCCTTTCGCCAGTACACGCTCGTCATGCCCATACCCGTTCTTCCCCTTTACGGCCAGGGTACGCACGTTGTAGGTCGCTACCGCCACAAGTGCCGCCTTCCGTCTCTTACGAGTCTCGCGTGCTGCTTTCTCAGCCAGCCGACGAGAGGCTCGTCCCCTCCTCCGTTTCTGTTTCTGTTGTTTCTTTTTTCTCTCTATTAATGTGATGATTGTGGCTCTCCGTTTCGTAGCCCGGTTCGCGCCTTGGTTTCCGCTGGCTGGGTGCAGCCGTCCCAGCCAACGCCGACACTCCCATCCTTCCTGTCGTGCATGCGTACCCACGCGGTGGCCAGCCTCTCCACTCCCCAAGCTGCCCACGCTGCGCTCTCTGCTGTGGTGATGTACCCGTCCTGCCCCGGGGATGAACTCCTCGGCGTCGGGGTTAAAAGAAAACCCATCACCACCACCCCACGCGGTCCTTAGAGTGAGCAGTTCACTAGCCAGACCGCGCAAGGTTCCCTCTCTACCCAGCCCGAGGCTCGATGCCCGTGTGACTGCCGCTAGACCGCTGCAGGTCCTCGCGGGCTTCCTCGGCCCACCCCGAGGACGGGGCAGGCCGAAGGAGAACGGTACGAGAGTATTGATGTGATATGATATGATATGATATGATATGATATGATATGATATGATATGATATGATATGATACGATATGATATGACGTGATGTTCGATGACAGCCTTATACTTCGTAAATTTTGTATTCGTCGCCTTGTCGTACGTCGAATTTGCGCTTTATGCTGCACAACTCTATGGTATGATGGTATGATATGATATGATATGATATGATATGATATGACATAACATGACAGGAACACCGGCGGATTCGACATGCTCGGGTCTGGGCGCGACAAGATCGAGACCAAGGAGCAGATGGAAGCTTCCAAGAAGGTTCGTACGGTTTTTGCTCTTTTTAGGGTTCGAAAATGTTGAGTGTTTTTTCTACATGTTGTTGCCGTTGTTGTTATCGTCACACTAGCTCGAATAATGATTCCGTGGTCATAGGACAGGCTCCAGTCACTCTTGAGTGGAAGAATGCCCTCTAGGAAAAAAGAACTAAAAATTGGTACACGTATAATATCATATCGTAGCTGACGTAAGTCGTACCGGGTGTAATACATCCGCCAAAAAAAAGATGAAAAACGTGAAAAATGGAATCCGTCATGCTGCTCTGAGGGATCTAAATAAACCCTAGCACCTGATACCTGGTATTGAGCCTGGTACTTCTGATGTACGAGGTATGTCAAGTTGATGACTGCCGCAGTAGGTGGAAGTGTTTTGCTGTACGTATGAGCTCGTATTTTTTCGTGGGGCGGAATTTGGGGCGGAAATGAAATCCGTGCTCTGAGCTGGCTCTTGAGGCTGCACTCGGAACGGCGAGGCTTGAGGCAAACTGCAATACTCTGTAGACGCACGGCAAAGGCAGCACGAGCATTGGATAGAGCAGTATTGCTTATCGAGATGATGGGTGGTAGAGGCACGTATCATACGACGGTACGGCAGGAGTAGGTACGGCGGTGGTGTACCCATTTAAAGACAACCCGGTTTAAGACCATGCCCTCTGGGTCTAAATGTAGGCCTTTTTTCGTGGATGTAATGAAATTTAATCGTGGCTTAATACAGTGTAAATTTGGCTTATGTTTGGGCCCGGGTGGTATTAATAGTAGAGATAAGACCAAGTAAATCGGCGAGTCACGAAGAAACTGCTTGGAAGTAGTATGGGAGGATTTTTGCAGTAGTAAAAGATAAGACAATAGAAGAGATAAGACCACCAAAATTGACTTGTCGCGGGGTCGTCTTCAACTGGGTACATCACTGCTGTACTTGGCACTTTTTTGGCTAAACATATTTTGTGGATGACGGGGATTTTCAATTGAGGAACTAGTTTACCGAAACTATATTCGGTGGAATCCCTTTTTCGATTTTCGAGTTTTGTTGTTTATCTTTTTGCTCATCCCATTTGTTTTCTTGTCGTAGCACTTTTTACGTTATCCTTCTCCCTCCTTGGACGTAGCTCAGGTCCAGGGTCGCTAAGCAGGCTCTTTTTATCCCCTCCCCACTACGGTACGTGCCTTCGTTTTGATCGCGAGAAGATTCGAGCCTTTTCTTCCGTCGTCCACTCGCATCAAACTGCACCTACCCACGCTGCGAGGTGCCCTCAGCAGTTGATTTATTTTATGTTTTCATTTTTGCAGATATAATCACGATGCTATTCGTCGTTGGGTACCTAGTTTAACATTGAACGGCAACTGGACAGTTCGTCAAGTTGTAGTTTTAATTATCTTGCTATTTTTTTCGGGGGGGGTAAGGTGTACCGCTGTAGACCTCAACTGCAGTCTCATACACATGAGTTGCTTCCCCTAGCGTACCTTCGAGTATCGTTGAAACCCCGTTTGAGTGTTTTTCGATGTTGTTTGCTGTATTCGTGTACCTACTTTTGACCCCTTTGGGGCCCCCAATCGCTGCCTGTACTAAATTCAAGTAAAATTGTCCCCCCAAAGGGTTTCCAGTTGTATTGTAAAGGCGTCAACGGCCATGCTGTTGTTTATCGGTTTGCACCTTCGATTGGGCGGGGTACACTTGTCGGCGCTTGTTATATTATTTATATTGCTGGTTTGTCGTCATTTTGATTATTTACAAGTGCTTTACCTGTTTATGTTATTGTTGTAATTTAGGTGGCCGAGAGCCTCGACCTGGATGGACTGATCGTGATTGGCGGAGACGACTCCAATACCAACGCTGCTATCCTTGCCGAGTACTTCGAGTCCAGCGGCTGCAAGACCAAGGTATGATACACACAGTCACACCCCTCGTGACAGGGGATGAGGGCTGGGCAAAGGCAAGGGCATCGCTGTTGGGAGAGAAAAAAACTAGGCGATCGAGAGCCCCGGGTAACATGTTTTATCGACTGGCGCGCGTAGGCAATCCTCGAGACGTGTTGTATGCGCGATGAACGGCTGGCTCCGTTGTGCAATCGTTTTGAGCTGAAAAGTTGGCAAAGTCGTCGCCGGCGGCATCGAATCTTTTCTTTGGTGGAGCAACGGGCTGGCTTCGCGCCAGCAGCCTTCGTTGGTTGTCAGTTACTGCTATAAGCTACCAGGTATTATCATATTAGTATTCACCAGGAATAGTGACATGTATGATACTCGTATTCGACTTCTTCGTTGCCTCGTACTGTTTGGGACGAAGCTCGGCAACGATGCTGCAGCCGTTTGCACAATGCTTCCTATGGCGATGGCTAGAATGCAAGGCGGTTCTGTCCCATGGTTAATGTAGAATCGCGCCGTCCCTGCGCGAGTGTTCGAAGCTCTTGTGCGCGAGCGTTGTGAGCTCTCGTGCGCGAAGATTAGGTGTGCGTCGTACTCACGCGTCGTGCACCGTCTTGTTTCAAGCCGTCGGAGTCGCGACTACTGCTCTCGCTCGCCAGCCGTAACGCTTGTGGATGTATGGGATGGCCTCGCGCGTGTTCTGCGGGAAACAGGTGAACGGCTGCCCCAAGACCATTGACGGTGACCTCAAGAACGAATACGTGCCCATCAGCTTCGGCTTCGACACCGCCGCCAAGACTTTCAGGTGAGTGACGCGAAAATAACGATTTTTGCGCTAAAAAAATGGCGCCTGCGCGCTCTACACCATGCCCTTCCTTCCTTTGTGATGAAGACTACATGTTGATCCTCCCCTTATTTTGACTATTATAGCGAATGTGATCTTCGTTTCTTGAAGGGCGTGTTTCAACAGCGGGGGCGTTTCTGGCTGATTGTTGAAAATTGTGTAGTGGGCTGAGAGCTTTTTTGCAAAGTTTTACGACCCGATGCTGGGTCTAGCGACGTTTGCTGTGTACCCTTGTGGAACAACCGTGCGAATTTAATGTTGGCTCTCTATCCGCTCTGGCGGTGTTGCTACCCTCTATCTTCATTCTCCCATGAAAGTACCACCCCTCCAACTACCAACCACCCTAACGACCGTCACCCCTCCGCCCACCCACCCACCCACTCACCCACCCACCCGTACACCTACCTACCCCCCCTCTCCTCCCTACCCAACCATCCACCCACCTCACCAGCAATCCCCGCATCCGCTCACCCACCGACTTCTCCCCCCCCCGCCCCCTCCACCCGTCCGCCGACCCACCTACCCACCCTCCACCCCCGACCCGTTCTGTCCCTCTCGAACTTCGTTGTCAGCGAGGAGATAGGGAATGTGCAGCTGGACGCCTTGGCTTCTCAGAAGTACTACCATTTCATCCGCCTGATGGGAAGGGCCGCCTCGAACATCGCGTTGGAGTGCGCCTTGCAGACGCGGCCGAACGTGTGCCTTATCAGCGAGGAGGTGGAGGCGAAGGGCCTGTCGCTCAAGCAGGTGGGTGGGACGGGCTTGGCCTCTGAGGAAGCAGCTATGATGTGATGGCGTGCAAGGTTGTGCTCAGAGTCCATGGGATAAGGGGTAGGGGGGGTAGGGAGAAGGGGGGGGTAGGGAGGAGGGGGGGGGGGTAGTGAGGAAGGAGGGGGGGGTAGGGAGGAGGGGGGGGGGTAGTGAGGAAGGAGGGGGGGGGTAGGGAGAGGGGTGGGGGCTCCGGGGGAGGTGTCACGTACGGGCAGTTGAGTGCGAGCGGGAATAGATCGCTTGTAATGTGCTGTAAGGCTGTGAGGTACGGGTGCGGGAGAGGTTGCAGTGTGGCCGGGGGGCGTGTGACGTAAAACGCGATTTGCATTGTGGACATCAGAGTGGACTGGACCGAAACGGCAGAAGCGTCAAGACCAAACAATCCCGGTGGCGTCGATAAGAATCAAGCGGAGCTTCGCAAGAACAAACCTATGTTTACCCCCCCCCCCACCCCCGCGCCCCCCAGTAACCTGCGTTTTTGCCGATGGACGTGATTGCCATTCGGTTGTGTTCCATCGACGATCTGTTTCCAATCATCCATCACCCCATCACTAATTCAACAATCGCCATTTTCGGATCACCAATGACTGCTGAACGTACATCAGATTGTGGACGACCTGGTGTCGATGATCTTGAAGCGCGCGGAGAACGGCAAGAACTACGGCGTGGTTATGCTGCCCGAGGGTCTGATCGAGTTCATCCCAGAGTTCAACGCGCTCATTAGCGACATCAACGACGTGCTCGCTAGCGGAATCCCCACCACCATCGGTGAGCGCACACCAAGCTGTCGTTTTTTGGGGTGGAGCATAAAATTTAAAGGAGCCCTCCAAAATCGTTCCTCGTTCTCAACGTCGTCATGGGCAAATGTTTCGCGCTCGTCATTTCCGTCACCTTCCTTTCTCTTTGCCGTTTCTGGGCGCGTATGTGGATTTTTGTACAAGTATTTTCAATGCGTCTGGTGTGAGATCGATACGTTTTCAAGTTTCAATACTCATATTTGCAAGCTGCGCGATACACCGGCCGCTTGTTCTTGTGCAGGTTTTTTGTTCTTTGGTTTTTGTCAATTTCTCCGTTGTGACCAGGCACGCGACAATCTCACGCTGTGGTACGGCAGAGTTGCCCCGTTTTTTTTCTTCTATCGCTCCTCACTTTGAGGAGGTGTATTCATTTTATTGTACCTCACCCCGCCCCCCTCAAAAAAAAAATAACAGTTCTTTTCAGCATAAACAACTGAAAGTGCGATCCGATCAACGAACCCGTGGCCCAGGTATACAAAAGCAGTCGCTTTTGCGAAACAAAAACGACCTTCCGACGATTTTGGTTAACGCCTTGTTACAACTGGAAACCCTTTTTGGGGACAAATTTACTTGAAATTTAGTATAGGGAGGGATTTGGGAGATCCGGAGGGGTTAAAGCCCCGTCATCTTCGGACGATTTCGGGTTAAGAAGCCTCGTCATCCAGATATTTTTTTGGACAATAATTACTTTTTTTGGCCGATTCGAGGGTTATAGGAGTCCTCGTCAGTCATCCTCACAATTTTTTTTGGACAAAAACGGCCTTCCAAGGGTCGTGGCTCTAGGAGCCTCGTCATCCAGAAAACATTTTGGCCTGGCCAAAAAGTTCTTGCTCTATCGTGAAACTGGTCGGACTCCTCCATCCCTTGCCCACTCCTATCCTCCGCGTACCGCGTCCGCCTTGCCCGCTTCATTTTCGACGCTGTGAACGCGTCTCGGTCTGCCTTGCCTTGCCTTGCCTTGCCTTGCCTTGCCTTGCCTTGCCTTGCTGAAAACTTGAAAGAGGGTGTGGTTCCGGCCCTTCAGCCGGCGAACCGCAGGGTCTTCAACTACCTGCCGCAGTCCATCAAGATGCAGGTCAGATACACAACCTGCTGTACGTAGATGCGTTTCGTAATCGTGCCCGGCTCTGCCGCTGTTGCTATCGTTTCAAATATTGTGTTGAGACCTGGTGCGGTATTGGTGTATATATCAATATATCGATTTTACCGTTGTTTAGGTGATTTGATGTATTGTTGTGTTCTGCTTCGGTGGTTTATTGTGGTGTATTGATGTGTTCTTGTAGACTTGAGCTGAAAAAGCTCGTTTGGGCTGGCCGGTGTTATTGTCAGGTAATTAGCGAGGTGGCTAATCATTTTTTCATGATTTATTGGTAAGAGTTCACCCCCCCCTTTTCGACTTGCGAAAATCCCCGGGATTTGAAGCAAACCACACTCCGAATGAAAACCTTGTATGGGTGTACACTTCGTATTTGTTTGTCTTTACATGTTTGATCGTGCGAAATGCCACCGAGCCGGGCGGGAAAAGAACTCGAACTCGTCGAGCTCGACGCTAGAATAAAGGAGTTGTCCTTGAAAGCTCAGCAGCTGTCCTTGAAATATGAAAGCCCTGGAAGCTGTCGGTTGGCATTCAAAGCCTGATCTATCAAGTAGTCTAGCTTTGAATCGGTGCGACTTAACTCACTAACTATTAATAGTTGCTAGCTAGTTAGTCATTTCCCGCAAGTGTCGACTATCGAACTTGTTGGATTTCCGTCCTTGCGTTTTTTTTTTTTTTTTTTTCCTTTTTGGGCGGGCCCCCGTCGGTCGGTGGGAACTGAGGTGGCTCGCTTCGCTCGCCTGACTTGAGTCGGCAAGTGGGCTGGCCATCAGCTGGCTCAACCGGCAGACTTGCCGACTAAAGCCAGCTATTAATAGTTGGCTAACCGCAGCTCCTGATTAGTTATTACTCGTGATATACTCCCGACTCGCAGCTCTACCAATGAGCTTTCAGCCTGTTCGCAGGGTCGTTGCTGAGAGTAATCTGTTGTTGCGTATGTGCCACTTTGGTTCGGAAATGCAGAGTGCGCTTTTAGATACCCATCCCACAAGGCCCGAACGCGCTCTGCATGCCCGCATACGGAGTGGTTCTGCATCCGTACCTTGTCGGAATAGCGCAGGGGTAGTGACGTAGCGTATGCGCGGGTTCGCGCCGAACTCCAGTGAGCTCCCGCATGGCATCGTCACAGAGAGGAATCGCCACTGCTGGTTGTGTTGTCTTCACATTAACGCCTTTACGACTGGAACCCCTTTTGGGGGACAAGTTTACTTGAAGTTAGTATAGGGGGTATTTGGGGGCTAAAGGGGTTAGACTGTTCTTTCTACCCAACGACACCAGCACAGCCAGTGTCCGCGCGGATCCTTCATCCTAGAGAAATACGACTTGTGTGGTCACAAACTGTGCGACGGAGTAAACCCAGAACAAGCGCAATTGATCAAGGTAAAGCAAGTGAAATGAAAGCGTACCGGGTACGAGAACACAACCAAAACAAGCCAGACCACAGAGTACTGCCAGTCATATTTCTTCTTGGGCGGAGTAACTGCTACCGTTGAGGTAGGTGTGCCTGGTCAACACTAAGGCTGCTGCGGTCGATACGAACCCTACTGCACAAACTGATGCGCTGATGGCATATTGATTCGGTAATGTATCTAATGATTGATAACATGGCATTTTCGTTTGCTGCGTTTTGCGATTCGGCCCCTACACCCTGTCCCCTTCTTCCCCCCCCCCCCCTCTTCCGTCTCTTGACCTATGTGGTATGGCTTTGGTTCTTGTAGCTCCTTCTGGACCGCGACCCTCACGGCAACGTGCAAGTGGCCAAGATAGAGACGGAGGTTTTGTTGGCGCAGTCCGTGGAGGCGGAGCTGGAAAAGCTCGCTGCGGAAGGTACATTGATTCCGTTCAAGCATACTTCAACCCCGTGTACTGCTGTAGTGCGGTGTGGTGTGGTTTGGTGTGGTGTGGTGTGGTGTGGTGTGGTGTGGTGTGGTGTGGTGTGGTGTGGTGTGGTGTGGTGTGGTGTGGTGTGGTGTGGTGTGGTGTGGTGTGGTGTGGTGTGGTGTGGTGTGGTGTGGTGTGGTGTGGTGTGGTGTGGTGTGGTGTGGTGAGGTGTGGTGTGGTGTGGTGTGGTGTGGTGTGGCGTGGCGTGGCGTGGCGTGGCGTGGCGTGGCGTGGCGTGGCGTGGCGTGGCGTGGCGTGGCGTGGCGTGGCGTGGCGTGGCGTGGCGTGGCGTGGCGTGGCGTGGCGTGGCGTGGCGTGGCGTGGCGTGGCGTGGCGTGGCGTGGCGTGGCGTGGCGTGGCGTGGCGTGGCGTGGCGTGGCGTGGCGTGGCGTGGCGTGGCGTGGCGTGGCGTGGTGTGGCGTGGCGTGGCGTGGCGTGACGTGGCGTGGCGTGGCGTGGCGTGGTGGGGTGGGGTGGGGTGGGGTGGGGTGGGGTGTGGTGTGGTGTGGTGCGGTGTGGTGCGGTGTGGTGCGGTGTGGTGCGGTGTGGTGCGGTGTGGTGCGGTGTGGTACGGTGTGTGCACAAGTGTTGTGATGTGCCGTCTTGTGATGTGCCGTCTTGTGATGTGCCGTCTTGTGATGTGCCGCATTGTGATGCGCCGTCTTGTGTTGTGTTGCATTATGTTGTGTTGTGTCTTGTTTTGTTTTGTTGTTGCGTTGTGTTGTGTTTCGTGCTGTGCTGTGCTGTGCGGTGCGGTGCGGTGCCGGTCTAGCCCGCTTCCCCCGTCTGGCGCAACCACACCTTAACCCTTGAAGTCGTGTGCAGGCGGTACTACAAAAATATACATATTTCCACCAAAAAGTGATGCGAAGTTTACCCGTTCCAAATTTCACGTACTTTTCTGTGCTCGACATTTGAGTGCAACTTTATGAGGGACAGCCTCGTAAAACGGTGCGCTGCTGCTGCTGCTGCTGCTGCTGCTCGGTTGGCGATTTTTGTCCTCTCCCCTCCTTCCCTTTCTCTCACCTCCCCCCCCCCCCTCCCCTCTTCCGTGGTTTGGCACCATCGTCCAGGAAAGTACGCGGGCAAGTTTGCGCCGCAGTTCCACTCTTTCGGGTACGAGGGACGCTGCGCTCTGCCGAGCCACTTCGACTGCAGCTACTGCTACGCACTGGGTTACACAGCTGGTGAGGAAAGGAGAAAGGGAAGGAGAGGGCGAGGAGGGAGAGAGAGGGGGAGGGAGAGGGAGGGGGGGGGGGGGGGAGGGTTGGGGGGGACGGGGGGGGTGCCCCTTGGGTTGGTTTAGATGATCGATTGCGTACCCGCCGCCTGCTGCGCCAACACAGGACTTTTTACGTAAAACAACCTGCACGTACGAGTATAATAACCTACCCGTGGGTGGAAGGAGGGGAGGCAGAGGTTAGGGGAAGGGTCGCGCCTTATTTTTGTTCTGTCGACCTTCTCCTGTGAATGACCACATATCGGAACAATCTCAGGCGCGTTGACATCGAAGGGAATGAACGCCCTCATGGCCTGCGCCAACAACCTGGATCAGCCCATCGAGGACTGGACCGTGGGTGGCGTTCCGATCACGATGATGTGCCACATGGAGAGGCGAAAGGTAAGCATGATATGAGGCATTCCGTGCTTACGTGGCGGCGCTTTCCGCGAAACGGCTTCAAAAACTTTGTCGAAAGCCTCCCCTTGTAGTTTCACGCCCGACGGTCTCCTTTCGGGGCAAGCCGCGGCGTTTGCTTTCTTGCACCGATGGGAAAATATCGGCTCTGGTGTCGTATTACTGTCTTTTTGAGTGTGGAGGAGAATGACGTTTGACGTACCGGCGTTGTTAGGCCTATGCTAATGGGAGCACTGTCTTAAGTTTTAGGAAATATTCGTTTTTACACCAAATCGACGGCAGTATCTCTCCGGGGGACTTATGGTATGACTTTCTGTCGATAGGAGTATTTCGTCCTTTCTGCGAGAGCTTTCCAATGCGGTTCCTTCGTTTTTTATTTCCCATCCTCCCTCCCTCCCTCCATCCCTCCCTCGCATCCGCTCATCTGACCCCTGCCTCCACCGCCCCTTGCTCACGCTCCATTTTCGCCGCTTGCTCCAGCCGCTGGCGTTGCGCCAACTCGTTACCCCCCCTCCATTCGCTCATTTTGTCAATACCTCTGCCCTTCCCTCTCTTGCTCCGCCCGCTGGCGGTACCGCAAACCGCTACCTCTTCTCATGCCCTCCTTCGGCGCCTATCTCTACTCCTCCGTCGTGGCGCTCGTTGTTCACCGCTTGCTCGGGCCGCTGTTGCTGCGCTAACCCGATACCCCAGGGCAAGGACAAACCTGTGATCATGAAGGCTCTCGTGGAGCTGGATGGACCCCGCTCGCAGCCATTCAAGGCCTTCGCCGAGCAGAGGGAGAAGTGGATGGTGCACGATATGTACCGCGCGCCGGGTAAGCTTTTGGCAAAACTCACAGAGTGGTGTTGTAGACTTGAGTTGCGTGGTGTGGGATGGTATGTCATGGTATGGTATGGGGGTATAATATGGCATGGTATGGTATGGTATGGTATGGTATGGTATGGTATGGTATAATATGACATGGTATGTCATGGTATGGTATGGTATGGTATGGTATGGTATGAAAATGGTCACTGTGCCAGAGGGAAATACCGTCAAGACTGCTGAACGATCCTTTTCGCGCCTCTACAGTCGTTGCAATTATCTCCCGCGTTATTGCCCCTCCTCTCCCCTCCCCTCCCTTCCCCTACTCCACCTCCTACCCCTTTGCGAGCAGGGGCTATTCAGTTCTTCAGTGAGGGCGCCCGTAGCGCGAACATGACCCTGATGTACGAGCTGCTCGGCGACAAGGCGAAGGTGTGTTTCGCCTGTCTTGACTGTCGCTGCATGCGGACGGTGGGGGTAGCCAAGGGAGCACGCCAATCAGAACCCCAGATGCCGCGTTCACACCTCAAAAGGCCAAAATAAAGAAAAAAAAGAAAAAAAACGCGTCGTTGGTTGGGAGTTCTGTACGAATCGAGAAAATTATATTCCCTGGTATATTTTTCAACTTCTTGTCTTGCTTGGTTTTAGGTTACCCTCCCCGCTGCCTGGGCTCTCGAAATATGGAGTGTGGCGTTCGAAAAAAAAAAGAAGTGCTGTAGCACGAAGTTTTTTGTGCTAATCATATACTTCGTGTATTAGTGTTCCTCACATATGAGGAGCTCTGCACCTCTCTCAGCTATCCACTGACTTGGCGTAAATAAAATCAAAGGCACACCCCGATGGATGATCCAGCGATATTGAGTAGAACGCCAGGTTCTCCAAAGATGTTGAGTTACCAGGTAGTTTTTTAGTCTATTTGGTTAAATTGAATAATGCAACGGCCTCCGTGTGGAACGTAAAAACAGAAGACCTTCCAAGGAAATTGAGTAGTTTGTCAAGTCTACAGAAATTGTCGACACTGAGAAGCTTTTTGTTTGTCAGAAAGAGTTTCTGCAACAATGCTACGCTAACTGTAGCCCTATTATAGCACTCCGTCTGTAGTGTTTTTTAATAGTGCTTGTTGGCCTTTATCGATCGCCCCTTGACTAAGTTCGGTTTTCCCGAACCAAGAGAAAAAAAATCGTTTTTGTTTTTGTATATAGGAGTTACGTATTTAAGATTTTTTTTAGCCGTGCTCTGTCGTCGGTCGGTGCTTGTTAGCCTAGTTTGATCGCTCCAAAACTAAGTTCGGTTTTCCCGAACCAAGAAAAAAAACGTTTTGTAGGAGTTATGTATTACATTAAGATTATTTAAGATTATTTTCATAGTCTTGGGGAGGCACCTACGTACGTTGTTGACTTTTTATTCTCTTGGGTGTTGATGTTGATGTTGATGCTGCTTGTGTTTGTTGAGGTGAAAGTGTTATGTGGTTGTTTTACCATGGTGCCATGGTGCGTTGGCGTTGGTGGTGGTGGTGCTCCTGCTAACGTTGCTGATTGTTCTGCCTGGAATTTGTTTGGCCCTTCCCCTGTTTCCGTTCGTGCCCCCCTTGCTTTCGACATCGACAACGACAGGCCCGTTGTTTGGTATTGATGTTGGATTTATTGAAGATGCTGCTGCTGTTGTTGGTGACGTTCATGTTGTTGTTGTTGCTGTTGTTGTTGTTGTTGTTGTTGTTGTTGTTGTTGTTGTTGTTGTTGTTGTTGTTGCTCTTTCTTTTGCGTGGTGCGTGTTGAACCGTTCCCATTTCCTTTTGTGCCACGTTGACGACGGCAGGCTCTGACCCAGTGCGACCTCTCGGAGACGGCCGCGCCTGCTCCTGTGACGATGGGCGAGAGCAAGTTCTTGTTTCGACCTGCCACGAAGGCGCTCCGCAGCCATGTGGAGCGGGCCCGGCTCGACTACCAGCCGAAGGTGCGAGGAGTGATGAGAGAGATTGAGAAAATAGGAAGATGTTTTAGATTTGAGGTCGAGCGGTAGAGAGAGGGGACAGGAAAGGAGTATATGTCGTGATTCATTATATCTCGGTTCATCTCGAGATACGTAACTCATCTCGATGAGCGGACACACACACGGAAAGCAAAGCAGCAAGGCAGTGGGGAGATGAGAGCATGCTTGCTCGAGGTATACAGGTCTCGGGCATCCCTTATCTTTCCGTACACCTGTCTGTCACGGGATGTCACAACACATCATCTACGAATCCATGACGAGAACGGCCTACATGCATATCTTATCTACGAGGTTTCCCTGCGGGATGTGGTTTGACTTGAAATACCGGGAGTGTCGCAAGTTGACAAAGGGGAACGTAGCCGTTCCTATATATGCATGAGCTAGAGTAAGGAAGGTGGTTGGTTGGCTGAATCAACCCGTGGTGGTCGATGTTGTTCTTGGCCGCTGTTGTACGCAGGTACCCGACAGCCTCAAGTCCCGGTCCTTGGAAGGGGTGGCGCTTGAGTCCGACGAGCGCTCGCAGAGCTCCAAGATGGCCGACAGGGGCCCGCTTGGACGCATGTTCCCTGGCACCTATGGCGCCAGGCTGTTACAGGTGGTGATTGTGGTGATGGTGGTGGTGGTCGTTGCGACGATTATGGTTATGAGTGTGGTTGTTTGATTTTGATTTTTATGACTGTAATTGTGATCCTTACCCTTACCCCTACCCCCATTTTTGGCTTACCTTAGCTCACTTTCCCCATATCCATACCGATGCTCATACTCATACCCTTACCCTTACCCTTACCCTTACCTTTACTCTTACCCTTGTGCTTACTCTTACCCTTACCCTTACCCTTACCCTTACCCTTACCCTTACCCTTACCCTTACCCTTACCTTTACCCTTACCCTTACCTTTACCCTTACCCTTACCCTTACCTTTACCTTTACCCTTACCCTTACCCTTAACCCTTACCCTTACCCTTACCCTTGACCCTTACCCTTACCCTTACCCTTACCTTACGTCCCTCGTTTTGTGGTGTGGCTTGGTGCGCTCGCAGGTGAAGGCCGCGAGTGGAACGGCGAACGGTACCGCACCGGAGGCTGTTCGTGTGGCGGTGCTGTTCGCCGGGCGCCAGGCTTCCGGCGGGCACAACATCATCTGGGGGCTGCATGAGTACCTCAAGGGGACCGGAAGCAAGGTAATCCGCGAGATACATGGCTAAGGGATGGACTCGTTCGGAGGGGGGGAGGATACACGGGGGAAAGACGGAAAAAAGTGTGATAGGGGGAGGGGGAGGAGAGGTAGGAAGAAAGGATAGAGTCGGAATGGGGGAGGGATAGAGGTATATCGGGTGGAGGAGGGAAGGGATAGACTGTGTAGGGGATGAAGGGGGGATGGAAAGCTTTTGTTTAGGATGCCAGTGTCCAACGATTTGACCAATCTTGACGGTATAGAACTGCAAAACCGTTTTTCGGGGAAACTACTTGAAAATACGGTAGTACCTGGTAGTATTTTGGCGTTTGCTCTTGTGAATGGGTTAAAAGCCATGGTATGGTAGGGATGCGCCTTTTTTTTTTGTTCTCTTGAGGTGCTCCTTCCTCGCTTGAGGTGCGCTCAATTTCTCGCACAAAAAGCTACTTTTTGAGTAAAATCTCGAACAATGATAAATCCGATAAATAAACCCCGTGGAGTATATAGGTATTCCCCCAAAAAACATCATATTGCAGAACGAGAATGACTTTTCCCTCCACTAATTTTGGGTGAAAAGAGCCCCCCCCCCCGTCATTCAAAAAATGTGTTGGCCAAAATTTGCTACCGTTGTCGTGGCCTGGTTTTTATATCTTGATTATAGTATAGCGACCCACAAAAAAAAACGTTGATTGCGACATTGTCTACGAGTAGTAGCGTGAGCGCGCAGCAGCCAGTACGAGTAGGATCGTGCTGTTACACCCGTCCCGTGTGTAGGTGTCTTTGCGCTGTTGGCGTCGTACTGCTATAGTTCGGACACCACTCTAGTCATCGCCAACCCGCAGTGGCCGATGTCATAATCGTCCATTTTCGTCGTCTTTTTCTCCCCTCTCAAGTCCCAAAGGGGTTAAAACGAATACTTTCTAAACCGTGAGCCCCTCGCTTGTGTGCCGTGCTGTTTGTTTGTGCCTGCCCTCTGCGTGTGCGAGATCAGGTGCTCGGGGTTGTGGGTGGCACCGTGGGGCTCTTCGAGCAGTCCACGGTGGAGATCACCGACGATCTCCTCGACGCCTACCGTAACCAGGTACTACATGATACTATACATAGTATCTACTGTGCAGAACCTTGAGTTCCCCCCGTCAATGGGGATTACAGCATGATACTACGGCACATTACCTTGACGTGCTCCCTTCATTGGGGGTATACATGGTCTCCGTGTGCAGAGTAATTGTAGGCTGACCGCCTTTGAAAATACGTCGATTTGACCCTGGTGCTACACAGCAGTAGCACACCGACTCAAAGATATCCCTTAATCCCTTTACAACTGGAAACCTGTTTTTGGGGACAAAATTGCTTGGATTTAGTATAGGGAGGGGTTCGGGGGTTCTAAAGGGGTTAATGAGACATATACACCCCGTAGCGCACACGATCGAAGAACCACACGTCCTTTGCTTATGCATACCAAGTTTTGACGGAATGTTCGATCAAAGCGTCTGAGTTTTTTTTTTTTTTCCCCTAAAAGGTGTACGCAAGAGTCGTGTCTTGCATATATCCCAACCGGCAAACATGACGTAGATCTTGGCAGATCATCCCAGTATATTTACCAGGAATATTTTCTTCGCCCGGAGTATGTAGATGTATCTATATGATGACCTGGGTGGTCTGGTATTTCCAACCTGGTATTCATCAGGGGTCCGTCCTCCAATAAGACGGTATCCCGATATAAGACGGTATCCCGATATAAGGCGGTATCCCGATATAAGGCGGTATCCCGATATAAGGCGGTCAAAATAGCTTGGCGTTCACGACTGGGGAATTTTGCACTCATAACCTAGAATGACTAAGGCGGCTTCCCTCAATAATGCGGTTACAGCGTTGCTATCACAAACCCAACACTGCCTTCGTGGGGGTCTGATTGTTTTTTTGTTTGTTTGTTGGTTTGTTTGTTTGAATGTTTAACGTCGGCTTAACCATCAGGGCGGTTTCGATCTTCTCGGCCGAAGCCGCGACTCCATCCGCACGGAGGCAGAGATGGCCAAGGCCAAGGCGTCGTGCGAGGCGCTAGACCTCGACGGACTTGTGGTGAGTTATGCTCCCACTATGATGTAGGGTAGCGTAGGGTAGGGTAGGGTCGCGTAGGGTAGTGCAGTGTGGAGTGGGGTGAGGTAGGGTAGGGTAGGGTAGGGTAGGGTAGGGTAGGGTAGGGTAGGGTAGGGTAGGGTAGGGTAGGGTAGGGTAGGGTAGGGTAGGGTAGGGTAGGGTAGGGTAGGGTAGGGTAGGGTAGGGTAAGTTAGGAGAGGGTAGGGTAGAGTATGTAGTGTAGTGTAATGTAGTGTACAGTAGAGTAGAGTAGGGTAGAAAAGGGTAGGGAAGGGTATGGTAGCTTCGTGAGGTGGCGTGTCGCTTTGTGTTTTTGTTGGTGGAGTGGAGTGGAATGGAGTCGAGGTCGGATGCCTGTCTCGACGCTCAACGCAAAAACCCGACGTGTCGCTTGTCGGTCGTGGTGGCGTTGATCTTTTGCTGTGTATATCTGCTGAAACGTTGTCACACGGATTTTGTTGTTGATCCTGTCCAGCTGATCGGCGGCAACACGACGGCAACGGACGCGGCGTTCTTGGCGGAGTACTTCCACTCCAGCGGAGTGAAGACCAGCGTGGTTGGAGTCCCGTGCACCATCAGCGGGGGAATGAAGAACAACTTTGTCGTGAGTTCCCTGTTTGTCTTGTCTTCTCTTGCTTGTTTAATGGTTTGTTGGTGTTTCTTTCTGGTCTAGATGGCTGTTTCGGCTGCTGCTGTTGTCGATGAGGTGCTATCCGAGCGAGTGTATGTACTGTTGCGCTGCTGTCTACTGTATTGGTCGAGCACTGCTGTATTGGTCGAGCACCAGTATTGAAATGCCAATATTCTCCTCTTCTTCCCCTTTTCTCGTCCCGTTGTTGTTTTATATTTATTTTCGAGTCAGGAAAGCGCGGTGGGCTTCGATACCGCGGTGAAGGTGTACTCCCAGTTGGTCGGCAACACCGCCATCGACGGTGCTAGCGCAAGGAAGTACTGGTACTTCATGCGCCTCATGGGCCAGGTACTTGCATTCCCCCGCTCTCACTTCGTGGTCACAATACTGGCAGTTCGATCGCTTTAGCTGGTATTGTACTGGTACGTCATGCGCCTAATGGGCGAGGTGTTGCATTGCCCCGCGCTCTCGCTGTACTTCCTTCCGAGTTAACCAAGGTGTTTGTTTTTTTGGCAAGGAATCACACCTCGGACAGGTAATCGATCGTCTTGCTTGATGATATAGATATTTCGGGGAAGATCGGCATGGTCTAGCTCGTGTTATCCGTTGGCAGCCGTACGATCTATTTTGATGCAGCAGCATATGTTCACTGGGTTGGATCTGCACTCTATAGATGCAGATCCAACGTAACATCTGATAAGGGCAGACACGAGGTGTACTGTAGATGATCTACAGTAGATCATGATGTGCAAGGAAGTATTGACAGTTGATGCGCCTCATGGCCCAGATGATGATTTCCCCTTTTGCTCACTTGACACCTTTGCAGCTGGAAAGCCGTTTTTGGGGATTTTTTTACTTAGAATTAGTATAGGAAGGGGTTTGGGGGCTCTGAAGGGGTTAAGTTCTCTGTTAATACTTATCAGGTAGCCGTCTAATGCGTGTTGATGGTACTAATCAGGCGACTTATAGCCAGCGAACTCTCATTCTTGCAAAAAGGCCCCTTGCCTTCGCTTGCTAACTGTGTATGGTACGAATACTTCGTGCGCCACCTCATGGGCCAGGTATAATATTGATTGCCCCGCTCGGTCTCGTTAGTGGGGATTGGATGCCTGATGCGCTTGCGTTGGATCATGGGCAGGGTATTGCTTGCCTTTGCTTGCTCGCTTTACCGCTTTATTGCGGAGGACCACAGTAATCAGGACCCGCGATCTACACAAAAACCCAAGTTTCCCACTTTTTTACTCCCCTTTTTGGCTCCTGATGACTATCAACTGGTTCCCTTGCAAAAGCTTCTTCCGAGATAGACTGCGATCGCAGTGTTACTCGCGGCTTGCAAATATAAGTTTTGACGAGCCCCTCTTGTCTCTGAACTGTCGTTCAGTTTGGAGTTATATTTTAGCAACAAAATATGGTGTCTGTAACAGCTCAAGTGTCATTTAGTTTGGAAGTATGTTTTTATAAAGTCTTACAGTGTAAGGAGGGCTTGCCTTGCCTTGCCGCCATTGAGATCGTGAAGAACAAAAAAAGGCGCGCACCCAGCCCATGAAAAAAAAACCTTCCCCTGCCCCGACTGATGGCCATGCCGAACGTGAAACTGGAAACCCAGGACCCCAGCCACATCGCTCTTGAGGTGGCGATGCAGACGCATCCCAACATGGTGCTGCTGGCGGAGGACGTGCGCGCGAAGCGGTGGTCTCTGCACGACATCGTCAAAGAAATCTCCGACGTGGTGCAGGCCCGCTCCGAGCAGGGCAAGGAATTCGGCGCCATCCTGGTGAGTGACAGGAAGAAGGACATTGTTTGGAACTTACGCTGGATCCTGACCCTAACCCTAAGGTGTGATGAAATACGTAACACACTGGAACGCCTATTACGTGGGCAGTAGTGGTGCTTCTATAGTGCCTGTATGTGCACTATGGAGGGAAATACCGGCACTACAGCGGCAGCCGGCACTGCCTCCCGTACGGCCACTACTGGTCGATTCCATATGTGCCAAGGGGTTTTGCAGGCACTTTAGCGGACAACCCGCACTACTCAACCGGCACTGCACAGGGGCCTCTGTTGTATCAATAGCCTATCGTACCAAGCTGGACTGTAGTATAGGGATAGTGGGGATTTGAATACCCAAGGTTCCTTCCACTTGCGCCCAGAGTGGTGTTATGCTTGCGAAACGAGTGCTGTACGAAAGCTGAGCTGGGGTTTATCTGGCTTTTCTCGCGGATCGGGTTGGGAACAGGGTGGTCCGGCCTGACCCATGGTATTTGAAAATATCTTTGACCCGACCCGACCCGTGATATTTCGAACAGCTCCTTCCTGATCCGACCCACGGGCCGGGATACGACCCGTGGAAACCCTTGATTTTTATGAGAACAAATCTAATTCGGGAGCCGTTAAACCGTCAAAATGGCATTAGTAATATATGCATACATACATCGTGTTGATAGTAGGGTTCTTTATGAGTGCACGTTGGGACGCGCACCAAGAGAGAAATGTCGGCGGGGAACTCCCAACCAGGCGGAGATCATGAACATGTTACCATGGCACCTTGGTAGTACGTTTTCGTCAACGTTATCGGTCGCTATACTGAAGCCCTGCGTCGGGGTGGGGAGAAACAGGGGGGGGGGGGCGGGGGGGGGGGGGATGGGTGAGGATGCTTCTGCAAGCTGCGTACAATTTTCTTTAGACATCTAACACTTAACTTTGAACTGAAAAACTGAAAAACTAACTCCCGCTTTCCCCCCCCCCCCCTCTCCCTCTCTATCTCTCTCTACCCCTCCGACACCCGTTTCCCTTCGAATGGGACCCCCCCCCCCCCCAAATACACGAGAAAAGATCCCGGAGGGTCTCGTGACCGCTATCCCCGAGATGGAGGTGCTGATTGAGGAGATCGATGCCCTGTACGTCGAGCACGTCGGACCGGACTCGGAATCTAACACCTTGTCGAGGAAGGAGGTGCAGAAGCGGCTCACGGGCTGGAGCGCGGCCTTGCTGGCCTCCCTCCCAGCCTTCATCCAGGAAGAGGTGCGGTATAATGAAGTCATTCGTTTTCTTTGCTAGGAGATGATAATGAGGAGCTAACGATGCGAGGAGACCGCAGGCCGACGAGCATCGATTCGATGCTCTTCTATAAGGGGTCACGTGTGCAGTTGTGGGCGTGTACCCCTGCTCACGAACAGACACAAACGGACAAAAAACAGTTCCGAAAACTGTCACAGCGTGCCTTTATTTACTGGATTGGTTAATATCGAGGTTTGCCCTTCGTCTGTCTGTCCCGCGTCTGTCTGTTCGCTTTGCTTTTGGCGTGCGACGCGTACACCGAACCGATTCAGACGCGCTCGGGACTGATAGACGCCCGCTATTTGTGCTCAAAGTTTCGTACTGCTCGTGTCGAAAGCGGTGCCGAGATCGCAGAGCAAGGCCATGTATAGCTAACTCTTACCAGTGGCAATTGTCACTGGGATTTTATACTCAACCTCCGCGTTCTCTCTCAAGCACCAAGTCCAGATTTGCACCTGCAACAAAACAAGCAACCCGCATCTACCACCTCATCAAAACCACCTCCACCACCATCCACCAAGAGCAGCAGAAGCTTATATTGCTCGTGGCGGCTGGTGTTTGTGGTGGTGTAGTGGTCTCTGTGTATGTTATGTTACTATGTTGGCTGTGCGCTTCGTGTTACTCGGTGGTTGCGATCGATGATTGGGTGGCTTTTGCCTTGTGCACTCCTGTCTCGAGAGGAACGAGCACCAGTATCATATACATACTCGTATAATTTCCTTCCACAGCTGTCAGATTTTGTCCCCCTCAGAAACTGGTTTTATAGTTTCCGCGCACAGACTGCCTAACATCACCCTGTTGACCCTGATACCTACACTGTAGTTGCAAGGGGAGTCGCCGACCTATATCCTTAATGAGGGCACAACTCGTAATACGCGCGATCGGAGTATCACACACAGCTTGCAAAGATGAGTTTCGACAAAATATTCGATCTCACAGCTGGAGTGTATTTTAATTTTTATAATATCACACACAGCTTGCAAAGATGAGTTTCGACAAAATATTCGATCTCACAGCTGGAGTGTATTTTTATTTTTATAATATATACATACTGCTGTGTGTTCCCCCCCCCCCCCACCCCCCCCCCCCCGCCTCGAACGCCCCCTTCTTCCCCATCACCCGCACCATCGCCTAGACCTAGCACCACACGTATAACAAACCCCTCACCTAAAGCCCTTCCTTCCCCCCCCCCCCTCCCCCCCCCCCGCCCCCTCCGCCACCCCCGCCCCCCCCCCCACCTCCCCCCCCCCCCCCCCCCCCCCCCAACCCATCCCAACCCCACTCTGTCGAACACTCCACCCTCTCTTTACTCGCTGATTGTACGACTTACCCCAGGATGTACATGTTAAACTGATGCATTATTTCCAAAACCGTCACATTTATCCCCTCAAAATAATGTATAGTTTCCACGCACATATTGAGCTGCCCCCCCCGCCCCAACCCCCCCCCCCCCCCCCAAAAAAAAAAAAAACTGGTGCCAAAACCGTCAGATTTATCCCCTTGAAAGGATTTATGGCTTACATGCACAAATTGCACCCCCTTTCCCACCCCCCCCCCCCCCCCCCCCCTCCAAACCCGCTCGCTTTTGATCAAAACCAGGCCCCCACGTCCTTCAAAACTCCGCCCCCCCCCCCTCACCGGTTATTCGATTTACAAGATTCACTTGATAAAAGGATACATTTCCCTCCACAGCTGTCAGATTTTGTCCCCCTCAGAAACGGGTTTTATAGTTTCCGCGCACAGACTGACTAAAATCACCCTGTTGACCCTGATAGCTACACTGTAGTTGTAAGGGGAGTCGCCGACCGATATCCTTAATGAGGACACACAACTCGTAATGCGCGCGATCGGAGTATCACACACAGCTTGCAAAGATGAGTTTCGACGAAATCTTCGATCTCACAGCTGGAGTGTATTTTCATTTTTCATAATATACATGAATATACTCGTATATAAATACGAGGTTTCATAATTTTTGCACTGCTGCTGCTGCTTGCCGTATACCAAAGGAATTTTTGTTTTTTCATTTTAGAATTTTGTTATTCCTATTTTTCACGTATACCTACGTACGTAGTTTTTTTTTCTTTTTTTTTCATCCTCCGGCGGATGGGGAAAAATAAAGCTTTAGCTCACCACACTTCCACGTATTTTCATACGCGTCGTGTGTCGATTTAACTCAGTTGCTTTCGCAGCCCAACGCTAGCTGGCGCAACCTTCGGGTCCCATTGTAGGTATAGCGTAAGCTGTCCCTATCAGTGGTCTTCGTTACAACCCCGGCAGCGCAAGCTGCCGTTGTATACGGGTGCGTGTGTATGTCGACCCGGCCTGTCCCCTGAGGGTCAGTTTCGGTGGAGATAGCCACCCGGAATGTCATCTTTCCGGGTAGTGTGGGACTTGCGCAAGCTCACCCACCAACAAAACCCCTGGCCATGGGAGATGGCCTTCCGCCGGACTTGGTCCAGTTACGGTCCACCCTACCCATTCGGGCGTTGGTCCTCGGAGGTATTTAGCCTGCCGAGTACACAAACATGATGTCCTACGTTCCCGACCTGCTCAGCATCACTCGATGCGAGGGTTGACGAGGGAAGAAATCTTTTTTTTTTTTTTTTTCTATCCTCCTGGGGATCCGGGTAAAAAAGCTTAAGCTGCATACACTTTCGTTTGTGTACCAGTTTTCGTCCATCTGCAGAACGCAGACTTTGTGTCAACCTCGCCCCTCCGGTTTAGTCAGCACTATGAACTTGCCGGCCTTCTTTGGTTGATCCCTATACCTATACCTATACGGTTCAACCAAGAAGGTGAGAAAATGCTGAAATCTTCTCGCGATAAAAATACGAGGCAAGAACCGTATAGCGGGGTGGGTGGGTGGGAGAGCCTACTTCGTGACCCCGGATCTGAGGTACGACAATTAATAGGAAGGAGCGAGAAAGGAAGGGCGAAGATAATGATTCTCAACGCCGCGGGATTTTCGGTCACGAGGTAGCCTTCATCAATATTGGGTTGCTTTTAACGCAGCGGGTGTTTCGGTTACGAGGTAGTTTTCATCTACATTGGGTTAGGTGCCTAGGGAGACCGGTCGTCGGAAACCTAAATGGCGGGTGTGGAGAGTGTTTTCCTATCTATCGGGATCTCTTATTCCTGGTTCACGTGCAATAATACGATGGCCATCACTTTGAACTTTGGACTACATCCACGCAATATTAACGCAAATACACTGTGCAAAACGAGAGGCCGCTCCACAACAACTAACCGCCAACGCAGTCATCAGCTTAATGCAGTTGGGAGTTTGACCTCTTGAAGGCGTCTGTCACGCTCTTTATTCCCACCGTTCTTGTATATACTCCCGAGTAGATATTTCATACCAGGTACCTGGCACCAGGTATCTGATACCATGCTGGACCTAAATGTTAGCAGCTTTTCCTATATGTTCAATGTAAACGGGGCTTATATACGGGACCATACTGGTAGGTGGCTATACGTGTAGTGTAATAATGGCTGGTTTTCTCAAGTGTTTTTTTGGCGGAAATTGTGGTAGGGAGCGGCTTTTCATTGTCGTTTCTATGTTGGCCTATGTTGGCCTTCCTCCGGGCCTTTATTCAGGAAGAGGTGTGATAAGGTCGTGGCGTGATGGCGTGGTACCGCCGCAGTGCCTGGTGTATTTCGTCCACGGAGAGATGTGGCGGAAGTGAACATGTGACGGCGTGGTACTGCTGTGGCGTGTCGACTCGAGCGTTGTAGTTCGTCCTGGCAGTGTACACCCGACGACCAAAACCTTACTTTAGACTTAACCCCTTTAGAGCCCCCGAACCCCTCCCCATACTAAATCCAAGTAATTTTGTCCCCAAAAACGGGTTTCCAGTTGCAAAGGGTTTAACCGCTTAATATCTCCACCCACGTTTTTTGGGGTTTCAAACTACTTGGAATTAGTATGTAACTTTTTTTTTTACGTGTGCCAAGGGTTAAGACCCCCCCCCCCCCCCCCCGCCCCCGCCTATTTTTTTTGCCCCTCCCTCTTTTCTTTGCACCAGTTGTGCCTGGAGAGGCAGAGCAACCACCGCGTACAGCTGTCCCAGATCGAGACGGAGAAGATGCTGGTGTGCTTCGTGGAGGAGGAATTGCGAAAGAGGACGCAGGCGGGAAGCTTCAAGGGGAAGTTCTCTGCCGTCTGCAGCCACCTCGGGTACCAGGCGCGCAGCGCCCTTCCTAGGTAGGTTGGAGGGAAGTTCGCGGACGCATGCTGCTGCTGCTGTTGCTGTAGGGGCTCGTCTAATGTTTGACACGTCGAGCAGATAGATCACCGATCGCCACTTGACGATATAGATATTTCAGGGAAGATCTGTATGATCTGTATGATCTAGCTCGTGTTACCGGGTGCGAGCGGTACTATATCGCATGGCTTTCGTAGCTTTTTTTTCGGGATTAGATCTGTGTTTTCTGTACAGAGATCCTGGAACAACAGATCGTATCGGCACGCACAGGATCTGCTGCAGATAATCTAGATCACCACCTAGATCTAGATCATCACCTAGATATAGATCGTGATCTGTCGGAGGTGTGTAATGCTTTTTGAGGCTCCTCGTGTTAATGAGGTTTGAGGAGGTCTTGGTCTTGTAGCCGAAAAAAGTTCTTTTGAGAGCAATTGTTAGCTTCACCCTTTTTGGGGCTTCGCAGGGACAACACGACGAATAAAGCTGCCGATTACGGCGTCCTTCTCACGAAACAACCTGGGCTGCTCGATTATTTAGTGAGGACGATTTTCCTGTCGAACTCCAATGCAAGCGCCTGTAAGCTGTAAGCCACGCGCATAGCTTGCACTGTGTGCCCACGCCATGATAAGAACGCGCGTATACTTTTGATTTGTCGCTGTACCAGGTATGACATAAGATGATGTAATATGATATAATATGAGATAGTACGTGGGGCCGAAAAGGGCTAACTTGATGATTTGAAAAATAAAAAAACGAATTCCAAAGTAATACACGTTACTATAGCAAGTCGTACGCCTTCAAGAGAAGAAGTAAAGGTGCATGTCGAAACCAGGTTCCGTGCCCGTAGCAGTTATTACCAGTATGAACGTTGTAAGACTCGCAACTGAAACGTGAGGAAACTGCATACAGAAGAGGAAAACATGGAGCAGCGAAAATAAAAAACACGGAGAAAATGTCGCCCCTTGACCCCCCCCCCCCCCCCCCCACCCACTCCCCCACCCCACCCCACCCCCCACCCACCCCGCCCCCCCCAACGCCTGCCATCCATGGCTAATACGCAGCAACTTCGATTGCGACTACGCTTTTACCCTTGGAGGGGCCGTGGCTACCCTGATGAGCCGCAAGATGAACGGTTACCTGGCCACCGTCACGGGGTTGAAGATGCCGACGGCCGACTGGAAGGTACGAGCATGGCCTTTCATGGATCATGGCTTCTACGCGGTGTTTCTTTTGCAGGGGTTTTCGCGGGTCGTTTCCTGGGTGATGGATGACCCGTCGCGCGGGTCGGATCAAGGGGTTTCCAACATTTCGAGGGGCGAGTCCTCGAGGGTTTGACAGGAGATGTTCGAGATCTCAGGGATTGGGTCGGGTCGGGTCGGGTCGGGTCGGGTCGGGTCGGGTCGGGTCGGATCAGGAAATTAATTATATCACGGTTCCAGCCGGGTCGGTTGGGTCTGGTCGGGTCGGGTCGGGTCGCCCTGACCGAGCCGCGAGAAGTGACGTGACCCGAGCCGATCCGTAAAAAGCTCGATTTATTGGTTGGTTTGGCTCTCCTCATGGGGATGACGTTTTTTCTTTTTCGTGAGTTTGTGGTTGGCAGCCTCTCAAGAAGGGAGAAATTTTTTTTGCCTGAAGAATATGTTTCAGTTAGGTAAAGCAAAAAAAAAAACTGTGTGTACGCTGCGTTGGACTGATCGGCCGGCACTAATTTATACCAGGTACCAGGTAGACAATGCTTGTAGTATGAACTCGTAGATCCGGCGGTACGAATGCCAAAAATGGAAAATAAGTAGAGTTGTACTGCTACTGCTGCTGCTATTACTACTACGGCTGCTACTACGACTTTGTGTTATCGTACTTACTGTTTTAATGTCATTGCGGACATTTTTTGTTTTTGTTTGTGTTGGTGGCAGCTAATACCAGTACCACTGCTGTATACTTTCCGGTTTTGTTTCAGGTGGGAGGCGTTCCTCTGACGTCGCTCTTGGTGGCCGACGACCAGGAGAAGCTGCCCACCGGGCAGTGCAGGCCGCGCGTGCCCCCCACCCCCATCAACCTTCGAGGGGACGCCTACCTCGGACTCCAGAAGGTTCTCGCGGAGGCCCAGGTACTTGTCTCTTTTATTTTCTATTTTCCGTTGTCTTTGTCTCTACTTGTCTCGCAATGAAACGTCCTCGTTGCGTGGTAGGTTTATTCGCACCCGTGTTCATCCCCCTGGCCTACCCCCACCCTTCCTGCCTACCCTTCTGCTCACGCTTCTAACTGCCCCCCCCCCCCCCCCCCCCCCCCTGCCCTCACGTCCTCCTCACTTCCCCCCCCCCCCGCCCCTCCTCCTTCTTCCCCCCCCCCTCCCCCCGCTCGCGAATGCCGCATGAGCACCCACTCCATACCCCCCCCTACCCCGACCTTCCTGCTCACACTTCTCGCCTTCTCACCCCCCCCCCCCCCGCCCCCGCCCCCCCCCCGCGCCCTATACTTACAACACCAACACCGCAACTCTGCAATGCCTGGTGCCGGTCTAAACATCCTAAACAGACCAAGGACCTTTACCGCAACCCGGGACCGGTGCAATTCGCGGGGGACACCGCCGACAACCGCCTCATGTCGCTAGAGCTGGAGACCGACGACTACCTGGGACAGCTGCAGGAGCTGCGCGGCGCCCTGGAAGAGATCCAGGAGGCCTGCCGCCCTGGGTGCAGCAGCAACATCCTCAAGCTGTCCACCAAGACTCTACAGAACCTTACCGAGATTATGGAAATCCAGGCGCACTACGCGTAGTGTTACGGGGACACTCACTGGGATCGTGGAAATTCAGGCGTAATTTTGGAGGAAACTCACTTGAGATCGTAGGAATTCAGGCGCACCACGCGTAATTTTTGTAGGGACCTCACTGGGGTGGTGCAAGTTCAGGCGCACTACGCGTAATTATGTTCTACGCGTAATTATGTAGGGGTGCGTCGGGGTTGGGTTTCCTGGCGGCATGGAAGGCGTTTTTCAGGAGTCGTTGTCGATCCCTCGCCGTAATCGTGGGTAGACTCGTGCGGTTCGAAACATGTAGCTTATTAGAGGTAACTTGTCTTCGTCGTCGTCCCCCCGCCCCGGGGAAGGGGGGACGGTTGGGCTTCTTGGCAGGATGGAAGGCGGTTTCGCCGAACAAACATCATTCACTTGTTCTCGATTATTTGTGCCCCCCCCCCCCCCAACCCCCCTCCACCCCACCCCCACCTGTCCTCCCCTCTCTCTCAGATGCTTTTGGTTTTGGTTTTGCACGTATATTTGGACGTTACCGGGGCTTTTAATAATGCACCCACCACCTGCTCTTTTTTTGTGCTTTTCCCTTCTGCAGCTATTTGCTGCAGCTGCTGCAGTGTTCGTGTTTTTATCTCACGCCCACTTGTTTGTGTTCTTCCTCTTAACCCGCATTTTTTTAGGTTTTACTTGGATGTTTTTTTGGTTGTTTTGTGCTTTTCCCAAACATTTTCGGAGCAACGGGCGTTTATATCGTAGCAGCTTCCTCCCCGTGTTTTATCTTGGCGTTCAAGTAATCAAGGGGGGAGGGAGCGTGCGTTTGCGCGTCCGGATGGATTTCCAAAATCTGCCTAGATTTTTTTCTTCTTTCCCGCTTCTTTTTGTCGTCGGCCACATAGCGCCGGTCGTAAATCCACTCACTTACCGTTCTTTGCCGACTGCTTGCTCGGCGTAGCACATGCCGATAGTCCTACAGTGGTTTAGCGAGATGATCGGCCACCGACAGCTAGCTGTTGTTCGGTAGCAATTATGTAGCTGTCTTCAATGTGAGTGAATCGGGAAGGTATCGTTTTGCTGTTTTCGGCCAGGATGCGTTCCGACGAGAACATATCTTCCTGTCGCAAGCGTATTTATTTAGGGTCTATGTTGTTGATGCAGCGTTTGATGGATAGCTCATGTTCTTCGGTCCTTCTGGAGAGGGTGAGACGGGGAACGGGGGGGGGGAGGGGGGGGGGGGGGTGTTCGTTCGTAGGCTGGCTTTCTCTCGCAAGAATGATATTGCTTGGCGTTGATTTTCTTGTTTGTTTTGGCTCTGCTGACGGACGCGCGCTGTTCAGCGTTATTTTGCATACAAGTTGAAGCCAGTAATAAACTGTTGAAAGTATACGAACCGGTATCCCTCTGCGGGATTTCCTCGCGACGGCGACTCTACCTTTGATTTATTTCGTACTGCTGTCGTCGATTTGTGCCTGATTCCTTTATCGTGGATGCTTGGAGCTGTTTTGAGTCTTGAGCTAAAAAAAATGTAGCTTGTCCATAGCTCGCTAATTGCATCGGTACACCTGCCTCCAGCTCAGCTCTTAACCAACTTTATGTAGTTGGTGTTATTACAGGGCTTGCCCTACAAGGACGTTTGGTCCCGTCTACAGCATGCTAGAGGTCAAAAAGCTGCTTCCGAGGTGCTGTCCTTCTGTAGAGTGGTAGCGCTGACTTTATAGACTTCCATATACAGTACACATGAAACTACAGGGAGTAGACTAGTTAGGGTATGGCGCCGTTATACATAGCGGACAGCATTTGTTTCTCGTGCCACCTGCGGTGGACATCGTACCAGAAGGTGTGAGTTGGTTTCTGCACAGTAGAGTTTGCAGCAGCCTACAGGTGCAGCAGTAGCCTCGAGGGCAGTAAAACAGTTTACAGGAGGTGTGTAGCTCACAATAATAGCCTACGGTGCAGCAGTTTGTAGCCAAAGTTTAGTAGCACACGTACAGGGAGTAGTAGCCTGATGTAGCCTGCAGGTGCGAGCAGCGTCAGCAGCGTAGAGCGGGGTAGAGCAGTGTTACTGTGGGCGAGGAGTGATTAGTTTCGTAGCTGTACAGTAGTCGTCTCTCTGTTGTGCCGGTTTTGCGCCGACAGGAAATACCGGCACTGTACTGGAAACCGGCACTACTCCGCATGCCGCCACTACTGGTTGTTCCCACCTGTGCCAAGGGTTTTTACAGGCACTTTAGCGGGCAACCGGCACTAATAGAGGGACCTCTATTGCCGGAGCTCTTTTTATCGTGGACCAGGTCCAGCCTCGAAAGGGGTAAGACCATTGTGAGCGGTGACGGTGGTGAAGATTACGAGATTGGTACGAGTATGCCTTGGACGACGGTAGTGATTATTATGGTGATTGTGCTAGTACTGATTGACGGTTGAAAGGGTGGTATTATTCCGAGAATTGTGGTGATGATGGTGTTGCTGGCGATAAGGACGAACATGCGACGGTGATGAAAAATGAAGTTTTTTCTTTCGCGTCCAAGGGATGATCGATCGACGTACACGGGATGCCTCGATTTAAGAGCACCCGCAATAAGGGCGTACGAGACCTTTAAAAACAACTTCCATCCCAATTATTATCCTCGCACTACTCTCGCCCTCCCTCCCAGTAGTAACTCAGAATCAGGGGTCACATAGCGGGCCCTCTTCCCCCCCCCTCCCCACCACGCCGGTACGCGCCTTCGGTTTATTGCGAGAATAATTCAGCATTTGTTTCCTCGTCGACTCGCGTCGAACTTGGGAGTGGTCAAATCGGCATATCTTATCCGTACTATTAAATTATTATTAGTTACCAATGTAGACTAGACTATATGTGTAGACTATATATATATCTATCCCGTTACAGATAAGAGCGTTGTGTAGTTAGGAGCGCTTTTTTCTGCTTGTCACACAAGGGTGCTCTTAAAGCGGGGTACCCACTGTATTACATGCACGAGGTATTTACAGCAGTTCGAGGTTGTCGACTTCACATATCAGCAGCTGACGTTCCAAATCAGTCCAAAATGACGCGAATGGGGCATGCATCTCATGCGCGGCTCGTGGCACCCTCGCCCAAAGCCTCGGGAGGGATCGATGATGTATGCATGAAAGTACGGTACAAATCATCGTGTCGGCTCGCCTTCACCCTTTTTTCACCACTGCCCCCCCCCCATCCCCATCCCCATCCCCGACTGAGCATAGACTCAAGTAGAAGTACTGACAAATACTTGCTACGGTAGCTTTAGTGCAAGGTGTTATTGATGGCGATAAGGATGAAGACGACGGCGATAAAAAGGGATTTCTTCTTGTTACTATTTTTGCCCTCCGATGTCCAATATAGCGTACTACTAGATGCCGTATCGACATAAATCGAATATACTTCCACAAAGCAGCAGTGTCTCTTATGACCCTCTGCCAACCTATTACCCATTTTCTTTCCCCACATCTTTCCAATTTAGCTATTACCGATGTAGTCTATCCTAATCCTGTTCCTTATCGGCGTTCCATCCCCAGGGCATACAAACCAGGTGAGAACTAATCTTCGTTAGGCACCTAGGTCATGGGATTGATAATCGGGTCTTCGCACGTTAATTTTAGCTCGGCGTCAGCATAGAGGTCCTCAAGCAGGGAGCCTTGGAAGGAAAAAAATATGGGCATCTCTACCCGCAGCATTCGCCCGTGTACAGCAGTATGATACTTCGAAGTATTTTAATACTAGTAGTTTACAGCTCTAGTCCTGGCGCCGCACAACAACCCACAGCACCATCAATAGTCTAGCGGCTTCGTGATGATGTCGCAACACAGCGAAAATACGCGCTTTTGCGTTGTATCGTGCACTTCGTAAACACGGAAGCTCTCCTCATCATGGTGCGTCCTGTTAGTTACTATTGTTAGCTGTTGCACAGCATACCTTTTCAAGGCAGACCTAACAATCGACACACAGCAGTATTTTGTCAGTCCTACACAGAAAAATACTCTACTCGTACTAACCAAGTACAAGCGCTACATCAGCAAAAAAAGGAAGGTCGTTCCCCCCCGCTTCCGTTTTGTACCACTTGCCGCACAGCCTTCCTCTGTTTTCACAACAAAATCAACTGCCACCATCAACTAGTAACCCATCAATCAACCCCAAAACCAAACAACAAGAAAAAATGAACGGCAGGCGATGGAAATGGTGACGGCAACGACGGTGGGGTGCCGGTGAAAATCACCGGCCACTAACAGACACTACAGGTAGGACATGAGGGCGCTGGGTGTTTGGAAAACGAGCATCGCTGTCTGTACTTGGAGGCGGCTTTTTCTCTCCGTCCCAACCATTGTCTCAACGACGGACAGACGGAGCGGTACGCAGGCTGGCCGACGGAACGACCGCGGCAAACGACCGACGGAACGACCGCGCCGACTGATCGGCGGACCAACCACGTCGGCTGATTGACGCACCGACCGTGCTGACTGACCGGCGGACCGGCCGCGGCGACAGACGTACCGACCGCGTCGATTGACCAGCGAACCGACTACGCCGACTGACCTACGGATCGACCACACCGACGGAATGAGCGCGCCGACTGACCGACGGAACGACCGCGCCGGATGACCGATGGGAATATCGTTCCGACCGACCGATGTAACGACCACGCCGACTGGCCGACGGGCCGGCCGCGTCGACTGACCGACTGCGCCGACTGAAGACGGACCGACGGACAAAAATAAGTGCTGCATTCGTACGGGTATTTTGACGGGTTGAGCCGAGTATTTTTATAGCAGGTACAGGGGAGCTTCCCAAACGCGGCGATATTACGGTTTTCATCCACAGCGGACCCTACTCCTGTGCGATAGCTTGTACCTGGTAGTTAATAACAAGTTGCAGCTTTGCATCAGCTTGTAGCTTGTATGATAGCGTCAAATAATTCTGACCGTGCAATTCCCCCGTTATCCCACTCCCCGGCCCACGCGGCAAGCGAATCGAACCCTTCCCACAGCCTATAGTTTACCCCTGCTGTACATATGTAGTGCTGCTATGCTGCAGTACTGCTGTGCTTTAGGTGCTGCCGTGCTGAAATACTGCGGTACCGTAGTATTACTGCGCGCTGCGCAGAGAGAGGGGGCACGTCGCCCGTACCGCCATGCGTAAGACACAGAGAGGACAACGGTCGCCACGAAATAAAAACCCAAGCGCCACATTTGCCCCATCATCGCGCGTGCTTTCGACTCAAACGCCGCCGAAAACAATGAAAAAACTCGCAACAGACAAAAAAAGTACAACTACAGAAAAAAGCCCGCGTAAACCGCATCTCAACAGAAACCACACACATACGTATTATTAAGGCACGAAGCCGCTTCGCCCCGCTGATCAAAACAGGCACCGTTCCGAGCACACTCAAGCGACGATGGAAGTTTTCCTCCATCATACACCCCCGTCGAAACCAGCAACTCCCCGCCCCCTTCCAAACCCTGTTCCTGTGCACACCCCACACTCAAACACCTTCTCCTGCGCAACTGCCGCTGCGACTGTCCCGCGCTAAAAACGGCAACCGCACCCCACTGCAGCCTACCGTAACCCGCCCCCCCCCCTTCTTCGCTCCACCTCGCCCGGTGTGGACCGAGCTCAAACGTTTCCCGACCCTGCGTTGTTGTTGTTGGACGCCCCCCCCTGCTGCGCCTGATCTCCGCCAAAGACGGAGAAGAGTGCATTCCTCAAGCCGACGTTGCCTAGCGCTGCTTGCGCCCCCTGCATGGCTCCAGCCATCATACCGTCGGCCATCACTTGTTGCACCTGTCGTGGGTGTGTGATCGGTACCGGCGACCACACGGCGGGAAAGGGGAAGGTAGGGGAAAGGGAGGCGGCGGAGGCGGGGGGCGGGGGAAGACTGACCCGAAAGAGATGAACATAAAGCAGGTCTTGCTCAGTCAAGCGGCAAAAAAGTTGGACTTTCGTCCTGCCGGTAATAAAACTGTACCAGGTACGCACGCAACTTACGCCAATTTTGCAGCAATACTAAGATCGACACTAGTACGCGGCCGTATGATGGGACGGCACTGCGATAAAACACTCGACAGTCACAATCTGTTGCTGGGATACAGTAAGATACTATACCATACCATACCACCCCAAATCCACGGTGTGCAAACACACAACGTCCATCGCGTAGTAGCAACAGAGGAGGGGCGAGGGGGGGTTGGGGTTTGTGGTTGTTTGCTCACCTTGTTCTTGGCATCCGCGTTGCACTTGGTGTAGCCGTAGATGTTCGCCCCGCTCAGAAGCAACGCGATAACTACGATCACCAGCCACTGGGGGATTGCATCGTATGGGGAAGCACGAGTGCAGGAGGGGGCGGAAACGAAAGCAAGGTCAGGCAGGGAGGCAGAGGCGGAGCGGGAGCAGGGGGGCGGCAGAATGAAGGATGCAAGGAGCAAGTTGAGAGTCGGCCGCCTCGTAAACGGGGAACCAAAGACCACAACACGGCATGTCGGTTGCTGTGACAAATTCTCGCCAGACGGCAGCAGAGCGACACGCCTCGGCATCAATGCACACCAACGACGAGCGATGCAATTTTCGGCATTCTCCGAGGAACGCACACACCATCGATGCAGACACTGCAGCGTCGAAAGCAAGCGCGCTTCTGTACGAAATAACGAGAGAGAGAGAGAAGGGGAGAGGAACGAGGCCCATTCGCGGTTCGAACGCAGTAACAAACGAGAAGGCTCAAACGGCTTTAAAAGCCAATATGCTTCGAAACAACGAGAGAAACGAGGGGGAAAAAAAACCCCCAGGAAGGACGCGTGTGGTTCGACGATTTTGACACCACACAAGTGACCAACAAACTAGAGCATCGGCGATTTAAGGGCTTGCCCTGAACTTGGTCTGCCAAGAAAGAGCAGCAGCCACCGCGTTACAACTCCGCCAGTCACGAGCAATATCGCGCTCGCGGTTCGCTCCTCACCTGAAATTTCAACAACATTATCCCTGTGATGAGCAGACAAATCCACAAGACGGGGGTGGCATACAGGCCGATCCAGAATAGCTTGTAGTCGGCGCTGCTGATCTCGGACATGTCCTCTAAAGACTCAAACACCCACTCGGTTGAGCCGTCCTCCCTCACGTTGCTCCACCACCTTAGCCCGACCTTGCTCATAGCGCAGGGGTTCGGGTTGGGGTTGGGGGTGGGGGGGGTGGGGGGGGGGAAGAGACGGGGCAAGGACATGGTTGACAATAGCCCAACGACTGGTGGCAAATCTGTTATTTACTGTGCGATACGCAATTCAAGACACTCATTCTGGCGAATTCATGAGCTCTTTTTTCCTCGAGGAGCCGAGAGGGTGCGAACGACGAGCGAAGCTTCTATGGATCGAGACAATTTCAAAAGCCACCGTTTTCGTTTGTGTGTGCGTGCGCCCGCCCCCCTGCATTATGGAGAATATCGGCTCCAAATTTCGCTCCAGGGCACGTGTTACTTATGCGTGTTGTACACAGTAGTACAGCATCAAACTACGTCAAACAAACGGGCGGAGAGTCACGGCAAACCTTGCCGAGACCTATCCGCCCATTTGGTCGACGTGGTGCGGCTGTACTACCGTATGATACGCAACATAACATACACCGCCTCCGACGAACTTCCACGCAAATCCTCTCGAGAACCAGGAGAGCGCAAACGGCGGCCAATGCTTCTCTGTACCACAAAGAAAAACATTTTCGCCCGCCTCCCCCATATTTTAGAGGATGTCGGCTCGAACATTTATCCCAGGGAACGTACGTACGTACTGCCTTGCGCGTCATATACAAGTTCAGTCGTATTATCGACCGGTCGCCCCGGTGGCGTATCAGGTTATCCTCGAGCCTGGTACAGGTCAGTTTCGTGAGTTCGAGCCCCGCCAAGTGCATACTCGTACAAATTCGTTGGGACTTTTTCTTATGCACAAATTGACTTGCGGAAAGCGCGAGAGCGTGAGTTAGCAACATTCGATGAAAAATCGACGAGCAGCGGGATTGCTGAACAATGTGCGCGATAAAAATTGAAGGCAAGAACCGGTGGGGAGAAGGGATGACGCCTGTGACCACGGCTTGTCCAGAAGCTGGAAAGTAAAAGTGTGAGAAAAAAAAAAGAAAAAAAAGTGGGCACCCCGATTCAAGAGCGCCCCGTGAAAAGCCGAAAAAGGCGCTTTGAACTACACATTGGTCTTACATGTTGTGGTAAATATATAGCTTTTAACATACGCGGGACATGCCGATTTGACCGCTCTTAACCCCCGAACGCTCTTATCCTGGGCGCTCCTAAATCGGGGTAACCACTGTAATTGTACAAGCCCAACGACACCGACGAAACGGGGAAGATGACCCTCGGGGGTCAAACAGCAACCACTTATCACTGGCCACTGGTCATACCGTTCCACCATCAATAGATGCCAGGAGACTTGCCAAGCAAGGGAAAAAGCACGGTGTAAAGGGCATAGGGCCCCGTGAGTGCGTTCTTCATGTCAAATTGATGAAACCACCCATGCATGTTTATATACATATCCAGCACAAAAAAGCGTCCGTGTCGATGTCTTCTGTATATATAGAGACGAGCTCTGTGGTCACCCAGTGCTCCACGGTAAAAACGTAATAGCGTGGCGTGGTGGCAGTCAAGCAAATATCAAACTAAGCCCTCGGGGACTTCAGAGGGGCACAAAAAAATGTCGAAAACATGTGACGACTACAGCATCGACTGCATGAATCAGCCCGGGTCGCTCGTACGGTAGGGTAGGGAATGCAGTAGGGAACGTGTCCGAACTGTAGTGTAAGGAGCTGTGCGACATGCGTGCAGCACGGTGATGCTCGTATATAATAAATAGTATCCACGGCTTTTCACGGATCATGACCCGGCCCGCGGGTCGGGTCAAACGGGTCGGGTCAGGAGGATTTCAATAACTCAGTGGTTGAGCCGGGTCGGGTCGGGTCGGGTCGGGTCGGGTCGGGTCGGGTCGGGTCGGGTCGGGTCGGGTCGGGTCGGGTCGGGTCGGGTCGGGTCGGGTCGGGTCGGGTCGGGTCGGGTCGGGTCGGGTCGGATCAGGCCAGGTCGGATCGGATCAGGTCAGGTTGGGTCACTCTGATCCGGTCCGACCCACGAGAAGTGATCCGACCCGTGAAAGCCCGGGTACATGCTGCCTGCTGCACGCTCTTCCTACAACAGCAGTAGTAGGCGATTGATACAAAGGCGATTGTCGATTTTTCAGCTCGCCATATTTTAATCAAGTCCGAAAAGGGCTAAGGCAAATTCGCTGGGTCGTCTAGCGGCGAACGTGCTGTCTCCTGACATTCTTGGCATCTTCACTCACCATGAGTCGGCCTGAAACGTTTTTAACGGTCCAGAAGTCGAACGCCAGCATCAGAATGCAGATGATATACGTCAGGATAGAGCTGGACGACACGAACTTGAAGCCCCCCATAATGTAAAAAAACAGCGCCAGAAACTTAAAGGCGAAGTGAAAGAACGCTGTCATTTTGTGCCGCGACTGCCGAATGAACCCCAGGTTTCCCCCGGCAAACCCGCCCCCCCCCCCGCCACCGCCTCCTCCAACCCCGCCGTCCCCCCCGGACACCCTGCTACTCCCTCCCACGAAGCTTGACGACTGAGAGCCTGCTCCGTGGTCGACCACATTGATGAACTCGAGCTCATCCTCAGGCTTCGACATTTTTTACGCTGCTGTTGTCGTCGGTTGCCTGCAGCGGCTGGGTCGTTGGGTGGCTTGCTGGGTGGGTGGGTGGGTGGGTGGGTAGGTGAGTGACGGGTTTTGTTAGCTAGCAGGTTAGCCGGGATGGATGTAAAGCGCGTCATGGTTGCGTCTAGCGGTCACTTTACCGTGAGCCGGGACGAGGGCATCTCATGCGTCGCGATCAATAGTTACTGTAAGTAGTAGTCGAATGATACAGCAGTACGAGGGGATGTGGGGTGTCGGGAAGGAATGGCGAGTCGAGCGCGGAGAGATTGGTTGATTCATCAGGTTCACCACTTTTGTACTGGAAATAGAACGCAGAACAAAGTTAGGCTGTCTCTGGCGAAAGGAGAAAACGAGGACAAAAACAGCAGCTAGTGGCACAGTAGGTACACAACTCCAACGCACAGGAACCATACCAGGTGAAGGGTCTCGACGGCATCAGTGCTCATATCGCAAGGAGACGGTGTCTTGGTGGAAAATGAGGGCAAAAGCTCGGCACGCAATGACACCACGACGGTGCATTACGACGTACCACAGGTAGAACACACGGTTTGCTGGAGGGAAGAACATCGAGTTCCATCGCAAGCCTTGCCGCTGTCGGCGATAACATACGTACATCTTTGACAGCAGACGCCTGTGTTCGTACCTACAATGCATGACATTATATTTGAGGGAGACCAGTTCATTGCATGGGGCACTCACATCGATTCCTCGCTTTCCTCGCCTCCCCAACGCACTCTGCTGCTGCGGTGTGTCGGTGTGTCAAGTGTCAAGTCCTTTTCCCGGGGAGTTAGTATTATTCTAGAGGCGTTTTTACCTTGGTGACAATCCCCTACACGTTCTCGCCCAGTTTTCAGTTTTTGTGTTCAGTTTTGCTGTCGTCGCAGCTTGTGTTGTTGTGCTCGACAGACAGCCCCACACTTGAGGTTGAGCCTCTGTGGTGGAACGCCACCAGCTTTTGCGGAGTCTGGGCTGGCCCTCCTCCTTAATCTCGGGACAAACCTTCCTGCTGAGTCGCCAGAGAGTCCTCCAGGCCAATTGCGACGTCTGGTTCCCCCTCACTACCCGTTGTTTCGGTGCGCTGCGTGGATGTTCTCCTCGGAAAGGGAGCGCGGTCGCCAAGCGCTGGAGCATGTCGCGACGCTCAGGAAGGGCCTGATGTGCAGCATCTGGTGAGTGAGCATGGGACAAGCAAGATTGCATGGGCTTGGACGCAAACTCTTTGGGAATCATGAATCCCTACTTGTACCTTCGTCCGATTCGTGAAATTCAAATATTTTGGAGAAAAATGCAAATTGGACTCCACAATAAATCGTAAATAATAATATAATAATGCTGCTGTGACGCCGCTTTGCCGCCATGTTGTCGATCTTTCGCGGGAAGCACGCGATCGACTGCCCATATGTTGCTTTCCCGTGTCACACAACGCACGTTATCCCTTATAGAATCCTGCCGAAGGTAGCTCTAACGACCGAGAGATCGAGAGCCTTGAAGAGTATAGACGATAATCTTGTATTAGTTGGTTTATAGCTCGGAGTGCCCCCGATAGGGGAGCATCAGATCACACTATCTATCGACACACAACCCACCGACGCAGAAGCGTCAATCGTCGACATAAAGTAAATAAATAAAATACTTTGTAACCGTCAATCTCCGTATCAGATTGGCTAACGCGATATCAGCACTATCTGGCGTCGATTGCAGAGACTACGTAACGAACACCCTACCTAGATCTGCACATCTTTGACAGAATGTTACCAAGGAGATGGCAGAACATTATTTCGTAATTACAACAAATAACAACGCAGCTTGCAAAGATGAGTATTGACCCAAAATTCGTCGAACTCACGGCTGACGTCCTTGAAATATTTTTTTATACAATAACTGAGAAGGTAAACAGACCTGGTCTCCAGGAAAACCCCTAAACAGCAGTTGCTATGAATAGCTTACGTAACGATGGCCGAGGCGGACGGAAAATAAATGCCAAATATATCCCCGACTCACCCACGGCCCACAAAGTACCTTGGGGTAGCTACTCAGCAAATATTGCGCCTGCATGATTTAGGCAAAGTCTTTATCGTCATCTTTACCAAATCGAGCAAATTTCCGTCACAAATTTCTACGCCGATGAATTCATCAGAAACTCGGCATGCGCGTTGAAAGGTGCAACCGCTACATCCTTTGTGAGGATGTCAGCATGTTGTTGCTCTGAACTGACAAAGTTCATTTTGATTCTACCGCACCGTACCAGACCCCTGACAAAGTGATGATGCACGTCAATGTGCTCACTGCGGGCCGAGCTAAGGTTTTTTTCGGCCAAAGCTTTAGCCCCCTCGTTGTCTTCGAATACAACGATCGGCTTGCCTCGCAGGTGCGGCTGCAGGAATTCTAAAACCGCATACACAAACAGTGCCTCCTTTATTCCATCCCCGCAAGCTACGTATCCGGCTGCGGTAGTTGACGAAGGGACACACCTTTGCGTCGTTGACTTCCAACATACACAGACACCACCACACATAACAGCCGCCCCGGATACCGACCGTCTGTCATTGGCCGTTTTGGCATAGTTGGCGCGTACGTACACAGACACTCCTACGTAGTCCCGGACCCCGAGCAAACGTAAGACCGCGTCCTCTCGTACCACGCAGATACAAGAGGTTATTGAGAACAGAATTCCAGTGCTCTTCGCCAGGGTTGTGGCTATGACGTGCCACCACTCGGACAGCATTCGCGATGTCCGGCCGCGTCATGTTGGAAAGCCACAGAAGGCTTCCAACCGCCTCCCGATAAGGCCATTTTCCTCCGGGGTCTTCCTCCGTCCTTGGACCTAGCCCGATCAAACGGATTAGCGGGGATTGCGCTTGTTTTAGTGAGACATTGGTTTTCGAAACGCCTCAGTAATTCCTCGACGAAAGCAGTTTGGGACATTTCAATGGTCCCGTCCTTGAAATTTTGTTCGAATGCGCAACCTGTGTACCATGACAGTTCCCCGACCATATTAGTCGGAAAATTTTTATTCAGAGCGTCGTGTAACTCAGCAACCTCTTTTGCCCCCCCGCCACGAATAGGTCGTCCGCGTGAACTGCACCATTGGTATCACGGCTTCATCTCTGCGAGCAGTCCACAGTTCAACGGCGTAGCCGAACGGGCGTTGGGGTTGATCGAAGCCGCAGCTTTGGCTGCAAGAATATAAGCTCTGGTACTATTTCCGAACGTCGAGAGTCCTTCCGATTCTTTATGGACGGAGGCCATGTCGTGGGCGTGCCATACTTTTAACTGTTCTACAACGACCTCTAACCCAGACAGCAAATCGCCGCACGAGATGTGGCATTGTAGCCCACCTCGGCGTAATTTGCTGCCATTCTTCAAGCCTGGCTATTTCAAAGCCAAGCGAACGAACAAATTGCAGTCCAAAGCGCAAGAGTGTTTCTATCTAGGCCCCGGACGAAACCGCCCCCGGGATTCTGTGCAAGTATTGACTGAGAACAACTCGGTTATCACGACTCGCAACGTAACCTGGCAGCATACCCCCCTCGGATCCCACGCTAACCGACCTGAAGAAGCGGAATGCCGTTTTAGCGTCGACGAGATCGAGGATTGTGCCAAGTCTGCCAAGTTACGTTGCGAGTCGTGACAACCGAGTTGTTCTCAGTCAATACTCGCACAGAATCCCGGGGGTAGCTTCATCCGAGACACCTAACGCTACCAAAGAGCTGGTGAGGTAGGTCACCAAAATGGAACACTTGGCGAAGAAGCGGGCGTGACCGCTGCTGTACGTAGAGCTTCATACGTACTGGGCTATCTCGACTTCGTTTTTGTCGGGTACGTTTTCCGACTGGCACAGAACACAGAACCATTGCAAACCTACTGCTGAAGGGCACTTCGGAAGTATCACCGAAAACCAACATTCCGACGGAAGTCGCAAATTGAGATGGATTACGCTACTCCCTGCAACCATATAACGGAGGCGGTGCAGGAAGCACATCGTGCTATGAATAGGCGCGCATCAGCGAAGCTTTCGCTCTCCGAGGGGTTACGTATGGTGCCGGCCTGCTGGTGTGACGGAAATGCGAGCTTGCAACGACTCTACACTCTACGCGCAAAACGTCAGAATCTGAACAGTTGCAGTTTCGTGGTTGTCGCTGTTGTCCCCCGCCCCCCCACCCCGCGAAACTGAGGACATTTGCAACTGGAAACCCGTGTTTGAGGAAACGATACTTGGAATTAGTTTGCAAGGGGTTTGAGGGCTCGAAACGGGTTAATGTGAAAGCCACGGGTTGAGCATGGAAGGGTTGTAGTGCCAAGGTGTGTTGCACAATTTCGGAGGTTCGTACGATTTCAAGTTTTAAATTGATAGTCAAGTGACTGGTTTCCAAAAGGAGATGCTTTTTGATGACACTCTCGCCCAGATGCGGCGGAACAGCTAAAACGCAGTGTTCGGTGTTCGGTTGGAATACCGTTGGCAGGTGGTAGCACAGGCTTGCGCTAGTAGTGGTCAAACTGGAGGGAACTCCAAGAAGATTCGTAATAGATTTTGAAAATGGCCGCTTCTGGGCAAGAAAGACAGGAGAAGTAGACTCAAGGAAAAAAAGGGAGGGACAGGGGTGTGCGCTCTTGCTGTGCCGTCATCGACCAACTTAGCTCTGCTGCTACGTAGATTGTTACCCTACAGGTGGTTGCCTGATCTACCTACAGCACGTTCCCTGAAGTTTGTTCGCAGAAGCTTAGCTACGTTCACATTCCAATTATCAACCTAAACGCATATTACCTGAACTCTGCTGATACGTACGTTTCTCCGCCGCATTATTGCTCGTGTCTAGTTGCAGTGCATTTGTCGTACGTACTGCTGCTTAGGTAGACCGATCGCACAACGCCGACTACTATACTTGTGCTTGTTTAGCAATTCTCTGTGCTGGTGGGCGTTGACTATTAAGAGGTACGCTGCTGTACTGTTTACGTCGGTACTGAACATTCATCACGAGAATGGGCTGATGTTGCACATTTCTTAACACAGCCTTAACACAGCCTTGGCCTTTTGGAAATAGAAGGCAGGTGATGCAGAAGCGTGGTCGCGCGGCATAGCAACAGCCTGTATATGTTTTAGGTGTGACCAGGATGTGACACTAATATGTTGCACCATGACACCAGCCGACGATTCCCCCCAGCTGCTTGTCTGACCTGCAGCTCTCTCGAACTGCGGTGCTCGCGTCTCAGAAAAGTGTTTGCCTTTTCGTGGCACTTTCTGCCCCCCTACAACCGCAACCACCGCACGCCGAGACATCGATTATATTGCGCCTCCTACCGACAACGGACATGATTAGCGTAGTACTCATTTCACTCACCACCACGTATAGGGCGGTGCTCGATTTCCCAGTAGCCTTTGCGTTGTTCTCAACCCGCAAGTCATGCCAGATAAAGCACGAAATGTATTTCGATTTGTGAGGTGTTTCGCATATTTTCTCAGTTATTCCAAAACGTGCGGCGAAGCCCGGCTCGGGTCGAAGCCCTAGCCTTACGATCGTAGCCAGGGTTAGAGTTAGGGTCTATGAAATTGAGTTTATTTTTGGTACTTTATCTGGTATGATTTGTGGGTCAAAGACCGGTAAAGAGGCCTCTAATTTCGTGGCTTTTGATAGATGTTGTATGATAGCTTGTGGGCAAGCCATTCATGGCGTCAGGTCGTTTTGAAACAAGCTTGTGTTTTTGTGTTTGTCGAGTTCAATATTTCGTTCTGTGAGGGCGCCGATCTCGAGCAACACACACGATCGGGTAGACGGGAGCTCCCGTACGAGTACGTGGCGTGGAGTGCATGGTTCCGTGTTGACCCTGATGACACCTTGACGCCAGGTTGTTTCTCGTAGTACTATATGGCCGGTCAAATCCACGGTCTTGTTGCCAAGTATATGGAGGGGATGGGGGAAAACCTGCCCAACTCGGGATCCGAAGGTTAGATAAGCTGTAAAAAAGAAGGTTGGGGTAAAGGCAACAGGTGGAGTTAGTCGATGTTAGGAGAAATATGTGGGTTGTACTTCGAAGTATAATATGAATAATGTATAGAATATAACAAGGTTAGGTTCTGCAGGGTACCCACAGATCTATACCGGGGGTAATTACCCTCTGTTTTACCCTACAGAAGAATTCTGTGAGTTCTGTGCCCGTAGCGCCACAATACCCTACACTTCTGTGAGTTCTGTGACGGTTGCACCACAATACCCTACACTTCTGTGAGTTCTGTAGCACACACGGTACCCCACAGAGATTACCCTCTTGTTCTGTATACAATACCCCAACACTTCTGTGAGTTCTGTTGCGGTCATGTCACAATACCCAACACTTCTGTGAGTTCTGTAGCACATCCCGTACCCCACAGAGATTACCCTCTTGTTCTGTATGCCGGCGGCACAATTACCCGCGGTACGGGTAAACATTTGTGGAACTACCCTCCACATTTGTGATTACCCCGGGATGCTGACGTCAGTCCAACTTGAAGCGTACCCTCAAAAACACCACCACAACACACAGAGCAAGACCCTCCTTCAGCAGAGAAACAGAACACATCTGGTACAGCAGAACAAACACACCCTACGACCCGCGGTATCGGGTTCAGCGGGAGCATGAGCGATGCAGACCTCAGCGGTAATACGCCAGAGCCCGCGGGCGATGTTCAGGCGGAGGCAGGTGGCGCCGGCGAGGAACCAACCCTAAGATTCAAACGAGGTAGAGGTTGTTGAAGGAGGTAGCGGTCTTCAACAACCTCTACCTTGTTTGAATCTTGTTGAGGTTCCTCGCCGGCGCCACCTGCCTCCGCCTGAACATCGCCCGCGGGCTCTGGCGTATTACCGCTGCGGTCTGCATCGCTCATGCTCCCGCTGAACCCGATATCGCGGGTCGTAGGGTGTGTTTGTTCTGCTGTACCAGATGTGTTCTGTTTCTCTGCTGAAGGAGGGTCTTGCTCTGTGTGTTGTGGTGGTGTTTTTGAGGGTACGCTTCAAGTTGGACTGACGTTCAAGTCTTGGTTTAGTACCTTGAAACCGAGTCGAACCAAGGCCAACAGCAGTGTGCAAATACAGAGACTCGCGCGGGTACCGAGGGTAATGACCGTCTGTAGTTACCCTACAGATACCCTACGGAGCCTACCCTGTGAGTTCTGTGACGGTTGCACCACAGTACCCTACACTTCTGTGAGTTCTGTAGCACACACGGTACCCCACAGAGATTACCCTCTTGGTCTGTATACAATACCCCAACACTTCTGTGGGTTCTGTGACGGTCGTGCCACAATACCCTACACTTCTGTGAGTTCTGTGACGGTTGCACCACAATACCCTACACTTCTGTGAGTTCTGTAGCACACCCGATACCCCACAGAGATTACCCTCTTGTTCTGTATACAATACCCCAACACTTCTGTGAGTTCTGTGACGGTCATGCCACAATACCCTACACTTCTGTGAGTTCTGTAGCACATCCCGTACCCTACAGAGATTACCCTCCGGTTCTGTATCAGATCCAATACCCCACAGACATTACCCGTACCCTACAGAAATTATATTCTATCCGTACTCGTACAGTATTTTGTCTTCTCTGTGTTTTGTTGTTTGTAGTTGTTTATGGGAAACGGACGTTTTAATGTTTATGCTGCAGTCCGATGACAAATGTGATTCTTGGGGTTTGGTTTTCTTACGTGAAGCAATGCCGCACCGCGCACCCCCTGCTGCGATAGCATGCACTGACAACAGCACCCGGGTATGTTCCCTACCCTCAAGGATTGGCTGACCTGAAAGATGTTGTAACGCCTGATTGGTACCTTGAAACCTCAGATGGTACTATCATGTCGTCACACCAGTGGCTGTTGCTGTTGTAGCATTGACTTGTATTTCGATTCAAGTGCTCAGTTCATCCACGCGTCCGGTGGCGCATAACTTGAAGCTATGGTGGAGAGTATCGTCCTTACTTCTTCTGTTTTTGCTATGTCGCTGAATGCTGGACACGTGCAGTGCCAACCCGCCGCCGGTATAACATTCATCGTAGGTTAATTGAGTACCAGGCAGGTATACAGTGGAAGGGACGCGAGACATGAGACATGAGAGAAAAGTCACCAATGTCAGTCTATACCGTGTTTTACTAAATTCTATAATCTGAAGCATCCGCGCTCGTGTTACTTGTCGACGCCATGTGGAATCAAATCATAATCGCTTCGTACGGCTGCGGACGTCGCAGCAATAGTGGAATCCCAGCGTTTTTATACAATTCCGTCTCTCTTATAAACCACAAACTGTGCGTTGGAGCATATACCGACATCACATACAAGGTATACGCAGGCAGTCCAATCAAGGTTATCTTTTGAAAGACGTGTAGCTCGCTCAAAAGCACGCGTCGTCATTGCGTTCTTTGCCGCAAAATGGAACACTAGAAGCCACATGGCTGTTTATTAGAATCACTTAAAGCAAACGTACACGTAAATGTAAAGCCGTAAACCGTCTTTCTGCGCTGGTCCCTAGTAAGCTTGCTCGAGCCACGCTATGCTTGGGCATCGCTCAAACCGGCCCCGCTTGCCGCATTCGCTCTCCATCCCCCCCGCCCCCCGCCCCTACCCCGCCCCCTGCAACCCTCGCCCATCTCCCTTTTACCGCCTCCCGCCACAACCCCACCACACCTAACCCCACTATCCCCACTCCACCCTACCCCCCCCCCCCCCCCCCCGCCCCCCCCGGCTCCGCCCGTCCCACCCACCCCGCCTTGGCCGCAGCGATCAATTTTTGAGGGATGCGTACAATATACCTTGTGGCCACAACTTTTGCGAAGAGTGCATCAACGCCGCGTTGGCGAGAAGAAGCTCGTGCCCCAACTGCAACAATCCGACATGGCAGAAGGACACCAGGAAGGCGGCACAAGCGGTGGGAAGAGCGACACTGTATTAAACTGCTGTTGCACGGCCACCTGGTACCCCTTTCGGGGCCCATTTACAGTCACCAAAACGCGAGAAGTGCGATATTACCCACCATCTTGCGTACTATTTTCCAGCTATGCGAAAGTCGGCATGCTGTATGCATGTGTCGTATATCTCCTACGTTGCGCTTCGGCACACCCCCTACCCAGTAGCCCGGGCTGCTGGTTGTGGCCGATTCTGTAATCGTCGTTTTTTATTACATTTTTGCTCCTTGAAGCCCCAAATGAGTTACTAGCTGTTGGCGTTCGCGACGCCTAGAGCGGAGGGGGTGCTGTAGCCGGCGTTCCCGGGGTTTGGGTGTTTGGAGGCGTCGAGGGCGCTTCATGGCCGGGGCTTCCTGCTGAACGAAATCTTTGTGTCTTGATTCTTGCAGCTACAAGGAGCCGTTGTCTATTGTTCTTGCAACCACAAGTAGGAGTTGTTATTTATGGCTAACTCGGGATTCCCTGCATGGTGCAGTCGTGACGCTTGAAACCTGTCGAAAAGGGTGGTTGTGCACGATGTTGACATGACAGGGGCACCAGTTTTACCGTTGTTCCGTTTGTTCCGTTGCGTTGCCCGCTGGCTCACGAACAGACGTCGAAAGGTGCCCGTTGGTGGTACAGGTAGACGTGGGAGCGTCCGCCCAGATATTGCTGTGTTTGTTTGTCGTGTACCTGATATACGCGATTTGTTGTGCGGGGTGGGAGGCAAAGTTTGTTGCTTGTGTGATAATCTCATACCCGTTGCATTGGACGCGGCCGTGACCTCTCCGACAGGAGGTTTCCACGTTCTACTTTACTCTTTGTTCATCTCCCTCCCCCCGTCCGCCGCGCCTTTCTGTTGCCCATACTCCATCCCCCCCCCATGCACAGGATAGCGCCGTGTACGATTGGGAAAATAAATGCGAAAATATGTTCATGGCGATGGTGAAACAGCAGGCAGCGGCAGAGGAAGAGGGGGATGGGGAGGGGGAGGAGGAAGAGGAGGGGGAGGAGGAAGAGGAGGAGGAGGGGAAAGACAGCGGCGGTGATACGGATTGCAGTGTAAGTGACTGTCGCTCCGCAGACGGTTGGTGCGACAACAACGACCTCACAGAAGATGGCGTCGAAGAGGGCATCGTCAATGAGGGGAAGGGGAGCAGGAAGGAGGGCATGGAGGGGGAGGAGAAGGACGAGAGGCAATCAGCTCCGAGCACTCTTGCGCAAGCACGCAGCTCGTGGGAGAACTGCAGCCTGGCCGTGGCAGATGCTCTGGCGGAGGCGGAGCCCGACCTCCCAAGCAAAGCAGGCGGAGCACTGGTCGGGGCGGGCGGCACGCACGGCCTCAAGGCCGAAGCAGCGGCAGCCGACGCCGGCGTGAGCTTGAAGGAGGCTGTTGTGGTTGACGAGCACTTATTGAGACATAATAAGGAGAACGTCGCGGCTTTGCCTTGGCGCGTGAACCCAGGGTTTACGACCTCAGCTCGGTCCCCTGACGCTCGCGTCGGACGCACCGGCCTGAGCCCCACCAGTTCGGGGAAGACGCCACGCGTGCTCTTGCAGCAGCAGCCCCAATCGTCGCGCCCTTGCGGTCCCGAGGCCGCTCCGGAGAGTGGTGCCGGCGGAGAGAAACCGGGGCGGAGTACCCCCCACAAAGATGTCGCGCCCGCGTTTCCGGCGAAGCCGCCGGCCTTGCCGTTGGCGAAAGGTGAGGCGTCGGCGGCCGCTGAAGGAAACCGGCCGGCCGACGGAAACACATCGCCATGGCCAGCGGGGGAAGCACGAGCTGGGCGGAGCGTTCTCGGGTCAGCGGCAGTGGAGCACCGAGATCACGATCCAAGGCGATCCCCAGACACGCCCCGCACAGGAACGACGCCTCTCACCTTGTCGGAAGTTCCAGACATGATAGCGGACGAAGGGGGGGCGGCGTTTGGATTTTCCGGGGTCCTTCCGGACACATGTGATGTTGTGGACGCTGCTGCGCCGCCGCCAAGAGCTTCGACGGGGGACATTGGGGACGTTTTGATCCGAACGCCCCCCACCTTGAAGGGCGGTGTCTCTGCACCCGAAGCTGGAGTGGGGCGCGCAACGAAGCGGGCCTTATTCGATGCTAGGCATCCGCGTGTAGGGACTCGTCCTACCGCTTGTGTAGAAGGTGGCGGTGGCAGCGGGCGTGGCAGCGGAGGCGGCAGCGGAGGAACAGAAGGGCCGGTCGAGATCAAAGGCGATTGCAGCGGTAGGAGCACCCGGCCAGATTCCTCGGTGAAGGAAACTCGCCATCGTGAGGATGGGCGGCAATCGGCGCCAGTCGGTCAGAATAGAGGGGGGCAATCTCCCGAACGACCCGTCCAGCCCGCAAGCAAGGATGGAGTGGGAAAGCGAGTAGACGGACAGGACTCCCCGGCAAAGCGCGCGGCTGCCGATGGAGGTCGGCTGGGAAACGGCAAAGGGGAGGCTGAAGCGGCCGACGGCGTTAGTGGTGGTGTTGGCGAGAGTGACGTTCAAGGCGCCGGCTCGGCCGCAGCGCCGGGAGCTGAGCGCCGCAGCCTCCTCGGTGCCGCTGGTGGCGGCGCCGCCGTTTCTGGCTCTCCGCTCCAGACCACGGGGTCCGCCGCATCAGACAGCGAGGCGGAAGGTGCGGACGCCGAGAGCCCTCCCTTGTTTACGGCCGGGGTGCGGCAGAAGCGTGACGATTTCGTGCATCACGAGTCGCCACCGCCACCGTTGTCGTTGCCGCCGTCAGAAGCGCCGTCGCTGCCGTCTTCGGAGGTGACCCGCCAGTCTTCTCGAGAATCCCACCCAGCGGAACGGGAAGATTGCTCGGAGCGAGGGCGCGGGCGCGGCACGGGTGGGTCGGCGGCACCTGATCGTGCTGTGGTGGGCCAACCGGAGCGAGAGGTGGGAGAAAAGGAGGAAGCGGAGGAGGAGGAGGAGGAGGACGTGGAGGAGGAGACTTGTGACGAGGCCGAGGCTGAAGCGGAGGCGAGCGATGATGAGGTCGTGGGGCAATCAAAGGGCAAAGGGCGCGGTGCTCACCCCCACGAGCATCGCTCTGCTGAGCCTTCCCCCACCGGGGTAGTAGAAGAATTTAGCGCAGCAGGTGCGGCATCGAGGCTTCAGCCCCCGCTTGCTTCTGGAGGTGCAAGTGCGCTGCTGTCGCAAACCTCGGAATCCCTTACTCAGAGCGTTGTCTCTCACGAAATGCCGAACGGGAAGAACATGCAGGACGAGGAGGATCGATCTCGCAAAGAGGAGGGGTGGAGCGCGTCGATAATGCTCAAGCAGGCGCTTCAACGCCACGGACGGACACCCGGGGTTCGACGCGATGATGCCGGCGGGGAGTGTGTGGTAGAGCGGGTGGATATTAACGACGAACTAGTAGTGCCTGTAACCAGGCCAGATATGTCGATGAAAGAGGGTTTATCCAGCGTGAGCGCGGGCTCGCAGGACGTGGAAGCACCCTCCAAAAGTTCTGCAACGGAGATAGGAACAGTGTCGGGGGACGGCACTGGCGGAGGCGAGATGTTCGACGCCATGGAGGTGCTCGACCTTACCTCCCCCGCCGCTACTCCGCAGGAACGAACGACCCCTGCGCGCGGGAGGACGCAAGGGGTAGTAGACCATGCTAACAGGGAGGAGGCTCTTTCGGAGGTCCAGGGCAAGCGCGACGGTCAGCAGCATACATCGATGGATGCCGGCAAGGATGTGCTCGGCGTCGAGGTGGCTTCATCCGTGCAAAAATGCCTTGGCAGTACTGCGGAGGAGGCGCCCGAGACGATGTCACCGGTATCAGATTGCACTACAGAGAAGATACCAGGCGGCATAGAGAGCGCTTCAACCGCTAGTGCGCCCTGCCAGGCGACGCAAGCGCTGTCGGGACGGGGCGGGTTCGCTAGCCCTGTCTCCGCCGGAGAAGGACGTCCGAAGGACGACCGCGTCGAAGAAACCGAACGGCGTGTCCCCGACACCGCGGACCAAAGCCTCACAACTCAGGAAGTGCCGGAAACGTTGCAGCCATGGTGCGGCAGCCCCGGTGGTTACGGGGACGCAGTCTCACAGGCTGGTCGGTCGTTGGTGGTGGCGGCGGTGGCGGCGGCAGCGGCTGCTGACAGTGATCCCTCCCCCTCAGCAACCACCGAAACAGCACGCTTGCAAGCGAGGGCGACCGAGAGAATCGCGGACGACGCGGGTGGAACCGGCGACGAAAGTGCGGGCGTTGGAGAGGGAGACGGGGGCAGTCTGGTTGCGCAAAGCCGAGGCGACATGTCGTCATCGCCGCCGCCAGTTGACGATGAGGTTGAGAGCATCGAACCGCCAAGCGGTCGGTTGGCCGCACAGGGGTCGGTTGCCGGCTACCCACCCTCCCTGTATGGTGCAGGCCGCGAAGGGGGCTGTCCAGAGAGCTCGGTACTTCCTACGGAGCGAAGCCCTGGTAGCGTTGGTACAAAGCGAGCGATGGACTCGGCGACCTTGTCTCCGAACGAACTCTCCGGTGATCTAGGGAGCGCCGGGAAAAAGCTTAAGATGTCGCCGCCTGCGCCTGCCGTGAAAGGGGCTCCGTTTCAACCAGACGCGTCGGGGAGCATGGAAGTCTCCGAAAGGTCAACTCGTGACGCTTCGGAAGAGCTAACGATGACCGGGCCGGAGCATCGCCCCCCCATGGCTCTTCGTGGGGACGGCTGTCCCGGAGAGAGCGAGACCGCCAGTGAACTACAGGTTGGGCACGATATGGCCGCCGCGCAGGACGCTTGGCATGCCCAGGGCGGTGACGATTACGGTGGACACAGCGATTACGAGTATGATGATGCCGGTGATGGTAGCGAGTATGATGGTGAGGACGGCGCGAGCAGACCGCAGCAGCCAGAGGCGGCGGCGCCAACGCCGCCGACTGGAGCCAACTCCGGCCAGTGGCTCTCGAAGAACGTCACCAACCCGTACGCCAAGCCATCCCACCTCGAGCTCCGCTCTGATTGCGATTCTCCGCCTGGCGATGCGGAGCGGCGTGGCACGGAAGGGCACGAGAAGCAACGTGCCGGGGGGAGGAAAACCCCGCGTGCAACATCTTGCACTGCTCACCGCCGTCCGTCGAACGATATCATGGGCTTCGGTGGCCCGGGCCGCTCGAGCATCGCCCTCAGCTCGTCTCGCTTTGGTAGGGGAGGCGTGGACAATATAATCATAGAGAAGAACAGGGCCAAGAGCTCGAATTCGATATTGGCGGCAGGGCGGGGGACCAGCTACGGAGAAGGAGACTCCGCGAGTAAGAGCGGAAGCTGGACGCCGTACAGCTTGGGGCCGGATACCCAGGTGCGTGCGTGCGTGCTGCCTAAAATGGGTGGGACCCGCGGTTTTGCCTCGAAAAAAAAGCGTTTGAACGCGACTATCAGACGGTAGCCCTTTTAGAACTGCACCTCGTTTTTTTGGGACAAACTACTTGGAAATAGTATAGGAATATTTTTCGGTTGTAAAATGCCTTTGGTGGCGGACCCGTGCGTGCGTGCTCGTTACCAGTGCATAATATCCTCATCTGTTGCCGCGAAAGGTTGTTGACTATCGTTGGAACCAAGTACCCGTGTTTCGTTCTTTGCCAACCGCGACAGCCTCAACCCGCCCCCCTCCTCTATTAGCACCCGACCTTTTTATTTCGCGACCCGTGCGAACGAAAAAAACGTCCTGTCCTCGAAAATATACAGGACGTAGCAGAGCTGGATGCCCGCTTTGCGGCGAAACGAGCGCACGGAAAAGGGCTTACAGATGCAAGCGCCGTTGCTGCCGCGGCTGGAGTTGACATCCCAGATGCGATCAACCTTGCCGATGAAGGACACCAAAAGGCGGCCCATGGGAGGAGCAGGGAGCGGAGTGTCCCCACAGGAGATGGGCGAGGAACCTCGACGCTTACTAGCAGGAAACGTGGGGTACCAGACACGATTAGCAAGCGGGATGCGCGGGAGGGGGCGGTTCCGCGGCGGCGACTTGCGGCTTGCGATGGGGAGCGTCGGCCGGTGATTGTTCTGCTAGGCGGCGAACAGTGGGAACTGAACCGCGCGAAGCTTCTGTGCAAGAAGCTCGAACAGCGCCGCTTATACACCTCTCTGGTTTGGGGTGCGACCCACGTCGTGGTCGGTAGTGGTTTGACGCTGGAAAGGAGCAGCGGCATCAACACCGGTGGTGGTAGTGGAAAAGGTGGCGGCAGCAGTGGCGTAGTCGACGAGGAGAACGTACGGAACGTGGGGCATGAGCTCGTGAAGCACAGCGTAGAGGGATATCTCGAGGCAGTGATGCTTGGGCTCTGGGTGCTGGACTTTTCTTGGGTGGAGGCGTGTTTGGAAGCGGTAAAAGGAACCGACAGCAACACCAAGAGCAAACCGAGTGACAGCACGGGTGTGAATCGTCGCTCCGTGTCTTCGCCTCAAGCCCCACCCCGCCAGTTCGAGCTCGTCGGCTGTTTGAAGAACCATCCAGGCTGTGAGCCGAGGCGAGGGCGGGTCGCTAGGGGGGAGGGCTTTCCGGGGGTCTTCAGTAACTTTATTTTCTACTTTACCGGTGCGGGGTCTAGCGAGATCGAGAAGGATAGGCTGGCGCGACTGGTGGAGCTTGGCGAAGGCACCCTGAAACGGAATTCGAAGCCGAAAGCGACGGGAGGTCGGGGAGGGTGGACGGACGATCCATTTGCCGGCGCGGGCGGCAGCTCTGATTATGACAAGGGCGGGTCCGATGTCGACGCTGGCGGCGTCAGCGATGTCGTTTGCGCCAGGGCCCGCACGGCGCCTGCCGTGAAAGGCAAGGAGGTGGTGCTGGTAGTCATGTCGGATTGCCCGGACGGGACAATCAGCGAGGAACTCGCGGCGTCAGCAACGAAGGAAAGCGTTAAGATCGGCGCTACTGCCTCGGTAGACCAGGCCTGGATCATTCGTTCCGTCGAAGAAGGCTCGCAAGTGCCTTTCGACGATCATCGGCTGTCCCGTTTCCTGGACATTCTGCCAGCGCGGAAGAGCGTGTTGAAAGATGGCGGGTCCTGCTCGACTGCAACCTCGCTTAAGGCGAGCGACGAACGCTCCGGGCGCTCGAGCAAGAGACGGCTGAGTATCCCGCGGGGGTCTTCCCGGCAGCGTGAGGTGGTGCTCGATGTCGGCGAAGAGCGGCACCGCCGGAACCTCCTGCCGGTGGATAAGCTCATGCTCGACGCAAAGGAAGCGATTGAGACCGCTGATAGAGTGACCAAGCAGGCGGCAGCATTGCGACCGCCTGCGCTCGGGGCGGAAGGTTTCCAGTTCACCCGCTTGGGCGGCAGAAAGACGGTGGGTCGACTGCTATTTGGAGAGGGGGGGAGGGTGTTCCCATATTCGCTGGGGTTGGTTTTCGCAACGGGGCGTACCTCCAGCCGAAGTTCCCGCTCCTGAATATCGGGTTGTTTGGCAGTTTCGTGTTTTGAGACGATATTACGATATATCTGGCACAGTGGTTGTTTTTTCGCCCGAGTGATCGCGCTACGTTGTTTGATCTGAGCCGGGGTCAGCGAGGTCTCGGCCTGAACGAAGAGTTGAGTAGTACGAAGGACGTTCCCGCAAGCCTCTCGTTCTTGGCGGAGTTCGACCGGGTCGTTTCGTTGTACCGTGTCTTTCAAGGCTGCCTTCCGGAGATTGTGGCTTTTGTGACCACCTCCTGTCATAATCCAGGATGAGGCGTAACGTGTATCTGGATTCTCAGTCTATGTCCCCTTCTTTATTTTCTCCTCATGCAGGTGGATGTGGGCATTATCTTACTCGTTCGTCTCTGTTTGTTCCCTTCTTTCTTTTCACCTTGTGCAGGTGGATGAGGCCGGCGAGCCGATCGAAAAAGGCGTCGTTACCTTCACCAAGGAAAACCAGGCAAGAAAATAAACAGCAGAGTGCGCCGTTCTTGTCCTCAAGAACGTTACCGTAGCTGTACGTCCCCGGTTCTGCTTTTTCGCATGAGGCGATGTTGCTCTGACGCGCCAGGTACTCGTATTGGTAGTCGTACTACGAGCTTCCCCTTCGGGATGCGGTTGGCTTGAGATTCCGGGGGTGTCGCACGTTGAAAAGGGGCAACACAGGCGTTCATATGAGTTATGTATACCAGGCGTAACAAAAAAAAATCTTGAAAACTAACGAGAAAACGTTGGCCAGCCCGCAAGTAACCGATCGATCCAAACGAGTTTGTATTCAATACCAGGCAGCTTAGTTTGTTATGTTGCTAATATGATGGATCGTTCCCGTGCCCGCCCCGTGTGGGCACCGACTTCGAACACGACGCTCAATAGGCGCAGGCGGATCTGAAGGACGCTCTGAACAAGGCCGGCTACCTTAACCTAGACGGCAAGGGTGCGGACGACGCCGACCATAAGCTGGGGGAGTTTTGGTTCGATAAGGTGTACGACGGGTTCTTCTTGAAGAGGTCGGAAAGCGCCATGCCTGAGGCCGAACGAAGGTAAGGCTTCATTCGTGCTTGGTGCTCTATTTTGCGGCCGCTCGAGCAGTCCCAGAATTTGGGGATGCCGCGCCCAGCGCAGTGACAATCGTGGACACATGTACACTTTTAAAGAATCGTGTACTTATTATCGTGTTGTCTTTTTCCTGATTGGGCTCGGTTGGTGCAAGTCTGGCCTCTCAGACCTCCCACTTGCACACGGCCTCCTTCCATTGCTTGCCGAACGGTCCATCTTTTGTTTTGTTTTGTTCTGCTTTTTCAGTTGTCGCTTGATTTCTGAACTGCTCGTTTCCTTCAAATTTGTGTTTTGCCATCTCGATTTCAGATTTTTCCCCCCTTTTTTCCTCATGTTTTTTTTTTTTTGGTGAGGTTGAATACAAAGTATCATCACACCAGGTCCCACCTGAGCTCAGCTGGGCTCATCATCTCAACTCAGCTCAGCCGCGCAGCGTCGTGCGGTGCCGTGCGGTGCCGTGCCCTGCCATGCGGTGCGGTACTGTGCGGTGCTGTGCCGTGCTGCATACCCTGCTGTGCTGCATACCCTGCTGTGCTGCATACCCTGCTGTACTTACTATTCCGTACATGCCAGGTATCATTCGAAGTGTCACGCCAGGTACCGCTACACCAGGTTTGTACGTGCTACATCGTTGAATCACCAAAAATACACTCCCAGCTCAGCTCAGCAACGCATCGCCGCGCGGTGCCGTGCCCTGTCCTACGGTGCGGTGCTATGCCGTGCTGTACCATGCTGCGCAGTGTTTTCTTTCGTACATACCAGGTACAGCAGTACCAGTTTTCAAATCGAAGTACCAGGTACCAGGTACCGGTATGTACATGTGCACTCGAATTTTGCTTGATTGTTTGACTGTCCTCTCTCGGTCCTCTTCTACCGCCCCCACGCAAATTCCGATAGTAGAAGTCGAAACAGCAAAACAAGGAGTCACGATGGGGGAAGATACGGTGTCGGGGTTGATGTTTGCGAATGATTTCGTGGGGATATCAGAACCAGCCGAAGGAGTGCAGAGACATATAGAGAAAGCACTAGAGTACACTAGGAAATGTAGAGTGACAGCAAACGTGAAAAAATGCGCAGTAGTTGTATGTAACGAAGATAAGGTGAATCCGGTAAATTTCAAATGAAGTGGGGAGACGATGAACTACCGATCGTAGACCAGTGTGCGTACCGTGGCGTAGAGGTCTCAAAGGACTGCTCTTGGGATGCACATATAGCGGAAGTAGCAGGAAAGGGTAAATCACAAGTAGGCAAGATGGATGCGATCCTAACAGACTCGCACCTTGACACTAGGATTAAAATATGTATTCCGATGAATGTGATTGTACCAAAGTTAGAGTATGCATCAGAAGTATGGGAAGGGAACGCGAAGTTCGTAAAACAACTGAAAACTGTGCAGATGACAGCAGCTAAAAAGATACTAGGATGCTCAAAGTACGACGATTAGTACAATATTAAGCAGAACTAGGAATGCACCCGCTTGAAACAAAAAGACACGTGAGAAAGTTGAAATGGCAATATAAAGTAAATAATATACCGGAAAAGAGGTTGCCAGCCGTAGCTGGTAGGGCTAGACGGGAGAAAATATCAAAAGGGCGGGCTGGAATAAGATGGGATAACGTAGTCGAGAATATATAGAAGGATTTAGGGGGAGACCAAGAAGAGGTACTGTCTATAGAGAAGTTTGGCGGGTACAAGACAGAAGCAAAAGGGAGAATAGAAAAAAGGGAAAGGCAAGCGTTAAGAAATAAGGTAAAGTAGGAGAAGCACTCAAGAGATATACGGGGGGTCGAGGGAAGATGTTGGAATGAAAACGTACCTGCACGGCCCAATGGACTACGCGAAACGCTGAAACTGCGATTTCATGTAGGGGACCTGGACCTACCAGAAAGAAGAAAGAGATATACCAGCAGTCGGAAGGAGGAGGACGTGGCTACACATATGTGCCCGTGTGGCACAAATATAGAGAGTAGGACTCACATAGTAGGAGAATGTGAAATATACAAGGCGGAACGGGGTGCGTTAGATATGAAGAAATTAGACGTATGTGACATGAAAGAATTTGGTAGACTAGAGAGTAGCGAGAAAATAATCGCTATCCTCGGAGATAGATGGTGGTCACAGATGGCGAAACAGGACGGGGATAGGATAAGCACACAGTTTTTGTGTAATATATCAAAGAAGCGCCATGAGCGCCCAAATGTTGGAGGTGTCTCTATTAGGAGTAGGAACGGTGCCCCGTTTCGAAAGGGATGCGTGGTCAATGGTAAAACGACTAAGGCAAGCGACAAATGAGTACGCCTGCCCCCCCCCCCTTTTTTTTCTCTTGTTTTTAGCGGTCACCATGATGGTTATCGAGTAGATGATATCGTGCGGGGTAGACAACCCTAACTCCGCACAAGGGGAAAGATTGCTTCAGATAGTGTGAAAACATGGTAAGGCATCCACGAGGCTGTTACATGGTAATACCCATTGTTGTCTCTGGAGTGGCCACACCAGAAAACAAAGTAGCTCATTGGCGCTGTCATCCATAGGCAAGAAAGTGGGTACAAGGTGCCGAAGTCCGTCTTACGAGCGGTTCTGGGAAGGATGCAGTGCACCCTTCATGCGACCCGCCGAAGACCTCACGGCGCTTTGCGCTTGGTGCAAGCAATGTCTGCCTGGTTGTTGAAAATCCGACGTGCTCCGTCCCGGCATAGTAGGGATGCGAGGTTCTATGGTCATACGACTACGGCCATGTACAAACTGAGTACACCGCCCCCCGCCCGCAAATTCCCCCCCTTACATTATGTGTAATAGTTGGCCTCGGTTGGCACCGACGCTGTGAAATATTTCATGTATATTGGGGTTGGCATTTGTTGGCAGCGACGCTGTGAACATGCCAATCGCTGCGTGAGCTAGACAACCAGGGTACTGTTTTCTTTTTTTCTTTTCTTTTTCGTGTTGGGGGTCACCATGACGGTTATCGGGTTAGATCATAGTGTGAAGGGTGGAGAATCTCAACTCCGCACAAGGGGAATTATCCCATCACGTTGTTGAATATGGTAAGGCACCCACGAGGCAGTTGCATAGTAATCCCCATTGCTGTTCAGGAGTGGCCACACAGAAAATAAAGTAATTCATTGGCGCTGTCATTGAAAAGCAAGGCAGTAGGCACAAGGTGCGGAAGTCCATCCTACGGGCGGTTCTTGGAAGGATGCAGTTCACCCTTCATGCGGCTCGCCGAACACCTCACGACGCTTCACGCTTGGTGCAAGCTATGCCTGACTCGTTGGTGAAAACCGGACGTGCTCCGTCCCGGCATAGTAGGGACGCGAGGCTCTATGGTCATACGACTACGGCCACGCACAAAACCGAGTACACCCTCCCCCCCCCCCCTCCCGCGCGGAAATTACACCCGCACTGCCGATCAGAAGGTGGCATCGCCAGCAAGCACACAACACAGCACTGGGCAATCAGCTCTGCACAAGTAGCTCTTGACATTATCAAATCGCTAGATGCACCACACCATGGGCCTCTTCTTTCTGCCCCCTTCACATTTTGTTGTACTCTCCCTTGCGCGAGCATAGCGGGCGGCGTCAGCCGCCCGCGAAGCGGAGCCCTCGTATAACCTAGTACTGTGGTCCAGCTGTATTGCTGCATGTAACAACTGCATGTTTCAGCATGCTCTGGTTTGTTTTTTTGCGTACGTTGTGGAGGCGGGTTGCCGGCTACCCCCAATAGGCGGCGCCATCCGCCACAGTCCACTCACGGGAAATTGTGCAAGCAGGGGGTTGAAGCGGCTTTATATAGATTTCTTCCCCCCCCCCCCCCGCCCCCCCCCCCGCCCCCACCCCCCACCCCCCACCTTCCCCCCAACCCATCCCAACCCCACCCCCTCGAACACTCCACCCTCTCTTTACTCACTGATTGTACGACTTACCCCAGGATATACATGATAAACTGATGCATTATTTCCAAAACCGTCACATTTATCCCCTCAAAATAATGTATAGTTTCCAGGCACATATTGAGCTGCCCCCCCCCCCCCCCCCCCCCCCCCCCCCGCCCCAACCCCCCCCCCCCCCCCCCCCCCCCCCGCTCCGCCCCAACCCCCCCCCCCCCCAATAATAAACTTGTGCCAAAACCGTCAGATTTATCCCCTTGAAAGGATTTATAGCTTACATGCACAAGTTGCCCCCTTTCCCCCCCCCCCCCCCCCCCCCCCTCCAAACCCGCTCGCTTTTGATCAAAACCAGGCCCCCACGTCCTTCAAAACTCCGCCCCACCCCCCTCACCGGTTATTCGACTTACAAGATTCACTTGATAAAAGGATACATTTCCCTTCACAGCTGTCAGATTTTGTCCCCCTCAGAAACGGGTTTTATAGTTTCCGCGCACAGACTGACTAAAATCATCCTGTTGACCCTGATAGCTACACTGTAGTTGTAAGGGGAGTCGCCGACCTATATCCTTAATGAGGACACACAACTCGTAATGCGCGCGATCGGAGTATCACACACAGCTTGCAAAGATGAGTTTCGACGAAATCTTCGATCTCACAGCTGGAGTGTATTTTCATTTTTTATCATATAGAACGTGCGCGTGCTCAAGACGCCTATCTACTGCTTCGATTTTCTTTTGTCTCGAGGGACGGATCCCTCTTTGTCGCTGGCAGGGTTTCGCGGGACGAAATCGCTCGAAAATGCCGATGGGCGGCTGCCAGGTTTTCGCTTGACGATGAGCACGACGTTTGATCGAGCACAAAACTCTGGAAAGCGCCCGCGTTAATTCTTACTTTGCACTGGCGTTGTTGTTTTCAGCTTAATTTTGATTGTTCCCTCTTGCTTTCGCTTGCATTCGCTTGCTTTCTGTTGTTTCGTTTTTTTTCATTCGTCTTCGCTTGGGCTTTCACTTGCTTTAGCTTTTGCTTTCGCCTGCTTTCGCTCGCTGTCGCTTTTGCTCTCGGTTGCTTTCGCTTGCTTCGCGTGCATTCCCTTGCTTATGCTTGCCCATGCGTGCTCTCGCTTGCTTTCGCATTCACGTTCGCTTCCGCCTTCGCCCCCGCTTCCCTCCTTTTATATGTATGACCACACTCTGTTCGCCTATAACATCGCGACGCAGGGGCTGCCCCCTGGATGTTATTCGAGAGGTCTTCGACCGCCACGTCCTCATTCAGCACTCCGAAGCGAAAAGCCGCCTGAAGAATCTTCCTGAGGAATATTCTCTGTGGACGAAGGCCGGCGGGGGCGCAGGTAGAACCGCGGGCGGAGGGGCAGGAAAAGCCGCGACCGACGCCGTCGAGTTGCTGTGATTTTTTGTACCTGCCGGGACACGGTCCCACCGCGCCGCTTGTTGCGCCAAGGGACGCAAGGCGCAAGGTGCACCTCGGTGATAACGGGGAAGGTCGTGGCCCTTGGAGGTTTCATTTCGGGGCGGTCCAGCTACTCTGCTTTGACGCTTCAGATCGATTCAGGGATCACTCTGCACGTTGTATGACACGGGTGATGTAGTGTGATTCCGGGGGGTATAGTCAATATCAGTATAAGCGCGAGGCGTGGAATTCAGTCAGTGAGGTGTCGATGCGAAGTGTGCGTGCGTGGGAGTGATCCCTGAGGTTTGGTGTTCGAAGGAGACTGCCGTTGGCTGGCAGGCTCAAAGGGTTATGTTTTGCCGTGGAGTGGGATCGTCCACCTGTTATGTCGATGGATGGTGTTAGTCTACGGTTAGCCGTATTGTGCAGTGTCATCTGTAAGCCATGTGATCCATCGAGGCGGAAGGCTGTGCATAGCGTATAGGTTCTACTTGACAGTTACATTATGATTAGTGGCCTTTTGTTTGGGGCGCGACGTTGATGCTGCGCAGGTGATGCAGCACCTGGTACCAGGTACGTGTTTTTGTTGGAGCGCGCTGACGGGTGGATCAGTCGGGATGCTATAGATGTGACTTTATATCAGCGAGCGAGTGGTTTGCTTGCAGTAGGGGGGGGGGGTGTAGCAAATCCGGCACGTTATCGTATAGGAGATGGGGCGTCAAAGGTTGGAGCTTCGGCACGCCCTTGTGGTGCCGTTTTGGTGTTGGTGAATTCTCGGAGCACGGCATTGTATTTGTCTTGCCATGGAGAAACGCGCCAAGGTTGTTTGAAAGTTTTCCCGTTGTTAATAAATGAAGAGGTACTTTGAAAACAGTTTGTTTTCTTTGAGTTAAAAATCAAAACTCATCTTTTATGACAAGTCGATACATTTATTCGATGCTCATGATTGGCAGCTTTGAATGTGTTTTGTTATCGATCGTGCTGTAGCTGTAACTTTTTGTTTTGTTTTGGAATGGTTTTAAAACGAAGTCCAGACTAGTGCCTGCTCTATTTCCCCGCGATTTGTCTGGCCGATTGGCGGCAACCGAAGGGCGAACTACGGTGATACATAACGTCAGACGGGCGAAAAATACGGCGGCACGAGAACTGTCTTCTTTTAGCAAAACACCATCGGTAAAATCGCCACAATGGTGTTGAATCCAGAGATTCCGCCAGTTGCATACAGTGCCAATCCAGTTGCACACGGTGTCAATGAGTGTTTTGTACCGAGAGGAGAGAAGCGCAATCTTGGTCGGACCTGGACCGAAAAAGCGGACGGCGTGGTGATCCGGTGTCGGCGTGCGCGCGGAAGACGTAGCGATTACCCCAAGACGATCTTACGGTCCACAGTGAGACTCGACGGATGGAATGGATGTCTGGAAACGGCGGACCCACACTTGATGGGTGACCCGACGCAAAAGGAGAGAATAGACTTAACTTTATCGCGTGATCGATTACGTTGCGGTTTTATAATAGAAACATATTACTCACGGCAATGATTCCACCGCCAATGGCAAAATAACGGCAGCAAGAGGCTGCCTGAATTGTGCACAACAATTATATGCACATTGCGTTTCGGCTCAGAACGCGACAGCCTTTTCTTTGAGAGCTGCTCGCTCGGGCTTCCTTTCACTGCCGTAGACAGCTGATAGGCCCCTATCTCATTCCGGTTCTTTTCTCCGGCATCGGCTTGGGTCGGCTGGTTCCCAGGTCCGATAGTATCGTTCTGGGTGGATTCACCAAAATATCTCGTGATTGCTGTCGCATTTTTCGCGCACGCGGGCCACGTATGAGGATTGAAGATACTATCGTTCCGACAGGGTGATTATTCGCTCGTGTGCCACTACCGATGATCGCCGCCCGACCGTTTTTCCTGCCGCCGATGCCGCCTTCACCTCGTCTTGTGCTGTCTCGTTGGCGACCACTTCGTCGGCTCCTTCACCATCGAGCCCTATCCAGGGTGCCGACTGCCGACTCCACTGTGAACGTTGATTCGGCCGCGTCTGCTCCTTTGCCCTCCGTTTGGCGCTACGGCCGACTTGGATGCCCTCGGTGCTGCTACCGAATTACAATTTGGTGAGTCTGCTGCGTGCCATTCATTCGCTCGCCGGCTGAGAATATGAACACCAGGCCGAGTCTTCGTGCCATTCAATTCGTCTCGGCTGGCCGTTAGCCCTGTCCGCCGACGTTTTGGCGCGTTTCCCCTCGCGCCATTCAATTCGTCTCGGCTGGCCGTTAGCCCTGTCCGCCGACGTTTTTGCGCGTTTCCCCTCGCGCATGCGCCCCTCTTTTTTTGAGATCCAGGAGCTTGCTGGGAAAGGTCGCCTCCAAACTGCCGACGACGGTGTTGTCCTCATCGCCTGTAACCTAACCCCGCCTCCCTCTCTACGCTCACCACGACCAGCGGGACGCGCGGCTTGTGGTTTGAGTGACGAGCCTGTTCGCATTTACTCGGTCTCTATTCATGCATCCTTAAAAATTGCAGGCTTGCCACTCAACCGCTTCCTGGCGACTTGGTGCGACACGCACGCTTCGTGAGCTCGAGCGTTTTTAGCGGTGGGTGGGGATGCTTATTTGTACCCGTTCGTGGCTGTGCAACTGTCTGAGGCGTCAAGCACGAACATCGTCGCGGTTGTCGAATCGCTGGCCCATCATATCTGTGCCGCTGCCTTCGGGCCCGGCCAGCGTGACCATCCTCGACTGTTTAAACCTCCTGCTGGCCACTCCCTGGCGTAACACCTACATATTGTTCTTCGCCGACCGTTTCAATCGTTACGAGGACATATTCGGGGTCAATGCCGTCGAATTTACGAACGAAGGCGCTGCCAACGTACTTATCAACCGGTGTATTATCTTTCGGGATGGTCGCGCAGTATTCTCACTGGCGATGAGGTTCACCCGACGGCACGCAGCTCCCTCATCGTGCTCGCAGACCCCTGCTCTGCCCACTCTGCCAAGGGCGGCCTCGGCCGTGCCCAACTCATCTCTCACGGGGCTTTGATTTTTCCATAATTCCGTGCCCTTTTTGTCACATATGATACGTTGTACATGTTTTTTGTTTCTACGATACACGCAAAACGCATTATTATTATTCAAGATTCCGTTTTTTCATGTAGACGACAAACCCAGATTTATGTACAAGTACCGGCTCCTTTTACTGCTGATACTTGGCTGACACACACGTACATATACGAGTACGAGTACTACAGCAAGCAGTGATAGAGTATCATATACGATGGTCTCTGTTTAGCATTCATACACGTGCGTGGTATTCAGCGGTATGATACTGCGCTGTTCGGTGTGTGTTGTTTCTGTTCGCATCATATCGTATGCCAAATAAATGCTTTGTAGCTTGCGATCCACAAACAACGGAATACTGCATGTTTTCCTCAGGAGCATGTCGAGACATTTTCTTGCGAGGCGCACGAGCACCGCAGCAGTACATTCACAGCAGTAGGTACCCGTATCAATATTATTAGCAGTGGTAAGTACGTACGTACACGTCGCATATGATGTGGTAGTCTATACTGATATGTGTTGGTGCCGTCCGTAGCATTCGTACGAGCACATATTATTAGTAGTACCTGGTACTACACCGTTTGTATTGTTTTCAAAATAATTCAAAATTTTTGAAATTTCTTATTATACAGTTCGGGTCATTCCAACGCTGCATCAGGTCGGGAGTGCGTAGCAGCAAAAACGGAAGCCTCATAAAAATATCTCAAATACGCGTGGGGTATTGAGCGTATTGACGAGGCTTGAGGCACGTTGAGTCTTCACCCTCACAGAGGTTTTCCAAATAGAACACAGTGCACCGTGAGAGGATTTTATAAAATACTACCGATATGATGTTGTGGGATGCTCGACGTGTAATACCGTCTTTCACGCATGCATTCGGGGGTTGAAATCTCTAAAAAAAAAAATAATGCACCGTGACAAAGCACAATCATTCATTGATTGTCAATTAATTGCGTAAGTCAGTATTATTTGCAGCGCGTATTGATGCACGTGAATAGACGATCATGGTTGCACGACCATTTTTGCAAGACGAGATGCGCGCCAGCATGATGAAAGCAACACGTGCGGCATAGAAACGGAGGGGGAGCATTTCCCGTAGTTGCTCGCAAAATTATTGTCAAGCAACTAGCAGCAGAAATGGATGCCTTCAAACCAAAAAGATGAAAGAGTAAAAAAAAAGAAACAGTTGTTGACTTTCAAGCTTGCGCAGCAACGTTACAATTTTGAGCAGCATAGACCCTGCTTTATCGTAAAATTGAAGCGGAAATTGCGTTGAAATTTGGGCATCATCTACCCTATATCACCAGAAACGGGGAAAAGTAAACTCGGTCGGGTGACAAAAATTGGGCAAATCTCAGCAGCGTCTACTCCAATTCATCATTCGAGATGGGGCAGATGCGAGGGACTTTGATGCTTTTTGTCGCAAAAGAAAAGAACATTGTTAGCGTAGAGCCTGCTTTTGTTTCGGCGTAAAAAGCTGGCCGAACGCGGGGGGGGGAATAATCCAATATTAGACAGCGTAGAGCTCGGGCACGACAAATAAACTGGCAGAATGCTCTTGCAGCAGAAGAAGCATATGGGCATGATAGAGCCCATATATAGCTTAAAACTGGTAAGTAAGAGGCACGGTTACTGCTGCAGCATTTCGGATGATGTGAGCAGCAAAAGGGGCCGTGCGTGAGACAAAACCGCCGGAATTCGCATAGATGACACTAGTGTCCTGACAAATTAAGGCAGCATAAAGCCTGTGTATGACAGAAGGCTGGCGAGATACACGTACTACAGCAATATTTTGTCAAATTTAAACAGCGTAGATGCGATGCAATGGCCAAAATGTACGAAGTGTACGCTAAACAGCAGCTTGGTGACAAATGGCAACATAGAGCCCTGTACGTCATAAGCTGGTAAGAATTGCACACTGGACAACGGTAATTTGGCCATAGCAGTGCAGGGCTCGTGTATGTCTTATAACTGGAGAGATGGTACGTGCGACACCACCAGTGTATAAAAAAAACGAAAGTTTGCACAAAAAAACCGTACAAGTAGTAATTCCCCAAGACAAACTTTAGCAGCAGCAGTTTCTCGTACGTGCTTGTTAACCAAGCAAGAAACAAGCAAACAAAGTAGCTAATAACAAAGCAAACAAGGGAAATGCATCAAAACAAAAAAAAAAAACGGGGGGGCAAGCCAAAACGACTTTGGGATGGCGGTGGAAACGGGGTACTACTGGGAGTATCAGGACAAGACGCAACTGTGCATACAGACCTGAAACCCTGGGAGGCAGACTCGGTACAAGACCATACCTGGTGGGGAGGTAGGTATGCTACCGACTATGAGGGTGTGCCACGCCCGTAAGGTACGTGTCAACCCATACGTGTGTACGTACCACTGCTGTGCTGTGTACGAGGTACGCAAATGATCTTGTTGTTGTTGTTCTCACATTAACTCGCATAATCAAGTCCGTGGTCACAGGACAGGCTCCAGTCACTCTGGAGCTGAGGAATACCCCAGGGAAAAACACACACAACCCAAGGTGGTACACGCATATATCACAGTTGACGCAATTCATGCCTCCACCAGAAACATATAAAAGTGAAATCGGGAGTCAGTCTACGATGTGCCAGGTCCAGGCCGGTGCATACGTCTCACTACTCACGCCTGGAGAAACCAAATATAGTATTCCGATTGCCACCCAAGGAAGACTACCACGTATATATTACACGTGGTATCTATCACTGCGCATACGCACGACAGGCGTAAGTCAATTGGAGAAAAATAAACAAAGAAAAGAAAAGAAGATAAAGGGAAGGAAAGAAAAGAGAAGAAAAAACGAAACAAGACGAAAAAGGCAAGCAAAGAGAAGAAAAAGACAAGAAAAGCAAGAAAAGACAAGACAGGGAAGCAAGGAAAGAAGAAGAGAAGAAAAGAAAAAAGAAATAGAAAAAGAGAAGAAAGAAAAATGTCATACTAGCAGACCCTAGGAACTGGCTAAGGATGGCATTGGGCTAACAGAGGGTATCACGTCCATCATCAATGACACCCGGGAGAGAACGCAACATGGCGAAGAAGTCAGGGCGGTCTTATGCTATCTTGTGATGGCCATTAGAAAGCCCACAACTTTCAATACGATGATGGCCAAACCCAGACTTCAGTCTCTTGGGCATGACGCTCCCCCTTCCGCCCCTCCCCCCTTCCTCCCTTTCCCCCTCCCCCCTCCCCCCCTCCCCCAGTCCCCTCCCCGCCCCCCCCCCCTTTCCCCTCCCCCCGGCCGCTTAGAGATGCCAACGGTGGATGACGCTGCCGCAGCCTTTGCGCGTCGCTCTGCAGCTTTGCGTCTCTCCGTTTCATGCCAATTCCGCATGAAAAACTCGGCTCCCTCCTCTACTCTTCGAAACCATCTGCCAGCCTTCTGAGCAGCCTTTCGCCATCCTTCGAATTTCATTCCAAAAACCGACATATCCTCCTTCAGATGATCCATCCAGTCTTTCTCTTGCCCCCCTGAGTAGCCTTTACCCCCGACAAACTCCCCAAACATCACCCTCTGTGGCAGACGCTCCTCCCCCATGCGTGCCACGAATCCCGCAAACAAAATCCTCCGTTTGCGCACTATCACCTCAACGCTCTCGGAATCTGTCTGGGCAAGCGCGTCGGCGTACGATAGGGTGTGGTCGTCGCGCTTCCGTTTCCTCCATCCAAGGCATCGGATCTATGAGCCGCTGTCTCACCAAAGGTACGCGAGCAAAAATACTACTAATACGTCGTACCCGATGCCAATCACACGCCGTATAAATGACACCACCCCAAAATTAAAAGAATTATAGTTTAAAATACCTAAAAAACAATTTTTTCAAATAGAAAACTTTTCTATCATGTAATGCCTAATTAAAACCTTAAAAATATTCAAGTATTGTGGCTAAGTATGCGGGCAGAAAAAAAGAAAGAAAAGAAACGAGAATTTCGAAAAGTGGGCGCGGTACCTCCCTGGCACCTTGTGTCTAACTCCTGTAAATGAGGGCCTATACCTCAATCAGCGGAGAACACAATAGAGAGCTCTCCTTTTGTTACGTGGTCCTTGTGGGGTCACAGGGATTGGGTCGTTCTTGTACCTACAAGTGTGTTTTGGGGATGGTATAGCGCTTTTGGGGTGACGAACGTACTACAGCAGGAGTACGGTGACACGAAAACGTCCAGAGATATCCCGTACCGGAGGACTTTTATGTACTGACGATGTACTACACGCTTTCTGCGAAGCAAAGGGAACAAAGGGGATCGTTTGTAGCACAATACCGGTGCAATACCGGTGCTATATCTACCTGCGAGGGGGGGGGGGATACGAGAGGGAGACGAGACGACTGCCTACGGCACTCAACTGCTTGTACTCGAGTTTATACTATATATGACCTATCTATGTGCTGCCAGGCGCAGTTCGTACGTGGTTGACACACGAAGGTTCGATATAAAAAGGGAGGCAAAAGAAAGGACAAAGGACACAAAACAAAAAAAACAAAAAATGACTCCTATAATATAGTCTATATCCTGTCTCTCGCCATATATATGTGGTGGCTCACATTATAAGGTGAATAGAAACCGAGAAGAGGCGGGGCTGTCGTTCCAAGCTTGAAGCTCACACGTCGTCAATTCAGCGACGACGCCATTTGTGAAGGTGTCGTGGTGCCGGAAGGTGGGAGGGAAAGGACGTAGGGGTATCAGCTTCGCTTGGAGACAGCACCGGTTCTTCTTTATAGATTTCTCATTATTATTGGCGTTGAGCTATGACAAGCTCGGGGAGACAGGAAAGTAGAAGGAGGAGGAGGAAGAGGAGAAGAAGGAGGAGGAGGAGGAGGGGGAGGAGTGAGAGCACGGGGGTGACGTGAAGCTCACAGAGTTCGCTTCACCCCAGCATTGCTGCTGTGCTCTCTTCCGGACCTTTACCTATGGAACGTACAAGGAACGTTCTTCCAGATGTTCTATATTCCCATGAGCGCCTAACGCGCTTACATCTATCTATCTTGTCCAGAGGAAGAACGTTCGGTTACCGAGAACGCTCTTGTGGTATAAGCTAGCTAGATTCTATGGGTCATCCGCTCCACTTAGAATATTCCGTTCATGAGAATCTTCTTGTGGCCAATAGACCATGACTCTGCGGACTATCTTACCGAATCTATTGCCAGATATATTGACACTCTATTACACTCACCCTGTCGTTTTGTGTTTTGTCTTTTTGTCGGATATTTTTGTCAGTTGAGATTTTTTGGAAAATGTGGCCCATCTTGGACAATTTTTTTTGGGTAAAACAGAAAGAAAATCCCCCCCCCCTCGGAGGTCAGGCCTCGGGATGGGCATGTAGAACATGTTTGCAAAAATTCTCTGGGCATTTTGCCTTTTGTGCTTGAACATGCGTAAGATACGTTATTTCCTTCAAGTTCCTCGAGGTTTTAGTGAAGGGTCCAGTTTTCTCGCTAGATTCTGATTAACGAACACAGGCACAGGTCAGATATTCGACTTTTTTGGGATAAATTCTACAGACATGCCTTGGAGTACCTCCAACCGGTTCGTGCAAAATGCGGCGCGCTACTTATTTTCTCGTCTATGCTTGGAAAAGCCTGACACTAATATTATGTACATAACAAGACTAAAATTATATTGAAGCGAATGAAGGCTTGTCATTGGTCGATATGAGTTTTGCTCCTAGAGACAGAGCCCGAGGTCGTTAAAAAAAACTGGCTATGTCACCTTCTTCCAATGGTCATGGGGGTCAGAATGATACCAAATATTCAACGTTTGACTGCATATTGCGAGCGGCATCCGCGGGGGCGGGGAGGTAGTTTTTTTTTTTTAACGTGAACCACAGCCTGTATGAGAGATACATATGTCATCTCCCATACATAGTTTTGACATGCCTGGCCTTGCCTGAGGCAAGATGGGCAAGATAGGCACGAAAACGGGGCTCATAACCTATTAAGAAATACCACCAGATGGGACTCCGCAGTAGGCTGCAAAAGCCTGGTGCAGGTGGCCGTTAGACTGACCGAGTGGACACGCTGTGTCGAGGATGTGAAGAGTTGATGACGCTTCAAAAAGCTGCCGCTTTTGGGCAAGAAAACCTTAGGACGATGGACTGTGATAAGGTCAGATGCTGGACGACAAGCGTGAGCTGGAGAGGGTGCTGCACCTTGTTTCCTCGACTTCTACCGAGTTTCTAGTTCCACCCTACGTGTACGAGGTCTAGATTACTGATTGTGCTCGAGAAGCCTACAGATGGTTTCGGGGCTGTCAAAAGAACTTTCCTTGTCAGTTCTCGAATATACTCCTGTATGCGAACTGCGTAGAAACCCCACCCTGAAACATAAAACCACGATTACAGCGACAGCGATTCCTGTAGTGAACAACATCATCAATGTCACGGCTGCTGTTGTTTTCTGTGCGGCGTAACCTGGTACTTGGGATCCGGTAGATTTCGCCTATGCTATACGATACCCACTTATTGACTGCGAGAATACGATGGCAATGCCACACTGATTAACAACTCTGTAGGCTACCTGCTACTACTGCTGCTATGATGGTGCGCTGCAGCAAGTGCTAACAGGGAGATAACTGTGCGGCGTAACCTGGTACAGTAGCGGCTCTCCGGTTTAAGAGAGGGAGGTTCCAACCCGGCATTTTTCTCTTAAATCGGGACTTCTGTTATACCGTATTGGCTACGATATAAGAGAATATTCTCTTGAACCGTATCTCGATATAGGAAAATATTCTCTTATATCGTAGCCAATACGGGCGGCCGTGGATGATGGACGCTCTCGTCCCAACTAACTGCCGCACAGTTTATAGATAGCGTATTATGTCATTCATGTCGCACAACGCAGTTTGCGTGCGCATCCTGAGCTAGCTCAACTCACTGCTGTTCAGTCTGTTGGTTGCCGAGCAACAAGGACCCACCTCAAGCACGTGGTACACTCTTCGTACCCGTGCTGGAAAAGAAGTCAAACTTCGTGTGACAACACGTGGATGAAAATCTCTAGCATTTGCTCACGTGTTATGTGTGTGTGATGCGTGTTCGCCTAGCTGTTGGTGTGTGTGATGGCTCCGCCACTCTTCCAGAAAAGTCCGAATTAAGAGAAAATCTCCGAAAGAAGACCAATTCTCTCTTAAATCGATTTTGGTCGTGACATACCAGTTTGACTCTCTTAAATCGATACTTTCTCTTAAACATTTTCTCTTAAACCGTAGCCGCTACTGCTGTACTTGGAATCCGGTAAATTTCGACTATATGCTATACGATACCCACTTACAAGTATTGACTACGAGAGTACGATGGCAATGTCACACTGATTAACAACTCTGTAGGCTACCTGCCACTACTGCTGCTGCTATGATGGCGCGCTGCAGCAAGTGCTAACTGGGAGCTGTACATTCGCTACTACCGAACATTTTGATAATGATGGTAATAAATAGCTGACGATACCTGGTCCTGTTGGCACGCTATTTTTAAAATAATACCAGGTACACAATAATAGGACTTTCCGAGAGACCATTCATTCAGGGATTATTTCAGGCAAGGTCTGTGGGTCTACAACTAGTTGTTCCATCTCTATTAATAACTTGATTTTCGTTCGATAAAAGCATGTTTGCTCATCTAACACTCGTTGGGCATCCTTGCTTGTCGACAATAAGCTCGTGAAACGTGGGTTCTTCGGCTTCTTTTTTTTTTCTACAAGCCACATGGCAGGTGCAGGTGTGCCTGTGCTGTAATATATATATATACAAGGGCTCCGCTCCGCGGGCGGCTGACGCTGCCCGCTACGCTCGCGCGAGGCAAGGAAGAATGCAACTAAAACGTATGTAAAGGGGGCAGAAAGAAGAGACCCATGATTCGGTGCGAACAGCGATTTGATAATGCCAAGAGCTGCTTGTGCAAAGCAAATTGCCCTGTTGTGCTCAGCTGTGCTGTGTGCTTTTGTTACCGGTGTCTGATCGGCAGTATGGGGGTAATTTGCGTGGGGGAAAAAACAGGGGGCCGTAAAAGATCAAATATATAAATGTAGAAAAAGAAAAAAGAGGAAAAGTAGTACTCCGTACACAACACGCATTATACCCGGTACTGCTCTATTTTCGAAAGAAAGCACAGCGCGCAGCGACACAGCACCGCAGCGAAGGGCACGGCACCGCACCGCACGGCTCCGCACGGCGCTACGCTGCGCTGCTGGGCTATATATAGCCGGACTGATCTGAGCTGGGCGTGCATGTGACCCAACAGCGTACGGTATCTGATGGTATGTACAAACCTGGTGTAGTAGTACCGGTATGTACTATTGGCGTTTCGTATTTCGAACGAAGCTGGAAAGCACAGAAAAGCTGGAAAGGTTCCGCAAGCAATATGGAAGTTGGAGCTCTGAGAGGCCAGGGATGGGCAATCCCTGAGAAAGACAAAATTAAGTAAGTCTATATGCTCTTTCTTATAATTAGCGATGTCAGAAAATAATGGTACCTACAAATATTCTATAAAATATTCTAGCTTTCGATCCATGATGTATCATACAACAACAAATTATGAAGATTTAACACATTGTTTACTACACTTAAACACTAGGTTGTATGCTGCATCTAACATCAAACCTTCTAGAATAGTAAACATTACAAGCCAGAAGATATAAAGGGATGTCTTATTGCTTCAATCGTCAGGTTTGTCCCCTTTGAGGATTTATAGTTTCCGCGCACATATTGAAAGTCTCGCCCCCCGCCCCCCCCCCCCCTCCCCTCCCCCTCCCCTGACCCCTCTTGTTCATAAAAACCCCCAACCCTCCCCCCCCCCCGTCCCCCCCCCGTCCCCCGATTCCCCCCCCCTTCCGCCTAGTTTGTCCAAACGCCCCACTCACAATCGAAATCGGCCTGAGTAATAAACACCTATACGCAGTTGATATGACGTCATTATCTTTCTGACCATCCATGACGAAGTTTTCAATTCTTCCCCCCCCCCCCCCCCCCCCCCTCCAACGCCCCCTCTTTTCCAACCACCCGCACGATCGCCTAGACCTAGCACCACGCGTATGTATAACAAGCCGCTACATATCTTTGATCTCACAGCCGAAGTGTATTTGAATATTATTTGCGACCTAAACCTCCTAAAAAATCTTTCCCCCCCCTCCCCCCCTCTCGCCCTCCCTTACTCAAACCCCCACCAAATATCGAAATCCGCCAGATTAATAAACACTTCACGCACAGGATATCACCTCATTATTTTTCGAGAGCCATCCATGCCGCTGTTTCCGCCCCCCCCCCCGCCTCGAACGCCCCCTTCTTCCCCATTACCCGCACCATCGCCTAGACCTAGCACCACACGTATAACAAACCCCTCACCTAAAGCCCTTCCTTTCCCCCCCCCTCCCCCCCCCCGCCCCCTCCCCCCCCCCCCTCCCCAACCCATCCCAACCCCACCCCCTCGAACACTCCACCCTCTCTTTATTCACTGATTGTACGACTTACCCCAGGATATACATGATAAACTGATGCATTATTTCCAAAACCGTCACATTTATCCCCTCAAAATAATGTATAGTTTCCACGCACATATTGAGCTGCCCCACACGCCCACCCCCCGCCCCAACCCCCCCCCCCCCCCCCCCCAATAATAAACTGGAGCCAAAACCGTCAGATTTATCCCCTTGAAAGGATTTAAAGCTTACATGCACAAATTGCCCCCCCTTTCCCCCCCCCCCCCCCCCTCCAAACCCGCTCGCTTTTGATCAAAACCAGGCCCCCACGTCCTTCAAAACTCCGCCCCCCCCCCTCACCGGTTATTCGACTTACAAAATTCACTTGATAAAAGGATACATTTCCCTCCACAGCTGCCAGATTTTGTCCCCCTCAGAAACGTTTTTTTTTTATAGTTTCCGCGCACAGACTGACTAAAATCACCCTGTTGACCCTGGTAGCTACACTGTAGTTGTAAGGGGAGTCGCCGACCTATATCCTTAATGAGGACACACAACTCGTAATGCGCGCGATCGGAGTATCACACACAGCTTGCAAAGATGAGTTTCGACGAAATATTCGATCTCACAGCTGGAGTGTATTTTCATTTTTTATAATATATGTGCACTCCTTATTATTAATAGTCTACATGATGCCTGGTATTAATAGAGAGCTCTGAGGATGATACAGCACCAATTTTTTGTTTTTTGGGTGCAGGTGCACTGCTGTACCTACTACTACTACTACTACTACTACTACTACTACTACTACTACTACTACTACTACTACTACTACTACTACTACTACTACTACTACTACTACTACTACTACTACTACTACTACTACTACTACTACTACTACTACTACTACTACTACTACTACTACTACTACTACTACTACTACTACTACTACTACTACTACTACTACTACTACTACTACTACTACTACTACTACTACTACTACTACTACTACTACTACTACTACTACTACTACTACTACTACTACTACTACTACTACTACTACTACTACTACTACTACTACTACTACTACTACTACTACTACTACTACTACTACTACTACTACTACTACTACTACTACTACTACTACTACTACTACTACTACTACTACTACTACTACGACTACTACTACTACTACTACTACTACTACTACTACTACTACTACTACTACTACTACTACTACTACTACTACTACTACTACTACTACTACTACTACTACTACTACTACTACTACTACTACTACTACTACTACTACTGCTGCACTGCTGTTCTGCTGTGTGTAGTGAAGGTTTGGTCGGTGGGTGGGTGGAGGGTGCACTGGGTCGTCCGTGGTGAGTGGGTGGGCCGTTCCATACGTTGGAGTCTTTTTTCGCCTTGTGGGAGATGAACCTTTTTTTATTTGCAAGATATCGGCCTACCACTGGTGCTTGAGAGTACCACCGTCGCCACTGCTGCACACCTCTGTCCTTTACTACCGCCGTACGTACTGCTGCACTGCCGTACTGCTGCCCTGTTGTTATATATATATTCAAAATCTGCCAGAGTAGTAAACACCACCAGCCAGCTGATATCATCTCATTATCCATCTAGCCATCCATGCCGTAGCTCCAACTCATCTCCCCCCCCTTTGTTCCCCGCCCGGTTCGTTCAAACGCCCCACTTATAATCGAAATCGGCCAGAGTAATAAACACTAATAAGCCATTGATATCACATCATTATCGTTCTAGCCATCCATGACGTAGCTTTCATTCATCTCCCCTCCCCCCCTCCAACGCCCCCTCCTTCCCCACACCCCGCACGGTCGCCTAGACCCAGCACCGCGCGTATAGTAGGCCCCTACACATATGATTAATGCGCGCGATCGAAAGATCACACACAATGTTGCGAACATCAGCAGTGTCGACCAAATCAATAATCGAATATCCTTGATTTTAATATTATATGTGACCTAAACCTCTCGAAAACCCTCCCCCCCCCCCCCCCTACCCCGCCTTGTTCCCATCGTTTCCTCCTGCATAAACGCCCCACCTACTATCGAAATCCGCCAGAGTAATAAACACTTCCACGCCCTGGATATCGCCTCGTTATCGTTTCAGAGCCGTCCATGCCGCTGCTGCAATTCCCACCCACCCCCGTCCCCAACGCCCCCTTCTTCACCGAACACCCGCACCATCGCCTAGACCTAGCACCCCGCGTATAGCCAACCCCTACATCTATGTGACCTAAAGCCCTCCCCCCCCGCCCCCGCCCCCCCCCCCGCCACATTCCCCCTCCCCCGCAAGAAATATTTATAGTTTCCACGCACAAATAGACCTGCCCCACCCGTGCCCTTCCCCCCTTCCCCCCCCTCCCCTCCTCCCGCCCCCCTTTTGATCAAAATCAGGCGCCCACGTCCTTAAAAACTCCGCCCTCCCCTCACCGGATATTCAACTTACAGGATTCACTTGATAAACTGATGCATTTCCTTCCACAGCTGTCAGATTTTGTCCCCCTCAGAAACGGGTTTTATAGTTTCCGCGCACAGACTGCCTAACTAACATCACCCTGTTGACCCTGATAGCTACACTGTAGTTGCAAGGGGAGTCGCCGACCTATATCCTCAATGAGGACACACAACCCGAAATACGCGCGATCGGAGTGTCACACACAGCTTGCAATAAATGAGTTTCGACAAAATATTCGATCTCACAGATAGATAGATGGAGTGTACTTTAATCTTTATAATATATACCAGGTATTGTTTTTTTAGTATTACATACAGAGGATACCGCACCAATTTGTTTTTTTCGCCATACCGGCCGGCAACTGGCAAACTTCGGGAGTGTACCGTAGAAATAAGCTATTTGGCTATTTGGCATGTTGGCTACTACTACTGCTGTATGTATATACTATGCATTAGCTTTTCCATAATAATAGCTCAAAAAGCTAATGGCTGGTACAAGCTAAAATATATGCTAGCTTATTAGTCTTCTAGCCTATTGGGTAAAGGCTAGTAAAGGCCCTATCTACAACAGGGTCAAGGGCAGCATTTAATTGCTTGGTTGGGCATAATTGCCAGACAGGCAGCAGCGAGGCACTCCTCTTGAGACTAGAAAAAATATCCAGACCAGGTATTATCCAAATATATATCCAGGGGGGCCCGAGGCCCGAGGGTTGAGCGCGAGTCGCGATCTGTTTCGTGTTTTCCTTGTCTCTCGTCTCCCTCTCTCTCGTCTCTCTCGTCTCGTCTCGCGTCTCGCATCTCGCACGCGTCGCGCATATCCTTTCTATTTTAGTCCTGTTTCTGCAAGTATCGTATGTGTGTGTTTGTTCTTCACATTAAACCGTTCTTCTACTCGTCGACATCCAGCACACCCAGTGTCCGTACTGATTCTTCACCCTAGAAAGATCAGCTCTGTGGTCACATATGTATAGAGTGGTTATTATGGAAAATCGTCCTGTTGACCCTGACAGCATCCAGGGGATCACCGACTTATCTATGATACCAGGTGTGCTCGCAAAGTTGAGTTTCAACTACTAGTCCTATTCAATCGGTCGTCAATCACATCTGACGTTTTTCAAGTTTAAAAAAGTGTAAATAAACCAACGATATGATGGCAGATTACAGTCTTCCTCAGTCTTTGATGAAGTGATTTTATTTGCTTTTTTCTTTCCGCCTTTCGCCCCGTGCATTCAAAATAACCAGATAAAAACTGAACGCCTACTCTCTACTGGCACATCACGGCTCCAGCTCCGTGAGCAAGAGCAGGAACAATCATCACGGACCAAGATGAGTTCAAATGACCCTTTGGAGACGCCCACCCGGGCCCGGGAGATGCTGCCTATTGCGGGCGGCACCCCTACTTCGGCGTGGGGCGAAGGTTCTAGGGCGGCGAGGGGGAGGACACCACAAGGAGCGATGACATTTTCCGATACCATCGACTTGATCGGGATGGGTCCGTTTCAAAATCGGCTCGTGATCATGTGTGGCATGGTGAGTTATCACCCTACTACCTGGTACCTGCTAACGCTCCGTGTACTGTACCGCCAGGCCTCTAGAAGCGTGTTTGGGCTACTGTTGGATCTGCGTAGCGCAGCAGGGGCCCGTTGCGCTCGGTTATGGCATGGTGGCTGGTGGCTGCAGTAGCTTCATCGGTAGTCGTAGTTCGTCTATCTGTGTTTCATTTGACCTGGTGAATGTAACAGCAGTAGTGTCAACAATACGTCAGTTGTTCCGTGTTCCATGTTCTGCTACGTGCCGATATATGCTAACGTTTTGTATCCATATTAATTCGTATCACACGATGACAGCCAGTTGCCGCGGTGTCATAGCTGTGGCTTGAGCACGAAGACACGGGTGTCTGCTGTCTGAGATGGCGTGGGATACCAACCCTGAGCCTCCTTGGGCCAGGAGAGCTTGTCCACGAGGTTTTCGAGCTACTCGTACTCTTGAAATGCAGCACGTACACGGCAGCCGTGGAGAGCCATTGTTCGCGAACCACCACCTGCGCAAGAACTTTTATTTTCTTCGAGTTTTTTATTTTTGAAATGCACATTTTTTTTTCTCTTTTTCACACACATCCCAAAATTTCCAGCTTCTGGACAAGCCGTTGTCAGGCCATTTCTTATGCAGTCGGATTCTGCCAGTCGGAAACGGCCCTTTTCGACTGGACTTTTTTTCGACTGGATTCTTCCCTGGTCCTTCTTATGGTCAGTCCAAGTTGATATTATAGTTTTCGTGCTCTTCCTAGAGGCGGTTGGTGTGAGGGAGTACTGCTTTACAGCAGACGAAATCGGTTGGCAGCTCTGTGCTTCGCGCTGTCTCCGCGAGCAACGGCTCGACGAACCTTTATCCCAGCGAGTTGGTGGCTTTGGGCTTAGCCGAAAGCCGCCAAAGCTACGTTCGTGGAGTTGCACTCAGCCGAGAGCCGCCAAAGCTACAGCAGGCGCAGCCGTTGTTGGCAGCATCGGATCGAGACCGCGCGCTGCTGCCGTCGTGTGATACACGCTGCTGGCGAGTGGAACTAGGAATGCGCCACGCTGACTTGCTGCGAGAAGCAACAGCAGGGATAGCCAAGCCAGCGTCAGCGCCTTGTATGATACTGCAGTGTGGTACCTGGTATGGATGTGTGACCGTGCGGCCGTGTGGGTGTGTGTTTGGTGGTGGGATGGGTGATGCGATCGGTTCAAAAAATACGTGTAAAACTTTTTCTACCGAGTTTTTCGACTGAAGGATCCAGTCGAAAAAGTCGAGTTTTTCGACTGGATCCGCCAGTCGGAATTCTCAGTCGAAAAAAGTTGAGTCGAAAAAGCCCTTTTTCGATTGCGTAAGAAAGCTCGATTCGGGCTTGAGTCGAAAAAGGCCGTTTTCGACTGACAAATCCGACTGCATAAGACATGGCCTCACAGGTGTCGTCTATTCTTCCGACCGTTTCGCGCCTTCAATTTTTATCGCGCATACGTATGGTTCAACAATCCCACTGCTCGTCGATTTTTCATCGAGTGTTGCCAACTCACGCGCTCGCGCTTTCCGCAAAAGTCAATTTGTGCGCAAGAAAATGTCCCCACGAATTCACACGAGTATGCACTCGGGGGGATTCGAACTCACGAAACTGGCCTATACCAGGCTCGAGGATAACCTGATACGCCACGGGGGCGACCGGCTCAGTATACTTGTATAGCTTCCGAGAGCATAAAGGCGATAGTGCGCAAACGGAGGATATTGTTTGCGGGATTCGTAGCACGTATGCGGGAGGAGCGTTTGCCACAGAGGGTGATGTTTGGGGAGCTTGTTGGGGGTAAGGGCTTCTCAGGCGGGCAAGAGAAGGACTGGATGGCTCATCTGAAGAAGGATATGTCGGTCTTCGGAATGAAATTCGAAGGAAGGGGAAAGGCTGCTCAGAAGGCCGGCAGATGGTTTCGATGAGTAGAGGAGGAAGCCGAGTTGTTCATGCGGAATTGGCATGAAACGGAGAGACGCAAAGCTGCAGAGCGACGCGTAAAGGCTGCAGCAGCGCCATCAACCGTCGGCATCTCTAAGCGGCCGGGAGGAGGGGGGAGGGGGGGGAGGGGGGAGGGGGAGGGGGGGGGGAGGGGGCGGGGGGGGAAGGGGGGCGTCATGCCCAAGAGACTCAAGTCTGGGTCTGGCCATCATCGTCTTGAAAGTTGTGGGCCTTTCAATGGCCGTCACAAGCTAGCGTAAGACCGGCCCTGATTTCTTCGCCTTTGCGTTCTCTCCCCAGTGCCATTGATGAAGCACTTGATACCCTCTATGAGCCCAATGCCGCCTCTAGTCAGTTCCTAGGGTCTGCTAGTATAACATTTTTTTTCTCTTTTTTTTTTATCCTCCGGCGGATATGGAAAAATAAAGCTTCAACTTGAGCCAAAGACGGCCGGCAAGTTCATGGCGTTGACTAAACCGGAGGGGCGAGGTTGACACAAAGTCTGCGTTCCGCAGATGAACGAAAACTGGTACTCAAACGAAAGTGTATGGAGCTTAAGCTTTTTTTACCCGGATCCCCAGGAGGATCTAAAAAAAAAAAAAAAAATAGTTCTCACCACACTTCCACGTATTTTCATCAGCGTCGTGTGTCGATTTAACTCAGTTGCTTTCGCAGCCCAACGCTAGCTGGCGCACCCTTCGGGTCCCATTGTAGGTATAGCGTAAGCTGCCCCTAACAGTGGTCTTCGTTACAACCCCGGCAGCGCAAGCTGCCGTGGTATACGGATGCGTGTGTATGTCGACCCGGAGCTCATCTTTTCTTTTCTCTCCTTTCCTTTTTCGTTTTTCGCTTCCTCGTCCTTTCTTTCCTTTCCTTTATCTTCTTTTCTTTTCTTTTGTTTCTTTTTTCCAATTGACTTGCGTCTGTCGTGCGTATGCGTAGTGACAGGTGTACGTGCAATATATACGTGGTAGTCTTCCTTTGGTGGCAAGCGGTATAGTCGGTTTTTCCAGGCGCGAGTAATGAGACGTATGCACCAGGTAAAGACCTGGCACATCGTAGGCTGACTCCCGATTTCACTGTTATGTGTTTCTGGTGGAGGCATGAATTGCGTCAGCTGTGATATATGCTCCACTGACCTCTTTTTCATAACAAACCCCAACCCTTCCCCCCCCCGCCCCTCCGTCCCCCGATCCCCCCCCCCTTCCGCCTAGTCTGTCCAAACGCCCCACTCACAATCAAAATCGGCCTGAGTAATAAACACCTATACGCAGTTGATATCACGTCATTATCTTTCTGACCATCCATGACGTAGTTTTCAATTATTTTCCCCCCAACCCCCCCCCCCCCCCCCCCCCCCCCCTTCCAACGCCCCCTCTTTTCCGACCACCTACACGATCGCCTAGACCTAGCACCACGCGTATAACAAGCTGCTACATATCATTGATCTCACAGCCGAAGTGTATTTGAATATTATTTGTGACCTAAACCTCCTAAAAATGCCCCCCCCCCCCCCCCCCCCCCCCCCCCCCCTCTTGCCTCTTGCTCTCCCTTACTTAAACGCCCCACCAAATATCGAAATCCGCCACATTAATAAACACTTCACGCACAAGATATCACCTCATTATCTTTCGAGAGCCATCCATGCCGCTGTGTTCCTCCCCCCCCCCCCCCCCCCTCCCCCCCCCCCCCCCCCCCCCCGCTCCAACGCCCCCTCTTTCCCGACCACCTGCACGATCGCCTAGACCTAGCACCACGCGTATAACAAGCTGATACATATCTTTGATCTCACAGCCGAAGTGTATTTGAATATTATTTGTGACCTAAACCTCCTAAAAAATCTCCCCCCCCCCCCTCTTGCTCTCCCTTACTCAAACGCCCCACCAAATATCGGAATCCGCCACATTAATAAACACTTCACGCACAGGATATCACCTCATTATCTTTCGAGAGCCATCCATGCCGCTGTGTTCCCCCCCCCCCCCCGCCTCGAACGCCCCCTTCTTCCCCATCACCCGCACCTTCGCCTAGACCTAGCACCACACGTATAACAAACCCCTCACCTAAAGCCGCCCCCCCCCCCCCCCCCCCCCCCCCCCCCCCCCGCCCCCACCCCCCACCCTCTCCCTCCAACCCATCCCAACCCCACCCCCTCGAACACTCCACCCTCTCTTTACTCACTGATTGTACGAATTTCCCCAGGATATACATGATAAACTGATGTATTATTTCCAAAAATGTCACATTTATCCCCTCAAAATAATGTATAGTTTCCAGGCACATATTGAGCTGCCCCCCCCGCCCCCCCCCCCCCCCCCGCCCCCAATAATATACTGGTGCCAAAACCGTCAGATTTATCCCCTCGAAAGGATTTATAGCTTACATGCACAAATTGCCCCTTTCCCCCCCCCCCCCCGCCCGCCTCCAAACCCGCTCGCTTTTGATCAAAACCAGGCCCCCCTTTCCCTTCACAGCTGTCAGATTTTGTCCCCCTCAGAAACGGGTTTTATAGTTTCCGCGCACAGACTGACTAAAATCATCCTGTTGACCCTGATAGCTACACTGTAGTTGTAAGGGGAGTCGCCGACCTATATCCTTAATGAGGACACACAACTCGTAATGCGCGCGATCGGAGTATCACACACAGCTTGCAAAGATGAGTTTCGACGAAATCTTCGATCTCACAGCTGGAGTGTATTTTACTTTTTATAATATGCGTGTACCACCTTTGATTTGTTTGTGTTTTTTCCCTGGGGTATTCCTCAGCTCCAGAGTGACTGGAGCTTGTCCTGTGACCATGGACTTGATTATGCGAGTTGATGTGAGAACAACAACAATGTGACCCCGGATCTGAGTTATTACTGGGAGGGAGCTCGAGAGTAGCGCGAGAATAATGAATGAGAAGAACAAAAAAAAGTATCATACATCATGCAGAGAGGTCGCCCTGGTCACCCTCGAAAACTATTACCAGGTACAGTTAGTAGTAGTAGCAGTAGTAGTAGTAGCAGTAGTAGTAGTAGTGGCTTCGTACGATATGTAAGAGAAGGTTCCAAAGGTGTGTTCGGTACGGTACCGGTATTCTAGGTACTTGTATGGATGTCGTACCGAATATACCGAAGTATCCGGTACCGGTGTTGATGTCGTGCCGAACTTGCCGAAGTGCCTGGTCCCGGTATTGACGTCGTGCCGAACTTACCGAAGTGTCCGGTACCGGTATGAACGTCTGTACCGGTACCAGCGGCACCGGTAATGTTGTCGTACCGAACTTACCGAAGTATCCGGTGCCGGTATTGATGTAACTTACTTACCGAAGTGTCCGGTACCGGTATTGATGTCGTACCGAAGTTACCGAAGTGTACGGAACCGGTATTGGTGTCGTGCCGAAGTTACCGAAGTGTCCGACACCGGCATTGATGCGGTACCGAAGTTACCGAAGTTTCCAAGGTTATGTTTTGTAGAGTTTGTGGAATCCGGGTAAGGGTATGGGAGTCTTGAACTTGCAGAAGTTTCGGGTACGGGCATGGAAGTGTTACAGAACTCACAGAAGTTCCGGGTATTGTGGCACGAGCGTACACAACTCACAATATTTTGCGGGCGGGTACAAAACTTGCTGTACCCGTACCCCGGGTATGGTGAGACGTGCCGTACAGAACTCACAGAAATCCCGGATGCGGGTGTGTAAGTATTACAGAACATCCAGAAGTTCCGGGTACGGGTATGAAAGTCGTGCAGAACTTCCAGAAGTGCCGGGTATTGTAGCACGGACGTACAGAACTTACAGAAGTTCCGGGCAAGTATGAAAATGCTGTACCCGTACCCCGGGTATTTGTGGCACTGACGTATAGAACTTACAGAAGTTCCGGCTACGGGTATGAATATCCTACAGAACTTACAGAAGTTCCGGGTACACGGGTGAAAACGCGGGTAAACACACGGCCTGGGGGGATTTCGATTCGAAGGGGAGGATTCCATCGAGCTTGTATGGCATGCCGTCACTGCGCCAACGTCCCCGAGGCAATCCGTCGTAGCTTTGAGAGCTATCGGCAGCCACCACCGAGGCGATAAATCGTTAACCTCAACGAGCGCCGACCGGGGCAACAGCTGCGCTCACGTCTACCCCTACTATTGCTGTTGTTCTGTAACAACTCAGATCATACCATAGCGTACCCCGGCTGTGGCGCCTCAAACGAAATAATCAGGGCTTTTCACGGGTCATGACCCGACCCGCGGGTCGGGTCAGGGGGTTTCAAAATCTCGCGGGTCGGGTCGGGTCGGGTCATTACGTTTCAAAATCTCACGGGTCGGGTCGGGTCGGGTCAAGAGGTTCTCAAAATCTCACGGGTCGGGTCGGGTCGGGTCAAAAGGCTTCAAACTCTCGCGGGTCGGGTCGGGTCGGGTCAAGAGGTTTTCAAAATCTCGCGGGTCGGGTCGGGTCATGACCCGCGAGATACGGGTCACTTCGCGGGTCAAGCCATAATGACCCGTGAGTTGTTTTGGGCTGACCCGCGGGTCAAACCCGCGGATCTAGCCGGCGGATCCGCCTTTTTGAAACTTACAGCTGAGAGCCACGTTGATGCCGTGCAGGCGCCCCGCGGGTCGGGCCCGCGGGTCCGCCAATAAAATACAAACATTTCGGCTTCCTGCCTCCCTCGTGCCGATGCTCCGATCATATGTCATCACAGCGTGCAGAACAATCACCAGGCAGTACCCCTAGCTACTCGTACCAAGGCATACAGCAGTGTGACGCGAATCCGTACCTACTGAAGCCGTAACAACAGCAGCAGTAATATTACGGTCATCATACCAGTACGAAATGTGACCAAACGTAAAAAGGCAAGGAAGGGCAGTCGTCGTCGAAGCAGCAGCAGCAGCAGCAGCACTGGCAGCAGCAAGCACCAGCAGCAGACCCCGGATTCTCGCGGATCGCAGCCCCTGCTGACAGACCCACCGCCCCAGTTGTGGGCTTGCTGCCGGAGGCGGCTCAGCTAGGCTGCTTGCCGGGGCTGGAGACTGCAGTACGAAATGTGACCAAACGTAAAAAAGCAAGAAGAGCAGCCGTTGTCGAAGCAGCAGCAGCAGCACCCTGGCAGCAGCAAGCACCAGTAGCAGACAACGCATCCTCGCGGATCGCAGCCCCTGCTGACAGATCCACCGCCCCAGTTGTGGGCTTGCTGCCGGAGGCGGCTCAGCTAGGCTGCTTGCCGGGGCCGGAGATTGCACTTGTAGTAACTTATAACTAGCTCGCTCGTCGGGTCGCCCGTCGGGTCGACCCGGTGGTCTAACGGTACGGGCATGTCCATGCATGTGGTTTGCGGTTCCTTTCCTATTTTTCGCGCGCACACCACATGACATAATCATCAGCTGCAAACAATGCCGGTAAAAAACGCAGAGAACACGACATACTGGGAAAAGTACGAGGGACCAAGGACCAACCAACCGACCGAGGTATACATGCTTTGACCCGTGACTTTTTGACTTTGACCCGTGAGAAATGTCACGGGTCAAGTTAACGTGACCCGCCAGACGACCCGAATCTCGCGGGTCACCCGGATTGTCGCGGGTCGGGTCGGGTCGGGTCAGGACGATTTCAAAATCTCGCGGGTCGGGTCGGGTCGGGTCGGGTCAAGACGTCTCGAAAATCTCGCGGGTCGGGTCGGGTCGGGTCGGGTCAAGACGTCTCGAAAATCTCGCGGGTCGGGTCGGGTCAGCTGACCCGACCCGACCCGACCCGACCCGCGAGATTTGACCCGACCCGTGAAAAGCCCTGGAAATAATGGCGGTCGCAAGCCCAATTTTTTCACGAGCTCGATTAGCCAAGTGCCACGACAAAGAAGAAGCGAAGCCACCGAAACACAGAGAATAGTTCAAGACTTTGATGATGTCGAGATCTATCTGCATTATTCCAATCGGGAAAAAAACATCGACAACACGCAATCACGTGGTTTCCCGATAGGAGGAAAAAAATCGTGTGTTTCAGCCCAAACGAATCGAATTCTATAAAAAAACAAAAACTTTGATTCAAAAGCAAGTGTCTTTCGTTAGTACGTTAATACGTGCCCTCAGAAACGAAATGAACATCAACAGGTGCTCTTATTGGGCAGGCGCCACCACTGTTAATAGTCGGTTTCTTGGTTTGCGTGGAGGGAACTGCGCCGGCAGGAGGCTGGGTTCGACGACGAAGGAGGAGGGCGACTGAGCGTCGACGGGCGGGGAAAAGACGGACTGAACTCTCCCTGAACGAGAATTTTTGTTTTTTAGATCAGCACCGCAAGCTGCGAGGAGCATTTTGTTTTTTGGCACGGGGGAGAAGGGGAACCGACTGGAAGTGAGTGTCAACGAGAGCAAGTGCGAAGGAGCGGACCGAGTGAGCTAAGGCGATGAGGTGGCCATGGAGAACCACGGCAACAGGAGGATGACACACGGAGACCCACGACCCGCACGCACACCATCATCACGAGAGCAGCGATCGTCTCTTTTTCTGTTGTTTTTTTGTTTTTTTCGAGGCAGTGTTGTAGTACAACATACCGGTAGTACTTGAGTCACTGATTTTTGTAAAATTGGTAGGGTCGTAGTCTATACCCCTCTTTTCGAACGATCCCCTGCAAGTGTCGGTGTCAGGCACGTCTTTCGATTGCTTTTTTTTCACTGCATGCCCGCGGGTCGTCACTCTGACAGCACTCCAGACAGCAGGCGCGTTCGTCTGTGCTAACGATTACCGTGCGGTTCATACGGTAAAGACCGCCCAACCGCTGTAGTTTGTACCCGCGAGTTGGTTAGGTGTGGGAACGGGGGAACTCCATGCTGTAGTTGAGGTGTTGTTGTCACATCAACTCGCATAATCAAGCCCGTGGTCACAGGACAGGCTCCAGTCACTCTGGAGCTGAGGAATACCCCAGGGAAAAAGCACAAACAAATCAAAGGTGGACACACGCATATATCACAGCTGACGCAATTCATGCCTCCGCCAGAAACATATAAAAGTGAAATCGGGAGTCAGCCTACGATGTGCCAGGTCTTTTTTCGCTTCCTTCTCTTTTCTTTCCTTTCCTTTCCTTTCTCTTCTTATTTGTTCTTTGTTTCTTTTTTCCAATTGACTTGCGTCTGTCGTGCCTATGCGAAGTGATGGATACTACGTGTAATATATACGTGGTAGTTATTCTTGGGTGGCAAGCGGTATAGTCGGTTTTTCCAGGCGCGAGTAATGAGACGTATGCACCAGGTAAAGACCTGGCACATCGTAGACTGACTCCCGATTTCACTTTTATATGTTTCTGGTGGAGGCATGAATTGCGTCAGCTGTGATATATGCGTGTAACACCTTGGGTTGTTTGTGTTTTTCCGTAGGGTATTCCTCAGCCCCAGAGTGACTGGAGCCTGTCCTGTGACCACGGACTTGATTACGCGAGTTGATGGGAGAACAACAACAGGTCCATACTGGTGCATACGTCTCACTACTCGCGCCTGGACAAACCGGTGATACCGCTTGCCACGCAACGAAGACTACCACGTATATATGGCACGTAATACCTATCACTACGCATACGCACGACAGACGCACGTCAACTGGAAAAAAAAGAAGAGAAAAGAAGATGAAGGAAAGGAAAGAAAAGACGAGGAAGCGAAAAACAAAAAAGGAACGGAAAGAAGAGGAAATGCGAGAAAAGAAAGAAAAGACGAGACAAGTGGAAGCAAGCAAGGGAAAGAGAAAAATAAATGTCGTATATACTAACCCCCACCCCCTCGAACACTCCGCCCTCTCCTCACTGGTTGTACGACTTACAGGATATACATGATAAACTGGTGCATTCTTTCCAAAATCGTCACATTTATCCCCGTAAAGGATGTATAGTTTCCACGCACAGATTGAGCTGCCCCGCCCGTCCCGCCCCCGCCCCCCCCCCCCTCCCCCCCCCACCCCCACTCCCTTTTGATCAAAACCAGGCCTTAACGTCCTTAAAAACTCCGCCCTCCCCTCAGTGGTTATTCGACTTACAGGATTCACTTGATAAACTGATGCATTTCCTTCCACAGCTGTCAGATTTTGTCCCCCTCAGAAACGGGTTTTATAGTTTCCGCGCACAGACTGTCTAAGATCACCCTGTTGACCCTGATAGCTCGTACACTAACTGTAGTTGCAAGGGAAGTCGCCGACCTATATCCTTAATGAGGACACACAACCCGTAATACGCGCGATCGGAGTATCACTCACAGCTGGAGTGTTTTTTTTATTTTTATACCTGGTACTATACTAGCAGATCCTAGGAACTGACTAAAGGCGGCATTGGGCTCATAGAGGGTATCGAGTGCATCATCAATGGCACTGGGGAGAGAATGCAACATGGCGAAGAAGTCAGAGCCGGTCTTACACTAGCTTGTGACGGCCATTGAAAGGCCCACAACTTTCAAGACGATGATGGCCAGACCCAGACTTCAGTCTCTTGGGCATGATGCCTCCCCCCCCCCCCCCCTTCCCCCCTCCCCGCCCCCCCCTCCCCTTCCCTCCCTTCCCTCTCCCCCCGTCCCCCCTCCTCCCGGTCGCTTAGAGATTCCGACGGTGGATGGCGCTGCTGCAGCCTTTACGCGTCGCTCTGCAGCTTTGCGTCTCTCCGTTTCATGCCCGTTCCGCATGAACAACTCGGCTCCCTCCTCTACTCGTCGAAACCATCTGCCGGCCTTCTGAGCAGCCTTTCCCCATCCTTCGAATATCGTTCCAAAGACAGATATATCCTTCTTCAAATGAGCCATCCAGTCCTTCTCTTGCCCGCCTGAGTAGCCCTTACCCCCAACAAGCTCCCCAAACATCACCCTCTGTGGCAGACGCTTCTCCCGCATACGTGCTACGAATCCCGCCAACAATATCCTCCGTTTGCGCACGATCGCCTTTATGCTCTTGGAAGCTGTCTTGGCAAGCGCGTCGGCGTACGATAGGGTGTGGTCGTCGCGCTTCCGTTTCCTCCATCCGAGGCATCGGAGGAGCATGGAGTGATGAACCCGTCGTAGCCGAGTGGACACCCGCGGCCGTGTGAGTTCAGTTTGCACATTGGATCATTTTACCACGGTGCACTTTCGTTTCGTGCGTTTTAGGCGGGAAAGCGTATCATTTCCCGAATGAATTTTTATTTCATTTCGTTTTTCGGATCTTCCTAGGGCTCCAGCACCTTTGTGTGACCACGGACTCTAGATTTTTGACAGGAGTTAATGTGAGACAACAAACAAAATCAAAACATTGTATGATACGTACTGCTGCTGTGTTCGGTGTTCGGTTTGTGTGTGACTGATTAAACATTTCGGATTGAACCTGGACGAATACAGAGCTCCCCGGGTATTGTAACGAACATATAACCGTACCCCGGGTATCGGGCCACAGTCTTACAGGAGTCACAGATTTCCGGGTAAGGGTATAAGGATCTTGCAGAAAATTCAGAAGTTCCGGGTACGGGCACGGATGTCTTTCAGAACTTCCAGAAGTTCCGGGTATTGTGGCACAGGCATACAGAACTCACAGAAGTTCCGAGCGGGTATAAAACATGCTGTACCCGTACCCCGGGTATTGTTGCCACGGGCGTACAGAACTTCCAGAAATTCCAGGAATGGGTATAAATGTCTTACAAAACTTCCAGAAGTTCCGGGTACGGGAATGAATATCCTACAGAACTTACATAAGTTCTTTGTAGGGTAATACCCGGGGTAAATACCCCGGGTACGTTTTGTACGTACCCTACAGAACACAACCTTGGAAGCTTCCGGCACCGGTAATGCCGGCGGAATGCCTCGGTATGTACCGTGTTTGCTGCTGCAGTGGTGTACTCTCGTATATATGCTTTGCACCGGTAGCCACAGCAAACGCGCGCTGGGTGCGCTGCTCTTGTTGGTCTCCAGAGGTCCGAGCCCGCGTCCACTGACAGCTAGCTATTTATATATATAGAGTGGCTTTTACGGAGAGATCCGTCGACTGCGATCGCGCATGGTATTTGTATCGCTAGTCCAACGCATCGCGATCGTTACTCGTACATCTGTGTGAACCTCGTACTGCTGCTGTACCAGGCTCTGCTCAGTGACATATTCACCTGATGAAAGACTGACTCCGTGTTCGATTTGCGAATCCGACAGTCCGAATCTTGACCTCAAAGTAAGATCTGACGACTTGGGCCATCGGATTCTCAAAAGATTTTATCCCGTCCGATTTTGTTGCTATAACATCGGACTGCGTAAAAGACCGATCTTTCACGAAAAGTAAAAATCTGAAGCTGGTAAACGGATCGCGCACAAGAGGCAACCTTATTTTGATGTCAATATATGGCGGTCCGGGGTTCATGCCGTACCAACTTAACGTCCGGTACCGACATCGATTTCGTACCGATACCGGTACCAACTCCGGTACAAACGTCCGTACCGGTACCGGCGGTACCGGTATTGATGTCATACCGAACTTACCGATGTGTCCGGTACCGGTATCGATGTCGTACCGAACTTACCGAAGTGTCCGGTACCAGTATTGATGCTGTACCGAACTTACCGAAGTGTCCGGTACCGGTATTGATGTCGCACCGAACTTACTGCAGTGTCCGGTACCGGTATTGATGTCGTACCAAACTTACCGAACTGCCTGGTACCGGTGATACCGGCGGTATGTACCGGCGATATGCCTCGGTACGTACCGTACCAAACACACCCGTGGAAGGTTCGACGAGTCGAAACATCCCTCTTATCCGTTTTTCTCTTTTTTCGGTTTAATACATTTTTCTCTATTATCGAAAGCACGATATAAGATATTTTGATCTTATGTCGTAGCCAAATTCTACAGGGCCATTTAGAACAGAGTGCTCCTTGCGAAATCGAAATCAGAGCTCATCGAGCACATTAGGAACTATGTTGACGTCATGCTGCGGGGATGCCGGTGCATCGTGTGCACCCAATGCGCTGTTCGATCTGTGTAATTAGCGTATGCCCACCGCAAACAAAATAAGCTTTGCGTGCTCACGCTTGCTACGCTCTGCTGTGTATATCCTCCCCTGGCTTAAACCAGTCTTCCAAACGTGTTGGACGAAATGGCTGATGCTTATGTACCCTTTCTCGTTAAAAATTATAACTAATAAAGAAAGAAAAATGCGCCACAAACCAGCAGCAAACATTAGTGCAGAAAACTTTGCCCTCCTACCGCCCTGTCGATGTTCACCCCGAAGCACCCTCCCCTGCCTCCTTTCCCTCTCCGAAAAAGCATGTAATAATACCATCACACGTTTGCTTTATTTCTCTCGACCCGTGGTTGCTCATCCAAGCGAGGCTAGCCTTTCGAAGATGGTAGGAAACGTCGTGCATGCCGCAGATCCTGCATGGATGGGTGCTTCGTAAAGCCTGGCGTGACTAGCGTATGATCGGGTACGCACGCGCAGCAGCTGCTCGCTGCACAGGGCATGGCGTCTGCAGGCGTGTGCGTGTGTTGTGTGTGTGGCACTACTTTTCTGAGAGCTCGGTATAAGATAAAATCTCGGGAATACGACAGATGATCTCTTTTAAACGGATTTTGTTGTGACAAGCCGAAAAAGCTCTCTTATATCCGTGCTTCCTCCCGTATCGGTTTTCTTACATCGTAGCCACTACTGCTGCAATAGCGCTGATCTTTGAGTTCGATTCCCACCGTGTTGAGTTTTTTTTTCTAATTGAAAGATGTGAGTACGTACGATTGAATGGTCAAAATTCAAGTTTGCAAGAAATTGAAGAACGTCGGCTGTGGCTGTGGATACGACCGATTTAATGGGTTAGGCTCAACTTTGCGTGGCTGTGCGTGGTATACATGATATATATGATACCCTGGTATGTCATTTTATGATGTGGTGTTTGCTAGGAATTGTGCAGGATAAATGATGTCACGACACGAGGGTTGCGAAGGCAATTGAGTTAAATCGACACACGACGCGTATGAAATTACGTGGAAGTGTGATGGGCTTAGACCATTTTTTATACACTCGGGTTGTCGGTCGAAAACGGCCTTTTTCGACTGAAGCCCAAATCGAGCTTTCTTACACAGTCGAAAAAGGGCTTTTTCGACTCAGCTTTTTTCGACTGAGAATTCCGACTGGCGGATCCAGCCGAAAAACTCGACTTTTTCGACTGGATCCTCCTGTCGAAAAAGTCAGTAGAAACGTTTTACACGTGTTTTTGAACCGATCACATCGTTCATCCCACCACCAAACACACACCCACACGGCCACACGGCCACACATCCATACCAGGTACCACACTGCAGTATCATACAAGGCGCTGACGCTGGCTTGGCTATCCCAGTTGTTGCTTCTCGCAGCAAGTCAGCGTGGCGCATTCCTAGTTCCGCTCGCCCGCAGCGTGTATCACACGACGGCAGCAGCGCGCGGTCTCGATCCCATGCTGCCAACAACGGCTGCGCCTGCTGTAGCTTTGGCGGCTCTCGGCTGAGTGCAACTCCACGAACGTAGCTTTGGCGGCTTTCGGCTGAGCCCAAAGCCATCAACTCGCTGGGACGAGGGTTCGTCGAGCCTTTGCTTGCGGAGAAAGTGCGAAGCACAGAGCTGCCAACCGATTTCGACTGCTGTACAGCAGTACTCCCTCCACACCAACCGCCTCTAGGAAGAGCACAAAAACTATAAAATCGACTCGACTGACGATAAGAAGAAGGACCAAAAGATTCCAGTCGAAAAAAAGTCCAGTCGAAAAGGGCCGTTTCCGACTGCCGGAATCCGACTGTATAATAAATGGCCTTGAGCTTTATTTTTCCCCATCCGCCGGAGGATTAAAAAAAAAAAAAAGAACACCCTGAGAGCGCGGGTACGCACAATTCGACGCGAGTTGACGAGGGAAGAAAGTGCTGCATTCTTCTTGCGATAAAAAATGAAGGCACGTACCGTCCTAGTGAGGCGCGAGGGGGAAGGAGGGCCCGGTATGTAACCTCGGATCTGAGTTGCTACTGGGAGGGAGCGCGAGAGCACGAGTGCACTAGTGCGGGGATAGTAAACGCGATGGAAAAAAAGAGGGGAAAAAAAAAGAGTGCCAAGTACGGGGTACACTTCGAAGTACTGCTGTGAATGTGAAATAATAAATGATACAATGGTACCTGTCCTGGAGGCCAGGCACACTTGACGCTTTTTTTCAAGTACGCACGTAGCACGTAGCCTGGTCTTGCAGAGCAAGCGCGCACGCATGCAATGTGTCATATTATCACCTCAGATCACATGCTGTAGTGCTTCCGCGCTCTTTTTATGTTTCGGGTTTTGAACCCAACGCCCCTTGGGCAGATCGTTCGGTCACTTATGGCATAGTCCAATAGTCTAGTGGTGGAGCAGCCCTCGCAGTTGTAGTATTAATACTTCTAGTAGCACAGCAGTACACCCTACCCTCGTTATGATACGATACGCGATTGGATATGAAGAGGCTGGCTTCCCCCCCCCCTGAAAACCCAGAAAAAATAAGCTCGCGCTGCGCGCTTCGCAAGCCTCGTTACAAAAAGTGTCAATGATATAAAAATGAAAAGTGCACTCCAGCTGTGAGCTCGAGGATTTGGTCGAAACTCATCTTTGGAAGCTGTGTGTGATGCTCCGATCGCGCGTATTTCGGGTTGTGTGTCCTCATTAAGGATATAGGTCGGCGACTCCCCTTGGAATTACAGTGTAGCTTGTACCAGGGTCAACAGGGTGATGTTAGTCAGTCTGTGTGCGGGAACTATAAAGCCTGTTTTTGAGGGGGACAAGATCTGAGGTGTGGAAGGAAATGCGCCAGTTTATCAAGTGAATCCTGTAAGTAAGTCGAATAACCGGTGAGGGGAGGGCGGAGTTTTCAAGGGCGTAGGGGCCTGGGTTTGAACAAGAGGGAGCGGGGGAGGGGGGGGGGGACGGGGGGGGGGAACTCAATATGTGCGCGGAAACTAAAGGGCCAAATCTGACGGTTGTGGAAGGAATGCATCAATTTATCATGTATATCCTGTAAGTCGTATAACCAGTGAGAACGCGGAGTGTTCGAAGGGGTGGGGGGGGTGGGGGGGGAGGGGGATTTTCAAGAGCTTTATGTCGCATAGATGTAGGGACTTGCTATACGCGTGGTGCTAGGTCTAGGCGATGGTGCGAGTGGTGGGGAAGGAGGGCGCGTTGGGGGGGGGGGGATGAATTGGAGCTACGTTATGGATGGCTAGAAAGACAATGAGGTGATATCAACTGCCTGGTAGTGTTTATTACTCTGGCAGATCTTGATTGTAGGTTTGAACAAGAGGGAGCGGAGGAAAGGGGGAGGGGGGGGGGATGATTTGAAGCTAAGGCATGGATGGCTGGAAATATGATGAGGTGATATCAACTGCCTGGTAGTGTTTATTACTCTGGCGTGTTTTGATTTTAGGTGGGGCGTTTGAACGAGAGGGGTCGGGGGTCGGGGGGCGGGCGAGACACCTCAATCTGTGCGCGGAAACTGTAAGACAAACTGACTGTATGTAGGAATGCATCAGTTTATATCACCTGTCTGGTATTTTAATTATTCTAGCAGATTCGGTGTTATCATGGGTGTGGTATACAAGGAAAAAAAGTGTGGTATACAACGTGCTACGATATCTTCGTGGTGCGTTATTGTACATGGATCGCAATATAGAACGCATCAATCGATAGGTGCAACCATGTAGCTAACATGATTTTACCATGCCGATGTGGGGCTCTGAGGTCGCTAATTATGAGAAAGAGATACATGTTGCAAAATACAGCAGGCGAGGTGATGTGGTCATGCAATGTCACCACCGTTGAGCACGAGAGGGAGAGAAGTGCAAATCGTCGGTGTTTTGAAAGGAACGCTTGATGCACCCGCGCTCAATTACGTCACTTCGTTAGGCATTTATATGCTTCGTTCGGCAGAGGTTGAGAGGCGATCATGCTGACGATAGGTACGAAATACCCTACGTAATAGGTTGGTAGTGTGGTCAACCGCAATTTTATCGTATATGCCTGTACTTCCTTTTCACATTATTTTTCAATTTTAGCATATATGCCTGTACTTCCTAGTCACATTAATCGTCAAGCTAATTTTGGAAAGAACGCTTGATGTGCCCGCGCTCAAGTACGTTACTTCGTTAGGCATATGCTCAATACGTCAGTTGTTTCGTGTTCCATGTTCGGCTACGTGCCGACATAAGATATAGGCTGATAAATTTAAGAAAACGTTTTGTATCCATATTTATTTTTACACCAAAGCTCCTTACATCTTATGTCCAATTTAGTTGTTTTCTCACATTAACTCTTCAAGAAAAATCTAGAGTCCGTGGTCACACCCAGGTGCTGGAGCCTAGGAGGATCCGAAAAAACAAAATATATAAAAATTCGTCCTGTAAATTCTACGCTTTTCCCGCCTTAAACGCAGGATACGAAGAAGGCGCACAAGTGAAAATATCCAATGTGCAAACTGAACTCACATGGCCGCGGGTATCCACTCAACTGCAGCATACAGTAGGGGTCCCGGTTTAGCGGTTCCCTGTTTAGCGGTTGGGCCCGATTTAGCGGTTCAAAATTCTGCTGACACCGCGGTACCCCGCTTTAGCGGTTGTACAACCGCTAAATCGGATTGTTACCGGTTTAGCGGTTGTTTGGGGTCATTTCGGCTGGAATAGCGGTTGTGTACATACCCCGGGGAACGACGGGTCACTTTCTGCTGCAAACCTCGCCGGCACTCACACACACTTTCACAGCAGTATACAAACGGCCTACCCACTGCGGTTCGCAGCTACCCGTTCAGAACCATGCCGTGCGCGGCGTTAGAATTCTGCAAGTTTCCGCACATGACACCGGGTGCAACCGATGGGCATCTGTGTCGCGGTGAGTGTGGAGGCCGCCTGCACGGTGCTTGCGGCGAGGTAGAGGATCCTGACGGAAACGAGATGAACCGCATTTGCCAGTCTTGCTCTGGAAACGTGGTGAACGACACCTGCGGCAAGGACAAAGGTCCTTCTGAAGACGAGCTAGACGAGGGGTTCGAGAGTCCGGAAGAAGTTTCCTTGATGGCGCCACCGCCGTACTCGGAAATCTCGTCGCTTTTTGGGCAGCTAGAGCAGTACGCAGAGTCGTGTGGTATATCAGAGGCAGGGTGCTATCTTCGCAAGGCGAAGATGTCCTTTCTCGCAGCGCATGCCTCTAGGCCAGCAAGGCAGACGGATATCCGCGCCATGCTTTCTAAGACGTAGTCGAGTGTACAGCAGTACTCTCCGAGGTTCCTGTAGAGTACGAAGTGTGAAGTACGAGTACACCACACTTTTTTTGTTTTGTGTTTCCTTAGAGTGTTTCAAGTCCAAACTCCGGGGCACACGCTGCGGTTTGTAGCAAGACGAGCAGGAGCGTACAGCAGTAGAAGGGGGGTTCCAGCAGGTGTTATGTGCACGTACAGTATGTTACCCGGATGCGGGTACACACAGGTGGTGGTTCTCTTCGCGATGCTTGATACGTTTCACCTAAGTTTTAATGTCTATCCCGCACTACCGCTGCTGTATTCGTACTACTGGTCCCGCGGCAATCATGCTGTACTGCTATATTCAGCAGCCACATATGACGCTATCTAGTTTTGATCGCAATGGCAACGCTACTTTCATTCCCAGTATATGGGCTTTTACCCGGTTTAGCGGTTGTAAACCGCTAAATTGGGACCCAGAATAGCGGTTATTAACCGCTAAACCGGTTTACCGGGCGGTCCCGGTTTAGCGGTTATTTCGCCCTTTGGCACTAGGGACCGCTAAACCGGGACCCCTACTGTACTTGTAGAGTTCCCCCGTTCCCACAACTAACCAACTCGCGGCTACAAACTACAGCGGTTGGGCTGTCTGCACAGTACGAACTGCACGGTAATCGTGAGCACAGACGAACGCGCCTGCGGTCTGGAGTGCTGTTAGAGTGGCGACCCGCGGGCATGCAGTGAAACAAAAGCAATCGAACCAAAAACCACAAAACAAACATCAATTTAGTATAACGCGATGACGTCCAGCTGTCCAGCTGCTGCCGTGCTGTAGCCCTGTAGCTGTCAAGGATGCGTATTTTCCTTACCTGGAACCCTTTTTTTCCGTGCAACAGCCTTTTTTCAGATGTTCTTAATTTCCCACTTCTTCCCCTAGGAAAACAAGCCCTTTTTTTTTTGGAGGGGGGGCTTTATCCCGGGGTAGTCCATGCACTGCATTCAGCACGAGTATACGATTCGTTCAGGCCTCTGGGCAGTCATTTTCATTCATTTTCACTCCACACCCTCTACGGCAAGTGGTAGCTTCGTGCGCGTGTAGCGCGACTGCTGTGTCACTGCTCTTTTGTCCGTCCCACCCCTTCCGAAATGTGAAGAAATATTAAAGAGTGTCGTTCTATGGATGCTACATGACGTGGCGCTCATGGTTGAGATTGGGTCATAATTTGAAAGGGTGCTGGGCATAAAGAGCCTCGGGCAAACTCGGTCCGCATGGTAAATTTTCCGACAGAAGGCGGTATGGGTCACGTCAGAAAGCGGCGACGGTCGAGCTGAAACGCCGCGGTACGATGTACCGCAAGTAGTTTTGGTGTTAAAAACCGGTACGAGGCTGAGTTGATTGATCATCGTCGCCGATCGGGGTAAAAAATCTAGGTACATTCTGCTGTACCGCACGGTGGCGCGGAATGGTTGTAGTATACCGCTTTCTGTCGTCTGCCCTTATTTAATTGCATCTCTTCCATGACTCCGCCCGCCTAAGGCGCCTAGCGGGCTGCTGCTCTGCTGCACATTCTTTAGGCTTACATCCATTCTGCTTACAAGTACAAGTATTTTTTCCGTTTCTTAAGCCACTTTTTTTAAGGTTGAATAGTCTAGAACAAGCCTGTTGAGTATTTGCATTAAAAAAATTCACAAATTCTTCCATCATGTTAGAAAAAGGCCACATTTACTCCGACATGCGTTTAGTTGTGTTTGCGGTGAACGAATCGCAGAAACGGCGTACACGGCCTCCATATCACAAGCGGGGAGCGGGGAGGCAGCATCAAATTTTGAATTTAGACATGGTGCGGTAGCACCTACCTGGTGTTATTTAATAGACTCACCGACAGGGGCAGGCCCCGCACAACACCATCAGACAAACAGCAGCAGCAGCATCAGCGGCGGGGGCGGGGACGGAGGTGGCGGTGGCGATGGCCCCGCCAGATGAGTTGCGGCACAGCAGCTCGGCTCGGCCTGGCTCGATCACCACAATCATCACAACAACAGAACAGCCAGTTTTTTTTTTTTTTCAGAAACAAACGCAGGAGACACCAACCGTAGCCGCAGCACAATAGCCGCCGCCGCACAGCAGCAGCAGCAGCAGCAGCAGCAGCAGTAGCGGCGGCGGCGGCCGTGCGGCGTGGGTGGCGGTGGCGGTGGAGGCTTCGGCGACGGCGTTGTGGTATAGCGACGATGGTTGACAAAATCAGCACCGGATACGACATCACGCAGCAGCAGAGAACCAGGTCACATCGTAGAGAGCGCGGGAGCACTGGCTCACTAGCGCGTACCCCTGAGGTTGCGCGTACGCGCCATGCTTCCCCAGCTACCCTTTGGTGCCTCCGCATCAAGGCTTGGTTGTGTCTACCGCTGCCAAGCACAGCGCACAGCGAGCAGTGTCTGCTGTGTGCTGCCGTGTGGGTTGTGCCCTCGTGCCCTCTGGTTTTGTTTTGCCGTTGTGCCTGGAGCAACGGTGTTAAGCTCGGTATTTGTAGGCAAATCGTATGAGCTGGTCGTCAATGATGCATCCAAATCGTCCACTCAAATCGGAATTTTCATGCCGTTTTGGGGCAAATTCTTCCTTCAAAGTTTGCTCGGCGATTTTTTTTAATGGAATTTTAGATTGAATTATTTTAACGCAAACACTCGAATTATGCCCTTTGCTGTGCTACTTTTGAAAAATCGGTATTTTACCGAAATCAGTAAGGGTTGAATCTTGACGAGTATGAGTCTCAGTTGGCTCGCGAAACAATCGTCCACCCAGCACAGAATCGTCACTACAGCAGCAACGTTCGCGGGGGTCACCGGTGTGGTTGTCCCTCAGGAGTCTGCTGACTGATAGGGGGGTGTCGGTAGGGAGGTGTCAGTGTCTCGGGGGGTGAAATCCATCACCAACTCGTCGAGCTACAACGCCCACCGTAACAAAAATCTCGGCTAATGACTTCGGCGAGCTCGTTCGGTCGGCCGCCTCGGTGCGGTCACTTTGTCAACTCGACGAAGAGAGCCCCAGGGACTCACTGCGCATTCTGCGATTTGTCATGACCTGCCAATGACCTTGTGAGCGACCTTGCTCAGTCTTGTGCGCTTGCGAGTGGTGGCACAGCTCGAGCGGCGCGGCTGCCCGATCCTGCACCTAGATTTCTTTTTTTTTTTTTTTTAATCCTCCGGCGGATGGGGGAAAATAAAGCTTCAGCTCACCACACTTCCACGTATTTTCATACGCGTCGTGTGTCGATTTATCTCAGATTTCTGTTCCTTACTGAAGAAAACTTGAACATAAGAGGCGAGTTGTTTCGGGGTTGAAATTTTGAAGTTTGTGTTGTGTAGGGTACGCACAAACCGTACCCGGGGTATTGACCCCGGGTATTTCCCTACAAAGAACGCATGTAAGTTCTCTAGGACATTCATACCCGTGCCCGGCAGTTCTGTACGCTAGTGCCACAAATACCCGGGGTACGGGCATATAATTTTTATAACTTACCAGGTATGTGAGTTCTGTACGCCCGTGCCACACTACCCGGAACTTCTGTAAGTTCTGCAACACTTCCGTACCGCACCCGGAATTTCTGTAAGATCTGTAAGATCCCCATCATACCCTAACCCGGAAGACTTCTGTGACTTCTGTAAGACTTTTGCACAATGCCCGGGGTACGGATATACCTTTGTTACAATACCCGGGGAGCCCACATGCATTAACTCAGGTACCCAAAGAGTGTATTTTTAAAGTGTTATGATGTCATATACTCCGGAGTATTGTATTTTTGTTTTTACAATATTGTCAGTGACAACAACCGAACACAGAATGTACAGCTGTAGCAGTTCATATCGTATCCCCCCCCCCCCCCCCCCTCCAAACCCGCTCGCTTTTGATCAAAACCAGGCCCCCACGTCCTTCAAAACTCCGCCCCACCCCCCTCACCGGTTATTCGACTTACAAGATTCACTTGATAAAAGGATACATTTCCCTTCACAGCTGTCAGATTTTGTCCCCCTCAGAAACGGGTTTTATAGTTTCCGCGCACAGACTGACTAAAATCATCCTGTTGACCCTGATAGCTACACTGTAGTTGTAAGGGGAGTCGCCGACCTATATCCTTAATGAGGACACACAACTCGTAATGCGCGCGATCGGAGTATCACACACAGCTTGCAAAGATGAGTTTCGACGACATCTTCGATCTCACAGCTGGAGTGTATTTTCATTTTTTATAATAGCAGCACCTACTGATTTAGGTCCTATCGTTTCTAACCCGTGGGCACGTATTATATTAAACCAGTGATATTATCGAAGGACACTTTCGAATTGAAAATATACATTTTTATGAACCGAATTAAATTCGATTTGATTTGGTGGAAACGTATCATCCAAATTTGGGTCCTATCGGGAAACCACGTGTTGGTTATTCTGTCAGTGTTTTTTTCCGATCGGAATAATACATAGATCTGCCGTGACGGCGATGCAGCTACCATCGACGTCTTTAACTATCCTCTCTCTGTTCTCGTAGTAGTTTCGCTTGTTTGTCGCGGCACTTGGCTTATCAATCTGGTGGCAAATATGGGCTTGGGACCGCCATTATTTATTTTGAATCTACCATCGACGTCTTTAACTATCCTCTCTCTGTTCTCGTAGTAGTTTCGCTTGTTTGTCGCGGCACTTGGCTTATCAATCTGGTGGCAAATATGGGCTTGGGACCGCCATTATTCATTTTGAATCGCCACAGCCGGGCTGTGGTATGATCTGCTACGGCGCAGTATAGCCGTGAGCGTGACTGTTGCACCGGTCGCCACTCATTGCAAGGTTCACGATTTATCGCCTCTCTCTCGGTGGTGATTTTGTCGATATTTTATTGTTACGACAGATCGCCTCGGGACTATTGGCCCAGTGAGAAATTGCCATGCAAGTTGGATTAAATCCTCCACTTCAAATCGAACTCCCCGCCGAGGGGGTGTGCATTTGCCCGGGTATTACCCGTACCCGGAACTTATTTAAGTTCTGTAGGACATCCATGCCCGTACACGGATCTTCTGTAAGTTCTGTACGCCTGTGCCACAGTACCCGGAACTTCTGGAAGTTCTGTAAGACTTGCATACCCGTACCCGAACTTATGTTAGTTATGTAGGACATTCATGCTGGTACCCGGAACTTCTGTGAGTTCTGTACACCCCGTGCCACAATACCCGGGGTACGGGTACAGCACCTTTTGTACCCGCCCGGAACGTCTGTGAGTTATGTACGCCCGTGCCACAATACCTGGAACTTCTGGAATTCTGTAACACTCTCATACCCGTACCCGCAACTTCTGGAAGTTCCGTAAGACTCCCATACCCTTACCCGGAATCCACAAACCCAACAGAGCATAACCTTGGAAATTTTTATTTTTTTCAGGCTTTTTTTCGGGTTTTCCGGAGAGAAATTTTCGGGAAAGACCCAGACTAAACTTTCGCGAACACCTGAAACAATCTCTTCGTTGACGAAACCTTAGTTAAGAACGAGCCTAACCAAAATAACCACCGCTCTCTTCTTCTCTCCCTTTCGCAACTGAAAGCCACCTCAACACAGCAGTAGGTAGTACTAGTGACGGATCATTATCGACTATGCCAGCCTCATGACACAGAATAAGTAATATCCAAACGATAGGTCGTTGCGAGTGGGCGTTGTAATGCACTCATCGTGCAGTCTTTTTTGGCACACACGCGTCCGCTTCTGCTCGGTATTTTGAGCAGTACCAAGTACAAAGCGTATCCCTAAGTAACACCTGGTACTCGTGAAGTAGAAAGTGCCGACGTACACGACGATCGGGAACAAACTACTCTTCCCGGTATAATTTGTCTCATTCGTACGAGTATATTATCGCTGGCGACACGATGCGGTCATGAGATGGTGCGCCGGAAAACAACACCAGGTACCTGCGAGGTGGCAGGTACTGATATGTACGACGATCAGGGGCAGATTACTCTTTAATTGCAAAGTGCTGTGTTTCAATATTTCATCCGAAAACCTTTCGCACGCTTCCTCGGCGTTTGCCTCTACGCTTGTCTCTACGCAAGGGCTGGATTATCGACGCTATGGAGATACTCGTTGTTGCCTTCGTGCTTGAGGACGTGGCGAATACCTTCCAACTCAGCAGCGTTCAGAAGGGTCTCATCGGCAGTGCCAGTTTTTTCGGTGAGCCAGAGAGGTTTGCATGTAGTTGGGATGCAGGATGCGAGATAGATGGACTCGCAAAGGTCGAGGTGCGAGATGCCGGCATCACGGGAGGTTGGACGCATGGAAGCGAGATGTCAACATAAGATATTGTCTCTGATGCCTATGCTTGTTCCCCAATGTAACGTTTGAGAAGCAGTCTGATGCAGTCCCTCGGTGAAAGCTATTACCACCGACAATATGTTTATCGTTGCATAGGTTGCACCGTCTATTGTGGTCGACAATGGCTATCGATAGACACGTCGCACAACCTATTGTGGCGCCGGCAGTAGCCATCGAGGGATAAACAGTGCACGATCCATTGTGGTGAACAATGCCTACCAGGTATCGATTGGCAGAGTATCACCAGTTTATTGTCACAGCACTAGACAAAAGACCAAATTATTGACTTTGACTGAAATCGAACGTTGTTTTTGCTCAATTTGGCGTGAACGGAAAGCGTTCTCGCGATCGCGTGACCTCGTCTCGACGTCTCTGCTACGGATCCTCCAAGTTTCAATGCGTTTACTACTTGTACAGCAGTAGTACAGGTACACCCAACACGGGCATCATTGGGTACCTGGAAATATATACAGTACAATGCGCTTCTCTCCGCGGGCGGCATTCGCCGCCCTCTCGTACCCTCGCTCAGAAAGGAAAGCTACAACACCTTATGTGAAGCGGACAGAGGTCCACGATTGAGTTTAGGTGCAAACTGGCAACTTTGATAATGCCACGTGTCCCGCCTCCATGCTCCAGGAAACCAGCCCGGATGCCACAGGCAAGAGTATACCGTATGCGCCTGGTATCTTGCTTTTAAGTACTCGCGATGTACATGGCTCTGTCCCGAAGTGACCACAGGGTTTTTATCTCTTATTAATAGATTCATAGATTAATAGGATGACGAACCGGCGCGAACACTGGGTGTGCTGGATGTCGATGGGCGGAAAAAGCGTACACACGTATGCAGCAGTAGCGTGCAACATGTATGTGGTTGAAGTGGCAGCAAAAGAGACGGCTGCTTTATTACGTCACGTCGGCCACACCTTATGTTCCATACTAAAAAAGTGTAATACGTCTAGATGGCGGTCCGTCACGGGACTGAGTGTCGGCGGTACTCGAAAATTTCCCAGTAATTAGTTGTGGGCGGCTTTATTTTTTCACTTTTTATTCAAAGAACAACGTGGAACAACAACAAAGAGGAGAAAAAATGACACCAAAACAACAACAAATGGGGACAAGGACACAAGAAATACACGTACGTACATGGTGGCTCTAGGCGAAACACTTCTCTTGTCTGCTGGCTAGCGTTGTCGCGCTTTGCTGTCTGGTCGACACGAGCGTAGCGCTGTATTCCCCTTTGTTTGCTTCCATGTGCAGGGTCGATTGAAGGCTGTTCTGCTGTGTTTGCGGTACGTAGATAATGCGTGTGGCTATCGGAGCTTGGTTTGTGCCTTCACTTTGCTTCACGGTGTACGCAGAAGAATCGGGTTCAAAAACAAAACCAAAAAAAGGAGAAAGGAAAAATATTGATAGGAAAAATACAAAAGATCGTTCCGGAAAAAAAAAATCGGCAATCAAGAGCTTGAGATGGCTGAGAGGTGGGAGAACATGGCGAGGGCGTCCTCCGAATGTGCTGACTAATTAGTAAGTGAGTCCTCATATATGTTTTGTTTTAGTTTGCATTATGCGTACGTAAGAGGATCCGAGCGAGTCGTGTGGGGAGCCTAACCGCAACTCGATCGCTGCTTCGTTTTTTGTGGGTATGGTACCGCGGTATGTGCACGAGTACGTTGTCCCTTCTTGTCGCGGAAGTCGTGAAACGCACACTGGAGACCTGAATACACTCTGCGTAGATGGGCCCGGAGCAGTCCTCTTGCAAGTGCTCTTGCTGCTGTTGTGCATGCGCCATCTTGCCTAATGTTCAATCCAAGCGAAGCAGCTGCGTCACGGAGAAGCGCGACGGTCGCGTGAAGGGTGCGCACAGGTAGGGTCCTCAACTCTGAAGGTCACAATTGATGTCTTGACGGATGTCTCTACGGGTGATGGGTGGCAGCTTTAGTTGCTGGAGTCGCGATCTAGAGTCGGTGGGTGTGCTCTGTGGCTGGGCACCTCATTTTTGCCTGTGCGTGGAAAACATTATTTTGTCGGCTCGTCTGCGCCCCGCAGTTGAAAATACAGAAAACCCCAGCCCGACATCGCTGGTAAAACGCCCCCACGGACCACGAACCACCCTGAAGGCGATGTAACGAGGACCGCTGATAGGGACAGCTCACGCTATCGGTATAGTGGGATCCGAAGGACGCGCCAGCTAGCGCTGGGTTGCGAAAGCATCTGAGTTGAATCGACACATGACGCGTATGAAAATACGTGGCAGTGTGGTGAGCTTGAGCTTTTTTTTCCCCCATCCGCCGGAGGATATTATAAAAAATGAAAATACGCTCCAGCTGTGAGATCGAAGATTTCGTCGAAACTCATCTTTGCAAGCTGTGTGTGATACTCCGATCGCGCGCATTACGAGTTGTGTGTCCTCATTAAGGATATAGGTCGGCGACTCCCCTTACAACTACAGTGTAGCTATCAGGGTCAACAGGGTGATTTTAGTCAGTCTGTGCGCGGAAACTATGAAACCCGTTTCTGAGGGGGACAAAACCTGACAGCTGTGAAGGGAAATGTATCCTTTTATCAAGTGAATCTTGTAAGTCGAATAACCGGTGAGGGGGGGGGGCGGAGTTTTGAAGGACGTGGGGGCCCGGGGGGGGGTTGGGGCAGGGGGGGGGGGGGCGGGGGGGGCAGCTCAATATGTGCGTGGAAACTATACATTATTTTGAGGGGATAAATGTGACGGTTTTGGAAATAATGCATCAGTTTATCATGTATATCCTGGGGTAAGTCGTACAATCAGTGAGAGAGAGGGTGGAGTGTTCGAGGGGGTGGGGTTGGGATGGGTTGGGGGGGGGGGGGGGGGGGGGGGGGAAGCTGGGGGCGGGGGGCGGGGGGGGGGGCGGGGGCGGGGGGGGGGGGGGGGGTATATAAAAAAAAAAGATGCCATTCATAGACCGCTCTCGGTATGGATCCTCCTTTAACCCTTCAGCACGTCAAAAATGGTCTCACAGTAATTTCGAGTAATTTTACCGAAGACGTGGGTGCAGCTCTAAACGGGTTAAAGCCCGCCGATGCCGTATGACAATATTTCCTCGCGCCCTACCGTATCTTCCACCAGGAATGCTGATCGGCGCTGGGTTCTGGTCCGTCTACGCCGACAAATGCGGCCGCCGGACTGCCTTTGTGCAGTCGCTGGCTTGTGTCTTCCTCGGCGGCGTAGCTTCTGCGGCCGCCCCCTCACTCGTAGCGCTGTGCATATTTCGCATGGTTGTCGGCTTTGGCGTCGGCGGCAACCTTCCCGTGTCGACGGCCCTCGTGACGGAATTTCTCCCCACTTCCCACCGGGCGTACGTGCTTTGCCGCATGAGTGGGGCGTTTTGGGGGGGGGGCGTCATCACCGCGTCCCTGCTCGGACTTATTCTCGCCAACGTTCTGGGATCTGGGTGAGCGTGGGGTCTTGTCTTTCTGTCTTGACATGCTAGACGTACGTATTGGGCCGCAATACGTCGCCCTCCGGAGGAAAGCAAAAGAGCTTTCCGAGCGGACCGCGTGCAGCACACCATCCATACCACCACCACCACCACCACCACCACCACCACTATCACTGTCACCATCATCACTACCGCAAATATCACTACTAACCCCACCGACTGCGCGAACTATCCCACACTGGTTCCAAGCAACGTGCCCCCCAAACTGGAGGTGGGGTTCGAAAGAGGTTAACACCGCCACACGCACCCTGCAGTTTGCCCCCTGGGTTTAACTTTGGCGCATTTTCGTATTTCCTACCGTTTCTGCAGCGAAGAAGAACTGTTTTGGAGGTGGTTTCTTGGACTGGCGGCGTTGCCCTCCGCCATGGTGGCTGTCGCATACCGAGTGCTCCCGGAAAGCCCTCGCTTCTTGCACGTCATGGGAAAGGACGGCGAGGCCGCACAGGTCTGTCATGTGACGCTGCCGTTTTTTTTTCACTTTGCGCTAATGTTGCTATAGTGTAACAAGGAATGTCGAGTGCACTTCTTCAACATTTCACTACTGGAAAATAAACCTCACCTATTCCAAGCAGGCCGTCCCCAAAATATGGGCGTTGTTCTAGAGGGGTTAGGGCTACCCCCCGCGCCCCTCAACATAGTTGGGGGACTATGGGCGGCAAGCTCCACCGGGGGCCCTGCGCGCTCGAGATCCTTGTCGTGTAGCCGTCGGCGTGTTGTGTCTACAAGCAGCCTTCGCGCTGCGCTGTGGCTGAGAACTTCTTCAGTAAGTGTTGGCTTCATGCACAATACACCGTCTTTTCTACCCAACATCAGCACACCTTTTGCGGAAGGGTTCGAATTCCCGGATAACGGGCCACCACCCACCCATCACCCATAAACGTCTACCTGCGACAGCGCCGGTGGTTGCACTGCTCTGGTTTGATTGCTGCTTTACCCCACTCGTCTTGTCCAAGTAGCAGAACAGAGAAGTGAGCACGATCGATCCGGAAGCACCAAGAAATATTGAGCTTAACGGCCGCCACGGGCTTGGGTTGTACGTCCTCTCTTTGCCGACTGTGGTGCTACGTATGCGCGGCAGATACTGGAAAGCGTGGCGAGGATTAACGGAAAGCTGGACGTCCTTGGACTGGATTTCTCGGGAGACCGCAACGGGGGAGACAGCCTCCCTCTAGAGTCCTCGCCTGCATCGTACAACCTTGCCGGTACGGGTGTCGTGCAGGATGACGTTGCCCAGAAAATAAAAAGAAAGATAGACCACGGAACGAAAACGAAAGGGAAGGGAATAACGGAGATGTAGCGATAAATATGGTACGTTTACGAGCACCCCCTGTGCGCGTACAGAGCGCCCTCCCAACACCACTTTTTTTTTTCTTGTCTCACAAGCGCGTGAAGCACCGATTCGGTTAGCTTTTCTCCCGCCTGCCTCCCGTTGCAAATCTACCTTTTGCGCCGAAAATGCTCTCTGCAGTGACGCCCGGCAGCGGACCCGCGCCGTTTGGGATCGATGCTAACGATCAAGGCAAGACCGCGAGCGGGGACGGCGGTGCCCCGGGTGCGGCGATGTGGCGCGACGGCGGAGCCCTTCCTGTGGTCGAGTACTCTCACGGAGAAGAGGCGGAAAAGGCCGAGGCCGGGGACGTGCGAGAGCTGTTCCACACCCCTGTCCTGCGCAAGGTCACGCTGTGTCTGTGAGTGACGTTTGTCAAGAGTTGTGCGGACGGGTGTCAATGCAAGGTATACGCACTTGGGTGTTTGTTGTGGAGTGACTATCCACGAATGCAGAGCTTCAGCTGCACGTTGTGCGACCGAACCGCATTTCCCCGGGGAGAAACGACTACTCGTACACGTTGGCTGAAAGGCACCAGGGGGGAAACAGCATATAGCCAATATATCGAAAGCACGTCTTGGTTGATTGAGAGCAGGTAAATACACACCTTCTTTCCCCCACGCAGCGTCTTTGGGGCGTACCCTGTGCCACATTGTCCAAGAGACCCCACGGGAAAAAACCTCCACAAACATGTGATGGTTACAAACATGACGGTAAAGATTGCACACCCTGTACAACTACGGCTACTCGTAGTTGTCTGCCAGACAACTACTGTTTGAGACAGTTGTGCAACTAGTAGTCTGTAGACAACTACTGTTTGAAAAAGTTGTGCAACTAGTTATCTGTAGGCAACTACTGTTTGAACAAGTTGTACAACTAGTTGTCTGCAGACAACTACTGTTTGAAAAAGTTGTGCGACTAGTTGTCGGCAGACAAGTACTGTTCGAAAAAGTTGTGCAACCAGCAGTCTGTAGACAACCACTGTTTGGAAAAGCTGTGCAACTAGTTGTTTGTAGACAAGTACCGTTTGAAAAAGATGTGCAAGTAGTTGTATGTTAACAACTACTATTTGGAAAAGTTGTACAACTAGTTGTCTGCAGACAACTACTGGGTGAAAAACCTATGCAACTAGCTGTTTAGGGACAACTACGGAGTAGTTGCGGCGGCGCACAATTAGTTGTCTGATTAGTTGTCTGCGGACAACCTGAACGTGTACATTGTTCGATATGTGCTACTCCCGATCGTTATGTGCTATTTCCGGTCGCCGCACCAAACGAAAACAATTACTCTTCGCCTTTACATCTTCCACGTGATTGCATATACTCTATAGTTTTCGCGAGTGTGCCATCACTGCTGCTGCTGCCTACAAGCCGGTGCCACAATACCCGGAACTTTTGTGAATTCTGTAACACTTTTGTACCCGAAACTTCTGGGTGTTCTGTTAGACCCCGATACCCTTACTGGGAATCCACAAACCCTACAGAACATAACCTCGTAAGTATGGGCGCAAATTGTTATGCCCACGCTATTGATGACCACCCTGGGACGTTTGCTTATAAGCCCGTTGTGACGACAGCATGGTGAGGTAACAACCTTTCAAAACACCCTGTACAACTTCAACTCTCGTAGTTGTCTGCCTGCCAGACAACTACCGTTTGAAAAAGTTGTGCAACTGCTAGTTGTCTGTAGACAACTACTGTTTGAATAGTTGTGCAACTCGTTGTCTGTAGACAATTACTGTTTGACGAAGTTGTGCAACTAGTTGCCTGTAGTGGACAAGTACTGTTTAAAGCAGTTGTGCAACTAGTTGTGTTTGGACAACTACGGTTTGAAAAAGTTGTGCAACTAGTTGTCTGTAGTGGACAACTACTGTTTGAAACAGTTGTGCAACTAGTTGTATTTGGACAACTACAATTTGAATAACTTGTGCAGCTAGTTGTCTGTAGACAACTACTGTTCGAAAAAGTTGTGCAACTAGTTGTCTGACTATTGGGGGAAAACCTATGCAACTACCAGGTATTTGTTTAGGGACAACTACTGAGTAATTGTGGCCGCGCAACTCAGTTGTAGTTTGTTTATTGTAGTTGTACAGGGTGTGACACTTTTGTACCCGAAACTTCTGGGTGTTCTGTTAGAAGATCGACTTAGTTGCATACTGCACAGCTAGTAGTCATACGTTATGCGTTATGCGTTGGCTCGTAAGCTGCTCTTGAGGAGGCCGCTGGCCACACTATGCCTTACCGCCGATGCCCGCTTTCGTCGCCCGCTGCGCGCTGTCCTCGTTCGCGCACCCCGTTTTGCCATCTTGCATCTCTCTTCGGCACTGTTTCATTACCGGCGGAAATCCATGGACGTGGTAGCTGGGTAGCGTGGTTGGGCATGAACCTCAGGTGGGAAGCAACCTGTTTCTCAGGAATACACACGACGAATGTGACTGGTGTTACTGGTCTACCTTTCCGAATTTGAGGTTTCATGAACCCCACCGTGGATATGTTTGTATTGTCGCGTCGCACATGCGCGAGGCACGCGACGGACGACCACCTCGCCAATATTTTTACGGGTTGTTGTTTTGGCGGCCGCCTTGCGATTGTTGTTAGCACCCCACGAAAATTCGTGCACTACTGTTTTCGATGTGTTGATGAAAAGTGCGCGCTACCCCCCCCCCCCCCCCCCCCCCCCCCCCCATCTCTGCATCCGACTGGACCAGCTACTACGGTCTAACGTTTTTGCTGCCTAGATACTACGACGACATCTCGCATGGGAATAAAGACTTCGTCTACATCCTTTCCGCCCTCCTTGGAGCGTCCTTCATCCCAGGTACGCCCCAGCTGAGACCCAGCTTACATGCTGGAACGTTTATCGAGCGGTGGAGGATGAATTTTGGCTGTCACTAATTCTGTCACTGGCAGCCGACGCCCTGTCAAGCCTCTGCAGCTTCTGGGCTATCGCTCCCCGGACCGACACGCGCTTGCATCCGTCGATAGCGTCCGACTTTGTGGAAGCAAATCGAACCCCGCCGGACGAGGCGAGGATGAAAACGTGATAAAAAGGCAAACAAATACTTCGTATATTGTCATCTAGATACGCTCGCTCAAGAATCCACTCGTTACCTAAACCGCCTTCTGCCCGCGCTTTCGCCTGGTCTTGATCCTGTCCCCGACCGCTCCTGGCCTACAGGCTCTTATTTTGCTATGTGGTTGGTCGACGAACATCGTCTGGGTCGCGTGGGCGCTTTGAAGTGGTCGGCCGGCGCCTGCGCCACTTCGATCCTTGTTTTAGCCACGACAACACGCGTCACGGCGCTGTTCTCCGCCGTGTCGTTGCTGGTTCTGTTTTCTCATGGTGAGCGGGAAAAGGAAAATCTCTTGCGTCTATTTGATGACGATGGTGATTATGTTTTCAAACTATCATAGCTCGTATCCCTTAAATCTAGGCGGTGGTCGCTAATAAAGGTTCATAAAAAAAACGACATAGAAGAAAACAATCAAACTGCGACGTGAACGCACCGTCTTTGTACTTACAAGAAAAAACAGCCGTCTGCCTCACTGGTGTACGTTTTTAATCGCTAGAACAGCCTAGAACAGCCTAGAACAGCCTATTAACACTGTAACACTAACACTGTAACACTATAAGTCAGCAACCTTGTAGTGAGGCGTGTTTGGCCTTTTTGCGTGCCTGCTGTCCTTGGACCGTTTCAACCTGTCCGCGATTGTAGCCTTGCACACGCCGGACAGATGATGATCTGGATGATCTAGATCCTCTACTTGGAAGTGTAGTGTGATATGTGGTGCAGGATCTGTGTTACAGAGATCCATCGCAGGAAACCTGTGCTACTATTAGATCTTTCAGACCAGCGGGCTCTCATCCGGCTCTCATCCAGCAACATGCTCTACAGTAGGCCGTGCAGATAATATGGCAGCCCTAAGACCAGGGAACTATCTGCTCTGAAAGACATACACAATCAATATAGGGACCTGATCTGTCCAATGTGTGTAAACGTTATACAAATATCCCTAGTTTAGGTACATCCTTAAGTGAGACCTGCTAGACATTAGCTCGGGGAGCAACGCTACGGCTTTTCGCGGTTGGCCATGACCCGCCTGGGCTCAGTTGCGTACCTCAGGCTGACGGCACTCCATCTCATTCCCTCACTTCTGATTTTCTCCCCGCACAGGACCACCCGCTTCGCGCCTTCTACGAGACCAAGTTCTCTCGGTCTCGTATATGTGTTGCACGTGCAGACGAAAGCTGCATTGTCACTGAAATGTGCTACGTCTTGCATGTGCCGCCGAAAGCTGCATTGCCCCTTTCTCACCGAGGTTTGTGTGCGCGTTGTACTGTTCTGCCAGCGGTGCCGGGTACGATCATGTACCTCATCACGCCGGAGTTGTACTCCACCAAGTATCGTGCGGTGGGGTTGGGAAGCTGCAGCGTTGTGACGCGCTTGGGAGGTGCGTGTTGTTTGGGGTGGGTAATTGGGCTTGGATTTGATTTTCGATATTTCGTTGTGTTTTTTTGCTTGATTAAACATGGTTATTTGATGGTTTGTCTTGTATGGCGCTTAGTGCGGCGTACTCATACCTAAGTGTATTTTTGTTCATGGTACTTTCGTGTGGTGATGCTGAAACCAATAGCACTTATTCGTGCCTTAAAAGAAGACATCCACCTTTTACACCTTTCGCTGTTGTAAATTCTATAATGGATATTGTTCAGACCATACCTGGTACGACGTTAGTTGTATAGCATAACAGTTTAGCATGCCAAAAACATATCTGGTACACTTTATTCGTATGCAGTTTCAGTATTCTATACTAATTACCATACAGCTAGCAATGGTAAAATACTCAAGAACAAGTTGATTTGATCATGATTCGAAATAACCAATGATTTGAAAACGTGATGAATCATGATTATTCGTGTTGTTGTTATTATTTGCTGGGCGAAACCGCTGCAGCGTTGCTCGAGTGCTAAATATCCGATGGTAAGTTTGAAAAATCTGTGGCAGTTGTGTGCGGTACTACAGCTGTCGTACTTGGTTTTGGTTTTTCAGGCGTCTTGTTTTACCCTCTACGAATTCCTTTCGGTGTGTGAAGGGTGCGTCAATTCAACTTGTTTCTGCTCTGCCGAATCTAGCCAGGAGGATAGTGCGGCAGGGTAGCAGAAGCTGCGGTGACCAACCGGCCCTTCCAGAGAACATTGTATAGATGATTGCGTGGGTTTATTTTGTTTCGGGAACGGCCCGGGTACATCGAGGACATGCGCTCTGCAGTTTTCTGTTTGACTGTTGGGTAAGTAGTAATGGGGGTGCCTTCCTTTTCTGTCGCGTGCAAAATACACACCTGATACTTTTATACTTGTAAACAGCATACAAGATTTCCCTTCGGAGTCGGGTTATTATGACGGTGTGGGGTGGCGCAAGACAAGAAGGCCCAAATCAGCCTGGCTGGATTTATCGTGTATCTGTGGTTTTCGTGTTCGCTTTGTTTCTGACGCGGTTGACACTATAGCGTGGTTACACAGAAAGAAAAAAACTGATTATTGATGGAAGAACTGGCGAGAGCAAGAAAAAACGCGAAAGTATGGTACCACAGCGCACTTTCTACACTTTCTACTTCGTTGCGTTACAGGAAACCCACGGCAAGCAGCAGCAACAGCAAAGCAGCAGTGCCGAGAATGCAAAACGCTAAAACACTTCGAAACGTTTTCGTCAATGGAGCGAAAACGTAAAATTGCTACCTGGTACCTACCTGGTATCGTATCATACAGCTACAGCAGCATTAAAATCGGCCTGGGGGAAGGAGCTACAACAGTAGTCAGCCTGTGTGATGAGAGCAAAAGCAACAAACCAAAAAGTCGAAAAGTAACTAACAGTTGGAATCATTTGCCTACCCTGGACGTGGATGGGCGAAAACATGAGTTTATGGTCGTGAACACACGCATGATCCAACATGACACATTTTGACAAATGGTACGCTCGTACGGAAGTTTGACATTCGAAAAGACTTGAGCAGAGCAGCAGTAGCAACGGCAACAGCAGCAGGCAGGCAGAGCAACGCAGGAGTACCTTTCCCGCGTGTTCTTTTGTGTGATGCTGTTTGCCGTACGACCTTGCATGTCCACATCGTGTCGAGTTTCGAAATACCTAGTGCGCGCATACGCGGTGAGACTGAATGCGGGTACATATTCCAATGCGTGCGTGGGTTTGTTGTCAGTGCTGACGAAGCACGGGCTAGTCGTTCCGTGCGCACGTCACCTCAGATGCTACTGCTAGTAGCCTGCTGCGGGCTCGTCTTGGTGTTCATCGTCGCCTGCTGCTAGCTTTTGGCGCTAGTAGGTATAGCCTGCTTGGGCTAGTTATAGCGGCCACTCGTGACGTCTTTTTATTATTTGTACCAGACACGTCCGCGGGGTGCGGGAGTTGCCTCGCATGGACGGGGCGAAGCCGTGCTGACAGGTAGTCTTCGATGATGCAACGGCATTCCCTCCTGGCGATGAAGAGAACGACATCCTGTAGTGTCGTACGTTATTTATCCCTGTTGGGCCCGTCGCTCCGTCATGTTTTTCTGTGACCAGAGCTCAAGTTGTCCCCATGTGACGGGGATACCCTAAAGGGGGATACCCTAAAGGGGGCATACTGTTTGATAATGCGTCTTCGTATATCTACAGCAGCTGGATGGTCCCATTGCTTCTCCGATACAAACGCGTTTCACGAGTCGGGCAGAATCGCGATCTAGGTAATATCCATTCTGCTCATGTCGTTATGGTGCACATGTTGTTCAGGATCTGTGTAGTACAGATCCGACCGAGGAAACATGTGTTATTTATACAGTAGCCCATGCTGATCCTACGGCTCTCACCCGGCAACGTGATCTAGGCCATGCAGATCATATAGACCAGGATTTATCTACTCTAGGAGACATGTGTCACGAACGGCAATTCGGTCTATTTTATGCGGAAAAGAAAACCTGCTTGTTTGCGCTTGTTGAACCAAAATCGCTAGGTTTGGCGGCGCCCATCGTGGCCGAAGTTATGTACGACAAGGGGGGTCCGGCGGCTCCGCTGCTTGTCTTCGGACCCACGATGATCATCACGGCAATTGCCGCAGGTGATGGTGTTGTTGTTGTTGTTGTGACGTCAGTGGCCAGTGTAGCTCGTTCACGAGAAGGACTTACTTTTCTCCCCGTAACAAGAAGATTTCACCGCGCAGCCAGTGAGTACGTGCACGGAAAGACGGTGGTAATTCGCGGCGCTTGACATGCAGCCCCAACTTTTTTTTTTTTTTTTTTCACACTTGCACTGATGTTACGTTGTCATCTGATGGGGTACTTCGTTTGTTGTCGCCAACCTACTGCGCTGCTGCCTGCTGCCGCGGGGTGTAGCCCTGTAGGGTCCTGGTGAGAGTTGGACGATATGATTCATGCGCTGACGTTATACGAAGTATTTTTTATCGGCAGGATAACGACAGGTGCCGACGTATGTTTAACTAACTGAGGGTTTTAATACTATCGCCCGCGATAAAGATACCACCAGATCCCCGTGGGATACAAAAACCTTATGCAAAACCTTATGCCCCGCGGCGCATTTTAACTGTTACCCTCTGGCAGGTATGATTCCCATCGAGACCGCCGGGCGCAAATTGGACGACGACAGCTGGGATCGTAGATGATCTGCCACACTAGTGGTCGTCTATGGCCCCGGCATGTGCGCTATAAAGGGAAGCAACCGCACTATAGCGGGCAACCGGCACTATTATACTCCTCATGCTGCCACTACTGGTTGTTCCCAGCTGTGCCAAGGGGTTTCGCAGGCGCTATAGCGGGCAACCGGCACTACTTAACCGGCGCTATAGAGGGACCTCTACCGCATTTTATTATTGGTCTTGGTGGAGACGTGCTTTCCACTGGCAGTATGGACGGGCTGGAGGAAGAACCGCGGGCGAAGGAAAGCTAAGCTTCAATCGGAGCTGAAAAAATGCGCAAACACAGCGTGGTGTACGTAAGGTGTATTGTATGAACTTTTTTCTTCAAGGTACCCGGGTGCTGAATTGATTATTTGTAGCTGGAATTCGCGCACCTCCCGTTTGGAGTGTGGAGCGAGATGCACGCTTTTGATCTTTAGTATTTTTTCACTTTAATTTATGGTGTTTTGTTCACTGTTTCTGGTGGTAGTCACTTGTCTGTCATCCCTTACGTAACTGGGGTATGACAGCATTTTGGCACGATTCGAGCTGAGATTTTTCCTCTGTGCGGAGGACGGTAACTGTATCAAGTGAAACATTGCCTAGCAGAGACTTGCGGTCCTTTTCAATGTTTGGTATCTCTCATATATGTGCCCAGAAGGCATCAGTCCGACGCTACATGACTTTACCTGGCACGTGTAAAATGGTCCATGCATTATTGTAAGAGCCGATATGCACGATAATAACGGGTAGTTTTGTCCGTAGACGAAGTAACGGCCTCCGCAAACGAAGTAACGGACAAAGCAGGGTTTATTGGAGACATACCGAGGCATGTCTGTATCGGGAACTGGGATAGAGCAAGTTTGGTTTTGGGGATGGAAGGGCCTGCACGCAGGCCTTTCGAGAAAGGCATCGCGTGTAGGTCAGCATCCCCACGTCGGGCACGAGCAAGCACGAGGTCCTGTGACGAGCACGGGCAGACGTGAGGTAGTCGCTGGTTTGGCCATCCAAGCCAGGTATTTGTGCCTTCTTTTCTGTGCCTTCTGTTCTGCTCCGGCCCCCTTCGCTGGACAACGAGCTGAACGTGGGGAGCGAGCTGACGCGACACGAACAGGAGAGACCCGCTGCAAGGACTGGAACCAGCGAGTCCCAGAAACAACACGGTATGTGTGGATGCGTAGGGATTGCCGACTGACGATAGGGTGTTATCTAACGATAGGCGAAGAGACGCTGAGTGGGAGCGGCGCCCGCGCCCCAGTAACGGGAGGCGGGCCGTTGATGAGAGAGAGGGAAAAAGAAAAAGGAAAAAAGAAAAAGACCTGTACGTGGTATTGCCCACGTACGCACGAGAACACGAGTATAGACGTGGTAGTATCGACGAGAGGCAGAGAGATGCAGGCAACCGCGTACGGATATCTGTCGCGAGGTAAACACGCGCACAACGAAAACACGTAATGACGTTATACATTCCTGAAGGTAGCAGGAAGGGCCAGTTGGGGAGACAACGAGCTCGCCGGCAGTGTACGATGGAGACATATTGGTTTATGCACATTACACGAGTACATCTAACACCACCCAGCTGAGGCTGGGGAGGCCCCAGGACGCCGGTACAGCCAGTTTTATTAGAAATACGGCCGCTGTGAGTGCGTGTGTGTGAGTACGACCCAATGAAAGGGTGGTTTGTTAACCGTGGCGTTCCTTTGCCTTGCCGCGTGTGGTCGCGGATGTATATGGAAACGAGACAGAGAAATGCATACATACGAGTACGTACGTTCGTACATGATACTCATGGAAACATGTCGATGTATTGCAGCCAGAATAACTGGGATACATGCAGTCTTGCTACAGCCCGGGGCATGATACTGACGGAATATTGCCGCTATAACAATGTCGAGTCGGTCCTCTGTGGAGACAGCAGTACTGTGTGCGATGAAAACTTATCGACGCACGACCGACACGGGGTGGCTTGCTGTAGAGACAGCATACATACAGTCCTCCTACAAGCCCTGAGCACGATACTCATGGGAAAATGCCGCAGTATTGCCGCTATAATAATTTGCGTCGGTCCGCTGTGGAGACAACAGTACTGTGCGCGATGAAAACTTATCGACGCACGACCGACACGGTGTGGCTAGCTGTAGAGACAGCATACATACAGTCCTCCTACAAGCCCTGAGCACGATACTCATGGGAAAATGCCGCAGTATTGCCGCTATAATAATTTGCGTCGGTCCGCCGCGGAGACAGCAGTACTGTGCGCGATGAAAACTTATCGACGCACGACCGACACGGTGTGGCTTGCTGTAGAGACAGCATACATACAGCCCTGCTACAAGCCCTGTGCAGGACACTCATGGAAATGCCGAAGTACTGCCGCTAGAATAATTTGCGTCGGCTCGCTGTGGAGACAGTACTACCGTGTGCGATGAAAACATATCGATGCACGACCGACACGGTGTTGCTTGCTGTGGAGACGGCAGGGAGCAGGCTCGCTGTGGAGACAGCGGGTGCTTCTGCTCGAGGGGGGGGGACCCGTTCCCACCCCCCTTCGCGACCCAGGTGGAAACGCACGATGAAAACATATCGATACGACCACCTGCGGAGAGGAAGGAAAGAGAAAAAAATGGGGGGGGTGGGCTGTGGCCTATATTTCCCTATAGTTTTTCTTTCTTTTTTCTTTCCCGTCTTTTAATTATGTCCTTATTTAGGATACATACGGTCTGGCTACAAGCCCTGTGCATGATAATCATGGAAACATGTCGAAACATTGCAGCTAGAATCAATTTGAGTCGGTTGGCTGCGGAGACAGTACTGCGTGCGATGAAAACATATCGATGCACGATCGACACGGTGTTGCTTGGTGTGGAGACAGCAGGGAGCAGGCTCGCTGTGGAGACAGCGGGTGCTTCTGCGCGAGGGGGGGGGGGGGGGCGTTTCCACCCCCCTTCGCGACCCAGGTGGAAACGCACGATGAAAACATATCGTTATGACCACCTGCGTAGAGGAAAGAAAGAGAAGGAAAAAAGGGGGGGGCCCGTGGCCTATATCCCCCTATAAGTTTTCCCCGTTTTTTAATTATTTCCTTATTACGCACGAGCCGCCCGCTGTGGAGACAGTGGGGGGGGGCAGGCCCGCGGTGAAAAACGGCGGGCGCTACTGCCCAAGAGGGAGTGAAAATTAACGACTCCCTCCGGCTTGAGCTGGGCTGGAATGCACGATGAAAACACTTGATGCATGAACGCCCGTGAGTTGTTGGCTGTGGAGACAGCGAGGAGCGGGTTCGCTGTGGAGACAGCGGGCACCACCGCTCGAGGGGGAGGGGGGGGGGGGGGGGACTGCCCCCCCCCCCCCCCGTCCCGACCAGGGTGGAAACGCACGATGAAAACATACCGGTACGACCACCTGCGCAAAGAGAAAAATAAACAGAAAAAGGCGAGGGCCCGGGTAGTCCACCTTATATATATATGTATATCGCATCGATTGGTCTGATTTAGACAGCGAGCGGTATGGCTCGAGGGAGTTGTACCATCTGGCACGTGCGGGAACGCACGATGGAAAACATACCGGCGTACGACACAGTGCAGAGCAGGACATATGACAGACGGTCGGGAGTGACCCCCTGTTTTATCGCTAATTAGGTTCGTTACTGGGTTACGTGTGGCAATTTCCCAAAAGCAACGACAGCACCGAGAAGCAGAAAAAACGGCACCCGATGAGTGTTCGGGTGCCCCACGTGGCGTTAACGGGGGCGTCGAGACGCTGCTCAGGTTACCAACCCCACACATGAGAGCTGGGATCCTGGTAATCTGCGACACATACGGTGGGGGGTCGACGTGCGACTGTTGGGGGGGGGGACCCCAACCCCAGAATAAATAAATATATACACGTATAGTATATATATACCATCACACAGCACGTATAATGGGGGAACCGAGCGCATAACATAGACACTGACCGAGAAAGACATACTCATACGCAACGCCTTGCGAGGTAACCGCCTTCTGCCGTAGCCCGTCCCTGTTTCCCGAATTCGTGTTGGGCGGGGGGGATTATCCCTCGCCACGGGACGCACAACCCACGTCGATCGGCGTGGGGCCGTGCGCCCCGTCTGATAAGCACATTCGGGACAGGGCGGCGGCCTAGGCAGAAGCAACTATCTCAATAAGGGGTTGTAGGCATGGGGGGGGGGGGGGGGCACAACGCTGCTACGCCCCCCCAACAGTCTCCGCGTTTTTGTTCTTGGCGTCGTGTGCGACGCCCACGTGCTCTGAGGTACCCGCCCAGGGGCTGTGTGGTAGAGGTCACACCCACGTGTGGGTGGCAGGGGGGGCGGGGGGGAGGCACAGGGTCGGGGAAGACAGACCTCGGCCAACCCCCGCTGGTGAAATATGTATATTTTCACCAATAATGACCCCGCCCTCTCTCCCCCCCCCCCCCCACTCCTTGCTTACCCCAAACCCTCGCCCCGCCTTTACGGATACGCAGTGGCGCAACCAGATGCCGTCGGCAACGAGGAACGGCGGTCGGCGGGGGTCGGGGGCAACGGGCAGGGGCGGCAACGCCTCGGCCGCGAGGAGCGGGCCGCCGCCGCCGGCACCTACTGCGCGAGTGTCGCTCGCGTCGCTGGCCGAGCTTATTCGTCAGATCCAAACTGATCGCGACTCGGACGGGCTGGCGGCGGCGGTCGGCGAGCTGCGGGAGGAACTCCGTGCACTCCACGAGCAACTCTCCGCGACGCAGGAGGAGGTCGCCGCCATGGCTGACGACCGGGAGGCCGCTATCGACATGTGCGAGCAGATGCAGCTCTCCATCGCGGGGTACCAGCAGCCGGGTGCCCAGGCAGACGAGCTTCCTCCGACGGGGAGGCGAGCCGACGAGAAGGAGTTTTTCGCGGCGTGGCGCATCCTCGGCGTCCGTAAGGTGTGGATCACCATCGGCGAAAAACCGGCGGTGTACAACCTGAAGCGGGCGGAGATGCAGGCCTTGCTGGGGGACGTGGCGCTCGCGTCGGATGAAACGACCAACCAGCTGAACACCTTCACCGGGTTCCGCGTCGGGGCGTACATGGCCGAGGGTGACACCCCCCGGCTGGCCGCGAACATGTTCCTGCCGGAGCAGCTGGAGATCATGGTCGACGCCATTCTGGCGGTCGTGGGGAACGGGGTGTGTTCGGAGGACGGCGTGGACCCCTGTCCACGCCGTCCTCCGAACACACCCCGTTCCCCACGACCGCCAGAATGGCGTCGACCATGATCTCCAGCTGCTCCGGCAGGAACATGTTCGCGGCCAGCCGGGGGGTGTCACCCTCGGCCATGTACGCCCCGACGCGGAACCCGGTGAAGGTGTTCAGCTGGTTGGTCGTTTCATCCGACGCGAGCGCCACGTCCCCCAGCAAGGCCTGCATCTCCGCCCGCTTCAGGTTGTACACCGCCGGTTTTTCGCCGATGGTGATCCACACCTTACGGACGCCGAGGATGCGCCACGCCGCGAAAAACTCCTTCTCGTCGGCTCGCCTCCCCGTCGGAGGAAGCTCGTCTGCCTGGGCACCCGGCTGCTGGTACCCCGCGATGGAGAGCTGCATCTGCTCGCACATGTCGATAGCGGCCTCCCGGTCGTCAGCCATGGCGGCGACCTCCTCCTGCGTCGCGGAGAGTTGCTCGTGGAGTGCACGGAGTTCCTCCCGCAGCTTAAGCCATGCATTATTGTAAGAGCCGATATGCACGATAATAACCGGTCCTTGGATAAGTCCACGTTGCCGTATCTCGACGTTGACGTCGTCTCGGCCAGGAACGTTGCGTTTCTGCTCGATCGTTTTATTGTGTTTGTGCGTGGGCCCTGATTGCTTGCCTTTCTGTCGTGTCCTCTCACGTTGATAACGACCCGACCGCGTCCCGTAACGTGCTCAGACTGTTTGCTGTCAGATTCTCTTTGTGTTTGTGCGTGGGCCCTGATTGCTTGCCTTTCTGTCGTGTCCTCTCACGTTGATAACGACCCGACCGCGTCCCGTAACGTGCCCAGACTGTTTGCTGTCAGATTCTCTTTGTACTTGCGTCAGCTTTTCGCTTTGCGCGTTATCAGTACGGCTAGTGTGGGAGTCGGCTGTGAAGCACCTCATCGTCGTGGATATTTTCTCCAAAGTTATCAGACCTTTTCTCCTGAGTATACGGATGGGTTTTGTCCCTTCCCAAGCTTCTGTGTACCTTCGTAAACGGCCCTTTAGTCTGACTACGTGGTGTTGTGATATCCCACTGCAGAGGGGCTGTTGGCTCTTGGAAGACGGTTGGTATCTGATTCGCTCCTATTGGCTCTTTGAAGATGGTTGGTCTCTGATTCGCTCCTGCGTGAAAACACTAGAGCGAAACAAGGGACTGATACCGAGCACGCGTGTGTGGTGCATAGATTGCCAAAGGCTGACAAAGGCTACCTAGATAGCAACGGTAGTAGTTGCCTGGGTCGATGTTCCCATAGAATGACGTGACAGCATTGTCTCAGTTGTCTCAACTTACCAAAACAGATAAGATGAACTTGGACGGAGATGTTTTCCCGTGTTGAGGATAGGGGTTTAGACTAGCACCTATAGATGCAATGTTCAATAGCATCAGTTGGTTCATTGCTTTACCCGTAGTTGTATAGCAGCTACGTGGTATTATATTGCGTCACAATGAGAATCTTGTGCCTGTTCGTCCTGGAAATAGTCCTGTTGTCATAGTCTCCGGAGGAAGGAAGCACCGTTGTCGGTGTTGGGAAGCGCTCTCCTCGTGGTCTTCTGGTGTCTGTATTCATCTCTCCTTTGGCGCGCTGATTAGACACAACAAAACTGGCATTAGAGTTCCGAAAAATGAAATATAATTCAACGTGAAAAATGGTCAGGGGCGGTTGCTAATGGTCGGGGGAAGCTTCCAGGATTTCTAATGTGAAGATATGAGAAGAAAAATAGTTACTACTCGTACTGCTGCGTTGATGTGGTGCTTGGTGACGGTTATAAATGTTTTTGGATTTTTTAGTACTCTAGTCTAATACTGCCAATATGTATGATTTTATTACGTGTGCTAACCACAACTGCTGCAGCAGTGGTAGTCGGGATTATCTAGAAAGAAATAATAAATCTTGAGCCCACCACACTTCTACATATGTTCATGCATACCGTGTGTCAATTTAACTCCTCCGTTGTATTCGCAAACTTATCTTATTGCAGTTGGCTGTTGATGTTCACCCTGACAACATCCGTAGGACAAACTAGCGGCAGGTGTATCACGCAGCTTGCAACGACGACTATCGACCCTAAATGCACTGAACTCAAATCGTGCAAGAGCCGTTTGCAATCCTCCCCCCTAGGTTCCGCTCGTACCAGTTGAACTCCTTCGTTCAACCTGTATGTACCCTAACGCATTCGAGTGCGCTCCTGTCGTGATCGGTTGCCCCTCTTACGGTACTAGCTCTTTCGCCGCCATGAGACCAATACCCCGCCTGCAACAGAGCACCGCGACCACTGGGTGTTCTTTTGCGGCGAAAGTCATGGCGGCGGGTTTGTCAGTGCCGGAGTCATTATCTCCGCTTGGCGTAAAAATTACGCTCGCTGCAACCGCCTCGTTTTTCTCGGTTGGCTTGTCCACCCCGCCTACTCTGAGCTGGCTGAGTAACACGCTGTCTAGTACTGGTCCTCGAGGGTCGTCGATACGTGGTCCTGATGGGGGGGTTGTCTGGGAACGAGTCTTCTATGTCGGCGCCCGGAACGTCGCCCAGTGGCAGCCTCGACAGCACGTCCGGCAGCTGATGGTTTGCCCCGGTCGCCACTGGAGGTCCATGTTGTACTCCATCAACTTGAGCGCCCACAGGTGGAGCTTCGACGAGAGGGCCTGCTTCTTGAACAGGCACGTGATCGCGGAGCAGTCGGTGATCAAGATGAATTCCCCCCCCCCACAAGTACGGCCTGTGATGCTGGATGGTCCACAACACCGCCATAATCTCTCGCTCAGTCGCTGAACGCTTGACATCAGTCCTTGACCACGGGTGGCTCGCGTACCCGAGAACACGCCCTGCTCCTACTGGTGTCCTATGTAACAGCGGCTCCGGCGCCCAGCTCGTTGGCGTCGGTATGCAGCTGACACGCATCCTCCCAGTCAAGCAACGCCAGCATCGGTAGCGACGTGAGAAGATGGGTCAATGCCTTCAGAGCCTTGTCCTGCTCCGCGCCCCACGGCATTGGAAGCCTTCTTGCCCTTTTGGATGCGAACCGCTCGTGCCTGAGAAAGTCCGAAATAGGGGCTATGAGCAAGCCGTATCCAGGCACAAACTTCCTGAGATAGCTTACCTAAAGCGACCGAACCTCCTCTACTGTGTTTGCCCGAGAGATTTTAGTACTCGCTTCCATCTTCGCTTGCGATGGCTCTGCGCCCAGCCTGCTGACAACCATACCGTCGAAATTCGCGGTGCGCACCACATCGACTTGGACAGGTTCACTGGCAACCCGAACTGATGGAGCCGCGCCAGTACCTTCTCCACAAGCTCGTCATGCCCATCGACATGCTTGGCATGGATAATGATGTTCTCGAGCCAGATCTGAGCACCATTACCGTTTGGTGGGCCCAGCGCCTCCCCTTCATAGCCCGCAAAGAGTCTTCACTCCAAGTTCACGGCGGTTGAACATCCACAGTTCACCGTGGGGGTCGCAAAAATCTTTCTTGTGGTTGTCTTCCTCCGCAATTTCCAGCTGGGTGAAACCCGACGCTAGTTCGATGGACGTGAAGCAAATGGCGCCCCTCAGGTTGTCGAAGATGCTTGCGTGTCCCCCAACCCTCCGATGCTGGACTCCAGCAGCACGTTCAACCCAAGTCCAGTCAGATCCTTACCTTGCCATCCTTCTTCCCCACCACAACGAAATTAGCCGCCCTTGCAGACTGCGACCGGCGGGTGGTCCCTGCCTTCTTCCGCTTCGCCACCTCTATCTGGATCATGGTCGTTTCCTCCTGCGAAAGCCAACGCTGTTTCGCCGCGTGGGGCGCGCAATTGCTGTCAATCGGAGGCAGCTGCAGCTTAGCGCGGTTGCACGCCGGCACACTTTTCGGGTTCACCGGGAACACGTGGCGGTACCTCTCCAACATTTAAAGAATGGCTGCTTCCACACGGTCGCACGTCTGAACAATGTTGGCCAGCGACAAGTCCATTCCATCGGCGTTTCCCCCCCCACCTTCCTGCGACGCCCCAAGTGCTGGCTGCAACTCCCTCTCTGATGCGACGTCCACCGGAGGGCCTGCGTCTAACACCATCCGCATGCTTGTCACTCGTGTTGGCGGCGTACATACAAGCAACATGCTTCAGTACAACAGGCACTTTCAAACAGTTGATCATCTTGCACTGTAGCGGCGTTCTGGGGTATCACCTTTGCGCTCCTCGCGCAATCCCCTGATCCACGCCCATCTCCATATTGTATGACGCCTTCGGTTCCACCACCACCATTGGCTGTCTTGAGGTTGGCCTCTGTTAGTATATAAGCATCCACCTGCACGCTTACGAAACCCGGCACCACCGTCTGCCAGGTTGGTCACAACTACCACTGCAGCGTCCCGTCGTCCTCCCAGGCCACCGAGCCTTCGCTGGCCGTCGGCGGCTCGGCTATTCCCGCTGGTTCTCCTTCTCCATGGGGATGCTTGATGGCACATAACTTCTCCCACGTTGCCCAGCTCTTAACCATCGTTGCTTCGATCTGTGCTTTGTTCGGTTGCACAGCTGCCTGCCAGCTCACTGCCTTCTGCTCCGCCACCTTCGAATGGGAGGCGCCCGGTCACGAGAGGAAGACAACCCATGGTGAATCTGGTGTCGGCTTGAAACCTCCGCCGAACGCGACACTGATATTGCTGCCGTGCTTCCCCAGAAGCGCTGCCCCTATAATTAGACCGTATGGGAGACCCTCGACCACCCGCGCAAGTACTTTACGCACCGGGTCTTTCGTGCTAAAAACAAGTGGAAGTTCACACGACCCCGAATTTTTCATGCGAGGGGCTGTGCTGCTCGTGGGGTTGGCTGCCGTCAATCACCCCTGTACCCATCGATTAACCCTCCTTCCGCTGCGCTCAACTGAATGTACGAATGCCGCAGAGAATTTCCATCTTCGGCCCCTGTGTCAACCAGCACTTCTATCGGAATGCGACCACTAGTTCTGGTGTGATGCCACATGAACGCACGCACCTGCACCTGTTTAGCTCCCATCCCTATGGCCACCACGTTGTGTGACGAGTTGACGCGTAGGGCAGCTACCGTGGGATCGCTGTAAGTCCGTGCGGGGACAATGGGGACGTGGTCTGTGACCCCCTCTCCACTGTTCACCTGTCCCCGTTCGTGGACACGGCACGGTAGTTATCGCCTCCCTCCTCCCCTTCCATCCGTTTCTGTGTTTGATGCTCGCGTTGTCTGCTGTCCCCCGGGGCGCATCTTCAGGCCCGGGAGGAATTTGTGATGGCTTCGCTCCGCCCGGCAGTGTATGCGCTCAGCATCTCGAGAGCCGTGAGCATGCTTGACTCCAGCTCGGAGTTGGGGCCTTGCGCTGAGAGATTCCTACGGGAGTAAATACGGTGTGGAACCACGTCCGCGTCGCAAATCACTCGATTCTCGGCGGCGTCAGAGGTTGGTTTCGTCCTTAGAGAACTGATCTTCGGGCATGACCCACGCTTTCCCTTCAAACTGGGGAGTGATCCTTGTAAACTAGTCGACGAACACCACAGGGTCGTTCCTCCATGAGAGCTCGCCTTGAGGAGCCACGGTAACATTCACAAAACCTTATTGGCCCTTGACCACTCCCATATCGCCTACCAGATATTATTTTGTTCACAACCCTTTGAGCCTCCTTCGAGTTGCTATATCCCACCACCTCTACATGGTGGGCTGCAGTCTGAGGTGGTCCCGCCACGGCTGGTTGGGGTGTGTGTGCGTCAAGGCTCCGCCAAATCCATGGAGTGGGGCTAAACAGTTGCAGGTGTGGTGCTCCATGTTGCGCGCCGTATATCGTGGACGGGAGCTGCGGCTGGTGTAACATTTGCGTCTGCAGCGCTGCGCGAAAGAGTGATGAGCGACAGGATACCCCCCTCCCATGTTACTCAGGCTCCACGATTGTGATATGTAGCCTGCCGGATGGCTGGAAGAGTGCGGTGGCTGACTGGCCGCCAATGTTTTTGGGGCGACGGCTGCATCGATACCCCTTGTCGCGGCTGCTGCTGCTGCTGCTTCTGCGGCGGCGGTGGCGGTCGCGGTGGTGGTGGCGGCGAAGCCCCCTCTAGCTGTGGTTGCGAGCCCTCCGGCGATGGGCCCGGTTGCTGGTGCTGTTTCGACCTCCCCTCTTTACTGTGGTCGCGGCGCTCTCGGGGTGCGCTGCCGTAGCTGCTATCATGGCTGCGGCGGCAGCGATGTTCTTTGGGGTTGCGGCTGGGACTGCGGCGGCGACCGCGACAGCCCTTCCTGTCGCTAATGCGGCTGTGGGGGCGACTTCGTCCCTTGATGTCGCAGCTGCGGTCGTGGTGGCGGCGGCGTTTCTTCCCGTCGCTGCTGCTGCTGCCGTGACGACGTCCCTTGCTGGTGCGGTCGTGGCCATCATTACCACGGCGGCTGATCTCGCGGTCGTGGTCGCTACTGCTGTCGTAATCGCTCAATGGACGGCGGTCGTCGATTGCGTCACCTCCTGTGCCTTGACGCTGGCCTCGGTCGAGGCCATCGCCGATTGCACCACCTCGCACGCCTAGGCACTGGCCGTGGTCGGGGCTGTTGGGGTCTTTACGGGCACGACCATTGGCGCTGCGGTCAGCAAGGTAGCCCTGGCCGAGGCTGCGAGGTGCATGACCTCCTCCACGTGGGCCCCGTTCACTGTTTTTGGCGACATCTCGATCCCCTATTTTCTTCTTTTTTCACCGTTCCCTTTTTCTTTTTCTTCTTCTTTTTGTACTTTCCTTCCTTTCCGCTCCTTTTCGTGCTTCTTCCGGTTGTGCGTTATCCAGCCCTGGTGGTGCGCTCGGCATATTGATAGAAGCACGCGAGGGATGGGATCCACAATGAAAGAGTATATCTTGCTTTTTGTTTCAGTTTTTGTTTGCTACAGTGTAACATTAACGGAATATACGGTAATGATTGTTCGCCGCACTTGTATTCGTACGTGTGGAAGGCGGTATTTGTTGTGTTTTTCAATTCAAATTAGAGTCATACCTAGACTCTAGTGTTTTCTTATTTGTTGAGGATCATGCCTGGATTGAAACCAAGGGGAAGTAAAACAGGGGCATCTGATACCGCGTACGTGCGAGTAGTGTTTTCAATTGGTCTGGGCCTTGTATTCTCTAGTTTTATCCGACCCCACCATCGGTAAAGGGGGGTATACGGGCGGTGTTATGAACATCACTCCTGGCTTGTATCAGCACCGTTTGTTCGCAGTTGGGTTTCGAACAAAATGTTTTGTCATGCAGCATGCAGACATTCATTAGACACGAACAAACATGCTTGAGTTCATGATGAACAATGAGCAGCAGACGAACGTGCGCGAGCAACAGACAGACGGGACACGAGCAACAGGTGGGTCTGAATGCTATGACCAAACGCCAGTTCAAAAAGCAAAATAAGCAGCTGGCAAAGCACCAGTGGCAACATACACACGTAACTGCAAAGGCAAGCATACCTAAACCCATCGCGTACATATTTTACGGAATACACGAGGAATACACACAAGGTACACGCATAGCAGGTACATGGTACGAGGTGCCTCCAGTATCATACGGCATAACACATCACATACGATATGACCCGGAGGATACTCCTCTGCTGGGCAATATAAGGACCACTTTGTATTGACACTAGTGATCGAATAGTCGTTACAGTCATAGACGGAGTGCTACACATTCTGACCGGAGTTTTTCGACGTAAGGTGATACGATTTCCAGCGAAGGGTCCCCTAGTAGACCTTCAATCTTCCTGCATTGCATTGCGATGAGCGATCTTCCTGGGTTCACCATGAAACGGCAGGGTTCAAGTCTCAGATCATGAAGGGAGCTAGGTCCCTCACATCTATCTGTGACTCTCTCACCTGGTGCTTTGCGTTCGTGCAGCGCCTCTTCGTCCAAGGGTTTGGAGGCCCTCTGAATAGGAGAATCGTAGTCATGTCAAAGTCTCAACAGTTCGAGCGGATGATCAACGAGGGAAAAAGCACGAATACAGCCACGGCAGACACAACAGCGCCAAAGGGGCAAGGGGCTGGTAGAGGGACTTACAGGTCACCTCACTTTAACTCCTTGTTTCAAGGGGTAGAATCCATAGACACTGGGCGTTTCCTTGATTCCACGTCGTTGGGCTTTCTTACAAGAAACCGGAGGCTTTCCCACATCGGGGAGATCCTCCATGCCCCTGTCCAATGAAGCCGAAGGAGTTTTGATTGCTTACCCTCTGCACACAAACAGACCCTCCGCAAGACTCTGATCAGCACAGCCGCCACGCGACGCGCTTCCCTTCCTTGCGCTGCTGCGCTTCAACAGTCGACAGTACACGACTTATATGGGATGTGAAGCCAAACTGGGGTCAAAATAAGGACCCAAGGGACAGGAACACCAAAAAGCCAAGATAAAGAAAAGGGGCGGGGTCAAGAGGAGACGGCCTGTGGGCTGCAGTCAAGACTGGCTGCAAAGCCAGGATATGGAGGCCGGTTTCGTTGAACCCTAGGGGTAGGTATGCCAAAACAAGGCAAGAAAAATGGCGCCAAGAGGAGCAAGACCTGGTGGATGCAAAGCCAGGATGGAGGTCAGTGTGCTTGGACCCTAGGGGTAGGTATGCGGAAAAAATGTGGGAAAAGTAACCAGAGGAGCAAGACCTCTTGGCTGCAAATACAGAACGTAGGTCGACCGTTGGGGCATGTACGGTATCAAAAGAGAAGAAAAACGAGTCCAGGGAAACAGATATTGTGCTACAAAGCTAGACCGGGGTGTTACTACGCGGGGGCCCTTGGGGGCAGGTATAATCACAAGAACGAGGAGGGTCTAGCAGACCCGACAAATGGGCTGGGAAGGCAGCACGAGACCGCTAAAGTGGGACCTACAGGGGCTCTCAACGCGAAGCCAATGATGGACAACGTGCGACCTCATCACGGTAGCAATAGCTTGAATGCTCCACCGTTAATGGCTGGAGCTAATGCGCAATGAAGGTCTTCGTGGAAAAACGAATACGTCAAGAAGTGAGGAACGGTCCAACAAGAAAAATAGCTCGTGCCTCGCGAAAACAAAGAAAGACAACGCTGGAAGCATCTATGTGGTCACCAAGCCCATAGGGCGAGTCGAAAACAAGACGATGGAAGACCATATAGCATGGTACGAACAGACCATGGTTCGTCGGCATACACGAAACGTGGGCAGAGTACACCGGTGGTAGAAGTCGGGCGTAAAACCACAAAGACGAGCATTTTTCGTCGTCTTGTAGAAAGTAGAACAACTGATGCACAAGTTAAACTTGAAAGCGAAATCACCATGGTGATCACCGAAAAGCTAACAAATGCTACATTGAATACGGCAAATAAGACAGAAGGCATACTACTACGTTAAAACATTTATGGACCCTCAAGGATGGCTAGATTTCGAGGGGCTACGCTGGGGAGCCATGAGGTGATAATGCTGACTCTGCTGGTTGGTATTTTGCTTTAGACGGCACGGTTCACGAACAAGTTCTCGCAGAAAACGAAAGGAAAACCTTTAATTTAACAAAAAGGCTACTACGGTCGATAGCTGCGCACATCTACAGCCGTTAAGGAAAAAGCGTGTCCGGAAATGGCAAGGAAACCTAATAATAGCCGCGGGGCATGAACGAAGACACGGAAGGGTATGCTTTCCGAGCTTTCACGTACTGAAGAGACAGAAGAGTATACGTTCCCATCGGTGGCGCATGGGGAAGAAAATGCTGGGATAGAAAAACCAGAAGTAATACGACAATTTTTCCTGCTTAGTCTACACTGCGAGAAAAGCGAAAATGGGGTCGTGACATACAACGTAGGACCCAGAAATGCTGCTAAAACAGCAAGCACATGGTGCAGACAACGCCTCGGTTGGCAAATAACCAGACAGAACTGTTACGATTTGACGGGCTGATACTATAAGCCGGATAGAGGGGGGAACATCAACTAACGAATGACAATAACAATGCTGGCGGGGCGCATGCACACAGTGCAAGCGAAGTCTAGGATATTAAACGATCAGGTGAAATTACCACGGTTTCGCACGCTGTCACCATATGTTCGCATAGAGAGTGGGGTCGTGAAACAACATAAACCCAGAAATACTAGCAGAAAATCGATGGCGTCAAACTCTGGAATCTGGCCTATTTAGCGTTATTCTTATTGGAAGTTAACACAAGAAAATACAGAAAAAACATACGCGAAAGCACACGGATGCCTAACAGAGAAGGGGGGACTTGAGCAGAGCGATTTCACGGAAATACGACAAGCACGACGCCTTAAATATAGCACCTATGGAGTGCGTAGCGTTGTAGAAAACAGATGACGGCCCAAGGCAGGCATACCACACAGCAGAAATAAAACAAGCACAACGCCTCTGAATAAACACCTATGGCGTACGTAGCGCAGAAAGCAGAGGCACTGCCAAGCCAGATATACCACAACGGTCGTGAAGACAAATGCGACGCCTCAGTAAGCACCAATGACATACGAAGTGCAGAAAACAGGGGAAAATCCAAGAGAAATATACCACAACGGTCGTGAAGACAAATACGGCGCCTCAACAATCACCTAAGACGTACGTAGTGCAAAAAATAGGGGAAGGCCAACACAAATACACCTCAGCGGTTTTGTGGACTGCTGATCAAGGCAAGATTAACCGGTGGAGAGAAACAAAAACACGGCAGGTTTGCAGCCAAGTTACGAAAACCTGGCAGGATAAACCGGGGGGAAGAAGAAGGCTGCACCATCACAATTTTTACGCCTAGTTACCATAATATGGAGAATGCTGAACGGACAGCTGGAAGGCCAGAGTAGCATACCGACACAAACACGCATATGTGCGTGCTGGTCAAACACGGGTGAAACCAAAAAGTTAAGGCAAAGAAGAGGCATCTTGGAACTAAATGAACAACAAAATCAACCCTGAAAAAATATCAATACGCACACAAAACTCAGGAGGAAGCACGGTTAAAGGGAGGGGCAGCAGAACCGAAGGGAAAGTGCGACTGAACGCGGTAATACCCTGGCTATAAACTTCCCTGTCGCGTAGCGTTGCAGACACGCCGATCTGTAGTTGATGCTGCGCGAGGATGTGCAGTAGGCAGGCCGCAAGTTGGGCTTTGAACCGGATTGTGTAGGGGCTTAGAGAAACATGCAATGAAACGCGGCCGGTGGTTGTGCGAGAGTGTGCGGCGGCGCCCCGAGCGCGAGACAGTGACTTCGGGGTACGCGGAAGATGTGCTAGGAGCGCTGTTGATGGACAATGGTCCGGCAAAACGCGATGGATGGTCTTGAACGGGTGCGTTGAAGACCTCCAAGCGCGAAATAGTGAGGATAGGGTGATCGCGGACGATGCGGTAGGAGCGATGCGACAGTAAAATACCGAGGCTGTAGCAGTTCAACATCGTCGAATGAGGTATCGGTCGCGTACGCGGCGGTGAAATGTGCGTGTCCCCCAGCGTGCATGTAGACGTGGGCGTTGATGCTGTAGTAGTCCTCCAAAGTGGGCCAAAATATGCCTTCGGTGTTTGTGCCGGCGAATTTAGTTTTCCCGCGGCTTGGATGACTGCATGGTGGCTGGGATAGACGGTGTAGAAGGACCGAATTAGTCGACGACGGGGGTGACGCCGGGATCGATTGGTAGTGGCTTGAAGGGGAATGCCTACCGGCGCGGATGCTGCAGGAATCGGTGAAATATGTCCCAAATGGTCCGCGTTGACGGTGACGATGACGCCGGAGTGGGTGGCAGTGGCCAGAAAAAGGGGCGCCTTCAAAGGCGAGGTGGCTGTTCAAAGGGGTGGGCAGAATACTGAAGGTAGTGGTTGCGGAAGACCGAGACGAAGCTCAGGTAAAGGGTGCTCTGGTGAAGGTGGAGCTCTGGTTGCGAAGCTTAGGTGGTTACGAAGCTCTGATTATGGGGCCATCGCGCGGCAGTGGGGGTGTGATGATCTTGGAAGTGGGGCCACAGATATTGGTGAGAAAAACCGTAATCGGAATGGCGGTCCCACGGTTTCCAGCGGCGGCGGTGGAGCGACCACGGCTCTGGGGAAGACGTCATCCAACGAAGGATGAGGCAATACTAAATCGGATGCGCCAATGGTGGGCGTTGGGAAGAACAATATACGCCCTGAAAGCCGATCCAGGAGGAGCGCCAGAATCCACAGCACCTTTCCCGGGGCTGGCTAGCGAACCGGAGGCGATGTGCTGGGCCGAAATAGACCCGACGAACGGTTTAGAAGAGCGGTCGATGATATCTTGGTATAACCCCAACGGCAAAAGTTGCCGAATCAGATATCAGTGAAATGTGGTGTGGTGCATCGGGCAGGAAGGGGGGGAGTTTGAGCCCGCCCAAGTCGCATGAGAGGTGCGCGGTTTGTGCGTCGTCGGTAGAGGGAAGCGAATGGTGATGTGGGATCGGACGGAAGGGGGAACTAGTCCACCCAAAATGACAGCCAGAATTCTCGCATGGTCTGTGTCGCGAGCAAAGAATGGGTGGAAGGGTTCGATTACTGACTGAAAAGGTCCCGTACCAGGCTCGGCAGGTTCAAGAGCCTGAAAATAAAGAACGAGATACTCCGAAAAGGGGAGCGATGGGATGGTAGAGGCGGGGCGGGAAGGAGGAGGAGCGAGCCTACCCTCAAACCGATACTCGGCTGGAAAATATCATACCCAGAATTCAAAATAACTCAAATTTAGAAGATGGAAGCGGCAGAATGTGGTGAGGGGTTGGGAGGGACGAGGAAACGAGCCCACCCAAGCCGATGCCATGTCATCACCGGAGGAATCTTGCCGGAGCCGAACACTGCACAGCTAGCTAGCTCTTCGGGGTGGAAGCAGAAGCCATCGGGTTAGAGCTGTCGGGTCGACCCGGGGGTCTGAAGCTACGGGCACGGCTAAGGGCGGATGTGTGGGTTGCGCTCTTTTATCTTTTTTTCGTGCTCACACCACAACATAATGCTGCAAACGAAACCGGGGAAAACACTGAGAGCACGACATCCTGGGAGAAGTTCAAGAGGCCAAGGACCAACCAACCGATCAAGCTCTATATTCAGATATGCTTTGACCCGTGACTTTTCGACTGTGACCCGTGAGACACGTCACGGGTCCATTCGACCCGACCCACATGAATCCCACACCTCACGGGTTACTCGAAGTGTGGCGGTTAGGGTCGGGTCGGGTTGGGTCGGGACGGGTCGGGTCGGGTCGGGTCGGGTCGGGTCGGGTCGGGTCGGGTCGGGTCGGGTCGGGTCGGGTCGGGTCGGGTCGGGTCGGGTCGGGTCGGGTCGGGTCGGGTCGGGTCGGGTCGGGTCGGGTCGGGGCAATAGGCTTTGAAATCTAGCGGGTCGGGTCGGGTCAGGAGATGTTCAGATCTCACGAGTCGGTTCGGGTCGGGTCAAGATGTTTTAAATCTCGCGGGTCGGGTAGGGTCGGGTCAAGACGTCTCGAAATTTCGTTGGTAGGGTCGGGTCAGTTGACCCGACCCGACCCGACCTGTGAGGTTTGACCTGACCCGTGAACAGCCCTGGAAAAAGAAGAAAAAAACAAGAGTACACACGTACATAACGATACATGGTACCTTGTACTTCGCAATGCTACCTGGAACTGTATGTTCGAAAGAAGCGCAGTGCAGCGGAGCACGGCACAGCACCGCACCACAGGGCTAGACACTGCACCCTGCACGACACGGCACTGGGCTGGGCTGCTCAGCTATAGCTGCACTGAGCTGAGCTGGGAGTGGATTTTTGGTGATTCAACAATGTAGTACAGTTTCGTGCAAACCTGATGTTACAAGTACTACTGAAGTAGCACCGGTCCCTGGTATGATACTTCGAATGACACCTGGCTTGTACGAAAGAGCAAGTACAGCAAAGCGCGCAGCACGGCACAAAACCACACAGCACCGCACACCACTGCACCGCACCGCACCGCGCGGCACCGCACGGCACCGCACTGCGCTGCGCTACTGACCTAGCGCTGCGGCGCGCTGCTGGGCTGAGCTGAGTTAATGATGAGCCAAGCTGATCCTGCTGGGACCTGGTATGATGGAACTTCGTACAACAAAAAATAACTTGGACGCTACACGCCTGTTACATCGATACAGCACTACTAGCGGCAATACATCTGGTTGTGGGACGAGGCTCCAGCTTCACCCTCGAAATAGCTAGCTTTACCCCCGCCCAGCCCCAATACGAATAGCTTGCTCAAGATTGCGCCCCTTATTCTAGTGATTGCCTTTAGGTGTGGGTGGGAGGAGGTCAAGACGCCTAGCCCAATCGGGGTGCTCCACTCGACAACTTCCACCGATGAGCAACGCTACTTGCCTAAGATTACGGCTTCCAGCGGTTCTGGATTACAGCACGAAACTACTGCTTAACATTCCAGACCATCGCACCATGAGCCCACCTCGACCACATGTTGGCAGCTACATCCGTGCTTGTCCCAGGACGAACGCACTTTTAAGTGACAGCAATGGAACCGTTAACGACAGGGACCGCCGCTGCACTAGTGTTGACCGCACAGCTGCGCCTGGGCTCGAGGGGCCGCCCCGTCCTAAAGACGGAAGAATCGCGATCATAGATAACCAGGATATGCCCTGAGCCCCTTCCCCGTCACCCTCGCCGGCCTCGTGCATTGCGTGAACACGGACCACAGGTATGATATTTCCTAGAGAGTCACTCCTGCTCATCCGACGTTTGAAGCCAGGACCCCCAGGGTATCTTCACCCCCCTCCTTGAGCGCCACCAACGGAGACCCTCCCAGAGCCTCGATGATACAATACCGAAACCCCATTAGGGAGCACGCGTGGATTCAGCCTGCCTATTCTCGAGATCAGCCAGCTGCTCCCTCGCCGACACCACACCACAGTCTAAGAAACAGCAGCAAATGACCACTGTTTGGCAGCACACCGGAGCCAGCCTAAATTGGACTACCTTTTTCTCTTGGATGTTCCACGTCGTCACAAAACGTCCGGGCGAAATAAACTAAAATTTACCCCCCCACCCCCCACGAAACCCCTTTGTACAGGCGTCTCGGGGCGAGATAGTGAGCCCCCGCAACGAAGCAGCGGCGATGACAGCCTTGCTCGCCGGTCTCTGGCGCAAGCTCGCCGGTCAGAGCTCGTTCAAACCCGTAGACCAGACTGACGTCGTCCGAGGCCGTCAGATGCCGGAACTTGTTCCCGTATCACCACCATGCAACGACTGTCGACACTTACCACTGCCCTCCCAGTTCGAATCTGTAGCTTTGGCAACGATACACCCGAAACTGGCGTCGGCAGAAGCAGCAATCACTTTACTAGACTGGCAGTCGCCCTACTCCCTTCCAACGCACCGAGTTGCAAACGAGCCACTCCCTTTCGGTCTCGGCGTTCCCCACCGAACCCTCCAACTACCGACCTCGTTCCGCCCCCGCAACAGAGACACTTTGTCCCGCCCCCTACCGACGTGACCGGTTTTCCACGAAGTACCCCTGTCCCGGCCTCCTTTAATTACGCCGAGAAGCACCTGTCGATTCCTCCTTGCCCTCTTCCACCGCGATGTGTAACCAAAGAGCCGCCTTGCTCCGATCTCAATTGATCCCGCCGAAACCACGGCCCACTGCTTGCACGCTTCTGACCACACTCAATCCAACGAAGCCACTGAGCTCGGGTCCCCGTTTTTCCCGCCTAAGTCACCGCCTGGTGGTGCTCCCAACGGATTCGAGAATAGCAGTCACTTCCTTCATCTGGTTGGTTTAGATTCCTCGACAACGTCACCAATGTATCCATGACATTGCCCCGCTCTTTCCAGGCCCCCCAGGATACGTCCCTCCCTCTGGGACATTTGCGCACTACCGGAGACCCTCCCCGATCATTTACATCGTTAACAACTCCGAGATAGCCGCAGTCCTCTTCGTGAGCACCCCCCTCCACCTTTCACCCCCTCCCTGACGACCCCAAAGCCTCGGGGACACCCCCTCCCTACATACTTCGGCATAATAGCAATCGCTCCCCCGCCGCCGCCGCCCGTTTGGAGATAGCAACGGCTCTCATCGTCGAAGTCTGGTTATACCTCCTTTGCAGAATCGTTGGGGCCACTACCCCCCTTTTTCAAGGATACCCTGCCCCAAACCATCCCACCTTTATCAGACCACCAACGATACCTCCCGGACAACTTTTCAGTTTACCCACCATCGGACCCAGGCCAACGACGATCATTCTGCCTTCCCCAATGACAACAAACCCGCGGCTTGTCACTCCCGATCCAGCTCTTTAGCTGCTCCCCCCACTATCCGGACCCAAACCACCAATAGCCTTTCAACCTTCCTTGACCACAGAACGACGGACGACCTTTGCAACCCCGGTTCACCGGCGCTCGCGCGTTCTGGCTTCCATCTACACGATTCCACCCCGATAGTTTCCCCCCCAGCCGGACCCAAACCATCAACGACCCTTCAGTCTTCCTTGACGACACGACCACTTATGACCTTTCCAACCGTGGTTACCGGCGCTCGCGCGCCCCTGCTTCGGTCTACACTGCTTTTCTCTCATTAACCTTGGTTAGCCACCACAGCGTACTAGTTCTTAGTCGATGGTTTTATTTTTCCTCGCGGCACGTCTCCTTTTTTTTCAATCGCCGACCAATTATTTCTGTTGTTGACATTGAACACCAAACAGTTCGTTTCCAACCAACGGTTTCGAATCTCCCATCCGTCCCTGAAGGCACGTCTGTGACGTCACTGCCGCCAACATTTTACCCCAACTTTCATGTCGGTTTACCATCTGTATCTGGGAATCTCCTGTCCGCTCCTGAAGGCACGTCTATGACGCCATTACCGCCATCTCATTACCATACATACCATACCTGTGAGTTTACCACTGAACCTGTTGGTTTGTTCCTTTCCGGTGATGACGTCTCCAAGTCGGGCATCAGCTTGGGGGTTCGTTCCCTCGTCCCTCCCAACCCCTCACCACATCCTTCCGCAAAATAAGAAGAATAAGAACCGAGCCATGGTATATTTCCGACAAAAAGAGGTATGGGTCTAAAAAGCCACGGTACGATGTACCGCAAGGAGTTGGTGTCAAAAACCGGCTCGAGACTGAGTTAACCAATCAGCGTCGCGGACCGAGGTGAAAAATCAAAGCGCATTCTGCTGTACCGCACGGTGGCGCGGAATGGTTGCGGTGTACTGATTTCTGTCGTCTGCCCTACATTTATATGTATAATTGTGATTTTTTTTCCTCCTTCGGGCACATCTCTTCGTGCTCGCACCTTCGTCCCAAACGTCGGGTGGGGTGGGCACAATTCGACCGTCGGGCTCACGTTGCTGGAGGTTTGGGCGCGATCCGTGCAGTGTGTCGCGCATGGCAAGCCTTTAAAACTTTTTCGGCCTTGGGCACACTTAAGGCAAATCCCCGGGTTTCCGCAACATCCCAGGGGATTGGGTTTCTGCATCCCCTATCCCCGCGTACGTACGTAAGACTTTGATGTAAACCGGGCTTTCCTGCTCGTACGTAGAGGGTACACGTTTCTTTATGCACAGAGCACCACGCTAATCCTGCCGCCCAGCAGCAGTCTAGCCCCCTAGCAGCAGCAGCCTGCAACTGTGTATGCGCGTGTGGCTGCTGTTGTAGTAGCTGATTTTTTTATCGGAGCGTGGCATTTGTCACCCCACCATACCCCATATTTCTGGTGTGCAGGCGCTTTGGACGCATCTCAATTGCATATCCATAGACGCATCTCAATTGCATGTCCATAGATCGCGGCAATTTGGTCGGTAATATAGTAACCTTTTGAATATTAATTGATATACAAACCCATCATTAAATTTACGTCCAAAGATGCAGTATTTTTCCGTACTACATACCAAAGGGGTATTGTTTTGTGTCGGAGATTTTACTCACGCCACAGATGACAGGTAACAAACATGAGGACAGCACAACGCCACGTGTAAAACCCTACCGCACAGCAGCAGTAGTGGGATACATCATGTACATGCGCGTGGCGAGTCCTCGCTATGCTGAGGCGAGTTGCTTTCGTCTCCACGAGGGGACGATTTTGAATCGGACGACGATCGAAACAATCCAGCGTAATTGTGCTTGACTATAAAAAGAAAAAACAGCAGTGGATATAGGCGCTGATGGCACGACGCTACGATCCTGCCGCCCAGCAGCGGTCCAGCCCCCAAGCATCAAAAGCCTGCAACTCTATGCGCGTGTGGCTGCTGTGGTAGAAGCTGATTCTTTGATCGGAGCGTGCCATTTGTCACCCTACCATACCCCATATTTCCGATGTGCTGCCACTTCGTGTGCATCTCCATTGCATGTCCATAGATCGCGCCAATTTGGTCGGTAACACAGGAACCTTTCTGATCGTAATTTATCTGCCAGCCCATCCTTACATTTACGTCCAAGTAGACAGAGTGTTTTTACGTACCAGGTACATAACAGAGGGGTAATGTTATGGGTCTGAGATTTTGCTCACACCACAGATGACAGGGACCAGACAACATGAGGACAGCACAACGCTACGTGTACAACCTTGCCGCACAGCAGCAGTAGTAGGACACATAATGTATGTGCGCGTGGCGAGTCTTCGCTATGCTGAGTCGAGTTGCTTTCGTCTCGACGAGGGGACGATTTTGAATCGGACGACGATCTAAACAATCCAGCGTATTTTTTCTTGAATCTAAAAAGCAAACAGCAGTGGATATAGGCGCTGATGCTCCATGAGAAAGGGCTTCTCTGTCTCAGCGACAATAGAAGCCCTACACATCCTCATTCTGCGCACTCTCAGCGACGAACTGGCGGTGAAGGGGGATGATTACCCATCCTGGCGTGTATCACTCGTCGTTAAGTTCAATATCTGGCTCAACAAGACACGAAGAGTACCTATTCTGAAATTAATTGCTGATTTCCATACAAAACAACAGGAAACAAGGAAAAAACATCAAAACCACGATCATAGAAAGACGGCGCACGGAACAACTGCTGATTTGTTTTTTAGCCGGTTGAAAATCCACCTATTCGTTCTTTTATTTTTTACCACGCAAATTTTACTGCGTAAGAGTCCCCCGTATAAAAGTCCCCATCGTACGAGTACTGGCGCTGGACACGTACGTACTGATGGGATTACCACTTATTTACGGTTCTCCACTACGACAGCGAGAGAGCGAACCGCACCCGGGAGTGCGCCTCCCTATACTCCGCTTCTCGAGCTGCGGACAAGAACCTAGTTTTCACTACCACCAGGTACATCTTATTTGCCCACAGACAGTCAGATGTTGGATGTTTGGATTTCGTTCTTGCGCCACTCCCTTAGGCACTTCCCGGAGGGGAACCTTGTATATTATATACAAGGGGCTACGCCGGCGGCCTGGACGGCCGCCGGTCGCAGCGCAGGATAGTAAATATTAAGAGGGTAAGAAGTAATGCCAAGAGTTCGACGAAGTTTATTAATTCATGTACTACGTATGGTGCGCATCATAAACAAAGCAATAAATAGCTGAGGCGTGCCCCCGCAAACGACGGCAGCGGTCGGCGCCGACAAAATGCCCGCCCGGCGCCGGTCGTCAAATGTACGGAACTGAAAATCTAAGGCGCGCATGACAATGAGGTGATGAGCGTTTGAGGAAAGGCATCACCGAGAAGGAACCGATTGGCAAATAATGGAACCCAGTGAAGGGAGAAGAATATGAGAATAAATATTTATTGCATTAACGTGAAGGAGAGCCCCCTTGAAACCGCACGAAGAGAGAAATGCGGAAGGCATCGCTAAGAAGGAATGACGCAAGCAGAATGCTCCAGCAAAAAAAAATCATGCAAGGGGGGGGCACAACTTGAAGGATGAAACTGAAATCACGGCAAGCTGGCAAAACTGAACAACGGAATGGAAAGCATTACCGGGAACGCAAAGCTTGCGCGACAGCATGAAGAAAAGCTGTGTGTTTTGAAACACCTGAGACAACAACGTTCAACCCACACTAATGACAACTGTCTAGAAACTAAAATCTTCAAGCCACACTAATGACAACTGGCAAAACTTAGATGAACGTCCAGAGCTTCGGAGCAACGCAAGCACCCGAGGCAAGAACGTTGAAGCGACACTAAAGACAACTGGCTAGACTTAGACTAAAATGTTCAACGACCCAAATGAGAACTTGCTAGACTAATGACAACTTGCTAGACTAGAACCTAGGGAGGCAGAAAACGCACAACTAGGACGAAAGCATGAAAAGCCGATTGTAAGAACCACTAGACACAACACCATCAAACGAACCGGTCGGACTCGGACTAAAATCCACGGAAGGGGGGGAAGACGACAGGGCCGCAACCGAGTTTGATGGGTGTGAAAAGGTACGGAGCAACGTAAAACTGCACGTAAAGGGTTGTACTAAAAAAGGTACAACGAGGAAGACAGCAAGAAAAGCTGTATTGGATGGACGAAAAGCATATCATCCAGCCCACACTAATGACAACTGGCTACGCTTGGAGTATAACGGAGGGAAGGAAGCAAATGTGTCAAGGCGGCAACCGATGACGAAGGATGCGACGAGCAACGGAGCAAAGAACAACTGGATGGGAAGGGTTCCAGAGAAAAACGCACAACTAGCACGACAGCAAGAACAGCTGTACATCCGATAAATAACACAATGTGCACGACGGCATGAATGAAACACTATTTCCAACCACGTAACACAACAGAACTAAGGGAAGCGGCAGCGGGCAAAAACAGGTCAAACCGGACTGCACCACAAAAAAATGAAAGGGCTACTTACGGAAACATGAGTACTGAACACAAAGGAAGTGAAGACAATAAACTTAAAATGTCGAGGAGGAAGGAGTCAAACTCTACGCAACAAAGACGACGGTGTAAACACACGAAGTGGAACACTGACACCGCCTACCACTAATAACGATGTACATATATAAGGATGCTGAAGGCAATCCTCAAGGTCGATACGCCCGAGCGCGGAGGGCGAAGGAAAGGGCGGGGTGTCGTGTAGGAAGCACGCCCATGTAAATGAAGACTGGATTACAAAAGTAATCGCCAGCTACAGGGCCGAGTGTGGAAGGCGAAGGGTAGAGAGAGAAGTCATGTCGGTAGCACACCGAAGCAGCGAGCACATGCTGGGAGGACACCGATGTAGGGAGCACTTAGGCACCTGTTGGAAGAGGATTGGCGAGTGCAACGGATGGTGGGAAGGTAATAGTTAGCGAGTCGTAGTGTTTGGATATTGGGTTGAAGAGTAGGTGGATAGTGTCGGTGTAGGCAATTGGCACGATGGGCAGGGGCGATCCAGCGAAAGAAACGTGCACTGTCCTGCCGTACTTTAGCTGAGCAGCGATTATCTCAGGGTGTCCCATGTAGGTTGCAGGATTGGACATGAGCTCAAGGTAGTGGTCGTACGATTGGAAAAGACATGGGGGCTCACCGAGAATGGGCAAGTTTTCAATGCCAATGCCAGATGTAATTGCTGCTTGAAATGTATGAATGTGACGGTTAGCATCGAGGTACTGAACAATTTCTTGTCGAATCTGGGAGTGAAGGTTAGCGTCACCAAGAAGAGCTCGTGCGAGAGCACGAAATCCGCAAGATCCGCCACCAATTTCGTGGCAAATAGACCATGAAGGCGTAGGCGGTAATGATGGTGGATGAAAAGACGAAGGGGGTAAAAAAGGGGGTAAGGGTGGAATTTGGTGAACAATTCCAGTAGCAGCTTCTACAAAAGGGTCATAGACAACGTTCGCAGCATGAGGAATGCCGTTGAGAACATGAGATGGGGAAATGAGGCACATGACAGAAGCTGAGTAAAATCGGAGTCATATATATAAAGGCGAGCAGTGTTGCCAACAGTTAGGTTTTCGTACTGCTCTTGGAGGTCGAAAATTCGATGGTACGCTTTGCCATGCATGGTAAGCATTGAAGGAGGGGGTGGGTTGGTCCATGTTCTTTTGCCCATTCCGCCTGCCCCGAGGGCGATGAAAGAGAACAGAGAGTTATACCTTCGTTGGTTGCGACTGAATTCCGAAGAGTAAAATATATCCCATACATCAGCAGGAATAGGTCGTAAAGGGTGTGTCGCATATTCGCCGTTTTTGCAACAGTTGTATTTATTTTTTCGTTCTTCTTTCCACAACATTGCGCCGCAGTGCGGGCAAACGTAGTTATCTTCGTGTGTAAGAACGGTGTTTTCGAAAATATTAGAGTCTGGAATATGGGTCATTGAGTTGAACCCTTGAATACCTTTCGGGGAGATAAGAGGAGCGTTGGAGGCAGGAGGTGGAAGGGTCGGGTGGCGAGGAGCTCGCATGCGTGTAAAATGATCGCGAATTATTGCTGAATCGTCATCAGCTTGACGTGTTGGTTGGGTACGTAAACGTCTAGCGGCGAGAATGGCCGTACGTGCAGCGCGGCGGCGGCGAGCTTTGGAAGCTCGTCTAGCTGCAACGTTAGTTTTTCTGTGGCGTTCAGAGGTATCATGTGTGTTGGAAGTTCGCCTTACAGCACAAGCACTTCTGGATCGTGTGACAGCAGGCGTAACTTCATGGCGTTGCTGAGATTGGCTATCAGAGGGTTCAGTTGAGTTGGAAGGTGGTCTATGGGGTTTATCTCGTGTAACAGCACATGCGCTTGTAGAAGCTCGTCTGACAGGACATGCACATCTGGATCGTGTGACAGCAGGCGTAACTGCGTGGCGTGGCTGAGATTGGCTTTCAGAGGTCTCAGTAGAGTTGGAAGCAGGTCTATGGGGATCATCTTGTGTAACAGCACACGCGCTTCTAGATCGTGTTACAGCAGGCGTAACTTCATGGCGTGACTGAGTTTGAACTTCAAAGTTATCAGTAGGTAAGTGGTCAGGTAGGTGGGTTGGTATCAAAAGCGGGATGCAACGTAAAGTGGGTCACCAAAACTCGGTGTTGGAATGACAATAATCAGGGCTATGAAAAGCCAGTATCAGGGCTAATATAAGCCAGTATCAGGGCTAATGAAAGCCAAATATGAGATGGTAAACGACTAACCTTTTGGATCTTCAAAAGTCGGCGAAGTCGGAGGGGACCAAGGCAGAGGGGTTCTTCGCCTCACTTTCCGCGGAGGCTCCCGTCTTGCGCAGGAACTTCTTCTCGTTCACGAGCTCTTGGCGCTGTCAAGACGAACATGGGGAAGAGCGCAACACAGGAAAAATAAGGAGTGTGATCATATGTTATAAAGAAAAGAGCCAGACCTACACAACAGACGGAAGGCGGCATGATGGAAATCTACGATGACTGCGTACCTTCTTCGCCCAGAGACGCTTAGCGCAACGCAGGTGCAACGGCTCCGGAATGTCGGCGTTGGCCCACCCCTTGACCACGAGCTGGCCGTCCTCGATCTGGCCAGTGCAGCCGTCGCGGAGGTGGTCGAACGTGTGCGTTGGGTCGTAGCATATGCAGAGTTCCTGTGTGAAATCATGCGTAGGGAGGGGAAAATTATAAACAGTAATATATACTCGTATGAAAGATGCATCTAATATGTGTTGACTAAACCGATAAATATACTCGTATGAAAGATGCATACAATATTAGAAAAATTCACTTACTTGATAAAAGGATACATTTCCCTTCACAGCTGTCAGATTTTGTCCCCCTCAGAAACGGGTTTTATAGTTTACGCGCACAGACTGACTAAAATCATCCTGTTGACCCTGATAGCTACACTGTAGTTGTAAGGGGAGTCGCCGACCTATATACTGAGGACACACAACTCGTAATGCGCGCGATCGGAGTATCACACACAGCTTGCAAAGATGAGATTCGACGAAATCTTCGATCTCACAGCTGGAGTGTATTTTCATTTTTTATAATATTAGAAAAATAAAAAAAAACAACAGCTGTGAGCAATATGTGTTACATCATGTAGAACACAGGCGTTTATAAATATACTCGTGTGAAAGATGCAGTTGGACACAGGCAATTGTCGCTCACTCCGATGAGGTCTTCTGTGGCCGAGGTCCCGCTGGTGAAAACTTCCTCCCCGGAAGCGTTCGTGACCCTCCGGCCAGCGCAGTCCTCGAAGTGTACGTGCAAGTTCTCGTACTCTTTGGATCAAGTATACGGACGGAAAGCAAAAAACGAGACAGACACGAGAAAAAAGCAAAAACGAGACGGACGCGGAAATAAAGCAAGTATGAGTCCCCTGAAAAAGAAACAAAAACAGCAACAGCAGTAGTATTCAGGCGGGTTGGCAAGTGTTTTAATTTCAACGTGCCTTTGATACGACACGAAAGAGGGCTGTGATGGTGCCGAAGAAACATATACGCAGGATAACCCGGAAGGACGACGAAAGGATGCGATTACAGAGCAGAAAAGAGACGGACGCCCTACGAGTAAACGTAAAAAAAAAAGCAGGTAAAAGCGGAACAAAGCCAGTGAAATCGCAGCAGGGCGTTTTCGCAAAGGAATATACGTTCGCCATACCGTCGGTACATACAGCACACAAAATAATACGCTCAAAGGAGGGCACACACGCTGGCAGGCGGACAACGCAGGACGAGGAAATGATGCGAGGATCAGACGAGTCACGCACGGGGCGACTTACACTACAGCAGTAGGGCGCAAGGCTGCAGAAGTGAGACGAAAAACAAATACGATCGTAGGAATGAAAAGTTGGGGAAAAAGCCAGTAAACACCAGTAGTAGGGGAAAAGAAGGCAGTAAACACCAATCAAAAGTAGGCGCTCAACAGAGTAGCAGTCGTGCGGTTTGGCAACATACCCTCAGAGGGCGCTGAAAGAATGGGACGCACGTCGGCATGCAGACACGGCTGGACGGTGGAAGGATGCAAGGCATCAAATGATCACACCCGGCAGGCAATCCAACAGCAGCGCAATAAAACCCCGGGCAAAAGCGCTGTACTGCTGTTGTATCGACTGTGCTATTGCTGTTGTATTATACGATAGCAAAAATACCGAGGAAAGAAACGAAAGGGCAAAAATACCATACTTACTTGGCTTGCCGTCGTCGTCGACCTCCCCGTCAAGCTTCTTTCCGATGGAGATGGCGCCGTTGACCGGGAGGATTCAGACCACACAGATAAGCTTGGACTGCTTCTTGGTCGAGTCGCGCTCGGGCCGAAACTTGTTCGCGGTGAAGGGGCAGGAGTCAGGATCCCCCTGTACGTTTTGGTCACAGGAGTACCAAACTATACCACGGGATGTCACCTTCTCCAGGAAGCGTTGCTACGCAGAAAGGCGCGGCCACAGCTGCATATACCATTTGTAGCTTCGTGATGCTGCTGTGCATATACCATTTGTAGCTTCGTGATGCTGCAGGCTCATCATAGCTTCAGCTACTGCTGTACATCATGTACATGTATAAGTGCTGCTGTAGACCTGTAGACACGCCTAAGCTAGGCAAGGTCTACTGACCAGAAAGTGTCCCCCCTTGGCCTGAGGGGGGCTGGTCAGCACCATTCAGGTGCTAGGAAGGAGAGATAAGTTGTTGTATTATTAGCTCCGAACACAAGAAAACAAGCGATCTTAACTTCATCCCCGAATCCCTATATCAGAATCCAGAAGAGGATAAATAGAAACCCCTACTACAGTAGTTGTCTTCAGATCTAGATGACGTCCACACACCAGATCAGATCCTCAACAGTCAATCACCAACAAGAAGGTCAACTGTCGTGTCTTACCAACAACACTACACACTCTCTGGTGCTCCACTTTCCACAATGCCCCCAAGACCAAAAACTTCCTTTGGGTTGTCCTTCCAGGCCCCTTTCATTTCGAGCTGATGCTCCACCTTGAGTTTGAACTCGGGGGGATTCAACCCAGCCACCAGCGCTTTACTAATGACGGCTGCAGGACCTCTTTTATAAGCACCCAGCGTGTCACGGAAAACGCGTTCAGCACTGGGGTTTTCAAAGTACTGTTCAAGGCGGCTATGGACGGCGTCAATCCGATCTACAGCAGTAGCTTCGGACCCCATGGTCACCCGACGGCACACCTCCGCCGCCGCAATAGATGGGTCGACAGAATCGTCGGCCCAACATTCCGCGTGCTTCGCAAGCGCCTCGCGTAAGTCGTCTTCCTGTAATTCAGTCCCATCAAAATAAGTCCGCGACAGGCACGAACGGATGGACTGACGCAGCAGCTGAGCAACCGACAGCACAGGGCGCGAGATAGACTGTGCGTTGTTGCTGAGTTCCATCGCCCGCGCGTACTCAGCGTATTGGGTATAAAAACGGAGCGACGCTGCCTGTGAGAAAACCCGTCCATACTGCGGAGCGCCGGGACCATTTCCCAATATGAGGTCATTCAACCCGATGCGAACCTCACCATCAGCAGACGTGGGGCCCTGCGATCCCCCGCCTTCTGCTGCTGCCGCTCCTCCCCGCTGGGAGCGACGTTGGGACATATCCTGCGGCGATCCCTCGTTCAGCTATAGACGTCTCGGCTCTTCTCTCAATCTTGTGTTACCGAGACGCGGCGCAATTCGCAGCTACCCGTAGCAGCAGCTGCTGTATCGATCCTTACCGAAAAGCCCCTGACTAACTTCAGTGTGTTCAACCTGAATTATCGATAATTGTAGACACGCCTAAGCTAGGCAAGGTCTACTGACCAGAAAGTGTGCCCCCTTGGCCTGAGGGGGGCTGGTCAGCACCATTCAGGTGCTAGGAAGGAGAGATAAGTTGTTGTATTATTAGCTCCGAACACAAGAAAACAAGCGATCTTAACTTCATCCCCGAATCCCTATATCAGAATCCAGAAGAGGATAAATAGAAACCCCTACTACAGTAGTTGTCTTCAGATCTAGATGACGTCCACACACCAGATCAGATCCTCAACAGTCAATCACCAACAAGAAGGTCAACTGTCGTGTCTTACCAACAACACTACACACTCTCTGGTGCTCCACTTTCCACAGACCACCGGGGGTTCAAAAATTTTGAGAGTTCGCAGTTCTCCACTACGCCTGGGTGGCATGTGTTCTCGGGGATTACGAACTTTTCTTCCCCAGATCCTAGCACAAACCTCGCTTAGTGGCCTTTACAATGGCGACGCCGGCCAGGTAATCGACCCCCCCCCGTGTGTCGGAGGTCAGAGAACACGTACCGAAGAGATAACGCGAAGACATTAGCCCTGTGTGCAGACTACGCACCAAACGTCTCACAGGGCACGATTTTTCGGAGATCTCGTCGTAGATCTCGACGTCGAGACCTCGCGCGCGCGCTACGGCGCCGAGCGGGCGGATCAGCTCAGCCGGTGGTTGCGGGCGAGGCGGGGGCACGCCTCAGCGAAGAAACCGCGCGGAAAGGCGGTCAGAGGCGGGAGATATCCGCAGACGTGAGGATGTGCATATGTGATAAGCGAACTAATATATATATATATTTATAACAAGATAAAATCGTGTTTGTTTCGACCGACGGGGCATTTTCGCGCCGGCTCCGCCGCGCCGACCTCGGCGCCGCTCGCCCCGACCGACGCCCTAGGCTCCGGGGGCACGCCCCCGGCGCCTCACCCTCAACCTCGCCCCGTGGCCCGCGCGGCAATCTCTCGAAGCCGAAAAAATAGCGTCAGTTTCGCGGGGGCGTTTTTGGCGTGTTCCTCGCCGCCGCACTGTGTGCCCAAGACATTAAAAAAAAAGAGTTCAGCACAAAATAAAACATCCCGCCCCTCGCCAACACGAACGAGATCATGCGACCCGCACATCCTTTGAGCACCCCCACACGAGAACATGCGCAGCATCGAGCAGCCCTTCGGCTCCGGGGGCACGCACCCGGGGCCTCGCCCTCGCCCTCGCCACGTGGCCAGCGCGGCGCGCTCTCGAAGCCGCAAAAATAGCGTCAGTTTTGCGGGGGCGTTTTTTGCGTGTCCCCCCCCGCCGCACTGTGGGCCCAAGAGATTAAAGAAGAAGAGTTCAGCACAAAATAAAACACCCCGCCTCTCGCCAACACTAACGAGATCATGCGATCCCCACTCCCTACGAGCACCGGCACACGAGAACATGCGCAGCATCGAGCATGGTTCCGGACGCCACGAACAACTCGCCTTCTCGGGCTCAGCAGCACTGCTGTTGTTCACCGGGTACCCTTCGCGCGAACGTGCTGGCGCGCTCGCTCGAGCTGAAGGCGGGGAACAGGTTGCAGGGTGGTTTCTGTCGCGAAGGAACTCTGCCCGGGTTGCCCCCATAAGATACCGCACATCATGATATAATAAAGAACAAGGAAAGTTATATTCCCGTCCAAATACGCCCAGATACGAAATACAACCCTATTTTATGCGAACCTTATTGTTTAGAATCGGTGACCCTACTCAGGCGCCGTGACCACAGCCGCAAAGACCTTTTCCAGGTCAAATTCCTAGTAGGGGATGAGCCTCCTCGACCCAGAGAGGCCGGGGCTGCCGATTTTCGTCGCAGTTCGTTTTGGCCGAGCAAGGGCAGCGGAAACTGTGGCGTTTTTTGTGGCGTGGAGCGCGAAATAAAACAATTTGTACCGGAATATAATGAACGGCTTGGTATTCACATTAACATAGAAACGGTTTTTATATTCCCATACATTCGTTGTGCTGGACTACTCACGAGCACGGGCACCAGTCAAACTTCCAACGGCATCGATAGTCAGCTCAGTACATAATAGTAGTGCAGTACAGAGCAGCAGACTCACACCAAGATTGAGCAGCGGTCCATGTGTTTGCTGCTAGGACACGAGACGACGCATGTGGTTGGGTTACGTACGTACTACTGCTACTACTGCTGTTGTACCAGAGTAGTACGTTTTGTCTGTGTATATACCTTCTACTGCTTGCTGCTGATGTATGACCGCATATACCGGTACCTGGCGTTCGCGTGGAGGGATGCGGTGGAATCGAGTATACTCGTGACCTGTCAATAAACACTGTACGTTCATCCATGCATCAGTTTGCTCTCCACTCTAACTGCTCGTAAAAACGTCACATCTTTGTGTGGCACACATCTTTGCGTGCGGAGGAGTTCTCCTAGCAGCTGTGTTGCTTTGTGACTCTGAATGATTTCTTCCAGTCCTCTGCTGCTGGCAACCGCGAAAGCCCGAGACTGTGGAAAATAAACTGCTTGCTGGTATTGTTGCAGTCTGGTGGTGGGGGTAGTGCTGCTGCTGCTGCTGTTGTGGCGTATAGTTCACACGTAAGTGCATAATCTGTGTCGAAAGACGGCCACCGGCTGCGGCGTCAAATATCTGAGCGGCTGAGCTGCACGCGTCTCTTATCTTTTGCATGTATGTGCACCGTTTTGTGACCATAAATAAATGAGATAGAGATGTGCCAAGCAGTTTGCAAAGTTGAGTTTCAGCCATTGAATCGGTCGTACTCACAATTGAGGGCTCCTCATTGAGGGCGGCGGTTTTTCTTTGATTTTGCCCTTTTAAATATATATAGTCTATATATGATCATTCTTTTTTTCGGGTATTCGGTCAGGAGTTTTTTTCGTCTCGGCCTCAGTATGCGATTCTCGGAACTGGAATTCTCGGTCAAATAGCTTCGTTCGAGTGCCGTCTTCGGGGGGCGGCTCCAGCGCCCCTCGCCCTGCCGTATCCGTTCCGCACCTCGACGTGAACGCGGAAAGACGCTGAGCGAGACAAGCGAGAAGTACGCTTTTTGTGTGTTTTGGGCGGTATACGCCCGAGCTATTCTTGGATCTTGGCATATGTAGAGCTTGAACAATTAAATAATGGACAACATTTACTTCCGAATTGGCGTCTTTTCCAAATTGGCGTGTAGATTTCTTGCCGACGATGCTTTCTTCATGACCGTCTCCAAGCGCTTGCCCTATCGTAGCTACTACTGCTGTGTGTCGTTTCCTTTTGGCTCAGTGGGTATAGTGCTATATAACCAATGAAGGATGTGTCGTAAGTACGATGCTCACCCAGATAATATTTGGTATCCAGGAGCGTGCGCGCTGGAAACGTTACGAATGGTTATGATAGTTGTTCGTGTTCTCCTGAGTATCACTAACTGTATGTAGTACGTGGAGAGGGGATAGCTCCGGAGATCGCTTTTGCGAAGTCGGCGATAATTAATTACTTTTTTCTTTTTTTGTCCTCCTGCGCATGGGCAAAAATGAAGCTTAAGCTCACCACACTTCTACGTATTTTCATACGCGTCGTGTGTCGATTTCACTCAATTTCCGACTAAACACTTTCCCCCCCTAGCGGGGCTGTAGGTGTTGCCACCTTCCATCCCGGGTATTTGTCGTTTCCTCGTCTAACCCCCCGCCTTGCCGATGACCCGCGGGAGGTTTTTCGCATGACTTCTCCCTTGTGTTAGCGCCTGTGTTCCCCTCCATAGAGAGGGCTCGCCTTGATGGGAAAACCCATGCTCAGGGTCGGCTTGCTCGTGTGGGTCACCTCATGCGGGGGCCTTGGTTGCGCGGTGGCAGCGGATAAAAGAGAAGTCACAGATGTCGATCATTATGTAGAAAAATCCATTATATTATTGTTGCGTATCCGAGTATATTATAAAAAATCCGAGTATATTATCACAATGAAGACATGGGATGAGTCAAGATCGGCCAGAAGAAGCCGCCCACAAATCAGGGGGACCAAAACTGGACCAAGACAAGACTGACATAAAGGGCGTACTCCATCGGAATCAACCCAGAACTAAACATACCGTAGAAGGCATGTTTCCAGCGGGGTGGCTAACATTCTGACAACACACCACGATCCAAAAGAAAACACTCATTTCCCAATACCGTATATCGTATATCGCTCGTACATACGTGAATCATAAATCTTGTGTCCGTAGATTACAATACTATAGACTACGGCTCATCGGGCAGGCTGCAAGTCCTAGATCTTTTATTCCCCCTGCTTGCATGTCTGCCTTGATAGCAGTGCCTCTACATGTGATGCATTTATCCCGAAAATAAAACATAGTTCCCTTATTCTACTAGCACATACTTGACATCCCACGGACATGGTCCAGTCACAAATAAATCCAAAAACCGAATAAATAACAGCTTCAAAATTCAAATCCAACATCCCCTCAACTCTATATTATACCTACTACAGTAATAAATCACCATCGATCTGATCATCAGTCCAACGCATATATTTTGAATCGACGTGTCCGCTGAACGAGACACGATGCCTTGCGACCTGTACTAACAGAGTTGACAAAAAAACAAAATCAGCTTTGATATGCTCATGTTAAATTAAAGGTGGGGGACACAGAGTGCCCCCTGCAGGTCTGCCAATTGAGCAGGTCCTCGGAGAGTACTCACTTTCGTTCCTTCGTAGAGATATAGCTTAATTCGTTTCCACCAGAGCCCGGGATAGCTTCTGAGATCGGAGGCACGTGCGTCCGATCTACTTCATAACTTTCCCGAATATAAAACCCCAACCTTATCATACGAAATCCATCCAAATGATATCAAATTCGGATACTTACAGGCCTTTCGAGGCCGTATCTTAACACTAGCCCACCCTGATGAGTCGCATATGCAGAAATATTGGAGATTCGAGGAAACTCTGGTTTTACGAACTAGACCATGAGTCGAAGATGCGGCTCCTCAAAACCCACTCCTACACCTCTAACCGTCTGGCTATGGAGCCAGGAACACGCGCCGTATCTTAACACTCAGGCAATCAAATTCATATCTCCTATCATATTAGACACCCGTTGGGAGAGCACCTGATGAGTGGTATCACACTACAAATAAAGTCAACCGACCACAAATTATCATTCGTGACATCCGTGCATATGAGCGTATGCTTGCGCAATGACTATCACCTATGTTGATGATTCGAGAACAAATCATCCACAATTTATTCGTGTAGACGTTCACCCAATACTATTAATACCAGGTATACCTAATATCTTGCATAAAATAACACAACCACGAAAAATCCCAAGACTAACCAAATAATATCATAGAAGAAACCTTGTAGATAGTATATCCCAACAGCAATGATACCCCCAATTGCCAAATCATGCAGCATAGCTGATCAATTCTCTGCTGTCTCATGGCGGGAGCGGGCTACATATGTGTGGTAACACCTTACCTACCAGCTCAGTCACGGGGGGGGTTACTACGTATCCCCAACCTCAAATTTTGATACGTACTCGTATTTAGGAAGCACGGAAATTATGAAATATATGGTCGGACTGCATACGGTACCATAATCTGCTGCCAGATACGTCTTCAGCAGCGTACCATTACAAAAAGCACACAAAAAACGCGCAGAAAACATCAAAAATAGAACGACCGTTGAAAAGGCATTAACATTTCATCTCGTGCTACATCCGTCTCTCTCTAGTACTACTGACCCCGGCCGTCGGCCCGGGACCTTCCCTCCGCCTCATTGGTCTCCTGGTCGAGGCTGGGTCCTCTTTGCCACCTTATCCACCTGGGCGATTGCACGTTGTCGCCCCAAGCGGCTTGACACAAAGGGAAGGACATCGGGCACCAAGAACCACGAGTGAATGTGCCATCTTTCTCAAACGTTATCACGAAAGTCGTGCCAACTTACATGCGACCCTAGTACAGAATCATACAGTGTTATTATATAGTCTATATCATATGTGCCTTGAAAAACGAAAGATCGACTTGAACTCTTCAGGAACTAACGACACTATAATAAACTGTACGTACCACCTGATACACACACAAAAACAACGCATCAATTAACTCTAGAGAGCAGTAGTATAGAACAACACAACAAAAATAAAGTGAAACGAATACGCGCCTTTTGTGAGCCGAGGCTCGTGCTGGCGCGGAAGGGGCGGTTCCCTCCTCCCTTGTTCTGTCCTGCTCGCTTCCTCCCTTGACCTTCCCCAAATCCCCTGCTGTGCACATGCATGTTGCTGCTCCACGCTCATTCCCGTTAGCTTTGCTGGCTGTCTTTCCACTGACATCCTCCCTTCCCCAATAATCGTCGCGAAGAATTGCTCGTAACTGCATACCAAAAGTCAGCCCCGAATTCGCTCGCTCAATGCAAGCACGTACAAGGAGGTCTGGCTAGCAGGTGAAGGACCTTGGCTCTTCTGGCTCATCGCTATCCATCTCTGGCTGCTCCGCCTCTTCCTTTATCTGGTTGTCTTAGGCTGCGTCTCGGTGGTCTTGCTCTCTGTTGCTGCTGGTGTACGTGCGGGTTCCGTCACTGTCGTGTAGGGTGGAGGTCGATGACGAAGAAAAATCGCCCCTGAAGCATCCCAGGAAAAAAAGGGTCTTGGGTCAGCCCCGGTCCAGCGCGTTCACCTCCCCGAGTACGGTTCCAATGTAGTGGCCATCGTTTTGCTAGTGTAATGGGAAAAGCCATGCTTAGGGTCGGCTTGCTTGTGTGGGCCAACTCATGCGGGGGCCTTGGTTGCGCGGTAGCAGCGGATAAAAGAGAAGTCCCAGATGTTGATCATTATGTAGAAAAATCCATTATATTATTGTTGCGTATCCGAGAATATATTCACAATGAAGACATGGGATGAGTCAAGATTGGCCAGAAGCCGCCCACAAATCAGGGGGACAAAAACTGGACCAAAACAAGACTGATATAAAGGGCGTACCCCATCGGAATCAACCCAGAACTAAACATACCGTAGAAGGCATGTTTCCAGCGGGGTGGCTGACATTCTGACAACACACCACCATCCAATAGAAAACACTCGTTTCCCAATACCATATATCCTATATCGCTCGTACATACGTGAATAATGAATCTTGTGTCCTTAGATTACAATACCATAGACTACGGCTCATCGGGCAGGCTGCAAGTACTAGATCTTTTACGCCTCGCCATAGTACCTTATCTGTGGCTGGTTTGCCGTAGAGCCTTTCCTGCCCACCGCCACCACACCGGCGACATGCGGCAGGTTCTAGAGCCTTTTTGCCCACCCCCGCCACACCGGCGGCACGCGGCAGGGTTTTGATGGGTGACTTTTGCCGTGTTTTAGGGTCTACGTTTCTTTCAACTGCTTTTCTTCGCGTGTTCCTGGCTCCATAGCCAGACGGAGAGAGGTGTGGGAGTGGGTTTTGAGGAGCCGCATCTTCGACTCATGGTCTAGTTCGTAGAACGGAGTTTCCCCGAATCTCCCATATTTCTGCATATGCAACTCATCAGGGTGGGCTAGTGTTAAGATACAGCCTCGAAAGGCCTGTAATTGTCCGAATTTGAGATCATTTGGATGGGTTTCGTATGATAAGGTTGGCGTTTTATATTCGGGAAAGTTGGGAAATAGATCGGAGGCACGTGCCTCCGATCTCAGAAGCTATCCCGGGCTCTGGTGGCATCGAATACAGCCACGTCTCTACGAAGGAAACGAAAGTGAATACTATCCGAGGACATGCTCAATTGGCAGACCTGCAGGGGGCACTCTGTGTCTCCCCCTACAACTTTACAACTACCCCGGCGCCGCAAGCTGCCGTTGCATACGGATGCGTGAGTACGTCGACCCGGCCTGTCCCCTGAGGGTCAGGTTCGGTGGAGATAGCCACCCGGAACGGCATCTTTCCGGGTAGTGTGGGACTTGCGCCAGCTCACCCACTAACAAAATCCCCGGCCATGGTCTCCTTTCCGCCGGCCTTGGTCCAGTTGCAGTCCACCCTACCCATTAGGGCGTTGGTAACGAACTGGAAAACATATGTGGTTGTTTTTTCGCATAACCCACTCACTGTGAGTGTTACTGAGTCAAGTGACGGTGGGTAGTGCTATGTGTCGTGAGTTCGATTCTTACCGACTTCATATTTGTCTTTTTCAAGCGTGCGCGCTGACGACATATGAGTGGTTATTTTGGTAGTTTAACTTATATGTGTAGTAGCACTACCCACCGAGCTACTGAGTCAAGTGATTAAGCATAGCTCAGTGGGCAGTGCTGTAGCATTTCTCGGTCAAATTACTTTGTTAGAAGGCCGCCGTCCAAGCGAGAAGCGCGCAAAATTTTGTAGTTTGAACGGCTGCCGTCCAAGCGAGAAGCGCGCAAAATTTTGTAGTTTGAACGGTACTCTCCAGTTATTCTTCGGACATTGATGATGTAGAGGTTGATAAAATAAAACTTGGCAAGTCATTATTTCCAAATTGGCGGAATATTTTGCGCCAAAACAAGTGATGAAACTACTGTAAAAAAAACCCCATGGTACTGCGGTAGGGATCCTAGTAGTGCATTGTTTATTGAATTTCGGCAGGTACACGTACATACATAGATGGATATATACGTGGCAAGCGCACGCATGACTAAACGAGGAGGAGGTAGTAGTGATTACGTTTTGCGCCAGGAAAAGACACACAGTAGCATTGCGAGTGGCTGCTTCCCCGGGGCCTCGAGGATTATATTATACAAGTTCCTCCTGTTGTTAAGCTGCGCCACTCGAAGGTGGTGGTAAGTAGACAGTAATATGGCATGCTTTGTTGTTGCTGTGGTCCCTGACTCCGTTGCTGTGGTCGTTTGCCGGTCCAGTGCAAGCGGTCGTGTGTTGGTACGTAGCTGAGAAATAAGTTTGTGTTGCTTCGTACTTGACGTGCTCCTTATTGCTGCTGATTGCTGATTGATCATCTCTTCTAGTGTGTGTGTTTGTTTTGGCACACTTCTACTTTCCATCTTCCGGACATACAAGCCGTGGTCACAGGTGTCGTCCTTCCCTCCCCCCCCCGCTTATTACCTTCATTTGTTTTGGCGCATAGGGTTCAGCTCCCACTGATGGTCGATTTCCATAGAGTGTTGCTAACTCACGCTCTCGCGCTTTACGCAAGTCAATTGGTGCACAAGACGAAAAATTATACGAGTACGCACTCCGGGGGATTCGAACTCACTAAGCTGACCTATAACAGGCTCGATGATATAATCTGATACGCCACCGGCGCAGTGAGGAATATACGGTAGAGCCAGTCGCCCCGATGGTCTAGTGGGGTTAAACTTGAATAGTAGTCGCAGTCACGAACTCTGATGCAGGGGTGGTTCCAGCTGTGTCTACAGGCCTCGCCATTAGGAAAGCGGTAGCCCCTGATCCCGATTGACTCCGTTGACGGGGCTTGGCCAAGTCTCGTGTCTCCTTCTCGCCTTGATATTCGCTTGCGTCTCGCTGGGGCCTCGTCTCGGGGAGCTGGTCCAGCTTCTACTTCAGTCCTGCTGCTGCGGATATCTTCTGTGACAGACTCATCTATCTTCCATCGCAAGGAGCTTTTCAACACGTGTTCTGGGTCCGTGGTTGAGGAGCTTCGAGCGGAGTGAGGAGTTGTGCTGGGACCACAAAACACAAACGAAACACGATGTAGAGCCCCATCCGGAAGTCGTCGTGATTATTGAGGCGCCAGGCATATCTTTTACCCTCTTTATCGGACCTAGTCGGGCATCCCTTTTTCTCCAACGGTTTCTTTTACGAGTGTCTTCCATCACAGGAACGCATTAGATGACCGTACGTATAGACAGCTGTGTTCGAGTGGAGTCAGGGATTGCATGCAACGGGGCTTGACGAGAGTAAGAGGGTAGAAGTGAGGGGTTACAGGAACGCCGATAGGAAAAGAAAACGGACAAAAGGGGATCAAGTACAGTTAACAGTGTGTGCCGCAAGACAAAGATCCAACGCGGGGCAATATATTTCATACGTACGAGGCACTGATACTGAGGTGGGGGAAATCAGCTGTGAACGAGAGGTTGCAGAAGTCAGTTGCTGCATACTGTCCCATAGACGATTGTGAGACAAACACGACAGTACCGTGGTATTGGTATTACCGCAGTACCTCTCGTTGGTGGCCTGCGGGCCCTGACTGGCGGTAATTGTCTATTTCGGAAGCGCAAGGGACATCCTGCTTTACAAGCCTCGGAGGCGACGGGTGGCGTACTGCTGTACGAGCCGCGACCAATCCACGAGCCTAGACGAACGCCGTTGGAAGGACCTTTGGATGGGACATCAAACGCCGTTGGGTGGACCTCTTGGAAGGGGCATCACATCGACGAGGTTTTCCCGCTGGATTAGACTTTCCCCAGGGGGAGGCAACTTGGAACGACGATCCTGAAAGTCAGGGAGGGGTTACTATACGAGGGCTCTCGGAAAAGGACATCCCGCAAGGGGAGAAAGAGGGACTTGAAGCTACACTCACCATTGTCACGGAAAATCATAAGGGTGTTTAACGCTTACCGTAGGAAGGGTGGTTTAGGGTTGCGAAAGTGTGGGCACCCTCGCAGACGCGAGGGTGCCATTATTGCCAGGAGGGGGCAACCGCCAAGGACAAACTAGTAGAGGGGAGGGGAAGGCACACCAGTACCCATGCGTCCAGAGAATGTTAGAGTGTCTGCAAGCACGGCTGCGGGAGCTCAAAGGGCAATAGGCCTTCAAGAGCGGGAGAAGAACGATGCGTTATCGCCCAACGTACGGGGTCCGTCGGGGGAACCACTGTCAGCGGGGCGAGAGCGATGGAGAACCTTACCATCGTGGCTAGCAGGACGATCACACAGGCCAGGCGGGGTACAGGGCCATTTCCCCCCTATGGCGATGCCGGCGGATACCCGGGCCCAACAGAGACCGGTTAACCGCACCATAGAAACTGCAGCACAACCAGCAGCTACGGCAACAGCCCAGTCACTATGCCCACTGCCCGCTGGACGAGGACGGGGGAGGACCCTCCCGGCATGGATGCAGTCTAGGGTCATGGGAACAATCCCCAAACCGGGAGGGTTACAACAACAGACAGCAAATGGGGAGGAGTCGGAAACCGGTTGTCTCGGGCAGCAAGGAAGAAGAACCATAGCAGGGGCCACAGATTTTACAGCGGGTGCGTCGACAAGTGCACTACCGGCGATAGTGCCACTGCCGATAAGGGACGTACAGCAGACGACGGCCCCGGCATGGACACGAGCCCGAACAGGGGGTTGGCCCCTGCAGGAGGGGTCCTCCGGCATCGAACGCCGAGTGGGGCTCAACAGGAGAGGAACCAGACGCCTACGGAAGACGGGAGATGAATAACGGACGGACGGCTGGCGTTGGAACGCGCGAGACGGATGACTCTCCCGGCAAGGGCTATCACAGAGACAAGAGTACCAGGTGTTACACCAGAAAGGGTTCAGCAGCCCTCGTCGCGCCGACCGATGGCGTAGAGTGGTAGAAACGTTCCCCCGTCTCTCCACACCAACGGGGCTCCTCAGAATAGGGCAGCATCAGGCGATCGAACCTCGCTTCAACCGACGTTGCGACAGAGGCGCCGTTCTCCATCGCCAGCTGCGATGGATCGAGCGATGGTGCCACGGCCGGTAGGGCGTGGGAGGTGGACGACTACCCCGGCATGGGTGCACGCGAGAACGACAAGGGGGTTGCAGCATCAAGCGTCGAGTGGAGCGCAGCAAGATAGGGATCGGGCGTTCGCGACAGTAGGAAGGCGTCCTTTGCAGGTCCCGCCGCTGGTGGAACGCGAGAGAGTGAATGCAGCGACACAAAGCCCAGGTCTCGCATCAAGTGGGCCCCAGCAATTGACGTCGCGTCGGTCACTGCCAACGACGGGTGGCAGCGCTCCCCCATCGCCCCGCATCATTGGGACTCGGAGGGATAGGGCAGCATCATGTGATCGGCCCTCGCCACGACCGACAACGCCACCAAGGCACCGCTCGCCATCGCTCTGGGGAGGGAATATCATAATCACTCCGGCTTCGCTCCTACCAGGAATCTTAGGGCGCCGGCAGCAGTCCATCTCCCCTTCCGCAGGAACACCGGTGCGCTCGCACCAGCGGCTTCGGTTCACTTTACCGAAAACACACAGAACCAGAGGGCCTTGGTGCCTCGCAGAGACAATCCAGCCGTCCAAGGCCGTAGCCCGCGCCCATCCGAGAATGTGCCTACCCTTTCCGAGATTAAAGCCAATGCCCGAGCGTGGAGCGACAGAGCAGAGGCGAGGGTGGCCGGTGCGCAGTTGGTATCAGGCCCCCAAGTGGTAAATGGGCTTGATGGGAGACATTGCCTTCCTAGCACTTGTCAACGTTTTGGGAGAGGGGCTACACGGAGACGGAGCCCTTTGCCAATGGAGGTTGAAGGTGGGCACATCCATATTTTGCAACGTAGGACACGGCTTCGCCGTCATACTTGTGTCACCGGAGGCGTTGGTTTGGGTAGGAGGAGGGGTTCGATCCCTTCCCGTGTCAGGAGAGGTCGAGGAGGCGAGGTAGCGCCCACGGAGAACGGGGGGACGAGCGATGGACCCTCCCACTCCCTTTTGTTAATGAATGAAGCAGTTCCGGTACCTCAAAATGCCCGTCGTGCAGCCGGAAGCTCCGTCCGGCCGAGGAATCTGTGCGGGTCCACACCTGAGAGAACCCAGCAGGGTTGTCAGGCTTTCCCCTCCAGCGACGGTGTCCATAGTATGCCATCGGACACGGCACTAAGGTTTCGTGACTCGAGTTTCTGTTCCCAGGATGCACGTCGTGGAGCGAACGGCTTTGTTCGGAGGGGTCTTTTAGGGGCGGGAACATCTACGAGGACTAGTAGGAGAGCAAGCAATCCTCCCCCCATACCACCGGGCGTGACACCGGGCTCTCGGGACTCAAGTCACAGGTATCAAGATGCTCGATGCGCAATAAGTAATTCCTTCCGGAGGGGGAGGGCTGGGGAGTCTACGCCTACGCGCAGTCAGCAGGGGTACCACGCGACCATCGCAGGCGGTGGCGATCAGAGCGAGGCAATGTCTCCCCACCTTCGGCCATTAGGCGCAGCACCGATCTTCCGGTACTTCAGAGCGACGCCTCAAGATGCTCGTCTCGCCGGCGGAAGCCTTGTCCGAATGGGACCCTTGCGGGGGCAAACAACTCCTAGCAGTCAGCAGGAGTGTCGGACGACGCTTGGCGGTGGCAGAGCTCATGACCGAATAGGGTCTGGGTCTTCTCCCCCGCTACCACCAGGCGTGACAACGGGTTTCCGGGTCTCAAGAACGCCCCTCTACACCCCCGCCGAGAGAGACACATGTGGGGGGCGACGTCAAGAAAGCATCGATCAGATGGAAATTGACCCTGTTCAAGGGAGTACACCTCGAGAGGATAATCCGTCCCGTAGGGAGAGACGTAGGGCAGGGGCGGGAAGAGGTGACCGCCAGCTCAACAGTGGTAACGCGCCGGAAAGAGGTTACGACGAGGCAAACGCCGCGACTTGGATCGTCCACATCTCCGGGAACGGCCGCAGGTGAGGGGCGACGAGCTACAAACAATACACCTGCGGAGGGCCTCATCTCCTCCAGGACGAGGGCGCGCACCCGTTTAGCTGCTACCATCGGCGCGCGATCATCGGACGGGGGAAGGGGGAGGCAGCTTTTCACTGGGCGTTTTCGCGGAGTGTCGCCTCGCCAGCCAACGACGGCGCGGATGGAGTCGTGCGCAACACATTCCCAACCAGCACAGTCGTTGCCGAAACAACCTCCGGACACGCCTGGTGCATCACAGCCGCCGACAACGGAATTGGTACCACCCCTCTAACTGCACCCCTTCCACTTGGGGATTCGAGCACACCCGTCGCAGAAGGTGCGCCGCTAACGGGAGATCCACCACTTCCACTTGGGGTTCAATTTTACCCGTCATAGAAGGTGCGCCGCCAATGGGAGAGACACCACCCCAGACATTAGGGCCTGGACAGGCACCGACCTTCGAGTCACGCCCACCACAGCCTGCATCAAGGGGGAAGTCTCAATTTGTCGATACAGCCTTCCCTAGCGATATCGGTGCCCGCCTCGACCCCTCCGACGACACCGCAACTGCCGTCAGCTACTTCTCCATCCGCCTGGCCACCCGCAACGTCATCGCCAAGCCCGTCACCGTCACTGCCGCCGCCGCCGCAGCTGCCCACAACTGGCCATCCCTCAACAGCGACACCTATATTGACACCGAGTGTGGTCCTTGCACTCAAACGGCCATCGCAGACAGTGGTCAGGACGGCAGAGGCAGCATCGCCAAGGCCGTCAGGGACGACGCCTACACGGACGGCGGACGAAAGGGGTCCGGCACCCGTATCGACGCCCGAACTGCCTCCGTTCCCGCCACGGACACCATCGCCGACGCCTACAGAAAACCTGCTCCGGGAGGAACCCCCGGAAGACTGCTATGTATGCTATGAGGCATTGGCCTCTCCTTTGGTATATTTAGAGAGCTTCTCCCATCGACTGCACCTTCCGTGCTACGCCGCACTCCGAGCCAGAACGGAGGCCGATCTACGGTGTCCGGCATGTCGGGAGACCGAAACAGTCAACGAGGCCGACAGGATGGCGCACCGTCAGCACAGCAATGAGGTCATGATGGAGGTGTCGACGGTCGCGCGGCAAGAGATTCCAGCTGACGGGGAAGCAAGGCTAACAACAAGGGCCACAAGAGGAGGCAGGAGGCGGCGAGCGATATGCAGGGTTTACCGTGGTCTGGTTGAGGAGACTAATTGCGTACAAGTGTCCCGCTTGTGCGACGTACACCACCGTTGTGCTTTAGGCTGCCGCGAGGATGCAATGCCCCGAGCTAGGACTGTTGGAGGGGTACACCTAGTCACTTGCCCGAACCCGGCTCTGCACGACGAGCATCAAGAGGTTGATCTGCACCCCCTCCTCCAATAGATTCGGGCTCTTGGCAGGTCGGTGAACACAATGGAAGAATACGAGATCAGAGCCAGGGTAACTGCAGCTAAACAGCGCCTCCGGAGAAGGGCGCACATTACCCCGGAAATGGTGAACTTATCGCGGAATCACGGAGAATGGCGGGGCACAATCTCCCAGAACAAGTGCGAGCGCCGTGTGGGGTCTGTAGCAGGCACTTGGAGGATGACCAGAGGTTCGCGTTTGGTGGCTGGCTCGTCCACAGGAGGTGTGCCGTAGAAAGCGCAGCAGGAGCAGACGGCAGGGAGAACGACCGATTTTGGGGTAGATATCCAAGACGGGACAGGAGTGTCGCGTCGGAGAACGTTCCGACTCACGGCAATAGTGCCCAGAATTCACATGAGATACGATCGCACTACCCCGGATGGCGCTCACCAACAACGACAGTTAGAGACATTGTGGCGATCACTGACCTCGGGTGTAGAGGAGGCCGCGAGTCAAGGTGAAGGTGGTCAAGACGTTGAAAGGGGATTGGAGGAGTCCGAGGGATTTTGGTGCACGTACTGCGGGTGGCCTCTCGATAACTCTAGTGGGGAGTCGGGGGAAGACGACGCTCGAGTAGCTGTTCCGTGCACCCATAGAGGTCTTGTGCACACCCGCTGCATGCTGGACCGCGCGGAAAACCTCGCAAGAGGATATGCAGATCCTAGGCCCTGCGTCGCGTGTCGCTCGGCGTGGCCGGGAGGAAGCCGACTTCCCCACCCGGCGGAGCTGGCTAGAGGGACATCCATGGACGGACATGAGGGAAGGTGGGGGGTGGTGTGGTGTAGAGGTGCCCTACAATTCGCCACCCACGTTCACCGGCACATCTCCGGACAGGAGTCAGCCAGCTACGTGACGACTGGCATTTATGGTACGTTTGAGCTTACACGGAAGAAGCTCAACCCCCTCGTTCTTGCTATGCTTCCTGTTTTGCGATGCGCTGGGCCTGCCTCAAGGGGCATACCTCGATCTTCCCCGACCGAGGGAATGGGAAACGGCGGCAGGCCGATACCGCACGCTGTTCGCTGCGTACACCATCCAACTGCAGGATATCTTACCCCGACTTCAAAATCAAAGAATCTACATCGCCCCTCACTTCCAACAGTATCTAGTCGGCCTCGACGCCGAATGCGAAGAACGACTAACGAGTTGGACCCTTGGGATCCGAAGCGCGTTGAAAGCGAGTGATGCGCTTCCTTCCTTCTCAACAGCGATGGCAGCGACACCGGAGAGAACGGACTGGACGCTGGAGAACGACCACTTACACACGGGACCAACTGAACAATGAGGTGCTGCTAGGAGTGCAGCAGAGAGGGGTCATGCCGCAGGAAACAGGGGTGCATCTCCCTGCGCCTACTGCGGGCGGGCACTAGAGGAGCCTTCTGGGGATTCGGCGGTGGACTCTTTATGAGCACTTATTCCGTGTCCCCACGGAGAGCAAGTACATGCCCGCTGCATGCTAGACCGTGCGGAACGCCTCCCGAGTATGCCTGCAGACCCACAACCATGCGTCGCGTGTCGCTCGGAATGGCCAGCAAGAAATCGGCCTCTTTATCCGGCTGAGCTGGCCGAGGACCTTCCAAGCCCACGCCTGGGGGAAAGGTGGGCGGCAGTAGCGGGAACCCTGCAGTTCGTCGAACTCTTGGAGGAGGACGGCCCCCGATTGGACCCAGCTAGTTACGTCACGACTGGTTCTCACGATACTTTTGAGGAGATGGTGAGGACTTATGGGAGTAGCCCAACCTCCTCGTTCCTGTTGTGCTCCCTGTTCGGCGATGCTCTTGGCCTGCCCCAAGGCGCCTACCTTGACTTCCCTCGACCGAGGGAATGGAGAGCGGCAGCCGGTCACTACCGTGAGATTTTCGCCGCGTACGGCATCCGCCCGCAGGATACTGTACTCCGACTCCCGAATCAAAGGATCTACATCCTACCTCATGTCCAAGAGTTCTTGGCGGGTCTCGACTCGACGTGGGAGGACCGCCTAACGAGGTGGACCTCGGATGCGTTAGAAGAGGGGGAGGTGCTTCCTCCGTTCCCGACGGCAGCGTGGACCCTCGGGTCCCAAAATGGGTTTGAGGCAGGGAACGAGCTGCCTCCCTCCTCGACGGCAGCGGGGTAACACCGGAAGGAACAGACCCGGCGCTGGAGAGTGACTCCTTAGCAGCGGGAGTAACACAGCCGGAAGGAGCAGCCCCGGCGTCTGAAGGTGACTCGAGGGTAAGGGGGCAGGCGGAGCCAGAAGGCGCCGCTTATGTAGCCGTGAAGAACACCCTCATGGCCGAACACGGGGATGTCACGGTGGCGGGACCCTTGCCCCCCCCTCTGAGTCAGCCCAGCGCCACCTCAGCGGCGATGAGGGGCACGGCGGAAGGAACGGGCCCGGCACGGGAGAACGACCCTTTAGCAGTGGGTGTGACACCACCGGAAGGTGAAACTCTAGCGTCAGAAGGTGACCCGGGGGGAGGGAGGAGACGCAGCTAGGAGGTGCTGTGTATGTTGCCACGGGAAACTCCCGAACTGCCGAAACCAGGGAGGCGACGGCGCCGGGACACTCGCACGCGCCCCCAACACAGCCCAGCGTCACCCCAGCAACATCGAGAGCGACTTCGTCTACGTCCACTGGTGCAGTAGAGGGTGGGAGAAGCACAAGAGGCAGACGAGGTCGACCGCGCGGATCCGGAAGAGGAACACGAGCGACGAGAACTGGGAGAGGAGCCACCACGAACCGGGGGTGAATCCCTCGACATGGAAGCTGCGAGGTTCCCTCGGCCCCTGCCGAAGTAAGGGTTGGCGGTGGAGAGAGGGAAAGCGGGGACGGAGAGAGAGGAGGGTCAGCACCAGGGAGCCTAACGCAACTTCGATCTTTCATTGCGGACGACCACAGCGGTACGAGCTGTGGGGGCTGTAGAGCAACGATTGCTCGCGGACACCGAGTGGTGGGGTTGCCCTGTGGACGTCAACATGCAATGCATGCGCGGTGCATGGTGTATGCAGTCAGACGAGGCGGGGCGCAGGCGTGGCTTCTCTGCGGAGCAAGGGCATGCACAGTCTGCCATGGAAGACGGGAAGCAATAGAAGTGGCAGTTCAGGCCGACCCTGGACTACGCGTGACGGCAGCGGGACTCGGGGAGAGACCTGACGATGGCGAGGAAGAGCGCCGGGATGGCCTCTGCTATACCTAGGACCAAAACACATTACGAATTGCAGGACCGCTCGATGATGTTCCCCTTGAGGACCTCCAACAACGCTTCGTCACTGCTGTCAAAGTGCAGCCGAGGCTGGCTACTGCCCACGTCAAGCTTATCACCCATGTGCTTGGCGTCCTCAATCACGCCTTGGGAGAGCATCACCAATCCACCCAACCGGAGACGCCGCAATCACTCCTGAGGTCAATCAAGTTGTGGTACATCCTCCCAGCTCTACTGCACTCGCAGGATGGCCGAGTGAAACGGCGTGAGAGGTTTACATCTGCCGCACGCGGTGACCTCACCCTTTTGCTCCCGCGGTTAATGGAGTATACCGTCGAACATCGACGAGGCAAATCGGCCACGCCCGTGAAGAGGCGGACGCTGATATGTTTAAGAGGGCATCATCAGCATGCCGCCATCGAGGGGGGGTGACTGTGGCAATAGGCAGCCTCCTCGCGGAACCGCGCGCGCCAGGGAACGAGGAAACAGGGGAGCGCGTAAAAAAAAAGTTCCCGGAGGAGAACCAGGCCTGCCTCTCCGAAGCTGCAGCGGCAGCGGTGGCAGCAAGCTCCTCCGACCAGGAGGAAAGGAGTGTTCCCAACTGGCGCCCGGAGGAAGAGTTCGACCCTCAGGTGACCCTCGAGGTAATCAATTCTCGCAACGCCTTATCAGGCGGGGGAAGCGACGGTCTGCGCTTCTCGTACCTGCAGTCAACAATCTGGACTGGTTTTGGGCGCGAAAAAATCGGAGCTGGCATTGAATTTGAAGCCTTCTGGAGAAGAATTATCGATGATCCAAACGCTTTCCCGCCTGAATTCTGGCAGCTCTTCTTGGAATACAACCTCACTGCCTTGGGTGAAAAATGCCACCCCGTGTGCGTGCGGATGGCGTGGAGGCGGCTTATTGCGGCCGGAACCATGCGGCAGTGGCGACCACGGCTGGAGGAGGCCAACCGCGAAGCGAGACAGTTTGGAGTCGGAGTACGAGGGGGGGTGGAACAGATAGCGCTAAGGGCAAGGGTACCTCACGAGGCAAATAACTGGCTGATCCTCACCGGTTTCTCCAACGCATTCAACACAGTGAAGCAGACTGCTATGCTAGCGGAGGCAGCCACTTGCGCGCAGGCGCTTACACCGTTCGTGGCAAAATGTTACGGCGGGATGTCTGCGCTCGTGTTCTTTCAGATGGAACCGGAGAAAGGCGGAAGATCGACTGCTCCAGCGGGGTGCAACAAAGGGGTGCCATGGGGCCGGCGTTGTTCCGCATGCCGCTCCTGCCGGTGCTGAAGCGGACACGGGCGGAGTTCGAGCCAAGAGGTGTAGAGGCATTCGCCTACCTAGATGATATTAGTATCGGAATGATGAAATCACACCCGATACTGTGGAAGTGGTACCCTTTCTCCAGCGTGAGCTGTCCAACATCGGAATTGCGATCAACCCGAGCAAAACGGTTGCCCTGCCCCCAAAGGGGCACGTGCCTACGCCGGAACAAATCGCCCTTCTTGAAGGCATTGGCGTCAGCATCGCCGAACGTGGTGGGGTTAAGGTGGTGGGGGTGCCCATCGGCACAGATGAGTACGCGAGGGAGAGCGCAATGGATATAGTCCGAAACGGGGGAGCCGAGCCATTCGCGCGGATGTTGTCGCGCATGCCGGAGAAGTAATCAGTCAACCTGATTGCCACCGGCTCTATGGTTGAACCGACCTTATACCTTGAACGCGTGATGGACCCAGAACTATCGCTGGCTGCATGCAAAAAGGCAGATGGCAACGTCTTGTGGATGCTGGAGAAACTGCTCGATCTCCCGGGGGCAGCAGAAGAATCGTCGATTTTCACGGACGGGTGCCCGACAAACATGCGAGCCCTGCAACCCCATCAGAAGGCAAAGGGGAGCCTGTCCACGCGGGCCGGAGGGTTTGGGCTATCGGCGGCTGAAACCAGAGGATGTCAGCATTCGTTGGGAGCTTGGTGGCGACGGACCAGAGGTGCCTGCGGATCTGTCCGGCGCAATAGGGAACAAAGTCCGGAGGGAGCTGCCCGATTCTGACCTCGTTCGGCGCATCTGGAATAGCGTCAGGGACCTGCGAAATGTGCATGAGGTTTCAGAGGAGACCATGGCGAACATCGTGCCGGAAAGCTGGCGGGACAGAGCCTTTAGAGCAGGAGAGCAAGGTGCCTCAGGGCAATCAGTTGCAGACGTGTTGCCTGCACACGACGCCGAAACAATCAGATCCAGCAAAGCGCAGTATAGACTGGGTAAACTGGTAAACCGAGTACATTATGAGAGGTACGTCTCTTTGCTAGACCAGCTGCCCGAGACGAGGCCCCAGCTAGACACAAGCGAATCTCAAGGCGAGAAGGAGACACGAGACTTGGCCAAGGCCCGGGAACGGAGTCAATCGGGATCAGGGGCTACCGCCTTCCTAAGGGCAAGGCCTGTAGACTCAGCTAAAACCATCCCTGCATCAGAGTTCGTGACTGCGGGGAAGAGATTTTCTGGGGATAGAGGAATTCCTGGCGGCGAGGTGCCCATGCTGCGGTGAAGCGGAGGTTAACACGCGGCATGCACGATTGTGTCACCGATCGGGCGCGCACGTGAACCAGCACCAAGCCCTTGTGCACCCGCTCTCCCGCACCCTTAAGAGCATGTTCATCAGCCACCAGGTAAAAAGCGGAGCCCCGTTCCACTCAGACAGGGATTTGCCAATGGACATCGTGATCGAGGCAGGTGGACTGAGAGATGCGACGGATTTGCGAATGGACATCGTGATTGAGGCAGGTGGACTAAGAGATGCTACGGCATCGGAATACCGCGACAAGTCGATACTCCTCGACATCACGTATGCGGACCCACAAGCAGGGGTCCTAATACGGGCAGGAAGCGCGGATCGAAACGGATCAGCGGCTTCTACTTCCGAGGCGCGCAAGCGCAACCACTACGCTCGTCCGGGACAGGTGTCCTTCGACGATCGCAGCTACAAACTCGCCACCCTCGCAGTGGAAAGCTTTGGGTGCCTCGGTAAAGAAGGCAGCGACCTGATAGATCAGGTGGCGGCAAGCATCGTTGGGGGGACGGACGCATCGTCCCTAGCGCGGAAAGGCGTGGGCAAGGAGCGACTATTCCAAATAATCTCTGTGACCACTGAGGTCGCGATTTCGCGCTGAGTTCATCGATATAGGCTATCTCTGAGAGATCACCAGGCCGCGAGGGGAAGCGAGGAAGAATCGGGAGAACTAAGGCCACTGGTCTGGGGTGGCAATGTTCATGAGGATTAAGGTAGACTCTCAGCTAAAACATATATAGGGAAATGAACTATTAGATAAAAGGAGAAGCTGTGGGGAAAATAAATGGGCAAATGGTTGGCGGAGCATACCACTTCATTATGGTGCGATCATTCGAGTTAATATTATGTACTACTGCTGCTTTATAGAAGGATACTCGATTTATATCGGAACGGAATCTACGCTATATTGTCGAGTATAGCAAGCCCCTACATATATGCGACCCCCCCCCCCCGCCCTCCCCCGATCCCTCCCCCCTATCCCCCCTTTTATTTTATTTTATTTTTTTCCGCTTAGTTTGTCCAAACGCCCCACTCACAATCGAAATCGACCAGAGTAATAAACACCTTTACAAAGTTGATACCACGTCATTATCTTTCTGCCCATCCATGATGTAGTTTTCATTCTTTCCCCTCACCCCCCTCAACCCCCCCCTCCAACGCCCCCTCTTTTCCCACCACCCGCACGATCACCTAGACCTAGCACCACGCGTATAACAAGCCCCGACATATCTTTGATCTCACAGCCGGAGTGTATTTGAACATTATTTGTGACCTAAACCTCCTAAAAAATCTCCCCCCCCCCCCACCCCCCCCTTCTCGCTCTCCCTTGCTCAAACGCCCCACCTGATATCGAAATCCACCAGATTAATAAACACTTCACGCACTGGATATCACCTCGTTATCTTTCTAGAGCCATCCATGCCGCTGCTTCCCCCCCCCCCCCCCGCCCCCACCCCCCACCTCCCCAACCACCCCACCCCATCCCACCCCCACCCCCTCGAACACTCCCCCCTCTCTCTACTCACTGATTGTACTACCTACCCCAGAATATACATGATAAACTGATGCATTCTTTCAAAACCGTTACATTTATCCCCTCAAAATAATGTGTAGTTTCCACGCACAGACTGAGCTGCCCCACCCGCCCCCCCCCCGCCCCAGCCCCCCCCCCCCCTATGGTGAACTGGTGTTTTTTTTTTTTTTTTTCTCCCAAAACCGTCATATTTATCTCCTTAAAGGATTTATAGCTTCCACGCACATTTTGCCCGCCCGTCCGCCCCCCCCCCCAGTCCCTCCCCCCCCCCCCCCCTCCAACCCCGCTCGCTTTTGATCAAAACCAGGCCCCCACGTCCTTCAAAACTCCGCCCTCCCCTCACCGGTTATTTGACTTACAGGATTCACTTGATAAACGGATACATTTCCCTCCACAGCTGTCATAATTTGTCCCCCTCAGAAACGGGTTTTATAGTTTCCGCGCACGGACTGACTAACATCACCCTGTTGACCCTGATAGCTACACTGTAGTCGCAAGGGGAGTCGCCGACCTATATCCTTAATGAGGACACACAACCCGTAATACGCGCGATCGGAGTATCACACACAGCTTGCAAATATGAGTTTGGACCAAATCTTCAATCTTACAGCTGGAGTGTATTTTTATTCTTGAAATATTATAAAAATGAAAATACACTCCAGTCCAGCTGTGAGATCGAAGATTTTGTCGAAACTCATCTTTGCAAGCTGTGTGTGATACTCCGATCGCGCACATTACGGGTTGTGTGTTCTCATTAAGGATATAGGTCGGCGACTCCCCTTGTAACTACAGTGTAGCTATCAGGGTCAACAGGGTGATGTTAGTCAGTATGTTAAAATATTGTCGGAGGGCAATCATGATATTAATAATAGTACTACAACGTTGGTCCTTGAGTTGAATAACCACCGTTGTGAGCTTTGTTGGTCTTGTTTTTTGGGGCTCCCGTGAAATTGCACGTACGTGCAAGGTTTTTCAGATTTGTACGTAAATTCAATAGCGATCTATGTATGGCGGCTCCCTATCTATGTCCAGGTCCGCACAAAACGACGGTTACGCTGCCCAGACCAACCCGACCCCAGACACGACCCTAACCCTAACCCTAACCCTAACCCTAACCCCAACCCAACCCAACCCTTTGGGGGGCTCTCGGTCTGCTCTCGAGGTCGGCAGGGGTTGTACTGAGTTTACGTGCAATTCTAAAAACGTTGCACGTACGTGCAATTATACGCCTGGTGTGTTTTTTGCAGAAATAAATGGGAACAAAATTATCAACTAACTGCTAAAATCGCCTAGCAGCGTGGGTGGGTACAAATCGACTCGAATCGACGAGGGAAGAAAATGCTGAATTCTTCTCGCGACAAAAATCAGGGCAGGTACCGTATTGGGGAGGGGGGAGGGGAGCCCGCTATATGACGCCGGATCTAAGTTATACTACTGGGAGTCGGCGAGAGTAATGCGAGCATAACAATAAATAGGATGGGAAAAAGAAAAAAGTGAAGTGTATTACTGCTGCTTGCTGTAATATTATGATACCCAACTAAGCAAGTTGCACCGATCGACTCGATCTGGACTGACTGCTGTTGTATTATGCAATAGGTCCATGTACAACTAACTTCTCTTATCACACGCCCCGGATGCGTGGTTGAGTAAAACTATAATCAGAAACGCACTCGTTTCGTCGCCAGACTAGTCGAAAGGGTCAGTCGGCGTGTGTTCGGATTTATCTGATCGAAATCTGATGAATGAAGCTCGGAGGAATCGGATTCACTTAAAAAACTGTACGTATCTATTAGACTAAAAGTAGTACGTTGCTATGATTGTTAGTCTAAATCGAACTCTTGGCATTACCTTACATACTGTACATACATGCAGACTATGATTTTGTGTGTGATGACTTTTTTCACTCTACCATGTATTGAATCGAACAATTCGAAGTGCTGCCCTGCCCTACCCAAAGCATGGGTGCCGGCGTATGCCGACACCCATGCGGATCAATTGTAGGTTTTATATTATTAGCTCTATCTAGTGCTGCTGTGAAGCGCTTGTTGCTGCTGCACGATGTTGCTACTCTTCTTCTGCTGTGTATAAATCATTTACATATTTTTCAAGGTCATGTTCTGTAGGGTTTGTGGAATCCGGGTGAGGGTATGGGAGTCTTACAGAACTTCCAGAAGTTTTGAGTACGGGTATGTGGAGGTGTTGCAGAACTCACAGAAGTTCCGGGTAATATGGCACGGGCGTACAGAACTCACAAATCCGGGTGGGTACAAAACATGCTGTACCCGTACCCCGGGTGTTGTGGGACGGGTCGTACAGAACTCACAGAAACACCGGGTACGGGTATGAAAGTCTTACAGAAGATCCAGAAGTTCCGGGTATTGTGGCACAGTCGTACAGAAGTTGCAGAAGTTCCGGGGGCACGTATGAAAATGCTGTACCCGTACTCCGGGTTTTTGTGGCACTGATGTACAGAACTTATAAAAGTTCCGGGTACGGGTATGGATATCCTACAGAACTTACAGAAGTTCCGGGTACGGGTAAAAACACGGGGAAATACCCGTAACTGACACAAGACAACACACCCCGGTGGTAAAAGTGTGGGATTTAAAAATACTATCACCGGGTGTGGTATCCTGTGGGGGGTGTGATATCTTGTGTACCCCGGGTGATAAAGTGCAGCTCGAAGGGGGCCCAAGGGGGGTGTGATAAACCAGGGGGTGTGATAGGACGTCCGAACACCCACAAGGTGTGTTTGGGGGTGCGATAAATGAGGGGGGGTGATGAAAAGGGGGTATGATAGCAAGTCCGAACGCCCACAGGGTGTGTTTGGGCGTGTGATAATAGCGGGTGTGATAACAGTTGAACCGCTGCTGCCGCACACTTGAAGGGGTGTGGTATGCCTGCACGAACACTTGAAGCTGCCCCGCACTTCTGCTATAGGTACCTACCTGTGATGCCGGGTTGTGGTAAAAACAAAGCGGCCCAACCTAGGTGATGAAACTCGTTAGCACATGACCTCGGCGATGACTCAACCCCCTCAACGCCAAAGAAAGTTTCAAACAAAATACGGGCTCGATTGGAGAATAAAAAAAAAAATATACCTAAATCGAAGGTACCTCGCCCGATATGATACGAGGCGGTGGCTGCGCAATCCATCCTGCCCCCCCACAAAAGTGGGCTGCTGCTACCAACCTCGCTATCGGTACGACCAGAAAAGAGTTACGCAGAGACACCACGACCAAAACGCGAAGCTACAAACCAAAAATCTACACCACGATATCACCGGGGTGTGTTATCTTATTATGTACCCCGGGTGATAAATCAATGGTTTGTGTAAAGGTACTAGTGGGGTATTAGTCCGTTTGACCACTTGCAAAGGTTAACCAATAATAGCTTACCCAAACAAAGCCTTATAACAACCCCCCCCCCTGATACGGCGGGATACCAGGTCGGCCGGATATACGGGCGGACCTGTCAAATAACCAAGCGGTTTCATTTCCTGGGTATGCCGGGAGAGCTATTTTTCAAGCTCGACACGGGGAAAGTCTGAAAAAATTTATTATGGTGGATGTGGGATAGGGTCGCCTGAGTGACTATTGCGAACGCGAGAACATTCTGCCGGAGGAACAGTGTGGGTTCAGACACCAATGCTCGACGGTTGACATGATGTTCGTAGTACGACGACTGCAGGAACTGGCGCGGAAGAAGGACACCC